>JACBWW010000009.1:22865740-22957515 GCA_020086605.1 Lanius collurio | reverse complement strand
CAAACATTAAACAGGATGAATTTAGGTAGCATGTGCACCTGCCAGACTAACCCAAAACCTATGAAATTGATGAGTTGGGCATAGTTTCATCTTGATATTTGCATCATGATGCTTATCCAGAAAATCAGCTGAGAGAATGTTGCTTTTGACAGCACATGTTGTGCAATACTTGTGGCAGGACAGCTGGCTGCTTCCGCACCAGGCTTTTTGCAAAATACCCCTTGATCTCTTCCAGGCTCTTCCATGTGGTTCCCCTGATGCTATAATACATGCCAAGAGAAAATGCTTGAAACCCAAGTTTCTGGATTTGCCTTCTGCAGGCTGCCACATAACAACACCCAGCACCCCCCAGCTATTTGCTCACTTGATCACCTGCTGCTAAGGAAGCAGCAAGCACTCCTCCTCATCTGTCCTTCTCCAGAACACTCATAAATTTAATGGAACAAGCCCCGGAGCTGTTTGGGGTTTAGAACTGCCCATAACAAATTCAGATGCAGATCATCAAGCTTTGGTATCCCCTCATCCTATATGTAGAGCAAAGTCACTCGTAGAACTGAAACCTGGGTCCATGTGTATCTCACCTACCATCCAAACAACACAAAGTTCAAGCATGTTCAGACTCTGGACCTTTGCATAGGATGTTCTCAGAGAAAGCAGCCATTGCCCACAACTACGGAAATATAAATTCCGTCAGATAAAATGGTTTTCCCATTCAACACACAGAAAGGTCCTGAAGGAACAAAACAAAAGCTTAATAAAGAGCGTAAAGAAAATTAACAGGAAGTCCTCTAGGCTGAATGTTAGAATACAGCCAAAACTATTGAAATGTCCGGAACCCAGGCAGCGCCCATCTAGTTCACAAGTTCATTCAGGGTAGAGAAAGGGGGAAATGTGGTCAGAAGCTTCTGTCAGTTTGAAGAATATCTGTGAGACTTTGACAAACAAGATGAATGTTCTCATTCAAATACACCACCAGTTATTTAACTTACTTCCCCTGAATGTCTGGACTTCAACTGCTGGAAAGACTGAAATATTTTGTCCCACAAGCATTTCTGGTTTACTGATTTATTTGTGAATTTTGTCCTGACCCCTTCTCAAAGAACATTTCCTGTTTTGAGCATCCACATCTATAAGCAAAACAGGCAGTCAAATCATGTTTTCTTCAGGGCCCTTGCCATCAGGTACTTCTCCATGTCATCAGGCTGGTTTATATTGCTCATGGGGTTGTTGATGCTCTTTGGGGAAGTTCTGAACTGTGGGCTTTGCTGAATAGCAAGCTAAGGAAAAGTTCCACTAGGCTGTCCCTCCTCTTTGGTTTTAGCTGCTAAACAGCTAAGACATCTAAAAAGAAACTGAATATTTTCCTAGCATTAATGTGTAATTCACTCTCTTTTACTGACCCAAAGACAATGGAATATAGAAAGGAACAGAAATAATCAGAAAAAAAAAATTCAGAAAGAAAGATTTCTAATAAATGATTTCTCATAATAAGACTAAAGTCCTAACTTATTAGGGATATAAAATGCTTATATTCTAAACTAACAATTTTACTAACACAAGATTCTGAAAAATGGCAATTCATGTCCATTTTGCAATGCATCCTTCTCTTAGGAAGGAGTGTCCTGCTTGGATCTAGACTCAAGGCTCATTTGCAAGTACCAGTCACATCCCAGAACATTGAATTCACTTGGAAAGACAGATCGACAGAACAAGTTATACCATTAATCCACAACACGCTTTTGCAGACAGCATTACACGGCCAATGATGGGACAGAAAACAGGCTCCCTGGCTTAACTTAGCCATGGAGTTGGGCTTGGCACAGAAAATCCTCTGTTTTTAATCTCCACAGAGGGAAGCCGACACCATCTTTCACATGGGCTCAGTGTTGTGAGAGTTCTCTTTTTATAAATGCCCAGAGTAAATTCAGGGTTGGTGCTAAATAAAGCAGGCAGCAAAAATGTAAACTACTGGCTGGTGTTTTGTTTTGCTCCATATAGCCACCAGGAAAAGTGAAATGTTTCAGAATCCCCAGAGTACAAGTGGAAAAGAGTCTGCACTATAGCTCTGTCTTATTTTGGCTATGCAATAAAGTGCAACATTAACCATTCTCAGAGTGCACATCAGCACTCCTCAGCCAGTAGCTGTGAGACCTGGCATCAATGTCATCTCTGAACTGAGTACGACGTTCAGAATTTTCCAGGGAACAGAGGGAGCAGGAAAAGCTCGGCTGATGTACCATTCCATTCACTGAGAAAAGCCACTAGCTGTATTAATTTGCTGCAATTCCTGTCTAAACTTTAGAATATTGCAGTCCAGCATTTTCTAGCTTTGATTGTAAAGACAAAATGTGAGGGATAAGAAATTCCCTCCCTTTCCATGTCATGCATTAGCTGCAGCAAACCCAAAGCTCCAGTGGTTATTGTGATCCTGCCATGCAGTTTCCAAATCTTCCAGTTCCAGTCGTCTCCTTGCACTCTGGGTTCATTACTTCAAGTTTCCTCTCCAACAAACAGGGTCAAACTCTCCTCTCATTCCCAGTGACAGTAACCTGCAGCTACTTCACAGACCTCCATGACATTCTGACAAGCTCCTACCAGGTTGACCAAGAAGAAAAAACTCCCTCCAGTAAATTATGTGAAAACATAAGTCACAGAGAACAGAACATTAATTCCTGGTTCTGTTGAGGTCAATGGGAGCTCTGTCACTGGTTTCCACAAAAACAGGATCTGACCCCCACATACTGAGTAAGCCCAGTGAAGTCAGTATATACCCATTCAGCAGGAGTACAGACCAACTTCTGCTTCCAGCTACTGCTACACAAATCCTTTTATCTCAATGGTATCACACACTCCCTAATTCATTCTCGGGAGATCTACACAAGAATTTTTTTAGAAGGCAGTGCTTAGTGGTACCTTTTGCTCATGACTGGAACACACTAATACTTTCATCTATTTCAGCATCAGGTTCACCTACTGTATTTTATGTGAGGAAGGAAAAATAATTTTAAACAGACATCCTCTCCCTTCCTCTTTTCAGCTGTAAGTGCTTGCAAACCTAAATGGGAACAGTAATGTATTTAACACACTTCTGTGCTGTATCACTCACGGCAATGCTGTCAGCAGAATAACGTGAGATCTTTATGCCAACTGATATGTGACAACTAAGAGAACATTAATGGTATTTTGCTAATAGTTCAGCAGTTTTTACTCAGAAGAAGATATTATCCACAAAGACTCATTTACTTGGGAAATTGGCTCTCTTTTTTGATCAAAACTCCCAAAATTACTAGTTTTGTGTTCCCTACAATGAACCTAGAAATTCATCTGGGCTCTGAAGTTTAACATCATAAGATATTCTGATAAAGAAGCATTCTTCAACTGTGCTGGCAAAAATATATTAATGGAGAAAATAATTTGGCTAAAAGTGCTCAAGTAGTCACTAATTATTTATTCTGTTTCTCTAGAACAGATCTTGTTCTATTTGACATCTCATCTTTTCCTGAAAGGAAATGAACCTTGAAGGAACACTGCAAATTTAATTGTGCTCTTTAGTGACTCCTGGCAAAATCCTAGTGGCAAATTGTTAGTATCACTGAATTCTCAGTCTTGAGAGGTGCCCAGAGCACAATTTTAAATGATCTGTCAGCCACACAAATATTTATTTGAACATATTGCAAATTTAAGGTTAGTACATAACAACAAAACATTTTTTCCCTTTGTATTCTGCTGGTGCCACGAGTTACACTATCATCTGCATCATGCTCCTGAGACCAGGATCAGCATGATGAGAGCTCCCTCCTTGACATCATACACAACACTTGGTGTACCTATTTTAAAGAACGACTGACTGATTTCTGTAGTGAGGGCAAAATGGATAGAAGGAGAAGTGGAAAACTGAGTTATCTACTGCATCCAAGGATTGGTTCAATCTACTCTGTAAAACATTTGAGTACAGTCACATAAAAACTGTCTTAATTCTCTACTTCATCTTTTTTTCCTCTTTACATTATTATTTTAATTTCAGAATAATATACTAATATTTCTAAGGGGGATGCAGAGAGACTTCTTTACAAAGAGTTTAAAGTCATGCTTGTAGAATCCCAGTTTACTAATATCCATCATTTTAGGGTCTGATTGTCACGAGGCTCAAGACATCAAGTCCTGATTTAAGTTCAAATACTTCATACAAGCATATTAACTTTTATTCTCCATGTGCAGTAGTGGACAAAAAATGCAAAAGATGTAATGCTAAGTAAGCTCAGTTCAAGCATAAGCAGGTACCCACATATTGAAAAGGTCTAGAAGGTTTTGATCTTTTCAGTAATGGAAAATATCAATGAAAGAGAATAAAAACTTTATTTGAAATCTCTTAATGGAGATAAAGCAAGCTGTGTATACATTCAGTCCAAGTTTATCAAAATCCATGTCTTTATGTGTTGAAGGGGAATTCTGCGGAGAAAAGAAAGCATTGGAATGCTAGAAAGCAACTGAAACCATTAGATCAATATGCTGTCAAAGTTGATTCTGTCAAAAAATAAACCAGTTCACTTCATGCTACAGTAATTCTGCAGACAAAAGGACAAGCCTTGTAGTTTAGTGCTTCTCTGAGAAAAAAAAATGCTGAGTTTGATGATGATTAATACCTACCATATATTTGGCAGACTAATCTTGATCATTTTTCCTCCAGCAACTCACAATCATCTCCCTCAGGGATATGTATGTCAGCACATTACCAAATGAGAATCTGATAGCTGAATCTGCTGTTAAATCAAATCTGTAACATGACAAAGCGCCCACTTTTTATATGTTTATGCAACTGTAAGTGTTACAGGGGGCAGATCTCTAAGTAAGTTCAGAAAAAGGAGGAGCTAAAGAATGCTGTGTGATGAGTAGAAATAAAATGGACACATGGTAATGAATAATGGAATTGAACAACGTGGGAGATTTGTCCTCATAAGCTGGTCCTTCCAAGAAACCGAGGGAGAAGGGGGCGGAGATCAGTGAGGACATCGGAAAATTCAACTTCCAAATGGTCTTGGATGCTTCTCAAGGGAAATAAGGAGCTGCAAATAGATGTGAGGACAAATGGCCACAAGTCTACAGGACTTTTTTCCCTGTCAGGAAATGATGGAACATTATTTTTGGGCAGCAGGCCAGAACAGTTCTTACCACAGCTAGTTCTAATCAGCTGAGGTATAGGGTTGGGAGTGTAAATGCAGAGATGTCAGAAAAATTAAAGAAAACTACTGCAGTAGACAATTTCAAGTCAGTCTCCTTTCCTGAGTATCCAGGTATCAACAAGGGAAGACAGTCTGCTGGACCCAACACTTACAGACAAGGAAACAGTGGTCAGGGGTGTGAAGGTCGGGGTCATCCTTGCTGCAGTGACCACAAGATGGTGGAGTTCAAAGTCCTGTAAGAAGGAAACAAGGCAAAAAGCAGGACTTCAGATGAGCACACGATTTTGTTCAAGGATCTGCCTGAGAGAATCCCATGGCAGACAGTCCTGGAGAGAAGGAAGACCTGGGACTAACTCCTCCAAGCCTTGGTTTGTCCCAACAAGAGAAAAATCAAGCACAGATCCTGCATGAATGAACAAAATGATCCTGATGACTTAAACATGAAAATAAAACATGCAAGAGGTAGAAGCAGGGGTATGTGACTCTGATGGAATAAAGAGACTGTTTAAGTGTGAAAGGATCGGGTGAGGAAAATCAAAATACCAAGCTGAACACGAGACAGCAATGTGCCCTTGCAGCAAAAAAAAGCCAACAATACACTGGGCTACATGAGCAAAAGTGTTGCCAACAAGATTGAGAGAATTGATCCTTCCCCTCCACTGAGGAGTGGTGAGGCCACATCTGCAGAGTTGTACCCAGTTCTGGCTTGTAGGCACAGGAGAGACATACTGAGTTCCTCAAACTCCATGAAAAAATTGGAGCATCTGTCATACAAAAAGGATAACTGGAACTGTTTAGCCTGGAAAAAAAGAATTTCTCAGGAGAGTATTGCCAATATGTGAGAATCTTACTCTATGGAAGACAGTAAAGAAGACTGGTCCGACTCTCCCACACAGAAAATTCCATTTAAGTGTAAGTTAAAAGGTTTTTACTCTGAGAGAAATCATTCACTGTTTGCCCAGAGAAGTTGTTGAGTCTCTTTCCTTGAAGACTCAGAACTCTACTGGAAACAGCCCAGAGCAACATCCTGTAGCTGACCTTACCTTGAACAGAGAGAGTGGGTTCGATGATCTCCAGAAGCACCTTCCAACCTGAACTGTCTTGTGATTCTGTGAATGGTTTTCTGTTCTGTGATTCTTCTGTAGCAGAATCATTTAATTTTTTTTTCAAGTTTTGAATCCTCATTTACACAGTTGCTGCAACACAGGTACTGCAAAAGAGATACAAATACAGATAAAAAAAAAAGTAGAAAATTATGCAGTAACACGTTTCTCTTTAAAAAAAAAAAAGAATGGATTTATAATTACTACTGAAACGAAGCAGCACCAATCTCTGAAGAAAATTGGGGTGATTTTGTAACACACAATATAAATTAAGGAGAAAAATCTAGAGTATTCAAAATAAACCAAATCAAGAAATTTTCAGACATAATTTATGGAGCCTGATCTATAAAATTCTGAAAATGAACCATGTCTTGTACAAACAGATATAAAGGGAGTGAGAGATTAGAAGGGAATGAGCCATCTCCAGTTGCACAGAGTGTTCATGCTCAGGGGACAACTTGCAGATCCAAATGAATCTCAATGAAGGACAGAAGCCAAGCTGTTGGAAGAGTGATGCACATCCTCTGGCACAAGAAACACGCCATAGAAAGCACTTGCTTCTAATGTTGCCTGATGAGAATGGACAATCAGAGCATCACTCAGCACACTGAGAACAGCCCCACGGCACTAATCATCACCAGAAAAGTCCAAGCTCTTGTCACCATCCACAAAGGCATGGGGAGAGTTTGCAGAAAGATTTTATGTAGCTAAACAAAACGTGGCCTGACACAATATTAATCAACCACTGAATGTCATCACCAAAGGAAAAAATAAAACCAAAAAGAAAATGGGTTTCTTTGATTGTTTGGTTTGAGGGTATTCCTTTTTTCTTCCTTTGCAGTATTTATGGAGCAATTTTTCATACAACATCAGTTTGTCTTACATTTTGCTTTCAAACCACTGGGAAAAGATGTTTTTCTATTCAGCTATGATAATCCAGATCCTCCTGACAAAAACATTGAAGGAAAACAAAATTGCAATCAGAAGAGAAACTCTTTTTGATCTCCTTCCAAAGCACAACTCTTCATCTTAGTTCTCTATACCATATACCATATTCACCAAAATTACATGAAGTCCAGCTAGATTGTTTGCTTATAGCTGAACATATTTTTCAGTTACAAGTTTAATGTTTGGAAAACTACTTAAGAAATATATTTTAGAGGTTATTGCTTCCAGAAACAAAAAGGTACTGGTCCACCTACCTATAAAATCTAATATTAGAAAAGGCTTGGACAGTTTGAAGTTGTTTCTTTGTCCTGAAATGGCTTAGGAAGTTAAAAATTCTAAAACATTTCTTTAGAACAAACCCCAAAATGTTAAAACTTCTCACAGAAATGTAGAGCGCCTCATACTGGGATAGGTCCAAGTGGACATGATATTTATCCAGATGGAAAGTTCTCTCATTTGAGGTTAAAGCACAAACATCATTAAAAAAAAGACTGTGCCACAGTACTCTGGTGTTTCTCCCTCTTTCCAGAACTGAGAGATGTTCAGGAATACAAATAAATGCATTACTTTAAATAAATTATTTGAAATTTTTGGTATCTCCTGGAGAGTTTTTTCCTGGAGTCTTCTGAAAAAAAGAACTCTTTTGGCCATTGGTTATCTATTTGTAAGAGCAGGTAAAGTACAGAGGGGGAAAAAGAGGGAAAAACTATGGACATTCCATTATTTTAGAAGCTATTCTAATATATTCATCACTGTGGTATTTGTCTGGACCAGAAAAAGGAAAAAAAGGAAAAATACAAAAACCAGCAGAGACCTCAGTGAAGGGAAAAAAGTCAGTGGAAGAAGTCCTAATGAAAATAAGGGTTGCAGTATGGGTGGTTTAACCATGCATCTTCCATTGCAATTCACGGAAAATTCTATGGCAAAATCTTTTAGCTTTCACTTAAAACCCTCATTACTGAATAATGCCTTTCACAGTCATTCTTATTTGCTCATTTATGTTTTGCAAAGCATCTAGCCCTAAGAAATTGCAAAGGTATTTCTCTAGGCATGGGAACAGACTTTGAAGTTAAACCATTACTGGATTTAGACATCAAGAAAAATGTTTAGAATTTATTTTTCTTAAAATGTAAATTTCTGTGTTTCAGTGTGCAACAAACATTTGTTCTTTCTCAGCTGCTGTAAATTTCCTGAATGAAACATGCAGTTTATTCAGACAATCTTATACAAAAGTGTCTTTCTTTAGAGAATCTCAGGCCCCCTTAGAAACCTGACTTTTCTGTGAGTTAAACATTGAATTCATTTACCAAGCAGGGAATACATGAATGATAAGGGGTGACAAACCATGTGCCAGCATCCTGGCAAGTTTTGAAAATCAAGAATAACCTTTTTTAGAACTTGACAAGAGCATCAGATACAATATTATTACTTTCATGAAACACCTTGGAATTTTCCTGATGTTCAAGGTGGGATTTTGCAGCAGAATAAGACTCAACTCTAATTACAGCCTAGTGTAGTGCCAGGCAAATCATTTGACTGAGCTTTGAGAGCTCTCACCAAAGTAGCTCATTAATTAATCTCAGCTGATCCCAAACAAGACATCTAAAACTAGACACCCATGCAAAAGTTTTAGAGCAGTGGTTTTCACTCTGCCTTACTGTGCAGAGATTTAAACATTTCCATATCGAATTATATCAGCTTTACAGGTCTCCCAATGTAATTTGGAACAGTGTAATTTGTGTCAAGTATAGAATTGAATACAGCAAAAATGAAATGACATTTTCTAAAGTACAATATTAAAAAAAACTGCTAGTGAGCCTCCACTGAAACTGCAAATGAGTATTTTTGAGAACAGAAAACTACTAGACTGGAAATAAGAACAGAATCAAATCAAATTAAAGGAGCTATTTTTTTGTATTTTGATACAAAAACAAGGAGCATTTGAGTAAATCTAAACCCCAAACAAATCCCTCAGATCCACCTAGAGATCTTTTTCCAGGTGATTAACCTAGCAATACTCTTTCCAAACACTTCACTTGGTGAGTACATGGGACTGAATCAGGAAGTAGAGGAACCTGGTGCATCGGACACAGAAGCCTCCTAGAGATTTTCACACTGGAGAGAGGGATTGATAATACAATACATTAACAGATGCTGCCATGGAGGAGGGAGGTTTTGCCTCCTGGATCTCAGAACCAGCATGCAAAGAAATGGAAGAAAGGTTGTTCCTTCCTCTCCAAACAGGATGTGCACTTCCCCAAGAGATGGAGGCAGTGGAGTTTTCCTATCCAATAAGCTCCCCCTCAGATTAGTTTTCTTGAAGAAATTCTCTCCAAAATTCTCTCCAAAAGCAGAGGGCTCAGTCTGCAACAACAAACTTCTCCTCATGCCTTCCTGGATCAGCCCTTGGGCCTCATGAACAATTTCATGGCACATTGCTGTGAGATTCATGGAAAGCAAGGAGAGCCTTGCTGAATGCCTCCTTCCCTTGTAACTTAAGCCAGAAGGGAGTACAGAGCTGATTATTAATTGTGTGATGAGTTGGAAACACATTTTAAAACCTCTTCCATAAGTACCATTTACAGGGACAAAAAAATCCCTCTGCTTTCCCACAACAGGTCATATTTTAGGTGAAGGGGAGTTTCCAAGGCTCTGAATGAGTCAGACAGTGAGGGACAATGAGATTGTGCATGTGCCTCATACCAGCTGTGTTCCTTTCCTCTTCTGAAAAAGACACTCATATTTTCACAGGCAGAGGCATTCTAAGGGGTATAAGAGAAAGGAAGGGCACAGCAATTTATCTCCCAAAATCTTGTGCTTTCCCAGTATTTGAGTCACTGTAGTTTGTATGCACATTAATGTACCTTAGTCTTGATTAGAGACACCAATATTGAGCAAAATGAATACGTTATTTATCAGAAAACCTTATTCTTCCCGTTACATGTGCTCAGAGAACAGCAGCACAATTATTAAATCTTCCTCTGAACATGTGAATTCGATCAAGCTTTCCTACCACAGCAGGAGATCGATTTGTGCCCTTAAAAAACAAGTTACCTTCCTTATCTTAGCTTGGATATCCTACAGCATTATGAATTATCTTAATTACACAGCTCTCTTTACAGAGGGGCTCATGAATATGAAAGACTCTGATTAAAGCAGCGCTGAAGCTGCGTACACATTCATCTCCGGGGGTAGCTCCACCTGAGTTAATGGACTTGCAACAGGGCTCAGTTCTGCCTGCTGTGCCCGAGCACTGCCTCACATAATGCATACAACCAACAATTAGATGATGAAGTGACGTGGTAGGGAGGAGGTTTATCCTTCTGGGGTGAAGCAGGGTGAGCGTCGTGTTACAAGTACAGAGAGCCATACGTGAGGCAGCTGGAGGGAAAGCAGTGACACTGGAATGAAACAGCTCTTCTTTCACTGAGCTTGAAGTCCCAGCTACTTTTTGTTCTATGTTTCATTCTCAAGCAGCTCGATGATTATCGTGCATATCTTGCCAAGGCCAGCCATCACATTCCCAGTCTCAGAGTGGAGCATGCCAGGACCCCATCCAGCATGGCATGAGGGCTCCTCTGGGCTGTGAGTCACAGCCTGCTCCTGGCAGCCTCTGCTGCTTCCATTGTCCCAGAACAACCCTTCTGGCTGATGGTATCATGCCTGCCCTGCCCAGTGCTGGAGCAAGTGAGAAAGAGCAGAGGGATGTGGCAGATCACCACCCGCAGCCAAAAGGTAACATTTTTGACATGGAAGTAATTAAGCCCTTAAGAGATGAGAAGTCCTTCTGCCAGCAAGCTTCCAGGGAGCAGTTGTGGTGGAGCAAACAAGGGTTTGATGTAACTACAGACAACTAAGGAGCAAAAAAGGAAGGTAAACATGCAGAGTATCAGTTTTGGAGGCAACAGGTTCACAGTGAACAAGAGTCAGAATGATCTTTCTTAGTCACAGCAACCAAATGAGGGCCATAAACTCTCTCACAGGACAACAGAAATGGCCTTGCTGAGTATGGGAAGAAGCAAACCTAGCGAGGAATACAATATTCTCTGAGTGGCAGAGACAGCAAAGGCAGATGTCTGAGGATGAAGTGTTAGATCTTCCAGCAAATCTGGCAAGTTTGTTAAATGGATTGTTATGACTCTTGATTTTGGCAGCCAATTTTATCTGATTTTTATAGTAAGCCAGAGACCTCCCAAGTGCAAAAGCTGAGCAAGAGATCAGATATGAAATGGTTTTTTTCCCCCAAACTAAGCTTCAACACCAATCAGTTTTATATGTTCTATTTTCAATGCCAAAAATTTTAACTCACCAGTTAGTCAGGGCTCCAACTGCAAGCTCAGCTCTGGGTATTGAAATGGGGAATTTCTTAGGTGAAAAAGGAACTCCTGGATACTGTGAATTGGGAAGCCTTCTAATCTAGGAAGAAACTTCTTCAAATGTCATTTCTATGAAAGAATTATCTTACAGTACTCTTCAATTATGTTCTTGATAACAGCTACTTAACACTATCAAAATGGAAAATAAATTGAATGTTAAGGAGGAAATACAGAGACAGGTATTTGTCATGTACCAAAAAGCAGCTGACCTGAAAGAGAAGAATTTTCATCTTGCTCTTCAAGGTATGTGCATGGCTTTTAACCTCTGGGAAAAGGAGGAACCACATTAAAATAAAAGTTATTAAAGTGGACACCAAGTCTTTGGTAAGAAAATCTGTCTCTGGGAAGAGAAGAGCAACTTGTTATGAATTGTTTCCCCGCTTCTTTAGCATTATGCATCATGTGAATTGTGTTCTAATTCCACCAAAAGTTTTATCTGTTTGGATAAAAGGGACGGGGAGAAAATAGTATTATGCATGCCTCAAAAATCTGAAACTGCCATGGCAAATAAATCACAGCATTTCTGAAATTGATTACTATTGTTCCAAACATATCCCCATTCTCCTTTCTGTGATGAGAAATGTACTTGTACATTGTATTTTCATAGCTGAGCAAGTGCCCTGGGGACACGTACAGCTTTACTACTTATTTATTTATATTTTAACACTAAGAAAAGTTAATAATCTTTTGACAGAACAATGACCTGCCATAACATTACTGGGAAGGGCTCGGCTTCAGGCCTTATGAAGGGTTTATATTTTTACTGACCCTGGATTCAATTGTTTACTTTTGAAGGGAAGAAAGTAAAACCTGCTTCCAAAGGTTAAAAAAAAATGCAACAAAAAACCCCTGAATAAAATAAAATATGATATGAACATGTAGAGCACATAAAGTTCCCTGCCACCGTCCTGCTGTTCTGAACAGTGCCAAAGAGGATGGAGAAAGGTGCATTCATATTTTACTGCCAGCTCATAGGGCTGGGCATTGTGCCCCATCCATCACAGGTACTGATCCAAGGAGCAGCTCCCCATGGACCTGAGAAAGTCCAGAAACAGTTCCCATGGGGAAATCCTCAAACACCACACTCTCAAGGAGCATAGAGCTGTCACCAGAGCAAGAGGCATGTAAGAGAGACAAAGAGAAGGGCAAGAAGCTGTGAGAAGTAAAAAGGAACACAGAATTAGGATGCAAGTTCAGAACTGACAGTGGACTGGGATCTGCAGCTAGTGTGCATGCCCACAGAAAGTGAAGGAATCAGCTCCAGCACTCAAACAACTCATCCTTCCTCCTCTGAGAACTCCTTCCACAGATGTCAGGTTTCTGTGTTCCCTCCCTGACTTTCCTCTTCCCTCTCATCTAATCTGGTGCCAGACTCTTCCTCATGTCTTCCTATCTGCTGGTGTAACTGAGCAGCTTTTATCCATCTCCTGACTTGTACTTCAGCTACTCTCTGTTTCACTGCTGTGTACAGCACTTGAGACATCCCTCCCAAATACAGAAATCTGAGCTCTGTGGAGGCCTGTTTGTTTTGGCTGTCACTGTAGTTTTTATTAATAAATGCCTCCTGGTAGACTAGACTCCATTTATCATGACATATGTTATCTAGCTTATGTTCTTGTACAGTATTTATTACAAAATTTAAGTTGAGCACAAAACTATTCTTCTCTCTTCCCAGGCAGTGAGAAGGGTGGTTATGTTATTTTAATGAGTTTGCTTGTCTTATGTTATTATTGAGAAGCCTTGGTTAAGGAAGTGATCCTTGTGTTTCATTTTGAAAATGTGAATTTTGTGGTTGCTGTGGTCCTTTCCCATAGGAGAAGAATTTCTAATCCATCTGCGCATTAATAATCCCCCAACTTCTTTCTTGCTGAGATCTCCCCATTGTGAATTTTTCCCAGACCTCTTTAGGTATTTCACTTTCCAGCCATGCCTATCTGATTGGTTTGATGCTTGTTTTCACACACCATACTCTGTAATCAAGAGACTTGCTGAATTATCCCGGCCAAAAAGAGGAAACATCCATTTCCACAGCTTGCCAGCCCCTCCTCCAATATTGCAACTGACCCCTAACTCTTGAGAAATCCTGTTTAGGATTACAACGAAGTCTTGGGAGAAAACAAGCATCAAATCTAGTTTGAGGGCATGAAAAATTCAGACTAGCTTCAGAAAGAGCAGCCAAATATTGTGGTAGTTTTCCAAGCGAAGCCTCTGCTTCTAAGTAAAACAGGATGCATTTCTTAGATGGGGTCTGATATCTCACAAGGGTTGTATCAAGAAGACATGTGAACTGGTCAGTACAAAGCCCAAATTTCTGCACAACTTTACTTCTACTGGCTAAAACACGAGAAGTACAAACACATCTTAGGATTACCTCATGATAACAAAATGAAGCAGGAATGCAAATTTTGTAATCTCAGAAAGACCTGCATTTATAGAATAGCAAGGCCTAGATGTGGTTAGAATGGACAAAATTTATAGATGTAATGTATTGAGTATATGGCAACTTTTCTTCACATGAAACTTTGTACCACCTTGCTCTTTTCCCTTCTCAAGAGACCTTCAGTAAAAGTATGGTGCAAAATATTGTCCTGAGTAAGTTTTATTGTGCTGAGCCAGCTTGATAATTTTAGTGTTTACTGTCTCGCTTCACAGGTCCTTACATTCACAGTGATTTATACAAAGTGTTCTGGTTTGTATCTCTCACAAACTGTTTCAATACTGCACTAGGTAAACAGAATGTCATCAGATTTCCAGTCCTTCCTGGGTAATTTTCCCTAGTTATGTAAATGTTTATCTTAATTTGACTTCTTCCTTTGCACTTTTAAAAATGTTTTTGCTCCTTCCCCGTGCTGAGGCAGTGTGATAACCACGATGCAGAATTGAGACAAAAGAATACCAGGGCTGGATGCCAAGGAGCAAGGCTGCAAGTACACACAGTCTTTGATTACCCATTCTCCAAGAAGACATAAAGCAGTGTAGAGACCCTGTTTGAGCATTATTACCCAAAACTTCCAAATGCACCTATTAGAAAGCTTCAGTGAGGTATTTCAGCAGCCCTGGTGTTTGTGTAGTAGAACTGCTTGCTGCTGTAAACAGGTTCACAGGTGTGCCAGTGCCAAGCATGTACATGGCAGCAGGAGTTTAGATCAAGGCTTGATTCCCCTGATTGTTTTTCCCACCATGTAACCTGTGTTGTATTTGGCAAACCATCTTCTGGGGAAAGGGAGCCACATGTAAAGTGCTGGCAACAGCATTCTGTTTGATATGCCTAAGTTAATTAATAGAAAACAGCTCATGTCGACAATGTTTACATTTCCCAGGCTTTCTCTCTTTAACCACTTGAACTGAACTATTCAAAAAGCACTTTAGAATCTACTGTATGTATAAAAAATCAGTGCTCTTCTAATAAATTTGTCAGTGTTGTTGATAGGTTGGGGATCCTTTCCACAGCCAAAATGTGAATCTAACTCAGTAGAACACACTGAAACTTGAGTACAAGCTTCCTTCCAGACAAGTCCTGCTTTCTTTCCAGCTCCCCAAAAAAAAGTATAAGATGGGACCAGATAACTACAGGAATCCACACATTTCAGTGGGTGGAATTCTGGAGATAACCATCTCATCTCAGCAGACTTTGAAAATAAACACAAAATAAACAATTAATCTTGTTAGAGGTTGACACATTCATTTTTCTACTCAGAAAAATCAAAATTCTACTTGCTCCTACTCCAAGTGATCCTTGTCTCATCCCTTTGTTTGGGCACTCATCTGCTGCCAGTTTCAAACTTGGTCAGCGAAATGCATTTAGCTAAATGGGCACATGTTTTAGTAGCACAGCTAAATTCCACCTTAATTGCTCACACGTTCTAGGCTAAGTCTCTAAATATGGATATGAAAGCCAGAAGCCTTCTCTGATTTGGTAGGATTTGATGGTTTGTTTCTTCAAACAGGGAAAACACGAACTTATCTCTCCTATGACTATATAAGGAGCATAGAGAAAAAGGACCAATTCCTAAGCTAAGCTTCTCACAGTTCAGATGTTTTAATTTAATTTTGTGAATACCCAAATCTACCTAATCACCCAAAATTTAAAGCAGGTACCATAGCACTTAGTGCTGGCTCATCAAGCAGCAGCTGTGAGAGATAACAATGCTATATTTACTGTGGAGTCTGGAATCAGGGACACTCTGTGTACTACTTGTGCTAATGTAAAACAAATGAACTGCTCAGCCTGCATGAACTCAACATCCTCGTGGTTTAGTTTACACAGAGGTAAACCAGAAATAACAATAGCCAAGCAGAGCCAAGTTAGACAGCAGAGCTCTTTGGGCCAGAGCAATACACAGACATCCCAAGCTGGAAGGCAGTGCATGGTGCCACATCCCTCGCCCAGGACAGAGCTACACCCACACCACTGGGAGCTTCTCCAAGTGTCCTCAGTAAGGCAGTCATGCATAGAAAGAAGCAACTATAAACCATAATTAGAGAGGGCATTTCCCTCTGTAGTTTTCCTGCACATCCTGGCGCTCTCAAGTGTTCCTGTAGTCCCAGTGGATTCTCTGTTTTGTTTTTGTCTTCTACTAGTAATAACCATAGAAAATGGGAAATGAGGCATGGAGTTGACCTTTCCAGGTAAAATGGTGGCTGAAGTAGAAGCCAAAGGTTACTTATTACATCTTCCATAAGGCCAAGGAAAAAGTTTTCTGAAAATGCAGGGCTGAAGTTAATCTATGTTTTGTTTCCCCCAGCTGCAAGTTGACTGCCATGCTTTTGTCATAAAACAAGCTTTGGCCAAGACAGAAAAGGCAAGAAGAACTGGCAAGGTCAAAGACAGAGAGACAGAAGGAAATGGACTTAATTTCACACCAGGTCATTTCCACAAATTGTAGGAACTGTAAAGAAAGCATGAACAGTATTTCAACTGAGTATTATATGGAACTCTTTTGGACTATCTCTTAGAGGGGGAAAATATCCAAAATATCTTTAGAGCTGAGCTGAACAAGTTTGTTGAAAGTTTATGGGACTCATTTTCCTAGAGCCCTTGGGCACTCAAGGATAAAAACTTATGTATGTTTTCTACTTGTTGCCAAAAGGAATGAGCTTCTGCTAAAGATCAAGAATACACAAAAATTTAACTTAACTGACTGCTTCTTCTCCTGCACCTGGCTCAGTCCCTTCTGGGAACAGTAGATTTGAATTCTTCCTGTTTTACCCAGAACCACACTGATCTCTGGTATTCATGAGCACGAAGGTGGCTTAGTGGTGCCTGAAATGAACAGAGCCAACATTTGGGACTGCCAGCTGAACTTACTTTTCCTTTCTTCCCACAGAAGCATTTACAGCCTTTCTGGCTCATGCAAGGAAGTTTCTAAGGAACAGGACTGAGCCTTCTGATTCAGGTTAAACTTCCTTATTAAGGTTAAAAGGTTACTGTCTCTTCAAAGGGAAGGCTCATTGCAATGCTTTACACACAAATGAAAAATTGTTGCATTTTGCCTGGGTTTAAATCCGCAAAAAGTATAGGTGACCATCACGCTGAGGATGCATTTTTCTCCACAGAATATCAATTTCTAGATCACATACATTGGTTTATGCTCTGTAGCAAAGGACCAAGAAGAATTTCAATATTCCTGCAGTACACACTACAAGTGATGCTTGAGAAAACACTCATTCATTGATGCAACTAGCTGGAAATAGAAGAAAAAAATATGTAGAACACCACCTACACTTTTCCACTATTGCTTTCACACAACTAAATCAAAATCAGCACCAGCATCCCTCTTTCACAAATGCAACACTAAACAACTCCATTTATTCATAGGAACCCCTTAGGCCCAAAATCAGTATGATGCTCCAAAGTTTAGGGTTTAGTGGGGTAAGACAGAAAGCAGAAATACTTACTTAGACCCTTGCTACCTCTTCCCCCTTCTTCCACCCTTGCCCAAGTGGCTTAACCTCAGAGAATGTTTTAAGGACAAGGAGTTTATGTCTTAATTTGAGTGACTTGATTCTTTGTGGGTTCTTTTGTTACAACTGTTTGTAAGTGGCTTATCTGAAACTGCTGTTCCTTCATGCATAAAAAGTGAAGGCAGTATAAATAAACTAAAGCCAAAATGAAACAGCTTATTGCAGGTACGTACTTAGCTTGATTTCCAAATTTCAGGTTTTAGAAGTGAAATGCAATAATTAATTTGTTCACTGTTTTTTAAATGAGCCATGTGCTTTCTTTCATAAAAACCCTTAACACTTGATATGCACAATGCTTTTGACTGGGTAGTTATTTTTACCTCCAGTTTTAGGTAAAAAAGGGATCTCAAATAGATTTTAGCCTAACTGTTGGGAGCACAAAACTCTGGCTAGATAAATGATAGGAAAAGGTATCAAACTTACAAAATTCTTTTACCTCTGTCCAGCTTAAAATGAAACTTTTGCCTCTGGACTCCCCACTGTTGTCAGTCCTGATATAGGCAATCTATTTAAAAGCAGCTCCTGAGCATGTCACACACTGGCCCTTCCCGGGGGTGTAAATCATCTGTGTCAGCTGGGAGATGGGGGAGGGAGGCAGGGAGAGCACTCCTGGTGCCAGTGGCTTCCCTGGCACCGTGGGACCTTTCCAGCAGCTTGGTGCCTCTCCTGCTCTGGTTCCCAGTGTGAGAGAGGTTGAGGGAACATGGCCAGAGCATTGCTCTGTTTCAGCTATTCTTGGCCACCCTATCAGCCTCTCAGGGCCATAGGAAGTGTAATGTAATGCTGGTCTAAATTTATGTCTCTGGCTGGACTAGGGTTAGGGGAAGTTTTTAGGTCTCCTGCTGAGCTTTCAGCTCTGTTTCCTGGGGCAGGGGAAAGGAGAAATACTGACTAGAGAGTTAAATTAGTTTAACCTGAAGAGGGCAGGAAGTTTGGATCTCCCAAGCAGCATGTTTAAAGACTGATTCTTAAAAGGATGCCTTTCCTTTTAGAGGGAGTTTCAGCATTGTCACTTCAATCCCTATCTACAAGAGACTTCTCATCCACCTTTCTCCTTTTGCTGCTGAATAAATCCATGCACAAGAACCAAGAGGACATGCAACCTATGAGAACTAACAGAGCATGAGTTACAGTGACACCAATCAAATGAAATTATGTGTGTTTGACAAGATCAGCTCAAATTTATGTTGATTAAATGAGTCTTTATCTCCCCACAGCTCTAAGTAAGAAAACACTAAATCCAAGGTGAGGCAACCAGCTGTCAATTGCATGCTGCTTGGAAAGCTTAATTGTGAGGAAATACTATTTATGACCATCAGGCACTTACTCTCTCAACATTTATGCTGTTTAAGTCAAAAGGAATAGCCTCAAGCTGGGATCTGGAGAATCCCTATTAAAAATGTGCTTACATACTGTGGATTTTCCATAAAATTGTCCCTGACCAGACTCTGGAACCTGAATATTCACAACATACTTGAACAAGGTAATACGTGCCAGGCTTTATACAGCCCTAGAGAGAATCTAGACATGTATGTTTAATAATATAATGAAGTCTGAAATTTACTGTAACTTTAATATTGAAGGATTTAAAAAGCAATTAAACCGCTTTAAAATAGCAGAAAGCTTATGGGAATGCAATATGGAGTGGAGCAAACAGGCCTAAATCAACACTGGTTTGGAAGTCTAGTAAGGACTAAAACTATGGGAGGTAATTCAGGAACAGATGCATCAAATTAATTCCAGTAATACTGGAGTGTTAAAAATGGCAACAGAAGCCAGCTTTGTTCAAGAGAATGGAAAAATAATCATCCTTTCTCTCCCTTTCTGCCCCCAAGGAGTTGGATTTTCCCGGCACAGCCATTCATTGGTGGCAGCAGATGCACCAAAATGTTTGGCACCAGCAAACTGGAGACAAATAGAAAACATACGTGGGGAAACAGAGAAGAAAACCCCCACAACACATAAAACCCAGGAGTGCATGAAATGCAGAGAGGTGAAGCTGCAAACACACAGCAAAGCTGGAAGGAAATGAACGAGAACCACGTCTCAGAGCCTTCCGTGGAAAGCTCACCCGTCACTCACAGCAATTTCTAGTCACATCTGGAAGGGGATGGGCAAGTCACAGTTTTTTCAGGAAGTTTATCACTTTTCTCAAGAATTGCCTGTGAACAGACTGTGACTTTTATTAATTTGTCTCTAGTTGGCAAGGGTACACCAAATATTTTCTGTGAATGAATCCAGGCCAATGGATTGCTCACAGACTCATGGCAGTTCTAATTGCTTCAATATTCCTGCTTTGACCTTCAAGATGAGGAGACTCTGATCAAGTCACAGTTACAACAGATATAGTTTCATTCCTAAAGTAATGAGAAATTTACCTTTTAGACAGAAGATGGCCGTAGAAATCTTCCTCTCATTTAAAACAAAGCAAAGTAAATCAGAAACAGACCTCTGGCACTGACAGAAAGGCAGGGAGGAAATAGAGAAAATATTGATTAATGAGATTTATTTGTGCTGCGGATGGTGATCAAAGGGGACTGAATGCAATCTGCAGCACTCACCATTGCTTTTAAAACCCAAATTCCTTTGATGTGCAGCACAGTATCCGGCCATTATGGGAATTAAAAGAAAAAGCCATGAGAACATTATTAATAAAGGTTTAAACTGAACAGCTTCAGGCACCAGGCTCATACTACCAAGGTTTTTGCTTTTTAAATGACCAGCTGGTGAATGATTATGATAAATAATGTTTCACAACTATTTGGTTTAGTAAACAAAGCATCTTGAAGTATACAGTAGTACTATTCCTATACAGAGCAGCCTGGACTTTTGGAGTGGACGAGCATTTACGTACCGAGAAAAAGATCTCCTGAACAAAGAGAAGGCTCCCTAACAGTCAGTGGCTGTGGGGACTGTTCCCAGCACTCCCAGGGAAGCTACATCACACTCAGCAAGGAAGCAGAAGTGTCTCACCATTATGGGTGTGGGAAGGATTTACAGCTTTGCACCCTTCCCTCCAAATTCCTGCTTGCACATCTCTGCTGGCCTCTCCTCTCAATCTTTGTGTGAAGGTCTGACTAGAGGCTGGGCTCCCCTTTGAGGGCGTCTGAGCCCACCAAACCCAGCTGAAGTCTCCACTGGTGTCACCTAACCTGTCCCACTGCAGGCAGTGCTGACAAGATGAACTTTTGAAGAATAAGAAAGGTTAAGAGGAAATTTTAAAGCTTCCATATAAAACCGTGTCTGTATTTTGAACTGGCTTATCTAAGAAACAGGAGCATCACATGTAAAGTGAACACTGTAATAAAAGTTTAATACTGGCAGGCATTTTCCCACCTTTAAAATTACTAGATACCACCTTAAGTCTTGCCTCCTTGACTGTTAATCAGAGATAATTCTTTGCCTACAGAAAAAGAAGCTCCTTTTATGCTCCATCTTTTGCAAAACATAAAACTTCATCTTACAAAAAAAAAGAGTGGAAGATTTTGAAGAGGACCCATTCTGCTTGTCTAGCAATATCACATCTTTGCCACATATAATTCTTTCATCACCCAAAAAAAAAAAAAAATTAAACCCCAAATAAATAGTAGAAACTCTTGTAAACCAAACCTACTTTTCAGTTTTGTTTTTTTCTTTACAAAGATGATCTCACAGCTAATTTGACAGATTGATTTGGTCAATATTGGCACAACGACAGTGTATTATGTTAGGACTAATGCTAATTGCAGCACTGAGGCTAAGATGATCGTAAGTCAAAGGGGACTAATAATGAAGTAAATAAAATGCACTACAACTCAGTGTACTGCACAGTAAAATATAGAGAGAGCATCCAAATGCTAAAAAATCAGTTATTTGATTAAAAAACAAACAAGAAAAAACCCTACTGAACTACCATTTTAATCCAAAATAATATTTTGGATACATCAAGCAGGGTGGCACAAATCCTTTTTTGTTCAGCATTTGAATCAAAAATGCATTTTTGAAAACCATACTCATGATGAAAATGTAGAAAACACTTAAAGTATCTTTAGAGGTCGAGTGGGGGAGGGAGGATTGGTGGGGAGAGAGAGAGAGAGAGAAAAATCTGGTTTGTGTCAAATGAAACATTCTGTACAGCTGAATAAGAAACTTTTTCTTTGACGACCAAGAAAATCAAAGCCAATAGTCAGATTTGAAGTTCTCATGATTACTTTGCTGTCACACAGGAACAGAGGTTCCAGAGGATACTGAAGACTGAGGTTTATGCCTCTGTATTCTTAATCAGGTGTGAATGCTATTTTCTCACTTTCTTATCTAAGCATACTACTGCATGGACTTCTGCTTCTCCCAAGAACATAATTTTGTTTTGCCTAGTTAATTAAATGTTTAGTGTGGAAAGAGAATATATAATAAATGGAATGCACTTGGCTTCCTCTGGCAGGGAAGCTCTGCCCTTGACTTACTCTGTGAATATAGAACATCGAAGAGGGTTGTCTCTAGCAGGATAATCCATCACACAAAGTCAGACATCTCATGAGTTAAAGCTGCAGCTGAGGGGAATCCTCTCTACACTGTCTGCTTCTATCTCCAGATTAGTGGTAAGACTGTAGCCACCCTAGGTTTCTTCTCCTGCCAAGATTAATTTCAAAGAGGTAGAAAAGGTACATAATTTTCCTTCATGATTTAATTATTTCTTGTCCTTTCCCTCAGAAAACAGATTCTGACATCAACAATCCTAATGTAAGCTCATTAGTTACTTCAGAGAAGTCAGTGTTAATTTTCCACTGAGCCATCAGAGGCAGATAAGTGACACACTGAGGGAGTATTTTCTCCTCACAAAGTTCTGGTTCATGCACGAACAGCAATCCCCACAGCAATTAAGAGATTTCAGTTCCTTTGGAAAAGTATGACCATCCTGCAGCCTGCCCCTCACACAGGGTTGAGGAACAAGACCCTACTCCCTTAGCCATGGCTTTTGTAATACATGAGATCCCTCAGCAGCCTGGGCAACCAGAAAAGGCCCTAGATCATGTCACTGTTTGAAAGAGCCTGGGGAGGCAGCAGGAAATTACACACACATTAGCTGAAGTTGATTTTCTAACAAAACAAGCCATTTGAACAGCTTGATTGATGATGGCCAACCAGGCTTCAGGAAAAGGAGTTCACGTCTCGCTAACTGGCCAGAGTTCTCACAGGGGACGTCGGCCAGGGTACACACACTGGGGGAGAGCATTTCCTGAGAGACTCACAAAACATTTACCAAACTTCATGGGAGATTAATGTCTTACATGCCACAAACAGCTTGAACAGTGGGGACAAGGGAAAGAAGATATTTCTCCATCAACTGAAAACTGGCTATGGCACAGGAAAGGGAGTCACGCTAAGGCAGATAATCACTGGCATCAAAAAAAAGGCAGAGTAGCTGGTTGCAGTGGGGCTGCCATTTCATTAGTCTCACTGGAATGCCTTTCAAAGCAGCTGATATCTTTTGCTGCCAGACAGAGCTGTGGAAAAGGTCAGTGTGTCAGCCCTTGATTATTTTAGTTCAGAAACACTCTATTATTCGTAAAGTATCTGTGACATAGTCTTCCCTCTCACTGTCCCTCATGGACAGAAACAAATGGGTAAACCATTTCAGTGCCAGGCATAGGTGGTAGTACAGAAAAGGCAAAGCCACAAGCCTACAAAGAGGATAGACTGGGGAAAGAAAAGAGACAGGCAAAAGAGGCAACAGTTTAACTGACCTGCTCAGAATTATCAGTCAGACCATGAGTGGTAGATTGAAACAGTTGAAGAAAATAGGACAAACTTACTTTTACATGATGGGTTAACTCTTGCTGCTCCTCATATGTGTGTTTGCCAAGAAACACTTTTTACTGCTCTCCAGAGTCTTGCCATCCGCTCCTGGTCTGAGTCTCAGAGGGTCATGGAGACTCCCTAATGCTGGGGAATCCCCAAATGTTGTATGGAGAGGTGGCAACCCGCCTGGTTTAAACCCTCTTCAGCAGCAGATTGGCTGCTGCTATGGAGCAGGACATCTGAGCACTGGTTTGTGATCCCCAGGCATCTGCTACCACCCAGCTGGGGTGAAGAAAATGGTCAGAAACAGCTCTACATTATTACCTCCTTGGTCCCTGTCATCCAGCTGCATATCCAGTTATGACTGTGTGGAAATGCATTTTTTAAGTACTAAATGAACATGTTCTACCTCCAGTTCAGTTCTTTGCTGATACTGTATGTTCCCCCCATTTCACACTGAAATTACAAATAATAGACTTTGGCTTTCTAGTGGGAACCTGACTCAGCAGGCACAGAAAACGTTTTTTCACTCCCTCTTAGTTCATCTTATTTCAGGCCCCATTAAGTGGGATTTCTCCTTTTATTTCAGAACCTCAGCCCAGTCTTCACACTTCACTAGCTACCTTTGTCTTTCTAGCCTCAACCAATCCCCTGTCTATTAGGGTATTTGTCAGCTTTTTGCACCATTTCATCCAAACAAACACCTCAATAATTTGACTATTTCACCTCTGGCATTCACAGAGGTCAGACTCAGCCATTATAAGCTGTTGCAACCTGAGAAACTGGATGACTTGACTGAATCTAACACAACCATTTCTCTTTAATACTTACATTTTTTAATGACATCAAAACTCACCACTAATTCACTCAACAGCTTCCTTGAGCTTGGAATCAGCTCCCCCTGAAATGAAAGAAGTAATAACATGATAATTACAACTACAAATACCAAAAGAAGAACATAAACTGTAATTCCTTTGAAGCACTGTGAAGTTTTGGGTTGCTTGTGTATTTGTACAATCTAATTAGCAGCCTGTACGCCCCTCATACTATGTTACTGTCAGGAAAAAAGTCAAGAGTTACAAAAGAGCTGCACCACAGAAATAAATAAAGCAAAGGTTCACATTGCTTCAGTGATCACTCTATGTTAAACAGATTTTTTCAGTTTACCAGACACATTTGGTCTGTCTTATAAATAAATCACTGAAATAACAAACAAGTGGCTTTTCTATTCCTAATAAGTTTAAAAAACCCACTCCTTCTTTCTGAAACAAAGTTATCCCTAAATGATGCTAATGGCACCATTTTATTGAGCTCCTGTGTTCATTTACCCTGTGATTTCTTTCTTACTGCAGAGAAATAATTTCCATCTTACCCAGCATGAGAATTGCTATTTTATTTAAGTTCCTTAAAACAACAGCAGGACTTTCACAGCTTCTCACGTTTCTAGAACTATTTGTCTTAACCCAGTGCCAGCCACCCTTGAAATAGTTCATTTTGCCGCATAAGATGTACAAAAGAACCTTAGGAAACATCAACACAGCTTGATGCAAATGTAGGGCTTGATTTAAAATCATGTAGGGCTTGACTTAAAATCAGTTGAAACTGAGAGGATGGTTTCATCATCAATCAAGTCAGTATTCTAAACATAACACAGTTACATTTGAGTATCTACAAAAATCATGGCTACCAATGCTCACTGGAGATACTTCACGCAAATATTTTCTACCTCAACTGTTCAAATGTCACTATATCTAAGCATTTCTAAACTTTTCAATTTGCAAAGTTACCTTTCATTACAAATTTTTCTTTTTCTAGTGTTTGTACTCTTTTATTTTTGTTTTGTTTTTTTTTTTTTTCATTTTGGATGTAAAGTTTTATAATTGTTTGAGTTGTCAAACTATTAAATTAATTGCCAGTAATAACTATAACAAATGGCTGGCCTAAATATGAAGTGAGCACAGGAACTATTTATTTACCAATTACAAGACTCCATTTCCTGGCTGACAAGGCCAGTGCAGCAGACGTTCTGCAAGGGTAGCTAATTTTCACTGCCAAGTCAGGGAAAAAATATGATGAAAAATATTTTTTTTTCAAATAATACAAAATTAAAGAAGTTTCAAGCAGATAGGAAATATCCTGTTTCAGAACATTTTGAGAGTGAACACTAAGTTCTATCTCACTTCACTCAAATCCCTTTTCTTCATTCCTATGACAGAGGAAAAATCTCAGATTCAAATAATTGCTAACTTATGCCTGAAATCTGGTTCAAGTTTTGCAAAAGATCTCTCTGTCATTCAGGGAGAGTCCCAATCTTAAATTCTGACACCCTCAGTGTAGTGGTATTTGCTACAATAACTCAGGAGGGAGAAAAATCTCTCTAGGGATGTGAATCGTTTTTTCTGGCATCTCTGTCACTTTTCTCTGCTGGGCGCTCAGGGCTGCCGAGTTTTATCCCAAAGAAAGAGTGTCAGCCAAAAAGCTGGGGTGGGCATAAGAGATGGAGGTGGAAAAAGATAAAATTCATTCCGTGGGCAACCTACAGCTACTATTTAAAGATGCCCACTTTGGCATAAAACCTCAAGGGAAGGTGACTACTCAAGCTGTATTTACCAACTCCTACTGTTCCAGGAAAACACAGCTGAATGATCAAATTAGGCCCAATATGAACACACTGAGTTGAGTTTCCTTTTGTAGCCTTTGCAGTCTAAGAGAAAAGACAAAACAATTTGCATTTTCATTTTCGTTTGGGACCAGGCCACTTTATAAAGCAGAATTGAAGGCACGTGTAATTTCCTGCTTTCTTTTCCCTTTCTCTCCACCCTCTGCTCCCCCTCCCCTGATCATGAGGGTTCTCATGTGTTTTCAGGCTCTCCTTTTGTTCTACTACAATAAAATCCCAAACAACTGCCAGGTCAAATGTGCTCGGTCTTTCTTCCATTAATGTAGCAGCTGGTGCTTGCCTCTTAAAATTCCTTTACTGTCAGCCAACACATGCCATCCCATTTGAAGAATTTCTAATGTGACTTTCAGTTCCAGCCCTGCTCTCAATCTTACTTTAAAGGCTTGATGGGTCCACAAAAAAGACAGAGATTCAAATGTTCTCAGATAATGTTCAGATGTGGAAACAAGCATCATTAGACTCCATCTCCTGATGGGTAAAACAAAAACACAAATTTGAGAAAGAAAAAAAAATCAAACCAAACCAACAAAACAGATGCCTGTTGTTTCTCTCAGAAGTTTAGATGCGGACTCGTCCCCTTTCCAGTGGAAACTCCATATTGCTTGAAGAACCTGCAAGCAAACAAGCCCACAACATTTGTATATTTATTTGGTATTTTTCAGATCCAGCCAAGGACTTGAACTCATGCACACTTCTCAGCAGGCAAATAATAATACCTGATTACCTTTTTATACCTCTTGGAGGACAGAGCCGTTGTCATCTCCTGGTTAAAAGTGATGGGTTTAGATGTTTTCCAAACAGTTTATAGTTTTCTAGGACTGATTGTTCACTTCTTAATGGGATGTCCAAAAGGAACACAAATAAAGGAAAAAGGCACTAAAAAAGTTATAAAACTATAAAAAACCAGTTATAAATCTATCAAATTGAGACAAAGAATCTACAAATAACTCTTGTCAGTTATAATAGATAAGGCTTAGGTAGATAATCCAAAATAGTAAAGGGCACATTTTTAGTTGTAACTCCATTTTTACCATTAGAACTGAAGTATTTTGTCACTGATAAAATTAGAGTGCAAATTTGAGAGCTTGCCAGGTGCTAAAAAATCGAGTGTGTTTCCTCACTGCCCTCCTGAGAGGTGGAGCGCAGCACCCAGAATAGAGACCAAGGGACACTTTCAAACATCCCAGCTCCAGCTCATTGGATTTCTGTCTGCAGCATAATTTAGACAGCTCAGAATCTAAGTTAGAACTTTTCTCAACTCTACCCTGTTGCAGTCAGCCTGCACTGATACACTCCTGTCTTGCCTTCCTAAGGACACGAATTCAGGCTCCTCCACAGGTTCTCTGCAGACTTCCTTTGTCCTGTCCAGGAGCAGACTTTTGGTAGCCACTTTATATTATTTCAGTCTTTTCACACAGCATAAAGGGACAAAACACGTCTCAGTTGGTCTCCAAAAGCTGCTTTGGAGTATATTCAGAAGGGATAAAAAGTCAGAGGATCCAAAATCATTATTGACCATGGGTTAACCCCAAACCCACTGAGACACATGCAATAGCAGAATTCACTGACTTTGGTCAGCTTTGGTTCAGGTTCCACACACACCTTTAATGATATTTTCTATTTCAAAGTATTACAGCTATTTCAGCAGATGCCCAGCATCTGTGGGCTTGATGGGGTGCTAATCCTATTACAAGGTGATGATTGGAAGCCTATAGCTGATACTTCCAGATGGTTTCAGGATTCTGAGACCACATACACTCAAAGAGAGGAGAAGGAATGTTTAGAGAGCTGTCTGGGTGTGAGAGTTTCAGAAGGTATTTGCAGAGTTTTGAGAGTTTCCGGATAGCTGGGGACCACAAACCATACATACATTAAACAGTAGATATTCACAGCACTCTTGGAAGCTTGGAAGACTTTACCCAGGCCTGTTAATATTCCCACTGGAATGTGTCGGAGATCCCAGCAACTCTTGGCATGGTACACCTGGCAAGCAGCCACTCAGACTTCTTTGCTTCTAGGAAAGTATGGAGGCCTTGTGCTCATTTTCATACCCTTTCATCAGAGTGAAAGGTTCAGGTGACTTCATTTGTTCCACTCTGACGCCGTGGGCGTGGCGATCTGTGGAGGCCACAGTAAGGATGTTGCTGATTTCCTGGTCTTGGTTAACTAGAATATGTTAATCATAATCCACACTGACTTCCAAAAGTTGCACAACTTCCTAGCTCAAAGCCCTCACAAAATATTCCTAATAAAAGAAAGGAACAACTGTTAATCACTGCTCATGCAAGTTATTGTGAAATTTCACAAGATTTGATAACTGTCAAGGCTCCAGCTGTTGAAGTTTGTGCAAGAATCTCGCCTTCAGGCTGGACTAAGTGCTTGCCTCCAGGAGAAAGGGAAAGGGTGAGCTAGAGGATCAGCTTATACTCCGGTGTTAGCAAACCAGAATGCAAACATTTACAAACAGTGGCTCTTTGCAGATCACAGTGAGAAGTCTGTTTGCTCACACGTGCTCAGTCTTTTGTAATGCTCAAACACACAAGCTAGCAAAGTAAAACAAATACAATATTTGAGCAAGTTATCAGTAGTGTCAGTCTGTATCTATCAGTCTCACACGTCTTTCCACTTACCTGCATCAACAACCATTTCGTAATTAGACGGTCAGTCAAATACATCCTTATCTGACAGGAGAAATACCCACAGAGGAAACATGGAAAAAGAGCCTGGAAACCATTTTCAATCAAGGAATTCCTACAATAACTCAGTAGGGTTTAGTTGAAACTTGCTAGGAGCAGATGTAAAGGCTTTGAAATTGGATGTGTGAAAGTAGTGAAGTGCTCAATTAAGTGAGATTCATTTTCCACCACAGGTGTCCTTTACTGAAAGGGAAATTTTACTGCTGTCCTTCTACTGAAGTATCACAAATCAGCTCTAGTGGCTGAACTAATACCATTTTTCTAAGGATATCTCTGAAATATTTCTCCATTCCACATTTTTTGTAACTGAGATGCAGGAAGAACATGTATGTTCTTGAATGAAAAACAATGCCTAGAAAAGTAGTTAAAAATAGCCTTTTGAGTGCTGGCTCCTGCATTTAGAGATGTTGCCATGTATATATAATTAGGAGAGATAACAGAAACACCTTTTTCTCTAGTGAGGGTGTTCAGTGTGCTACAGAATAACCATGGGTATAAAGTAATGGTCACCAAAACTACACGAGAAACCACCTCTGACAATATTCTCCTATGCATGTTGTATGGGAGCTGATATTTTTAAAGAGAAAGGAGCAATGGATTCCTGGTTGGTACTACTGACCTTTGAATCTCAGTAAATAGTCTTAAAAAATATTTCCCTGCTCAGAGTCCAGCAAAACGTGTTTATTACATCAGGTTACCACACTGATACTTGTTCCCTCAGATGAGACCTCAGTTTTAAAAGAATAAGTCTCAACCTTGAGACTAAATTCACTCATTCAGACCCCTGAAAATATTTAATTTTGAGAAACGCTATGGATTTACAAAGGTATCCATGCCACTGATCCTGTTGCAGAATCAGTCCCATGGGGAACAGGCTGAAAGGAGTAGCAAACTTCATCCTGCTGCATTATGCCAAAAATCCCACTTTTTATAAGTCTTAGGATTTTGTAGTCTACAAACCAGCTCTTCATTACTGGTGCATTGTAAAACACTTTGAGTTCTACTTTTACCAAAGGAGCTTTTTCAAGCTTCCATTACTGCTCACTACTTATGAATTGCTCCAAGATGGTTCAGGACATGGATTTTTCTGTTACCTTTGTGTTTTTTCTCTGCTGTCATGCCAAATCTCAAAACACCCTCCAGATTCATCAATATTATAAGTATCAGAGTACCTTGTAAAAACAGTTTCTGATTTAGCTGACAGAGAAATTAATGGAAAGTTTCCTGGCAGATTCAGCAGGAGTGAGATCAGACTTCTTTGATGCGTGAGAAACTGTCAACCTAGGTAACATGGGCTCCACTTCTAATCAGATTTGTAGAGCACAAAGAAGGACAAAATATTTTTTCATAGAACCTGACTACTGATTTGGACATTAGGAGGACTGGCTGGATGAGGAAGGTACACCGTTCTTCCAATATGTTGTAAAGGAAATGAAGTTTTATCCTTCATTTCCACCTCATCCCATCCACTGAGGCTGAAAGCTCCCTCGAAGTACATGGTTAAGAGGTACAGGGGACAGAAAGAAGACTTGCACTCAGATTTTGGATTGCTGCTCCTCTGAGCAGTTTTAAAAGTCTCCTAGGGCAGGACTGGAAGTGCCAGTGATGTTATCATCAGCAAGTATGTGAAAAATAGAGAAAAAAAGCCAGTTGAAGGCAAATCTAACAAAAAAAAACCAGATGGAAAAACCAATGAGAGTCTTATACTCCCCTCACCAGAGTGATCTGAATCTGAATATATAGATTTTAGTAGCAAACTGTCACCTGCTCTTTGCTGAAGATACACACTCATAGTGTGAGGGATGGAAAGGGTATTTGGTATTCACCTGCAACACAGCAAAGCAGGATAAATGTTTGATTTTCTCAGTGTATATGGGGGGAAACTGGGGGAAAATATGATGTTAGACCCTCTGCCTCCCAGACTGCCATGATAGCCAGCATACACTGAGAGAGGATTACATCTATCCTTCAGGCAAAGCCACAACTTTCACTGCAGGAAAACATGATCTGCCTGCCTCAAGCAACACTGTCCTGGTTTGAAAGGAATGACTTTGAGGTTCATGGCCAGAACAAATACACAAGGGAAAAACCAGCCCTGTTTTCAAGACATAACTATGTAGCTGCAAGTTTATAAAAACTATATATAGTATGTGGACAGATGGATGGATACATTTATTGTGGTAAGTCATACCACTGGGGTATTCTCTATGGAGCAAAGTAGAGTCTTTCAAACTTTTATAAAAGCTAAGCCACACAATTTACATTCATTTTTTCTCAAATACTAATAAAAGACAATACTCTGAAAGCATTTAGGTATTCCAAAAGGTGTGTTCCTTTTAAAGGATCCCTCAAAATTTTGTGTCCATGGTAAACAAACACTTCTCTAGTAGCTGTCATTTTCTACCAGGCTCTTGATATGAGAGAACACCTATCAGCCAAACTTTGTAACCACAGAGAGGGGTTACCCTACCTATTTACAGCCCTGGAGAGTAAAGTGAGCATGTGGTTACACATGGCCATTTTATCTCCCTGTACCTGGAGCTCAAGAACTCCATGAGATTTTCCAGTTACAGTACAGGATTGTAGTCCTGGGAAAAAATCTCTGCTCTTTCACAGTATAGATTGTGTTCCTGTTAACATATGACCAAGCAAAGCCTTTATTATGCTGGTGCAGTCCCTGAAGCAGTGAGGCTCTGCAAACCGCTCATACAAAGCATCCCCGAGATGTTCTCACACGGAACAAACTCCACTGTTGTATAATTGAACAGTTGGCCTTAATCTTTCTCAGTAGACCAAATAATTTCAAATGTTCAAATAACTTTGCAAATACAAGTTTTGCAGAAATGCTATTTTAATTTCCCATAGGTACTTAAAATTAATTTGCACGTATTTCTGGCAAACAAAATCTGATGGCTGCTTGGAAGTCACAGGAAGTATTGAGGGCTGGAACAGAACAGTGCAAGCAGTGACTGAATTTACAATATATTTTCCAGAACTGTGTGTTCTTGCAAGCCAATGAGAGACAAATATGAAGCTTAGGTATCAGTTAGGCTTCTTGAAATTCTGAAAGCAGAACTTAGGGAAAGGATTCAGAGTCTTCAGTAGCAGGGAGTACATCTGAACAAAATACAGAGCTCCAAGTTGGAACTTAAGTTTGTAAAGTGCTTCTGGCAGGAATCTTGAGTTGTATTTTGTGATGGAACACAGTACAGGAAAATCACATGCCTAGCTGGGAGTCTCTAGTTGTTATGTATTACAATAAAGTGAAATCTAATGGCATTCTTTATCAGACTACTTAGACTGAAAATACAGATCTTACTACATATGGTGTCATCATTTCTAAAGTAACTTGTGATCTACTGAACTTCTGCACACAAATTTAGAGGTCTGGGACTAGTCTCCTAAGAAAGTAATTCCCAAGAATCAGGTGTAGTGGCTACAGAGTATAAGTGACTTCAGTGAGTGTGGGATGAATAACTACGACAAGAGTTTTCCACACAAGCAGTCTTATTTCAGCCTTATATTTTGATTCAAACAAAGCAAAAGCAACACCTCACATGCACAATGGAAAAAAGAGATGTTTCACCTAAACACAAGACACTTCCATGATTCTCAGCTCAAAATTCTGCTGTAAGTCAATTGTAGCATTCAGTTTTTCACAACCACCCTCAATGTACTAACGTACAGGTCCCACACTATTTTTTCAGATGAGCAGTATTGAATCAGCTTTCCTGACCAAATAGTCATCACTATAAGCTTAAAATTTCCTTCCCACAAGTATTCTCTTTGGTTGCTTTCAGTAACCATTGCAGTCAATCCCTGTAATTCCACTTAAAATATAAGAAAGGGAAATTTAATGAATATATGACTTTATTCACTCCACACAAACCTCAGAAAGAGCTGGAGTTAATTTTTAGCTGTAAAAGTCTAGTCTAGTAACTTTCTTTGCCAGCTATGAGAACATGAACATCATAAAATCAGACATACAACAGTTGTTACTCAAAAGTCAATTTTAACAACAGTTACCACAACACAGGATCCATGAAAAATGGGGCTTTTGGATTTCTAAATGTGATGTGGAGAAATGCATGTAGAGGACAGTATTTTAAAGTTCAAATTTCAAACAATGCCTTTACCAAAACTGTGTTTATGTCCCTGGAAAAAATACATGCAGATTCTTTCTTCAAATTATCAAACTCATTTTTGCGTATAATAGCTAAATTTCACAAATAATGTTTCTCCATAATGTTATTTCAGATGTTTTAATAGTTTCCCCATGAAGTCTGATGTGAAATGTGTGATACCTAATAAATTGAAAGTACAGCCAACTTTTTAACTGAAATAAGTGAAGCACCAACCTCTTGAAAATCGAAAGATTTGTTACAAGTTTCCAATAACCCACAAGTCTAAACATTGCAGGTAAAGTCTACATGGAATTTGCTCCAGTGCATTGGTTGGAGGCCAATGGTAAATGCTTTATGGCAAAACAAACTTAAAGGTTGTTGTTTGGGAGAGCTCCCTACTAAAAATTATTAGGATTTAAAAACAGTGAACCATGATAGTTCCTTCTGCAAAGAGCTGATTAAACCTCACCTAGTTTACATAAAATCTTAGGTGTCCAGAGTGCTACTAGGAACTGGGGCAAAGAGGAAGTTCTCATCACAAATGTTCTTTCACTACACATCATGGCTTCTAAAGTGTACTGCCCGCCAGGGATAAAAGCTCTCCAAACTGAAATTGAGGACTAATTTCATAGTTGCTCTGAAATTTTAAAGAAAACTCTGAATAAATACTTGGCATCAAATCTGCTCCAGAAGTACAGCCTTTTTTTTCACCATTTGTGTTTTCTCCTACACCCAGTAAATTTTCTTCTTTTCCCAGACAAATTGGCTGTTGCTTTCTGGCCAGTACAAATTCCTCTGAGGTTGGATCAATATATCGTGTCACACAACCTCTTAAGACTCTATTTCCTGATCTATTCATCACTTCAAAGTACAAAACTGAGATTTTCCTAATTGTTGTAAGAATTATTGATGTTTGAAGGCGGTTTGCTTGAAGGCAGATCGCTCTCTCAGACCACTATTTAACACTGTGAGTTTACAGTAATAATTATTTCTGCTAGAATTCACTTTAGCCTAAGCTGGAGTCTCAGCTGAGAAAATCCAGATCTCCATTTGTCTTGCTCCTAAACCTCTTCCCTATAAAGAAGCCATTCAGTAAGCAAACACTGCAATAAGAGCTGGGAAACACATTGTCAGGAGGGTTTGGGAGCATCTGGAAGACTCTACACCATTTATCTGACACTTTTCAGAAATAGTAAATGCACCAAAATGACAGGTGGTGCCAAACAAGAGAGTATTAATGAAAAGGTTTTGACAGCATTTGTACTTCACCTGTGTCCTTAATTAATTCATAAATTAGCAGAACGCAGTATAAATATGTAAACAGTATAAATTAACAAGATGTTTGTGCTGAGCTGGAGAGGTAGCATAGACTGAAAACCAGCATCTGTTTTGAACCAAAACATCCCAATGAATTTTGTGTCTGGGTCCTAAACAGTGTTTCTAATGGAAAGGTCTTCTACAACATCAAGAAAGTAAATTGAAAGGATAGGTTATTCTGGAGAGCAAAGAGGCAGGCACTGATGCAGTTATAAGCACTGTTAACTACACAGACACATAAAATGATGAAAAGAAATCCTCAATATATAATATGAATATGGAGCAGTTCACATCATAATTGAAGAAAAGCCTATCTTGAGGGACAAGTTTTGGGATGCCAAGCAGTATACATAAAAAGATTTACTATCTTGATCTTCCAGGGAGACTCCTGAACACTTCCAGAGACTAACCAGTGCACATAGGCTGAGAAGTCACAGCTGGAGAAAAAAGAACCTCTTGAAAATCCTCATAAATAGTATTTTATTTAATGGTCAAAAAGCACTTGCAAAATTAGACAGTGTTGAATTTTATGGTACAGAAGGTAAAGTATTTTATACTATCTTCGTTTCATTATAAAAGGAAAAAAAATTATGACAGGAGTAAATTATATCAACATACATATTCTATGATTTCTATCCCAACCCACTTACATGCTTCAGTTCTGGTAGTTCTGATTCTGTAGATAATCATTCCCTCTTTTCATTTTAAACATTCACCAGCAGATAAAAATGGCAGCAGGTTCTGCAGTTTATGTCTCGCTTGCCACAGTTAACTTCATTGAATCTTCTCTTTTCATCCCATTTCATCCTCTCAGATTTCAATTAAGAAAGCATATCTGTGCAAGGATTTTTACCCAGGCCTAAATATTACTTGTTTGACCACAGACACCAATCAGACTTTATATTACTTAAGCCTGGATACTCTAAGTGGTAAAAGTAACTTAATCACAGAGCTGAGAAGCAGATAAAAATGGCACTGAGGGTCAAAAGGAACTGAAGTTGCTCCTAAGAGGGTAAGGAGAGATGGGCAGAAAAAGTTTTGTGGGAGAACAAAAAGCTGAAATAAAACTGTGCAAGTTTAGAACTACAGTAAAAAGCTACAGAACCTGGTTTCCTTTACAAAAAGGACAATTTCCCAGTTGGGACAGTAACTGTGATCTTCATGGACTGCTCTGAGGTTGGTAGACAAACAGTATATACAGCTAGCTGCTACTGACAATTAATTACAATTACTATTGCAGCATGACAGCTGGCATTTCTAGCACCCAACATCAGATGCATTTTTAAGAATCTGACTGTGCAACAACATGCAAAATAATTACTGAGCCACATCTCAGGAATCTACCAGGTTCCTAAATATAGGTCTTTAGTTGCTGTTCTCAGATACCCTCCCTAGGACATTCTTGAGCTCCCTTATCAAAATCCATCTTTTCATACAGCCAGAAACTTCACCTCCTCTCTCTCATGCTGTAGTATCAAGGGTGCTTATTATACTTGTTATGACTCTTCATTTCCATCCTCAGTATTTCTACTATATGCAGGTCAATTTATTAAGGATCAAGAGAAGAGGATGTCAAGGCATTTTAGACTGAACCAGAGATTGATATATAGAATTTGTACGAATTCCAGTCTCTAAAGACCAAGTTATGCAAAGGTTTCTGGACAACTAAATCCTATTTGATTATCTAAAGAACTTTGTCCTTGCAGCCAAAAGTATCTATATCTACCACTACAAAATTCATTTTGGTATTAAATTTGCCTTGATGTAACCTCAAGCTACTAGGTTACAGCAAAGAAGAATCAGAGACCTTCCTGAAACTGGGAGCTATTCACTTTTGTGGAGCCTCTGCTCATAAGATGTTTGCCAGTAAAGTTGTTACCCTTAAAGAAAGAAGGTGAGTGTCACAGGGAATAGTAGACAATCACTCAGTTGCCATTTTCTGGGACTCACAGGGAAATAGTTCCTGTACATTTGATGTGCTCAGGATATTTTCAGTACTACAGGCAAGAAAAACTCATTTTGATATCCAAAACTGACACTTTTAGTATTGTACAAAGGCATACAAAAAGCCACTACACATACTTGACCAACAAGTACCAGTTAGGAAATTTTACAAATACACAAAGCCTTGCATAGCAAGTTAATGGAACTGAAACATTGACTGGCTGAAATGTGTGACTTCCACATGTTGCATGAGGCAAAGCTATTTTGATTAATTCTTCCAGTTTTTGAACAAAGAATTCAATACTTCAACATCAGTTGAGACCACAGGTCAAAAGAAAATGATACCACAGCATTTCCTCTGAAAATGTTCTTCAAACACATTTTGCAGAAATGCAAACCTTACATTTTTTCACATGGAATTTATGATATTTTATTCGTTTCCACTCATTTCTTTTTTAAAGGAAAGGCTGAAGGAAGCAAAAGCCTGAAATAGAAATTAGTTGTGAAAGAGAAAATGAAAAATACCTTTTTCTTTAGGCATTTTTTTCCTTGAAGAAAAAGAAATAGAAAAAGAGATTTCCTCTCTCTCATCTCACTGCTCAAAATAATTTTGAAAGGTGTTTAGAAACAACATGAAAAGGTTGTTTTGATGTGTTTCAATATTTCTGATAGGAAAAAGATCACAATCTTTTTCTCTGATACATATCCTGTGCTGCCATTTAAGAGTAAATGGTTTTGCCATCAGCTACAGTGACTTGTGATTACATTATAAGCATCCATTTCTCATATATTTTAGACCTACAGTATAAATAACTTCTTTATATACCTAAACTTCTGATGTGCCATTTTCAAGGTGAATGTTAAACACACAGGTTGCAATAAGAGGAAGTCTTCTTCCTAAATGGATGTTTGAGCAGCTTGAAGATTCAGACCATGTGTTTCATCATGGCTTTTAGCTCATCACATTCAATTCACAATCAAAAAAGAATACATTTTTAGTAACACCATAAATTAGTAGAATGAAAGGGCCTGATTGACAGCTCTGGTGATCCATGTGCTTTATCATTCTCAGGAGAGGGGTTATATAAACACCTGGAAGAGCCTGTCTAATATTAGGAAATGGCTTTAACTGATAGCTTGGCTGTAGCTCACTGTATGGACATACTTATTGCACAGCAAACTTGCCTCCACACTATTTAATTTAACCTATATCCAAAAACTAGCATGAGATAAAATGTAAGCCAAGCATCTATGTGAAATTTATTACAGAATAATGATTCTGAACTGTGATCATACCTTGACTTTTTTTAAAATCATTTCCTCCAAGGACAAGTCCTAATATGAGATCCATCCCTGCGTTTTCCAGCTGAGACCAAGCCAAGCCAGCTGCAGACCCAAAAAAGGAATTGTGCCTCAAAAGCCCTTTAGGCTCCACTGCTAAAAATGCTAGTGATTGACCTGATTCTGATGCCCCCCCTCTCCCCAGATCCTGATGAGTTGTACATCCCTCCATCAACTCTCCCGCTGATTTCAAAGGACTACCTGTATTCTATACTGAAGCCGAGGGAAGCTGCAAAGAGCAGCCTATCTGCCCTTAAGCCTTATGAAGGTAAAAAGGGTCCCTATTTCACCCCAACCTCACTGTCAGGTGGTGGGAAACAGGCAGAGCCCTGGCTGTGCCTCGTGGCATGCATCAATCTGCAGATTTGAACCCACAAAAATATCTTTTCAATATTAATTACTCCATAGAAACCACAGTTTTTCCACTTCAGTTTCTAGGGTTGGTGTGGCAAGGTTAGGATCCAGGAGATGCTCTGTAGTGCAGCCTGTGCAACCTCTTATATTCTAACCAGAAGCAAGGGAAACTCAGGGCAGGATTCTAGGATTTTTGTAAAACAGACAAGTGGGACCACAGCATTTTTCTTGAGTACAACTCTATGGGTGTGTGGGAAAAGGTGCTATTTCAAAAAGCAAGTGTTCCAGATAACCCACCACTCTTGGCAATATTTATTGCAGCTACTTACACTTAAATACTTTTGATGCAATGCCTCATTATCCATGTACCAGAACATCTCTTTTCCTGGCAGCATTTTATAAATAAAAGAAAGAAAAACAAACCAAACCCAAACCCTAACAAAGACCTCCGATAACTTCAGTGACATGGCATGTTCTCATAAATCCTTCTCTCTTCATATAACAGTCTAAAGATTATGCAAAAAGACTTGGCATCTCTATTTTCTCCTTTTTAAGTCACACTGGCCACAAGGCACCGACGTGTTCAGCTGCAATTAGAAGAAATCCTGTGGTCCAATGTCCATGACACCTCCTAGGACAACAGGAAACTCATCTGTTCTCTGCTTCACAAATTGCCAGAACATTTCACTACACAAAATCTACGAGCAGCACAGAAAAAGTTCATCCAAGAACATGTCCTTGATGTGTGTTTGATGCTCTTTGCTGGGCTCTATTTTTTCATGGCCTACTGGAACTTTTTTTTTTTTTCACAAATCCAATTTTTACGACAGAAATAAGGTTTTAACTTCTAAATGCACATAAACCCACATGGTTATTATAAATATATAAAGTTTAAAAATAAAACCTATTGATCATGGTGAAGAAAGGTTTCTCTCAAAGTGCAGTGAGGTGGATCTTGCAAATTAAAACAAGTATCTTGCCAGCATTAAATGAAACCTTTAGCTCTCATGCTACCTTAAAATGAACCCTATCTAGTGAAAATCCAGGTCATAGCAGCTCACAAGGCAAATTCAGTCTCCCAAATATTATTTAAACCAAGTAACCTTCATACCTTATTGGCAACAGCTCATTAGTCTTCCTTGTGTTGTATTTCAAAGTTTCGCAACCACAATAAATATAACAACAGTAAAAACCAACTAAACTATGATCGATTAACAAAACAGTGACCCAGTAGGCAACCAAAACCATTGTAAAGACGTATATCATAACAACAAAGCTTAGTAAGGGCATTCAAATCATTATTTGAGATTATTTCTTTTTCACAAACCACAGTTATCTTAATTCTTTCACTTTAAGGCAAAGTATGAATCATGGCTGAGATGTTCTCAACTTCAGCCTTTTTACCCCAGTGTCTCATCCAGGCAGTGGTAACTTGCATATGACAAGAACATATTAGAAGAAACACAACATACTTTAATTTCCCATCTCGGGAATAGTCTTTATCATTCAAGTCCATTTTTTCCTCTTAAAATGCTCCTACAGATAAATAAGTGATTTTTGTTTTGCTATTCCAGTATTCAAACTCAGCTGAAAGGTGTACTTTCTGTATCCTTAACTCTTAGCAGAATTAGGGTTTTGGCTTCTCTGTGGAGCTTGGATGCTATGTTCAGATTCTTAGTGTCAACTACTAATTAGTCAGTCCAAAGGCTCAACCATTCTCCTCAAGTATTTTTCCCTTCTCTTCCTCCATTTTCCACCAAGAAACATAAACAAAGACTCAGGGAAGCTACCCACTCAGATCTACAGGTACTTTTCACTGGCTGAAGTCAGTAAGCTAATGCAAATTTTCCTCCTTCTTCCATTGATCATCTCCGTTTTCTTTATTTTTTTGATAAGAGGTAAGATAGTTAATGTTGGCATTTAAATCAATTGTTAAATTCATTTAAATAATAATAGATTCAAAAGTTAATTTGCATTTATTCCAGATGAGATGTTTTGTTCATGTCCAGACCAACTGACTCTCACTGCCTTCATTTGCATGCAGATGTGAGTGCTTCTGTCATTTTTTTCAAAGTTTTTCTTCTGACAAAATTACTAAAGACTTTCAGCTAGGGAGGGGGGGGGAAAGAGAAAAGGAAAATATAGAAAGCAAAATGGAAATTCATGTAAGAAGTAAAATCCCAGTAATCTCAAATATTTTTCACTTTTAAAGGAAAATATCAGCTATCACTTACATCTGTTTCACTTCCTTTTATTTTTCCTCTAAATAAACTTGCAGACAATAGATGACTGTGGCATGGCCTACCATATCCATCATCCTCAGGACTGTGTCAGAAACAGACCTGGAGACCGTATTCCGAGTTCCTACCTTTCCAGTTCTGGGAAAATTCCCACCACAAATTAGATGCTGCATCCTCAGTTCATGTTTCACGCATCTGTTTCCACCACAAAAGGTTCTTTTTGCTTGACAGTCTGTTTCCTCTTAACCTGAAGCCATAATTTTCAAGGTATATGAAATCATACTAATTGTCAAAGTAATTTTTGCATGCCATGTCAAAAACATGGGCTTATAAATGCCACTGAAGGAAAAAAAAAAAAAACAAAAAAAAACAAAAAAAAAAAAACACAGAAGAAAAGAACCTGGCTAGGGGAAGGAAGAGATGCCAGTTTTGGAAGCATCCCATGTGAAAATTCTACATCTTAATTCACATTTTAACAATCTTGGAGCTCAGATTTGAATTGTAAGGCTTAGTGCCCTGCCTAAAGGAGTAAAGAGAGGACAGAAGTACTGGGAAAAAGAAATAAGGAATATTCTAGATCAACACTATGACTGTGTGATCCTTCCATTGTGAAAATTTTTCTTGAAGTCAAGCAATTGGCCTCTGTTATCCCCCAAAGATATATTATCAGTGACACAAAACCAACCTGTATTTGCTGCCTATCAGGCACAGCCAATGGCTTGGGGGTTTTTTTATTTAATGTTTAAAATCATCAGCAGGTGTTCCAAAGCAGGGGAGGATAGCCCACTCATTATAAGCACATCCAGTCACCTCTCACAGCCTCTCTGATCAGCTCCATCTCCTGAAGCTTAGGACTCTCTGGGAAAGTTTCCAGAGTCCTAAAACCGTGAGTCATTCAACAGTTGTTTTCAACAGGATCTGAAAGGGTGCCATCAGCAACACTAAGGTCATCCTCGAGTGCTCACTAATGAAACACACACAGGAAAAAAGCAGACATGTTTGCAGCAGAAAGTTTAATATTTCTTGACATCTCACTACTAAGACAGCCCCCACAACCTTAATATAAAGACCCCAAAACCGTTAATGGATTTTTCCTCCACATCACCCCTGCTAACAGGGTTATCTACATTTTGCAAATGGAGAAGACAAACTAAGAAGTTAAAGACAAGAAAAGCTTCTTGAAAGCTACAGAAAGGATATGATGAATTAAAATGTGATTTCAAATCTCTGGAGTCTTATGTTTAAAAGCTTAATGAAAACATGAAAATAGGGCTAGATAATGTTTTCCTGAAAATATCAAACTTCCAGAATGAAAAAAAAAAAGGTTTTTATACACCCACACCTTCTATGCATATTGATGGACTTTTTTCATCTAAAGCTCCACATATTAATCAAAATTATTCTGTGTCTCACCCAGGACAAGATAACCATGATGCTGTGGAATCGGAGATATTTATGCAATTTGCTGTTGATGTTGTTTATTAGAAGATCACAAACAGTCCCAGTCCTGTTGGGTTTCCTCTGGTGTTGTCCAAATCACCACAGAACACAAAGACAGGCATTGCTCAGGGAACTCACAGACAACGTGTAGCAGGTTTAGTGCCAATCCTGCCTTCAGGACATGGAACACATTCACTGTCTTCTCAGCCTCTCTGCTGTGTTTCTGCAGCCTTATCAGAGCTTCAGAGTTTACCTTCCTGTTTCTGAAGTTACAAAGTTTCCCACAGCTTTAAAATCACTGTCAGATTTTTTGTCAAAAACTTCTAGCAAAAGAAAAAACAAAGATCAGAAAAAGTAACAGCAAGTGTCTTATTCATGATGTACGACATATTCCTTTGTTGAGATCCATTCTTTTATGTAACAATCAAACTGAAAACTGTATGTTTTCATTAAGGAGAGTCCCAGAATTAAAATAGGAATTGGTATCAGCCAAATAAATATCTCTTCACAGAGCTTTCACAGTCTACCTGCTGGGCATGGCGTGAGAAGGTCAGTAATGTTAGACAGACAAGAAGTATCTTAGATTCTCCTCACCTACCTATTGCTAATGCATTACAGTACTCAGGTTTGTCATTCATCTTGGCCAGCTAAGCCATCTAAAAAACATTCCCTGTGGGAAAAAATGAAAAGCCAAACCCAACACAAAATTAACCAAACAAAAAAGCCCAACAAAAACAACAACCAAAAAAAGGTGCACAAAAAAATCCCAAAAAACAGTGAGAATATTAAAGGAGCAATTCTTCCTTTTCTAAAATACTACTTCAAGACAGGAAGAAAGGATCAGAGGGCTGGAGCACCAGTCCTGCAAAGATTGTGAGAGAGTTGGGGCTGTTCAGCCTGGAGAAGAGAAGGCTCTGGGGAGACCTTACAGCACTTTTCAGTACCTAAAGGGAGCCTGCAGGAGAGCTGAAGAGGGACTTTTCAAATGGGAATGTAGTGATAGGATATGGAGGAATGGCTTTAAGCTGAAAAGGGATAAATTTAGATCAGAGGTAAGGAAGAAATTCTTTACAGTGAGGGTGGTGAGGCCCAGTCACATGCTGCCCAGAGAAGCTGTGAATGCTCCATCTCTGGCAGTATTCAAGGCCAGGCTGGATGGGGCTCTGAGCAACCTGGAAAGTGTCCCTGCCCAAGGCAGGGGGCACAGCACTGGATGATCTTTAAGACATCTTTCAACCCAAACCATTCCATGACTCTTCATCCAGGCGTTTCTTTCTGTGAGAGTTTGACAGCAGATTGATGGCTAATTGAGATTGTAGCCTTTGGGCAGCAAATCTGAGGTTCCATCAATCCCTTCCCAAGAAATTAGGGGGAGCTGGCAGATACATATTCTAATCTGGTGAATCTTTCTGGCTTCTTTCTGGTTCCAGCAGTTGTGCTTTTCAACCACAGATAGAGGAGAAATAAAAAACAAACAAAAAACAGAGGAATGGAATAATTTGATATAGAGTTTCTCATGAAAGAGGTCTGGATCTATAATTTATATTCATTTTTTGAAAACGTATTACCCAAAATCAAAGTTACAGAGTGATTGCCATAACCAACATGTCAGAACCACCGGGCAAATCTTTAAATTTTGCCTGATAAAATGAGAACAAACGTCATTTAACTTAGAAATTCAAAGCGACTCAGTCTTGTTTTCTTTTTAGCTTTAGCAAGCTTGAATATCCCTCTGAACTCCCCGGCTTTACTGGAGAAATGTTGCTCTTAGGCTTTGACACGCACATGAACAGGCAGTTGCCATAGGGCAGCCTGTTCAATTTTGGTTCCAGACCAACCAGCCGCGGATTTTAGCAGGCGGAGATGCAGATGAGCACACCAACAGCGCATCCTCACCTGGGGAAGGGTGCGATGAAGCAGCTGAAGCTGCTCAGTCCCTCGGAGCCGGAGTGACCCGGGACAAGCAGCGGAGCGCCGGGGCTGCCCGGGCTCGGGAGCGGCGTGTCCCGGGTGCCCTCTCGTGGGGCCGCCTGGAACAGAGAGCCCGGCAGCGGATGCGGGTGAAAAAATCCACTTAAACTGCAAGCAAAACACAAGGAATTGTTAAGTGTTTGTCCGAAAGACGTAAAAATAGGTTTTGATCATCCCGTCCGTCGGAGCTTACAGTGAGTGATGTTAAGAGACCAGAGCGTCTTCCACTGAAATTAAATGCAAAACTTGGTCTGACAGGAATCTCAGCAGGTTGAAGCCTCATTTGTCTTCCCAATACTACAACACAAACTGTGTATGCAATATATTATAAACTAAGTCAGCTTGGAAAAAGCCAGGATCTTATATATGCACTCAGCAAGCCCACTCGTGTGCCACCAGGAACAATTCCATTTACTTCCCCCAGCAGCAGGGATAAGGACAGGTGTGCTGCAAGGATGCAATGACCCTATACTGACATACCTCAGCAGAAAACCTAACCCTGGACAGGTTAAATCCTGGAGACCATACCTGAAAATTTCTCTTGGAATCAAAAGATATGTTCCAGCCATTCAGCACTGAGGATCTGGAGGGGAAACGGAGATTTCCAAAACAGAAATGAGGTCATGACTGCCAATCACGGAGCTTGAAGCTCAATGTTTTAATCAAGAGGATCAAAAGTCTTCCATCTCAACCATTCTATTGTTTCACAAAAACTCAGTGTCTTACCTCACATGTGATCCAAGGCCAGCGTGTTTCTGTCCATAGGAACACTCGTTAAATCACTGAATTGCTTGACTCACCAAAGCAAATCAGATTAATTAGAGCAGAAAAGCCCTCCTGAATAAGCTGGAGGCTCAACAAGAGTATATGGTTTGCAAATACTGTGCTGGCTTTCTACTATTCCTTTAGAGAACAGGATGCTTTCACTTGATTTAATTACTTCCTCACAAAATCACTTGGACTGAATCCAACAAGAAGGGGAACAAGGTTTGTATGGCCAGCAAACCTCGAGTGCCTCACATCACATGTCATAGTTCTGCAAACGGCACCCTGAAAAAAAACATTACTCCCATTTTCAGGTCATCAGGGAAGCAGTTTGACTGTGGCTTGGTCACAAAAGGTTGATCTGGATTATATGACTACCCATATACATGTAATTGTATGAACAGATTAGGAATGGTGGTTCCATCTCCTGGAACCTCTCACCATAACACCTCTCAGTTAAAAGCTGCCTGGTACCAAACTGTCACACCATATTTGGTGGTGATTTTTCTATACACTATCTGCTGTGGAAGGGGAAAAAATAGAAATACCCTTCAGCAGCAGCATTCTAGGGGTGTTGATGCTGAAGAACCACTGCAGGGCTGATTTTCCACCAAGGTTATCTCAGATACTCTTCCAGCTATCAACTCACCCTTTGCACATTTTTAGTGATGTGCAGGCAACAGTGCATGCCTATATTATATATAACATTTCAACCCCTATCTTCCTCACTAAGCCAACACACAAAAGCCACAGGATGATTCCCAGCACCAAAGCAGCAGCAATGTCTACCCTGGAATCTGTAGACTGCTCCCTCTTTACACCCTAGTCAGCATGTTTTCACCTTTCTCTTTGTAATCACAGTAAAATATGTGTGTCCAATCCTTTCATCTTTCCTGTAAAAACCTTCACATGATTTTTCCGGCATTACAGTAGTGGGAGCAAGAGTCTGTCCACAACTCTGCCTTAAATTCACCTAGTACTTATAAAAAATAGCATTCTTGTGAGATATAAGTAACATCTTGACCCAGTGAAATGATGTTTGACAAGAGAAAATTTTGTAATTAGGATTAGGTCTGCATGTGGCTTGGTCCAAGAGAGGTCTCAGGAGAATTAACTTTGATTCTCTGTCTGGCACGTCCCTTGAGGGGAATGACTGCAGTGGACAGGTCTGCCCAGGGTTTCTGACAGATAGAGGAAAGGGGATGGAGGGGGTCAGGGCTTGCAGTCAGGGTGCCTTCTGTCACCACTGCAATCTGCCTCTGGCTAGACAAACACTAGGATTAGGTTTTTAAGGAGCAGGCTGACTTCAGGCTGGCTGTCAGAGAGCATGAGACAGCCTTGCACAGTACACTCCTGATACTTCATGTTGCTCATTCAACAGCAAGTGACATCTGTTCCTGTCATTATGGTGCTAATTCACAGATTCAGTGTGTTCTCTAATTGTAAAATTCATTTTAGTAAGTCAGAGTCCCTGTGTGTGAGAAGTACTGGGGACAAAGTATAGGCTTTTCTAATCCTTCCACAAATGAGTGACACTATAGATATAATGTGAGGTTATTAGTATCTGCATAAGCATGGGCTTTATATTTTCAGATAACATTAAATCCTTGATGTGCCCAGTTACCAAACTGATCTCCTTATGTCCCTGTTTTACAAGAATTACATTTAGTTAGTTCATCCCTTCTGTTTCCTCCACGCTCCAATTGCATGATACTGGGACAGATGTTTAAGAAATTGGGAGGATGTTTATTATGGGATTTTTTTAGATAAAGTCTCAAATCATGAGGGAATACAACATTAAGCAGCTTATTCAATTTTGTGAACACTGAATGACTTATGGTCATAGATATGGCAGCCCCTGCAAAAATCAGAGTTCCTCTGTGGTTATCCCTTATTTACCCAGTTCTCAATATACCAGTGAGAGTCTTGTAATGTTACTTTTTTTTTCTGTAGAATCACAGTTCCTGAAAAGAAGAAATTACTTAATGATTTGGTATTTGCTTAATGTAAGGTTAGGTTTCAAGCCTCTGTACTTGTAGAGAGGAGATTGAAAAAATGGGACTTGAGGGAATTTCAAAGGCTGCATAAAAATACCCTCAAAATTCAAATTAAAAGAGGCAAATGAGTTTATTATTATTGTGGTTTTGGATTTTAAGCCTCAAAAGCGAGTACAAAAGCACCTCCACTAAAAGAAATAAAGTGCTAAAACTACAGATGATAACAGGAGGCTTATGAATAAGATTTTAATTCTGCATAGCAACAAATTATTAATAATTGTCATTTATGGACTGCATTGGAATGCTGTCCAAAGGAAATTATGTTTCTCACAACTACATTTTGCACGCAAAGCACCCAAACCTCTTTCAGGTGCTCTTGCACTTTCCCCACAGGAGTTGTGCTCTTATCCACAACCTCTTCTATGGGCTATTTTCTCTCTCTGAGGGTATCAGAGCTACTACAGCTCCCAGACTGCTATTCTGCCATCTCTAACAAGAGATACCGATGGATGAAGCAGAATAATTAATGGAGCTTGGAGCAACAAATATAAGAGGTCATAAGAAAGTAGTGTCCTAAAACAATGCAACAACTTTGAGCTATTTAACCAGCTGACCTAAAATAAACCATGGATTTCAGGATGACTTGACAAAAAAAAAGGTTGGTTTTTTTTTTTCCCCTTGGCAAAAGTGGTGCAGTTCCATAGAAAATATCAATTTTGCTGTAACCACAAATGTCTGTCAAATCATTGCAACGGAAAAGTTTCCAACCAGTGCTAATCATTAGTCACTTGAAAATGTTCACTAAAACAAAGGACGTTTTGGTGTACATCTGCAGCCAATCAACAGATTAATTTGAAACAAAAGAAGGCCATATACAGTTGGAAAAACAAAAAAACCAGCCAAAGTGTCCTGCTGCCAAGAATGCAGCCTCGAGAGAGCATCTGAATGACACCAAGATATGTTGCTCCACACTGATTTCAGGAGAACCTCGTTTGATTGTAATGAAGTTCTGCACGGTATTGTACTTTTACACTCCATCACAGTTTCGTAACATTTAGGGCTACCTGAACCTGTGACCATCCAACTCCATCTGTCCTATTCCTCAGGGGTTTTTATAAAGCAAGACTCACTCCATATAAGAATCCTGAAAAAAAAAAAACCAAAAAAAAAAAGGAAAAGGGAAAAAAAAAGGAAAGGAGGAGAAAAGGAAAGGAAAAAAAGCACCTCCTAACTAGAGCAATTTTTATGGTTCTCAAGGATAGATCAGGTGCACACTGTAAATGGCACCATCTTATTTTTCTTTTAATGATAGACTTTTACTTGAAAAGCTATAATTGGCATCATAAAATGCTAGTTATGAAAATGTAAATGTCTTCCAATAAAAGAGTCCATTGTTTGGAAAAAACCAAACAATGTAAAATATCCCTCCTGGGAGTTCAAAATGTTTTCCTCACTCTTGTTGTTCTAGTAAAGCAGAGACGTGCTTAACTAATAACTAAAACAACTAGCAGCTTCTTTGCTTTCTCAAATTTACCGGAGATATGAAAACCAGTGAGAAAATTTCAATCAGCCCAGTTAGGAAAAAGGAAGGTGAGAATATGTAAAATATTCATCTAAAAGCTGCAGCTGCACCTCAGGTTGAATTTTTTTCAAAACCCAGCACACTGCACACAGGGGGGTCTGTAACAATTTGAACTATGGACATGCAGTGCACATCCTCCTACAAGAGCCTGGCTCTATTTTATTTATGCACTGAGAAAACATTGGATATGTGGATACTGTCAGAAACCGAGAGTGAATATCAGAATAGTTGTTATTTTCCAAAAGACAACCATCAGGCAGGCAAAAGCAAAGCCTCAAAGGTCATGCAGTTTCTAAAACAGGTCCTGTGAACTGCAAGATGATACCCAAAAATGTGGCTGTTATTGAAATGGGAATTATCCATACCAGTCCAGGCTTTCTATGGGATGTTTGGTAGGGCAAGACAATTTCATTTCCTGGAATGAGGACAATGCCTCGCAGGAACATTACAGATTTCAGTTTCCTGACCTGGTTGTTGGCAAGTTATTTTTGAGAGTTAATTCAAACTTGTCCTTCAGTTTGACAGCTTTAGAGTAGCCAGTCACGAGGATCAGTTTGTCAAGATCTCATAGTTTAGGCCACTCTCCAGTGCTGGTGAGATGTCTGAAAAAAAACCTCACTGTGCCAGGCCTGGTTTTTAACTCCTCTTCCAAGAGCTGCCTTCTCATGTCTTTTTTCCTTTCTCCCCCTCCCAAAATACTGTGATTCTCCACCTCCCAAGTGGCATTCCTCTGTGGGACCTGGCAGGACTGATCCCATACTGAATATCTGCTTTGCTCTGTGGAGACCAGTGGCTGCACAGGGGCAGCAAGAGGGAGCACGGGGAAGAGATCTGGTGATGTTCTGCCCACCAGCAATATTTGAATCACAAATCAACTTTGGGATCAAATGAGCCAGGCTTTGCCACTTGTCCAGGTCTGTAGCAGTTTGGAAAGGAAGAGGAAGGTTCGGAAATAGAACACATTTACAAGAACACCTTCCAAGTGAGCGGCTCCAAAATAGCATTCTCCTTTATAACCTGATTGAAATAATCATCACACAGTCAAGCACAGTTTGTTGGTTGCACTCAAAGCAAAACATGCTTCCAGCTGTGAGAGATAATTACTGTTTATTGACTGGCTTTTGAGGACTTTTATGCTATATTTAGTTTTAGGGCTGTTTGGGGTTTTTATTTGCATCAGAGGCATTGATGAAAAAGGCTGTTGCTTAGAGCAGTCAGCTGCCTTCTCATGATTAACCTCTTATTTCACTTCAGAATATGTTTCACCTGCAAATGTGCTGGGAAATCAAGATTAATCCTGGGCAAATTCCCACAAGTGCTCTGTTGAACCAGTAACTGCATTCATCAGCATTACCCACTGATAGCCCTTTGTTCTTGTGTAGTGGTGGGGATTTCATTTGAGCATCTTCACAAACACCAGAAAGGACAGTTAATTATAACCATCTTGCTGCAGAGGGGCGATTTTAGAAGTGGCTGTACCAGCTGGAACCAGTATTCTATCCAGTTAAATGTTCCTACTGCCTTCAGTGACCAGCACAATTGCTCCAGAGGCAGAACCAGAAACCAAAAAATAAGCACGGAGGAGTTTTAACCTCTTCCTCTCCAGTAGTTACAGTAGGGTTACATTCTTAAAACAGGAATTTCTAAGTCTCTTCCAAGACATTTTTCTTAAACGTAATTTCTATTAGCCTTTATTGCATTTGGAGGTGGCTTCAGATGGGACTCAAGGTCTATGAAGGCACTGAAGGAAACTCTGACTGTCCATGCTCTGCTTTCAGTGTTGCCTTCCCCTCTGGTGTGATGTGAGGACAGTGCAACTGGAACTATGCAAAAAATGCAGTGGCCAACAGGAAAGGTCAGCCTATAGCTCTAGCATCACAGCTTTGGCAGCTGCAGGCACACAAAGGGGAAAGCCCTGAAGAAGGAACAGTGGATGAAAATAATGAAAAGGTTTTGCTAAAATATTCTTTCTTAAATCAAGATGTTTCTCTTTGGAACTGGGCCTGAAGTTTAAGTCACCTAAAACTGAAGCATTTCATTTTGAAGCAAACAATGTCGCAACTGAAGTGCTGAAAACAATTCTTTTTTCTTTATTTTGTTTTGTTTCACTGAATGGCTCCAAAGACGTCTTCAGATAAATCCAAAACAGTTCTCATCTCCCCCAGCATGTTTAATATATTCATTAGGGTCCAAATGGTCTCATCACAACATGCCAATTGCAAAACTCATCCCCTGCCTTTACAGAGAAGTTGTGGAGCACACATGACTAATTTCAGGATCAAAACAGCAGAAAGCAGCAGCAAGATCAAGCAGTAATAATGTTAACTGTTTATAAAAGGTATGGGACCTCTAGATACCAAAGAGGGTTGAAAAGCTAAGATTGCCCATAATTTTGAGAATTACTGGAATCTACAGGAAGGGTCAGAATTTATTATGTCCTCCTAGTGAATTTGGGGTGCAGATTCAGAAAATTGTAGAAATATATCTTTAGAGTAATATTGCTATCAGCAGGGTAACCTCACAGCAGTCAATCACATATTCCAAATTCCCATCCCTGTATACAGCCAGCAAAACACAGAGAAATAATAAAGAGTCAGTTTAGGAGACGTTTTTGAGAAGTTTGGAGTCATTAGGAAGGAGTTTTTGCCTGCATCGAATGCACAGATGGGAGAGGTAAAGAGAAGAAAGAGTTACAAGACAGCATTCTTGCTTTTAAAAGTGACAATTAAGTCCATTTTGCAGAAGATTTAAGCATCAGACAAGTCAGGACCTGAACTCCCCTTACCATTAAGATTGAGATCCAGGCTGTCATCTAGGTTACTGTAGACAAAGAGATTTATTATCAAACTAAAATCTCAATTTTAATTTCCCATCTGAGGGTCTAGGCAGCACATCCATCTAAGAACCAGGTACTGCTTTGAAAAGAATTAAAGCTCGCTGAATTCTGTCTCCTCTTGAATTTAATGGAAGCTTTTTTTTAACTTCAGTAGGAGAAGGTCTGGACCAATGATGAAAATCATATCCTAAGGCAGAGTGAGATCAAAAGATTCTTAACATGATGAAAATTAACATATTATTAAGATTACTGGAGAGCTCAAAATCAGATTCAGGTTGATTTGCAGGGTAAGGGTAAGGGTAGGGTAATGCAGCCTAACATTTGCAATTAAGGAGAATAAGCAGATAATAATTTTAAGGCAGAACATGCCATGCAAATATCCACCTTACCTAAATTCAGCCATGCTTGCACAAGACACTGCCACCAAAGTGAATAAGATGAAACTTGAAGTCCCTGGGAAGCTGACTGCTCTAGTGGAGCAATGTGTCCCCTTGCAGTAGCACTTGCAACAGCAGAAAGAGGCAAAAGCCTTAAGGCATATTCTTAAAGATACTCCATAAAATTGACTCCAATAAGTTCTATCCCTCCTTAGCAAAACTTAATAAGAGCAAGAGAAATAGTCAAGGGGGTGGGTTTTGTTCAGTGCTGGTTTTCTAACCACAAATGGTGGCATCAAATGAAATAAGGTGTGAATAGCTGTAGCCCACCAGAGTGTGTCAGAGTACTGCCACCCTTCTTCACCCAGACCCTATGCTGTTACTGATGAAAGGGCACGCTGCACTGCAGGACTGAGAATAAAATGCTGTAGTATAACAAATTCATCCCACTGGTTCTTCATTTTCAATCACAGCCTCTGCTTTGCTCCCCACTTCTAAAATCTACAGGGTAGGCATGCCCAAAATGAAGCCATTTAAACATTGTTAGAGTGGTGGATTTGGCACTGCCGGGGTCTTTTCCAACCTAAATTATTCTAGTTTCCTGTGATTATGAACATCACACCATATAACTGCTTCAAAGTAGGAAAAAAAAATCTATTTTAAATACTCCATGATATGCTCTTGTTTTCATTTGATAAAACTTGTAGAGAAGAATTCATGATATTAATTCAATTTTCAGTAGGAAGGTATGCATATCATCACCAGTAACCTCTTCTCAAATCACCCTATGAAAAGGTCTGCAGAAAAATCTATTTTCATGATTAGAGGTCAAAGCTGAAACTGTGAGAGTGCCTGTGTGTCTCTGCAGGAGGAACAAGAGAATGGAGAGTTGACTTTACTGCTTGTTCATGCTGTATCTTGCCTTTAAATAAATTACTCATTCTAATTCACAGTGAAGTCAACTAAACAACTCCCATTGTCTTAAATAATTAATCTAGTCTAGGAAATAATTTCAGAACTTTTCAGCACCACTAAATTAATTCAAGAACATGAAGAAAGAAGATAGATTACCCAAGAAAAAGATTAAAACTAAATTCCATCTTCTGGTTTCAATACGAATGCATAAGATGCTAGCCTGTGAGTTTGAAATATTGGCTGCAGTTCCCTGGGCTCTTTAACTTAACAGAGCACTTTTAAAGGAGGAATAGAAATTTTCAATACATCAGCTATAAATTGGGGCAGTTTTTTCAAGAAAAGCACATCTAAAGCACATGGATTATAATCCCATGGGGAAGAGACTGCATCACATCTCCATCAAAGGCTCTAAACCACGAGACTGTTGTGTAAACTGGACTGGTGTCACCATCCACTCCTTCTGCACATGTTTTTCTCATGAATGCTGAGGCTGTCACTGCACTCCACAATGAGCTGATTCCAACAGATAAACCCTTTCTGAATCCTGGTAGGAGTCAGGCCACAGACAGCACACTGCTCTGCCATAACATAGCAGAAGTCACTCAGGATAGGCATTACTTCACGTGAACAAAAAACTCTCCATTTGCAAATCTGTCTGTAGGACTAGAAATGCAGGTAAGAGGCTAGTCTTAGCTTTGGGCATCTAAATCTCCTCTCTGCCCTTTGAATTTATCAGGCCAGAGCTCAGTTTTCCCTATGAGGAATGGAGCCACTACTATTTCCCAACCTAACAAAAGTGACACAAAGACAAACATATCAAAACCACTCTAAAATCCTGAAGTCCTGACATGCAAAGAGTTGTTAAATTTACATCAGAGAGAGAAATAAACTTTAAAGGTGCACATCCCTGTTTCTCTGTGAACCTCCATGAACTTCCCCCTTGGATTATGCCTTTCTAGCTGTGTTTACAGGAAACTGAAAAATGATTTTATGGAAGAATACTACGGAAGAATACTATTTCTCAAGGGCTTCAGCTTTCAGATATTATAATGGATAGCTTAACAGATATTTTAATACCTCTCTGACTAATGCTGTATTTCCTAGTAAATGTATAAATATATCATTGTTAAATAAACAGTCCTCTAACTTCTTGTAATTACACACAGCTGCAAAAACCTGTTTGCTCAAATGTCAGGAAGCAGCATAGGACTCTTTGCCTTTTCAGATTTTCCCATAACCCCAGCAATTTATCCTGAAGCTTAAGATGGTATATATATTTCTTTTTCTTTTTTTTTGTTAATTAGAAATCAGTTTCTATTTTTAAGCTTTAATCGTGCATTCACTAAAAATATACTTATCTTTTGGCCTTTCCTCAGAGATGTTTGACTAGGTAAAGCTTTCACAAAGATTTTACTTAAAGCAAAAATGATTGGGGGTCGAGGTTGACAGTCACAGGTGTCAGCTTCCTGTGATATCCACAAGTTCAATATCTGCAAAAAACTCTGCTATACTATGTCAGTTTAAGTCACTGTGCTGTCTAAAGTGTCTGAAATGTATCGAGTTTCAACAACAATAAAAAAAAAGTAGGGTCAAAAAACCACAGAAGCCATTTAGAAGGAAAGATGGCGCTAAATTTAAGTCTTGATCCAGACTCTTGACTGGAGCTGAAATTCAGATCCAAACCTATTCAGTCAGAAACTAGTGATGAGAGCCATACAAATATTTTAATACATCCAAAATATTTCTATACATATAACTTCTTGTCTGGCTTCTTTCCTTGGAATGAATGAAATCAGAATCCCAAGTTCAAGCTCTCTGTAAAATCTGGGAAATGTTTTATCCATCTCCAGACTCCAACAGTGTTATCCCCTATTTGAATTCTATGCCAAATAAGAAGTAAAACTTCTGTTTTCCAAGTAGTCCAAGATTTGAATACTCCAATGTCATTGAAAGGAAAAGAAAATAAAAACCAAAGATCATAACCAAAACCCCCCTTCCTTAAACTCATTCCAGTGTGTTAGAAGAGTTGCTGCTTATCTACTCATTGATTAAGAGTAATGGGAAATTTGATTTCTTACTACTGTGCAGGATAGATTCCATTGTTAAAAAGGGGTTCATTTAATTAAATTCTGATAGCTCATTTATAAGCATAAAATTTAAGAATAACAAAACCTAAAGGCAAGGATAATCTCTCATCTGTTTTAGATAAAATGTTCTCTGGGCCAAAAGGAGAAAGCTATAAATGTTTTTAAGCTTAATTGAGCTGTAGAGTTTTAATTTCACCTGATCAGGGCAAAGCTCATCAGAAGATACTCACATTTTAACTACACAATCTTGTCATTGCCTAGCTCCAAACCAATATCTCTGCCACAGAAACACAGGTCAGACCTGGGAGGGGTCTGAAGGGAAAAGAGAGCAGGAAGAAAAGCCTTCAGGACTGCTTAAAACTAATCCTGGAGCCTCCTCTTTCACTAGCTCCAAAATAATGTGCATAATGCTCTCTCCACACAGCCCAAGAGGATATGGCTGACAAATTCCAGGTGCAACGAAAACCTTTGGAAAGCATCTCAAGAAAAGCAAATCCTTCCACAACTCTGATTCTTGACCTCGGTCTTCCCTTGAGAAAGCTGAGCAATCACAGTAAGTACATAACAAAAATTAATTAGGATTCATTCTCCTGGTATAAATAATGAGCAATAGGAAAATTACAATAGGAAAATTACTTCAGCAGCTGAAGTACATTTTGCTCACAGGGGTTTTCTGTAATAGATAAGCCAGGCACCGTTTTTGTCAGATGCATGGAGAACACAGTGGTTCCAAAAAGTTCCAGCTTGCAATATTCACTAATATATTTCAACAAAATTCTTTCCTCTCTTTGTATTTTGTTTTCAAGAGAAAGCTGAACAGCATCTTTGTGCTAATATCCAGATTGTCAAATAGAGTTTTAAATAGAGCAGGGTGCTTTGAGCTGGATTCTAAAGCAGATGGGAGACAACATAATTGTTAGAGAGCGAGGTTGACATCCATGTTTCCTGACACACACATACAAGGGCAGACTGCAGCATTCTGCTCCTGCTGAAGAGCTGGGATTTGGGCCAGAGAGCTGCAAGAGTCAGGTCAAGAGGGTGGACAGACAAAATGATGCTGCACAAGGGGAATATTGCATGACTTCCATGATCTGGTGCAAGCACAGGAACAATGCAACTTCATTGCTATTTTTCACCAGAAAAGGAATCTGGGCTTCTTTCCTCAGATGCTGAACTTACAGTCTTTCCTCTCTGCTTATCAAAGCTCCAGGGACCCAGGACTGCCTACAACTAGTGAAAGGTCTGCTATTTGCAATCCAGAAGTAACAGGATTTGAAGTTCAACGCATTAATGAATCTGGTGAAATACAGAACATTTTAACAATGGAAGTCCAAGTTCTTTTCCTTCATTCATTATTTTAATCATAACCACTTCCTTGAACAAGCTGGAGAAAAGCTGGTTCCATGTTCCAGGGCCAGTGTTTCAGTCCCAATTATCCCTTGCAAAAAATAACCTCAGAGGCATGGTGTGTTTCTGTGGATATTCATGCCAGCCATCTCATCAAGGCAGGATGAAAACAAGCTGCCTCAAAAGTCTATTTTGTTCAGATAGAGTTTGCCCCAGGAAACAATTTATTGGGCAGAAAATTCCTGCAGCAAACATGGCCTGCAGTGCTCAGAAACCAACCCTGACACACTTCCATAACCAGGGACTCCCAGAGGACCTTTTCTACCATTGCACTTCTTGCCATCTGCCTTGCAGTCACACGAGCCATGCACTCCTCTCATGAACCAAAACCCCTCTCTGTGCTCACAAGCTTGATGGGGACCAGATGTTCTTGGGTCTCACTAGACCTCAGCCATACAGGCACAGCTGGCAGTGCTCTAATTAGGCATAAATAAGTCTCATCTTCCCTTCAACAGCCCTTCATCTTCTGACCAACTGGTACACTCAGACACCTTAGAACTATTGACTGGCTACTTAACTTGCTTTGGAGTCAAGAAGAGGGTGGTGTATATGTCATAATGTCCCTCCTAAAAGTTTCTGACCTTTAGGATATGTGCCAAGACCCCGAACACACACTTTTGACTCAGACCTACCCTTTTCTCTGTTAAAGTAATGCAGGTGTACATCAACTTCTCCCAGTTGAAATTGGAGATAGATTACCTTGTTAAAGTTTTATGTCAGCACTATCTTATTATGAATGCTACAGACATATAGACTTCATCCTCATGAAGATGGGGATGGGGCATTGCTGTGTATTCCAGCAGGCCTGGACAAAGGCAGACAAAAGTTCTACCAAATATGACTGAGGAAATAAGCAAGTTGTTCTTGCAGAGCTCTGTGTTTTATACGGAGCAGGGTTCTAGGCAATCTCATCAGTTTACTGGATCAGAGATTTTGATGTAACTTATCACTGCTGCTGCATTTCTGGGTGCCAATTGTGGCACTGAATTATTTCTGCTATGTTAGGGATGACCTGGAGAGTGCACCTTTTCCCTGAGCAGGGCAGTCCTTGACACTGCTTATTCAGATTTTATTATTTTCAAGATGACTTAGCATAACCCAACTCTGCTTGAAGAGATCCCTGAACTCCACCAGAAGCCTTAACAACTGCAGACCTCAGCCTTTCAGGTGAGGCAAGCTGCCATGAGTGCATAAAGCATAAACTGATCCACTTCCACAGGGTCATCTTAACCAAAACAATTTTGTTGAAAAACTGCCTCATTTAAAATGCTAATTATATAACTTCAGCTGCACTGAGAGTGTGAGAACCTGAGGGAGAAATGAATGCCTGGTCAATTCCCTATCACAAATAAGTTTGCTTTAAGAGTATGCCAACTGCCTAAGCTCTGGAAATGCATCAGCAACCAGCCATGGGAGCAATCCTGCCACATATCCTACACTAACAGCTATGTCAAGAGCCACAACTTCCTGCTAAGAAATCTCTAATTATTCTAAAATTATGCATTCTGCTCGATTTTCACGCTGTGGAGAAACAGACCATGAGCTCCCTAAGATGACAGAAAACCTTGCTTAAATTTCAGACAGAGGAAGAGGGATGACTGCTCCCCTACATCAGACTGATTAGCTGAGTTCAGAACTCAGGCTGTCCTGCTATTCCTTCCTGACATCTCAAGCTTTTGAACAAACTCATCACAACTCTTGGCACATGGTACACACTGTAAATATCTGCAAACCAAACCATCTGTCAGCAGGTACAATCCTTGATTTTCCTCTCTGGAATGGATTTTCAAAAGTCTTCAATATACTTTATGCCCTTATCAAGTGAATAGAACCTAGAAACCAGATAGGCTGGATGGAATAGGTCTTGATTTGGAACAATGAATAATCGTTTCCTATTGCATCCTATCTTTCCTAGGCATTTATTCTGTTGTTTTTACAGTTCTAGTATTATTTATATTGGGAAAAGTACAAAGAAAGGCATAAAAACAGGACAGGCAATCCTGTTAAACCCATTTCCAACAGGTGTAAATGCCTGGATGAAATTTAAGGAACTGAAGAATTAGGACTGGAGTGCTCAAGTCCTGAATAAAACAGGAACCAGAGCTGGCTGGCTGATGTTTCACCATTACATTTTTTCACTGGGAAATGTCTCTCACTGAAATATTCCCCTGGAATGAATCAGTTCAAAGAGAAATCAGCTTGAAAGCTGACTTCTTCCTTACGCTTACTCCCCAAAGTCTTCCTCACCATGTGACAGGGAGCTGAAAGCCTGTAACAAACCACAGACCCACCTTCAGCTTTCCCATAGTGTGGCTTCACCAGTGCTGCCTCCCAAAGTGATCTGGGACCCCAGGCTTCCCTGTGGATCAGCCTAGGCTCTGCCAGATGCCTTGGAAGAAGGGTATGGAGCTGGTGATCCCCGAAGCAGCAGCCTCCCCACATGCCTTCTCCTTTGCCCTTTATTCCCAAAGGTAGGAGGGGTGGCTGCAGGATGAACTCTTCAAAAACAGACAGTCTTAGCTGCATGCAGGTGCAGTTTCAAAACCTCTGCATTTTTATCAAAACAGAAAATTTCACTGCTCAACTCCAATGGGAAAAAAGGAACCCAAGCCCATTTCTCTGTCACAAATAATGGAGATATCAAATTTTCAGTGGATGAGTACACAGAAAATAACTTTTCCTGTGGAAGCTCCATGACTGGGGATATTTCTTACCTGTTGCAAGCCATATTTCAACCATGCCAAGAGGAGAGGTGCAAAGCCAGAGCACGGGATGTAGGACACAGGCAACTTGCTTGGTCAAGGCTCTGCTGTTGTGGATTTTCATCAGTGACTTGATGCTCAGCCTACCCAAATCCTCTCTAGCAGGATGAAAGACAGTGCTGGTTGAGCTTTTGAGAAGATGTGATGAGAAAGCAGGACACAAAACATCAAAATCATTCAGTCTTCTCTAGGTGAGGCTGAGGAGTAACCCTGAACTCAAAAAAAAAATTCACTTGTCAAGGGAAAAAGCCTTCTGTTGTGTTAATTCAAACTTTGCAGGTAATTGCAGGCAATCTGAATTCCATGTCAAGGCTAGAGGAGCTTGCATAAACAATTTTCCTGTAAGAGAGATCAAAATAAACATCATTTAGAGAACTTATGTATTTATGATTGGAAAGAAGACTGTTTGTTAATCGTTAACTGATGAACTGAATCCTGTGTAAGGTCACATTTTGAAATAAGATATAGAAAAATATTAAAGCAGACATAGCAACCCTAGGATGAAACCCTTCTAAAATGTCAAAGCAAAAATGGAAAAAATGTATGGAAGTATCTTAGGTCAGGGTTAATGCATGGTGAGTAGAAGTGGAATACAAAAATTTTTTGTAGTGTATTTTCCTTCCACGTTAAGCTAATTGCCTACTAATTAGCTCATGTGATGGACTATTAACATCATGTATGTCCACATCCCAGATTTACAGCTGGCAAAGGATTCTTCCTTCTCCTGTAACACTTGGAAAGTTGTATAAACACTGACTAATACAAATCTAGTACTGAAAGGGAGTCCTGGGTAATATGAGGGGCTTGGAGAGGAAAAAGTGGAAAAAGTGCTTGAATAATGTTTGGGGAGAAGAAAAAAAACCGTCAAGGAAGCAAGAAATCCAAGCAATTAATCTGTTTCAGAGCCTCTGAAAATATTCTTCCCTCTTCCTGCTGGAGACTTGGCTAATAGGGACAACAAAGATTATGTTTCCCCTGCAAGACACAGAGAAGATTATTTTGTGATAAGAAATTACACCAGCTGAGGACCTTATGGAGAGAGATAAAACAAGAAAGCAGCAGACCTGAGATCTTAAAAGCAAACACCTAAACTTTCTAAAACCTTTATGTGGTTATTGTTATTGCTTCAAATCTGGAGTGAGAAATGGAAATAATTCTGGAATTGTTACTGGAAAAGAAATATTGGGCTCATGCTAAGGTGACAGGGGAGGATATATGCATTTTATTCTTTAATTTTGTATGGATTCAGTTTCTGGATTTAGCAAACACAGTTTACTTTCTCCTAATAAACATTGTTTCCTATCTGTGTGTGCACGAGGCCCCAGGGAGGATGTGCTTATTTATTTCATGTTTCTGTGCAAAGTCTCAGCCTGATTTAGAACACACATGGGAGGCAGCCTAAATATTTTGATTCTGACCATTTTTGCTGTCGTTAACCACCTGAAAACTTATAATTACAATGACAGACATCTGTCCAAATCAGATGCTGTTTCCTTTTAGAAAGCTGTCCTACCACCACAGGGAATACATCTCAATCAACTGAAAACATGCCCACACAATTACATGTCAGTGCAGGCAGGACCCAACATCATCATCCTACCCCAGCCCTGAGGATTGCTGTAGTAGTAAAGAGCACCACTGCACTGCTTTTGCATCTTTCCCAGTCCTGCTGGAGCTTTGCCTTCTCTCTGGGTCCAAGGGAGCTGTAAAACCAACCTGAGCTCCAAATGGGAAGACAATGCAGTGCAGGGTGGAGACCCCCAGGATGGCTCCCTGTGTGAGCTGACACGGGAAGCAAAAGTCAGGCTGACTCGTGGCCAACCTCTCTGCTTGGAAACGTGATTCTGTATGGAACACTCACCTGAGCCAGTGGGGGTAAGGAGAAACCACCCCTCACATGCTGTCTTACCAGAGAGAGGGTTCAAATGGCATTTTCCACCCTCCAGCTGGCCTTTGAGTGGAGATGTCTGTGGAGAAGGAGAGCAAGTCCTTCCCTCAGGACACAAGGCCAGCTCTCCTGCCCTTAGAAACCCCTCTCATGAGGTATCATCTCACAGGTCGGAAGCACTGGCAGCTGGTGGTGAATAAATCACACCCCATAATCTCTTTAATACAACCTTGCTCCTACCTACTAATAAATGAAAACACTACGTTTCCTTTAATAAGAAATGCATGAAAGTGTGCCATTCATAAAAAGATTCAATTAAACATATGAAGCATATCCTGCTGTGACCCACATCTCAGTAATAATGTGATCTTTCTTTTGTGGCAGTGGGACTTGTTCTGTCAACTTTTGGTTTTGAGTTTTTTATTCTGTTTTTCCACTTAAAACAGACAATTCATCTCATTCGGAAAACCTGCTCAAATCTTTAGGATTAATTTTGTAAACATAAAATAATTCTCCAGTGCAGAAGTAGTAAATACAACTATTTATTTGAATAGTGCCTGCCAAATCATTTTTTTTTCTCCCTGGAGCAGAAAAATAAAGTCTTTTTTCTTCCTCTTAATGGAAAATATAGAAGGGTTTTGCTATAGGCCAATTAGATCAAAAGGAATAATGGGGAAATGTTTTACAAGAGACAGATCTTTCTTCCCCAGACTTTTATCTTCTAAATAATTATATTCAGGTCTGAACATAAAAGATTGAAATATTAGTTTAAGAGCTGATTTTGCAGAAGTATTTTAAACACCTTTTGCCATCTTTGATTTCAACAGTCTGAGACAGGAAAACGAGCAAATGAAGGAAATTATTCACCCCAATAAGGGAGTCCAAAATCATTACCTTGAAAGAAAAGTCCACAAATGTACTACCCCACCTTCATATTCATCTTGTACAGTTTGAAACCAAAAAAGTAGTTATTGCACTGTCATGAAATGTGTTAACCCAAGAAAATAGATTTCACTGAAAATACTCAAAGCAATTACTGAACATTTATCCTTCTAATGCTTTTGCTGAAGAGCAGGACCATTTAATCAGGAAATTAGATTGAATCCTGGCTCACTTAAGTCAATGCGAGTCTGCTACTCACTCCACTGGTTTAATCTTCAGATTTCAAAAGAACTACCTGTCGGCTGAAACTTAAACAAGTCCTGCAGTGTGCCGCTGCAGCAGGTCTTTACCCTGCAGTCTCTTTATCAAGTATCCATTTTCTTTATGAACAGGCAAAGTTCAGCTGTGCAGGATGCCAAGTTTTTTGGAAGGATGGTCAAAAATCTCTAGCAGAAGCTGAGTCTTACCACATCCCAACCCGCATTCAAAGCAAGCACCAAAGGCTTCTGTCCTTGCACTGCAAATTTAGCACCAGAAAAACCTGCACTTGGGGAAAACAGTTTGGGATTAAAGCCCAACAAAGCCTTAATGCTTGTGGGCATATGATTACTTGATATGCCTACAATAAATACAAACATTTCCAGGACAAAAGCATAGCTATTTATGAAATATCTGATAGCACAAGTCTCCGCACTACTGTTGTTAAAATGTGTAGCAAAAATGGATCCATTTCTAACAAAACTAAACCGACATTGTCATAAAATATGACACAATATTATTAAAAATACATTAAATAGTTTTTTTTTAAATCTATCAAAACTCATGGAAGTGACATTTCAGTGTATATAGCCCAGGGCTCAACAATAACAAAAGGTGAATGGCAACTCAGTCTCAAACCATTCTTATAATGCTGTGGTGTTAACACTGGGTGTTGCAAGCACATCTCAGCATTACCCTACTCATTTTGTTCAGTGTTGCTGCGAATTAAATGAAAAGGTTAGCACAAAAGGTTATGGCAAGGACCTATTACACATCTCAGTTAGACCAAGACATGTGAGAGGTGCTTGCAGGAGTTTATTTTCAAAAAATGAGCATTTATAAAGTTAATGAGGGAGGTCTTGGAGAAAAATATTGTTTATTGTCCTCACAGATCTGAAAAAATCTGCTGGAGGGAGACTGCATTCCCCAGCATCAGCCCATAGCTGGCAGTCTCCAAGAACACGACACCAAAGAAACAATCTGCTGGTTTTGGGAGCTTAGTGCAGCACTCCAAGTGTTGAGCAGGTTAAGGGCTGCTCCCAGCAGGAAAATGCGTCCTGGCACAGAGACACCCCTGGGGCATGGTAGGGGTCCTGGAACACAGAGGAACAGTTTGTATGAGAGTGGAAAACCAACCCAAGAGACTGCTGAGTCTGCCCCAGCAGTCACAGAACCATAGATACACACTGTGAAATTTGCTATAATAAATTTCAATTTCCAAAACCAGTTCATTTAATTTTCACAGCATGGGAGAAATGGCTTCATTTTGTTTGCTTCTCTGGCAAGCTGACATTCACCTTAAACCATATGAACAGAAGTAATCCATATTTAGGGTCTTTTATAACATTTTAGTCATCTCTTTTAAACACAAGCACTCACCATCAGCCAGTTACAGCTACACATGTATGTGCAATTGCCACTCTGCTCTTAGCTAGTCAGTATTTTAAGGTCATCTACAGCATCAGTCCTGTTTCATATTTTATTAAACTATCATTCTCTTCCACCAAAAATGTTATGTTGATCTCCTAAACCCCTCTGGCTCCAGCTGTAATTCTCCTCTACCATGGATTTAGTCAGTTGCTCATCATTACAGCACCATTTGCTTTAATAAAAATAGGATTGAATTAGTAGTCTTCAGTTAGCAATTGTACCAAAGGGCAAGGCAATGAATAGCTTAATAGACAAGAGTATATAATCATTCATGGCAAACGAATAGTGGGCACTACCTGCTCAAAGTCCTTACTAAACTTTTGATTGTTTTATGCAGTATCAACAGAACAGGGCAGAGCCTGATTTCTACCACAGACTTAATGTAGGCCCTTAGCTGCCACATTTCAAGAAGCCACAATTCAAGTTTCAGAAACACAAGCAGTTGTATTTGACTTCTTTGGGTGAGGGTTTTACCTCGTGCCCCAGTGAAGGACACCAGCACTGCACTCTGAGACCTCACAGTGCACACAGCACTGTTGGTGCAGCACTTTGCGGACAGAGACAAACACACCCCGGTGCCAGATGGGGCAGGATGAACAAAGAGTGGCTGCCCAAGCTGCCAGACACATTTCTTTCAACCCCCAAGGCACCACCTCTGACTCAGGAGCTGTAACTTTGCCTTGTTCTTCTGTGCTCTTATTGCCACTGCTGTTGCTATCAGACAATGCACAGGACTGGATGGGTCTGGCCCAGTTATGTCATTCTTATTCAATATGAAGTTTCATTGGGAAACTCAAAATGTAGAAGAAACCCTACTTTTCTATATAATCATCAAGATGAGTCAACAGCAACTCTCACCATGTACCTAGGGGTCTGCATCTTTATTCATTAGCTGTGTCTCCAGGGCCTGTCATGCTAAACTAAGAGTGATCATCTTGCCAATTAAGGTTTTTCACTGTTGTATTGGGATTTTTACTGAGTCACACAGCACTGACATGAAAGCAGAGTGTCAGCCTAAACTCTGCATTGTGAATTCCAGTTAATTAAGATATAACTTTTTGCCTCATGATCCCTAGCCAAGAGCAAGCATGGAACAGTAAAAAATCTCCCATTGAAAAGGGTAAGTATCTGTGAGGAAAGCTGCACAGCATAATTTTAAAACTCTGCACTGGATGGGGGACAGTGGCAGTAATAGGCCTTTGAGAACATAGTGTGACTCTTCTCTGCAGAAATGTCAGTTTGGTGTATTCCAAAGAATATTGTAACACTTAAATATCTGCCTTGAAAGAGCTCTGTAAAGATAGAGAAGGTGACATTGTTAAAAGTCTACCTAAATGACACATACCTATCATTGTCCAGCACAATATTTAGATAACTGAAAAATCTGAATTTAAAAAAATTGCAGTATAAAGCCATATTTAGATACGTACCACGCATTTTCTAGGAATTTTAATTAAGTGCTGAGTTACTTTAGCAAGACAAACTCAAAAGAAAAGTATCTAAAATACAGGCTATGAACACAGACTTCCTTTCTTCTTAATCTCAGCTGCCATTTTATTTCCTGATTAGCCAGGCTTGTCAGATATTTTCTCTCTGTTCCACACCATGCCCATACATTTATTTCATATACACATTTTTCTCATTTGTGCTCAGTCAACAAGAATTAAACACGTTTTATCAAACATGGAAAAGCTATAATCAAACACAAGAGGCCAACAAAATCCTCCTCTTAATCTCTCTTTGATTCTCAGCAATTTCATCTTCCAGAATTTTTGTCATTCATCCAGCACAAAGCACAACGTTCCTCATCTGTGTACATTTCTGAATCCACATATACATTTATGAAAATTAAAAGCAGCCCTACTGTCAGAGCTGAGTAGAAAAAATGTTTCAGAAGCTTACAGATTCTTTTGCAAATAATTGTGGTCTTTAAATGAAAGCTTCTTTTTTCACCCATATCTAGGTGTTAGTGGTTTCCATGACAACTTTTTGTCAGTTTTCCACTACTTCCAGTAGGTTTTGAATTGAAGTTTACATACGTTATTATTCAAAGATCCGCTTTAGTATTTGATGAGCCCTAAAGCCTTCTTAACAGAGGCTGTTAAAGAGATGATTTTGACAAAAATGTCACTGCCTTCAGACAAAAGAAAAAACCAAACCAAAAATGACAACTTATACAAACATACATTTGTTATCTTGCAGCCTCAGTAGCCTAATCAGAACACACCATGCCATCACTCAAACACAATAAGGGGAGAAATACTTTGAACAAAGTCTTCCAAGAGAGAGATATCTCTGATGGCAATCTGAGCCACAGCAATCAAAATTAAAACTGCTGCCGTTTCTCTGGTTTGTAGTAAAAAGCCCATGGATATCTTGAGTTTCATACTCTCCCCTTGAGCCACAAAATCCACTTTGATTCAACCAAGTTCATAAAGTGTTGGCTCACGAAGGTACCCCAGCTTTGAATTCAATGGTGAAAAAATTCAGAAAATCTTCTGTACAGAATTAAGGACCATTTAAAATGGGCAAAGAATTCTGCAACTTCACTCATTATATATATATTTTTTTTTATTTTATTTTATTTTCTGCAGAAGGTGGTTGGAAGAAATTTGTTACCATAAGGCATCTTAGGCTTCCAAGGATGAAGACTGAGAAAAGTGTTCTGCCATGGCAGAAAAGGGGAGATACTGCAGGAGAAACTGTGCCACCCAACACCTGAAATTCTCAGGAGACGCCAGACTTGATCCCTGCTCAGGTGCACCTCTTATCATGACAGACATGTCATTCTACAGTGGGATATCCCAAAGATTTAAAGTATGTGAAGTTGGGGTTTGGGGAGTAGGGTGGATTTAGGTTTGGGGGTGTTTCTGTGTAGGTGTTTTTTGTGGTTTTTTTTTAGTGTTTTGAAGTGGAACATTTGAAATGATGTGCAATTCAGATTGGCTTGAATAAAAACATGACCCTGTAAAGCATTTAAAATTGGCAAGCAGGCTGGGGTGAGCATTCAGGCAGCACAGCTGGGTGCCTGAAAAGGGAGAATCCAATCAGCAGTGACTGCACATGGGTAAATCCTGTGAAGAGAGAGGGTGGGGGGAAAAAGGATACTGGCAATTTTCTATCTTGCTTAGAACAGGGAAATCTTCTACTGACCTCAAGGGGATCAGTAACATTTAGAGAACCAAACTTGAAAGGGGAAAATATTTCCTCTTATGTTTGGGGCTAGACATCTCTCAAGAAGCATTGGGACATATGAACTGGGGAAAGGAATGAAAGTACATTTAGGAAAGCCTCAGATTGTGCCCAACTGTGCACATCTGTGACTGTGCACACAGCTATGCACTGTCTCCTTTAGCCAAACCTCTTTTTGAAACTGAACATGAAGATCAAGCAGCACAAAGCCAGACCAAAGTGGAGAGTTTCATGTTTTCTAAAACTCAAAATAACAAGAGTTTCAAACCCAAAATAACACCAAGCGTTGCCATGGGACAATCCTATTTGCTCTATGTGCATTAAACAAACAATTTTAGTCACACAGACAAAGGGGTCTGATCACACAAGAATGACAAGACAACAGCTCCTCCAGCCAGAACCACCCAAATGGGTCTTACGGGCATTGAAAGGGAGACAGCATTGTCCAACTGTCTTAGTTTGAAAGACAGATGTCTGCCAAGGAAGGCAGGAGCCTCCCTTTAAATGGAAAATGCAACCCCCTTCCCTCCAAATTATTATAATTTTGAAATTAAGGGGCTTTCAGGCAGAGATATGAGGAATAGGAATAGCAGTTCTTTATTATTTTATATATGTATATATATGCATAAACAGGCAAACAAACAACAATAACTATGGCAGTAAGAACAAACAGAACCACAAACCCAGTGCCAGCCTTCTCGGCTGTCAGGCCCTTTCCCTCTGGTGCAGTTACTGCTGGCAGGGGAGTTGGGGGCTCCTGGTGAACAGGGCAGATGGTTCTGTCGAAGCAGTGATCCTGTAGAAAGGGGCTGCTCTTCCTCAGGAGGTCCAGTGGTGGCTGTGTAACTCCTGTCTTCTGGGAATCTGGTGGAAAGGGTGTCTGTAGTGTTTGGCATCGGAGATTATATCCAGGATGGAATGCTTGGTTCCTCCCTCTGGGTGGAGCATCTCACAATGGGATGATGAGTCATGAGGCCAGGTGTTGATGGGCCATTAACAGAAGGTATTCCGGAGGGAGTTATCTCTGAGTCATGTGGCAGAGCATTGATGGGCCATTAACAGAAAGATAGTCCTAGAGAGAAGGCAAGGAAACACTGCCCCACCTGGTTTCAACAGCTCATGAGGATGGTATTAGAATATATTGCAACCCAGGATACCAAGTAATCCAGTGTCAGAGCTACATCATTTCTTAGGGTCAGGGTCTGGGGAGAGATTTTTATCACTTGGCTGAAGCTGCCCTTACACTGTTTCCAGGAAAAGTCCTTAACTCTGAGTGCAAGGAGTTCAGTGCATGCAGGAGTTTTCCCTTTAGTCCAGCAACAGAACTGTAGTAGCTCAGAGGATCCTTCCTGCTACCTTTGCCATATTTTTCCATCTTTATCACACAGGCCACCCATTACGTTCTGCTTCTTCTCTTGTCTCCATTGTCCTTGTGTCCAAGCCAGGTTTCCTTCCAAATCCTCAGAACACCTCGGTGCTATTATTTATTTACATTTGGGGGCCTAAGCAGAGACCAAGTTAGTCATTTCTCGGTGTCTAATCAGTGAGTCAGACCATCTGGCTTTGTAAACCAAAGAAATCCTGGTAAGCAAAAAGATCTCAATGAACTATCCCAGCACTACAAGGGGGGAGGAAACTGAACTGAACTCCCTCAACCATCATTTCTCCTCCTGAAAATATCCACTTCTAATTGCAGATAACAGACATATGGTGATGGACTGCACTATTTGATTCTCTTCTCCCCTCAGGTCAGTCTGTTCTCACGAGAGCATTGCAGTGAAGTTTTGTGGCTTTCTCTGGAGGACACCAATATCTGCTCCTTCTTTGGAGAAATTCACTGTCCAGCAAACAGCAGCAAAGGAAGAACCCCTTCCTCTGCAGAGCTTCCCCTCAGTAAGATCCTGGCCATGAATGTTTAAAGTAGTTCTGGAGCAAAGAAAAGGTCACTGTTATACATAATTTATAGCTGATTTTGGTATCATTATACTGATTTTAAATGTCATGCAGTGAACTAGCAATTGGGTATTGAGTCCCCCTCTGCACCCTACACAGACATCAAGGGAATCCTGCTCCTTTCTCTAACAGGAAAAGGGATTTTTTTAAAGAGTCTGTTTCAGCTCATTATCCAACATGGCATATACATTGTATATAAATTATATCTATTATTTCACATGTATGTATATATTAGATTTTTATAAGTTACATATATCATATATTGCATTATGTGAGGTGCTCGAAAGTGTCTTGATCTGGACAAATGGTTAAAGACACATGCAGTGGATGGGCCTGTAGTAGGCAACACTTCGATTTGTAAGAATTGAACATATGCCCAAGGTCTATGCCAAGGTGTCATCTCTTGGCTTTTCTATTTATCCATACTGGCAAAACTATAAAACACTGCTCCCATAAGCATCTCTTCTTTTTATAAGATGGCAAAAAACAAGGTTAAAAAAGAAAAGCATCAAGCCTTCCCCAACCTGTATCCTAAGAAATAAGAGACTGACCACCCAGGGCAAGGAATCAGCTTCCAGCACCTGAAAACACCAGAGCTGCAGCGCTGTTACAAGGACAGGGAGCTCTAAAACTCTGAGCACATTATTTTCATACAGGCAGCAAACCTGAACTCAAAGGTGCAGCACTGAACTTCCTTGGATACCTGTAAGCCAGAGCAAGAGATCACACTGCACACCTTGGGAAGCAGCTTGCAGCTCCAGCTGGGCAGCCCTTGAAGAACTCTGACAAAAACGGGTAGAAAAGAAACATGATATTGGAAAATAAAATAATCTATCCAGTCACTACAACAATGCAGTCATAAAATGAAGGAAAATGTGTTTTATGATAACTCTTGCATTTATGCTCAATCATATTGTCCAGAGTTATTTCTCAAAGTTAATTTCTACACCTGTTTTTTTCTGGGCCTTCAATGCCCCAGCAAAACTAAACCTAAAACACCATTAATTGCATTGCTTTTTGTTGGACTCTACAAAGTGATTCTTCATTTCTGTTATGCAGATTTTATTGGCAGCACTGGGTGCAAAGCCATGCACCTTTACTGAAGATCAAATCCCCTCACATCTATTTCAGTCAAAGCTTTTGCTCTGCACCTTTTACACTGTCCCTATAATGCCCATTTCACTTTCCCTACCACCAGCATAAATTTTTCCCTTTGGGTTACTCACCTCCCTTGATGTTTGTATTCAGTGTTTTCCACTGTTTCACACCAGCTACAGCCACACCAAAGATGACTTGGAGGGACAGCCAACAAATACCCCCTTCTTCCTGACTAGTGTGGCAAGAGCCCATTCCAGAGCATTTCTGTGATCTGGTTTAGTAAAGTTATGGAACAGTTTTGTGCTACACCATATCCATGGAGAGAAAAAAACCCAGAAAGTTCCCTTTTGCAAAACTACCAGAGCACAAATATGTGAGATTGATGAAATTGCCTACTTCCATTTCTTCATTAGCCAGCTCAGAAGAACAAACAGTCCAGTTCTTCCAATGACAGCAAGGGCTGCCACAGTGCTTTCGTATCACCATGGCAGTGAAATAAATGTTAGATATTTGAAAGTCTTTGATGAAAAGAAGGCAGCGTTGGGTGAAATGCGAAGGTGCAGGTTCACATTTCAAATGCAAATGGTGGGACACTGCCACATTGGATTTTACTACAAAAACAACTTCAATAGAATATTCCAAGAAGAATTTGTACTCTTGTCTGCAGCCAGAGGAGTAGTTCAGCCTCACATATACACAGAAATTATCCCGGGGAGAGGAGATGCTTAATCAAGAGCCAAAGAAGATAAATTCTTCCCCAAAACATCTTTCAGCCCTGACATCTTGCCATGTGACCAGACCTAAATCACAGCTTTAAACAGATTTGTATAAACCACTTTTCTCAAACAAAAAGTTTTAAGCTGGTCAGTCAAATATTTTCTGTTCAATTGAAAGACTTTTTCAACTGAAATTTAAGCTTTCTAATAAATGCTGGGGAGGAGTAGAGAAAGAAGTGTAGACTTGCTACAGAAAAATACACATTGCAGCTCAAATTGGAAATCTCTTTTGATAACAAGCTGTAGTTCAGGAACTTACTGTTGTTCACACTGTCTGCACTGAGCTCATCAAACAGATTCTATTTAACTATGCAAAAATCTAACATTTTTTATTATGAAATCTGTCCAAACAGACTGGGAACATAAGAAAACCGATCTACAACTTCCAACACTTTCTTTCTGCAATGTTTTCAAACCAGATTATTAAGTACACAGGCAAACCTGTTCAGTCTTTTCAGCAAAAACAGTTTTTCACCATATTTTCCATAAAAGACAATGACTTTCTATAAAAAACAAAAAAAAAACCAAAAAAACAAACAAACAAAAAAAAAAAAAAAAAAAACACAAACAAAAAAAAACTCCAAAAGAATTTGCAATTTAGTTTGTCCCAGAGATGATCAGCTGAAACACATGCATTATTGGGAGTAAAACTAGTAAGGATTTTTAAAGGAAAAAAAGGTAATCTACCCCAGTTCCAACTCAGCCTAAGTTAATAATGTGCTTTTAATTAATTTATTCTAAGTTGCCTAAGCTCAAGAGTCCAGGCTAATCATGTACACAAAGTTGCTTATCACAATGAACACCCATAATTTCAAGTATTTGCTATTATGCAGCTGAGATCACTATGAGGATGAGCAGAAGAATAGGAAGCTACTTACACAAAAAATGAAAGTTTACAAGAAGTTTTTTTGTTGTTTGAGGGGAGAAGGACTGTTTGTGATCTTTTTAATAGGTCATCCACATATGCTAAGCTATTGTGATATTTCAGAGGCAATATTTTCAACATTGGCTTACAAACTCCACAGAGGTCTTTGAGGCTTTAAACTCATTATATAATTTAATACATTAGAAATGTTTGCTCTCTACTTTTCCACAAAACCACTTCATTTGATAAATACGGACCAAATACCTTCTTGTCCCAAAATATCAACTAAGCCTGAATACTTAAGCATATAAATCTTTCATCCATTAAACACAACCAACTTTAAAACGAAAATAAATTTGGTTGTGGTATGTTAAACCTTTTTGCAGAACTGTGTTTAAAGTTCATCTAGAGAAAATATTTTCCCTACCTTGGCTTGCTTTGATTCAACAAGCTTCCTGTAGCCATATATTGAAGCATGCATAATTAACATATGGAAGGTCTCAGAACATATTACCACATATTCTAAATATAATCATTGGGTATGATGTCATCTGAAACTAATTCAGGCCCCTCACAGCAAGCCTGCCCTTTGAGCTCACACCACACTGGCCATGTGTGTCCAATCTGTCCCTATCTCCTGCCTCCCTCTCCAAAGGCTTACAGGTGCCTCAGGGGCACCTCCCGTGCCACCCGTCCTGTACCGGGCACACAGCCCAGGTCCCCCTGCCAAGTGACCTTCTCCATCAGTGTCAGCTTTCCATGCTGCCTCTAGGAATGAGAACAGCTAAGATACAACATCACATCCCTCAGAGAAACATGCACCTCCTCGAGCTGACAATAGGATCTTTCTTCTGCCCTTGTTACCTTCCTGTCTGTAACACACAGTTCTGGGGTTTTGTATTATTTTAGATCAGAGAGCAGGCTCAGTTGGACCAGAATCCACAGACTGAATTCTTGGCTTCCTTCTGATCACAGGCACAGATTACCTTGAACAAAACCAGTTCAATGATTATGGCACCATTCTCAGTTATTTCCTTTGCTACCAATTCTGCTGGTATTAATAGCAATTGGTGAGTACTCGACACTTTTAAAAAGCAATTGTCTTTATTAAGTAAATAAATATTGAGTGAGGAACTTATCTTTGGAGACTCATTTTTTGTAAACCTTGGCCTTGCTCTGGCTGCTTTTGTTTTTCAAGCTAAATGAATTACAAGCATTATCCCACTGTTAATATCTACACCACTGAATGCCAGCATCAACAGATTCCACTGACAAGCTGTGTTTGGGTTTCCCCACTCCTTCTATCAAATATGCCAGTGCTTTAAAAATGTCCTCAAGTAATTGGAATTACTCACTCAAAATAGAATTGCTATAAACTTCCCTCCATCTCTCAGATAATTAGTTCTGGGGATCTCATCCATTATGCCTCTGGGCATTTTCAGCAGATGCCACCTAAAAGTCCAGAAAACATGCTTTTCAGTGAAGAATCACAGCAAACAGTCATGCCAGGAGCAGTAACAAGCCTGCTGACAGCTTCACAACTCTTCTCCATTCAAAGCAGTCCCATGTTTTTTTCAGCACAGTTTTTTCTCTGAATACACTTCTCTTCCCACAAATAAGGGCTTTGGATAACACAGCCTTGATACACAAAACCCACACCTCATTTAACAACATGTGGAAGAAATGTTACCCCCTCTCTAAAGCATTTTCCTCTCATTCTCAAAAATTTTATGCTGGTATAAATGAACTGTAGTTTTATGACAGCAGCATTTTTTTAAATTTCTTACCTCTTCCCATTGCAGCAGGCAGCAACAAACGGAACACAAGAGCAGCTTTTTGCTTCTCATGCATGGAAAGATATTAAGTTTCAAATCTTTTTGGTACAAAGAGATAAAGCTGAGCATGACTTAAAATAAATTCCCTGTTACCCAGTCCAAGGTAACCCTCTTGTGACAGTGGCTATAGGAGCTACATCATTTTATGACATCACCACAACCACTGAAAATAAACTGTAGCCATAACTAACTTTTATCATGTTGCATTCTGTCAGTGTCAAGGTTTAAAAAAAATCCAATCACATCTATTATATATAAAGTATCAGCTGTTTAGAGATGCCAGCAAAGGTTAGGGCTCCATCCTGCTAGGCACCTTGTACACACCAAGACACAGATTTTATCCCATCCAAGTTACACTCTGAAGTTACATAAGAGAAATTTTTTGATAAACAACACATAACTGTGATTTTGCAGGCAAGAAAAAGTGATGTATGGGATCAGCAATTACAATCAGCAGCTTTAAACCTGGATTATCAGGCAAAATTATCTGTATCTGGACATCAACACAAAACTCTGGCAAATCCACCACCCTTTATTCACCTAAAAATGAATCTAGGTGCCACTGAAAGAAATTCAGTTACTTTCTCAGTGTACTAGATTTTGTCTGGGGTTGGAAGAGGGATGCTGACAACATTTTGTGCTTGTGACACAAGCACAAAGTCATTTCTGCTCCCTACAGTGAGTTTATTAAGTTTCTTTGTGCTCAAAGACTCCTTAGCCTTTTACTAACAGCTCTTAAAACTCCTTTGCTTTGCTGTCCATAACTTCTATTCAGCATGAGTGGATGGAAAATACATTGATTTAGAATTTAAAGTGTTGGCAGGAAACAAATCTACATTTTATTGCTCTAATCCATTCTAGACTACATTGGAAGCAACCTAATCTGCCTTTCACCTGCAAATCCTAACCCAGAGACTCTCACAGCAACCAAGAATGCCTAAGAGAGGCCCTCTAACAAGATGGCATTTTTATTAGACAGCTACTGGTTATCATGAAGAAGTTGTTCTTCAGGAACAGACCCATCAATGGAAAATGTGAAAAACTCTTCCACTGGTTTGTGTGGGGATCATACATACCCTACAACAGATCAAATAAAAAAAAAATCCCTCCAACCCTCAAAAAAAAACCCCAAGCACGCACATGTAAGTTAAAAAAGCTAAATTTCAGACAAGTCTGAACTGGGGAAAAAAAATCTAACCAAAAAAACCAAACTAAGAACCCTTGAAACAGAAATGCAGATCAGGCAGTAGATACCACTCTAAAGACAAGGCAAAAGCAAAACCATAAAGACCTAGGGGATCCTTTACCATTAAGAAATTTTACTGAGTCAGAACACTGCCAATCTCTCAAACAACTGATATAATTAAAAAAAAAAAAGGTGAAGAAGCACGGAAAGAAAATTAGGCCACTCTTAAAAAGAGTATCCAGATTAGTTATCCCTAGTAAAGCATTTCTTATGTTATGGGAAGCCATAATGGAGAGCTATCAGAGTGCTCTCATGGAATACTGTCAAAACTATTAACTAATAATGTTTATGACGTGCAATTAGTCATGAAGTCAAGGAGACACACAATATATAGTCCCAAACCACAACACACTGTCTGGAACCAAATGTCAGATGGAGAGATTGGTAAGATTCAGCACCGACTTTAAAGACTCATCTTGGCAACCCTGAACGTAACTGGCAAGAGAGAAGCACAGAAGGAAGGCCACTATTGTTCTAGTTTAATGAACTTTTAGCACTGATGCTTGAAATGTCTCAGAAGAGGCTTACAAGAATAGTAAGAGGAAAGGAAAAAGGCCCAGTTTATTGCAGCTCAAGGATTTTTCCATATAAGGCAGAAAGAGGTATAAGAGAAAGGGATGGTGTTGCCACCAAAGACATGAAAAGGAGTGACAAACTTTTGAGCCAAAGCAGCAAAAAATTAAGGTAGAACTGGAGGAATGATTATTTAAACTTGATATTGAGTTTGAAAGGAAATCCTGCAGCTTGTTGAGGGACATGGAGCTTGGCACAGTCAAACTGGGATCAATTTTCACTGTTCCTGAACCCACAAAAGGCTCCTGAACATCTCTGTAACCGTACTCCCCTGCCTCAGCTTACTCTACAGCTGTCCAGGCACACAGTGCTCACTGGAAATCTTGGCAGAGTGCTTTTTTTGGGAGCCACAGAAGGAAAATGAAAACAGACTCAGAAATTCTTTTTTTTTTCTTTTTTTTATTTTTTTTTTTTTTTCATATTTGTTATTTTGGATTCAGGTTCAGTGAGAAGAGCAAGAAGCAGAAATCAAGTTTCAAGGCAACAGCCTGAAATGGGGAGAAAATACAACAGACCTTCCAAAGAAACTATATCAACAACCTTTCCATTTCATATATTTGGATGAGTTTCACGGAGAGCTGGAGCAGGAAGGCATTCTTCAAAAGCCTTAACCCAATTCTCTCCAAATTTGGTCAAAAAGGTTCTTTAATTGAATCACATTCAAAGGAAAAAAAAAATATAAGGAAATAGAAAAACAACCCCAGAAACTCAATTACCACCACCACACATTTCAAAGTCAGATATCTAGGCTGCATGTTTAGTTTTTCATTTTGTAGCACAGTGGTATTTACACTGTCAAAGCCAGAATCAACAGTGGTTGTTGTTGGTTGGTTTTTTTCTCTTCTTCCTCCTTCTCCTGAAAAAAGGGGCTGGTAAAGGCTATACTGGCCAGAGTCTGCAATATACTGTGAATCAATTCTCCAAAGGCAAAAAGAAAGGGATGAGGGGCAGTGGAGGAACAGAGCTGCCATTTCAAACCCCAAAGACAAGGCTGTGTTGCAACCAGAAGGGCCGGATGCTGCTGCAATCAGTGCCTGTGCAAAGAGCTCCATCTCCAGAGGCACAAGCAAAGCTCATGTCCAGGAGCACTCCACACGGACAGGGCAGGGAAGGTCGTGCTTCTCCCAAGGGGTAGCAATCCACGGCACACATCCAAGGCAGCTCAGCACAGCAGGGTCCTGTTCCCGTGGGACGAGGATTCAGAATACAGCTCTGCTGTCTTATCTAGCAAGCCTCCTTTCTGGCTGACAGAGCTGCCCTTCATGGTCTCCAAAGACACAAGTTCCAGGCTTCTTTGATTTGCAAAACTGTAAACGCTTGCTCTAATCTCAGCTTGTTTGAAAAATAAGCATATTTCTATCCCTGGTCTATCCTCTATCTTTCAAAATAATCTTGACAACACATACTGCCTGATAGAGTTGAAAGTGTCATAAATGTTTTTTTACAATCGAGTTATTTTCACAGTCAGGACAAACAACTACTCAGGGCTGACCTCAGAGATCTCTCCCAAGTTTTTTAAAGGATCTCTGTTCATTTCAGCTGTGAAGAATAGCTCTGCCCTGGCTGCCAGGGCCAACAGCAATTGCTCACAGCTGTAACAACTCCAGTGTGCAAGCAGTGTGAAAGCAAGCCACTAATTCCAGGCCAGGGCTGCAGACTGAAAGCAGGGTATAGAGGGAACCTTGCAGGAGTCTCTTTCCTCTGAAGAAAGCACTAATAACTTAACTAGGCCCATCAGGAGCCAAAGAAAAGAAAGCACTGATCACAACTCCTGCTGCTGCTTCTTTCCTTGTCTCCAGGTCATGGACAAATCCCTCAAATTCTGCAGACAACAGCACTCCTGTCTGGAGTATTCCCAAGGAGCCTGCATGGTCAGCTATGCTGGAACTCAGAAACAACTTCTGTTTAAAACTGTGGATGCCAGTAGAATGAAAAGAAAAATCATCACTAACAGAATCTCTTTTATCTCTTTGGCTTTTCTGCTAACCAGTGTCAAGCACTGGCATTGCTGTTTCTCAGAGCCTCAGTCCTTCATAGCCAGGACTACCATGGGGAGCAATGAGCAACAGGATTATTACAGGCTGATAATGAAAAAAATTTCAAAGGCCCTAATGAACTGAGGAGTAAGGCACATGCAGAGGTACCCACAAAGACAACAACTGGATGCCCAGCACGTGCTTCAATATCCCACTTTTCAAAGCTGAGCTTTAAAAACTGACCCTGCTCAAGATGATGTGGATCTACCAAAATTCAGGCAGTTCCTTGAATTAATCAGAATACTTTTCCTTGTTTCTGAATGTTGATGCCATCTAGACTGGCAGATTTATGTGCAAACCCACCTTGCTCTTACAGGGATGTACCATATAGAGCGGCCCTGAATTTCAGCACCAGCACACCCACTGAGGGAGCAGGTCATGTGTGAAAGGGCACAAATTTTGAGAACAGCTAAAAAACCACCTCAGGAAGGTGTTTCTCTGCAGGAGGTATATTTTCCTCCATGACATCTTGCAGCTATTGCAGTTATAGGATTCTTCCAGAAAATTATTTTACTAAGCCATCAAACCCCTTCCACTTACCTCTGAACACCAAGAGAGAAAAACAATCCTCTGAATCAACCAGCCCACCCACGTCCCACCAATGCAGAGGACTTAGCTCTCTGCCTTCAAGTGCAAATCATTTGCTCCATAACCCAAACTCCACACTTGCATTGCTTACAGTAAATCAGTTTTAATATTTACCTTTTTGACCACTGTGATTACATTATCCCTACATGCTCTTATCTACAGTGACACTCTGCCAGAACTCTTTTTGTCTGTAGCTACTCATTTTATTTGCATTATGGGAGAACTGAAAAGCTGCTGTAATAGGTTCACATTATGCCAGATCCAGCAAAGAACAATAAAAACAGCCTCTGTCCTAAAGATTTCCCTGGTCAAAGTAATTTGCACAGTCCTTTCTTTGGGTTTAATTTCTGCCATTGATGAAACACGTTTATTTCATCCTTTTCAGATACTCAAATTTTTGTGTATCATTTTCTTTTCTTCTAGAAATGTACTTTTTGTGAATTGACCATACAAAGGCCCCATGTCTCCTTTCTCCAAAACTATCAGAAATAGCTAAAATTAAGTTCTCTAAACCATTGAGCAAATCAGGATGAGACAGGTCTCCTTAGCTCAGTAACCGGTAACAGCAATGAAAACATGTTCTTCATGAAGGACAGAAAACTTTAATCGCATCCTTTTAAATCTTTTAATGGTTTTAAAATTTTCCCAGGTATTATCATTACTTTTGTACCGGTCAGAAAATGCCAAACATGATTGTATTTCCACTCTTGCATGGTTTTCTCAAGAGGGAATGAGCAAGATGGAGAGGGAGTTTTTGCCAGGAGATGTAGTGGTGGGACAAGGGGGAATGGGTTTAAACTGACAGAGAGTGGGTGTAGATTGGATATTAGGAAGAAATTCTTCCCTGTGAGGGTGGGCAGGCCCTGGCACAGGGTGCCCAGAGCAGCTGTGGCTGCCCCATGCCTGGAAGTGTCCAAGGCTGGGCTGGATGGGGCTTGGAGCAACCTGTGATAGTGGAAGGTGTCCCTGCCCATGACAGGGGGTTGGAACTAAATTAACTTCAAGGTCCTTTTCAACCCAAACCATTCTGTGATTCTATGATTCATTCTGTAATTCTGTGAACTTCTGGAACAGCACAGAACTCTTATTAGACCTTCAGCTGAGCAACAGCTAATTTTCTATAAAATGAGAACCAAGAGACCAGGTACAAGATCTTCCCATTGCTCTGAAAGACATTCTTTGGTAAGGCATGTGAAGCCACCAATTAGTTTGTAATTGCCAGCAGAGCAAAATACCAGAACTATCTGTCTCATAATAGAGAAATTCCAGCCTTACTTTCTTAAGATTCTCAGAATTCAATATGTACAACAATTATGATGTACAAAAGAAAAGGAAACCATCTCCCACACAGCATATGGGGTCACACCTATTTCAAGTGGTTCTGTTCCAGGGAACCCTGAAAGATCCTTTATGACTCAGTCTTTAAGAGTGTCTGAAAAGTTCCTACCAATTAAAAGAAACGTGCCTGGGTACTGAGATATCCTGGGGCAGAATGCAGAAGGGACCCTGGCAAAGTGAGGGGCTGTCTTCTCAGTCCTTGTTTATTAGTTACTTGCATTGTTATGCTATTAACCACCTGCATGACTAATTAATCCATGAGGAAGGGAGAAGAAAACTTCATAGACCAGCCAAGGGTTCAAGTTTTTGAGAGACACTTATGTATGAGCAAGCTCTCCAAGTGGTTCAGAGATCCTGAATTAGAAGGCTGTTCAGATGAGTTTTCCCTCTCGAGCACTGAGTCACTAAAGAAGGGGAACTGATGGGATTGGAACAGTAAAGCAGACACTTCACATCTTTCAGGTACATAAACCAGAACAAGGATGAAATGTAGGGAACGTGACTGATGTCATCATCCAAAATCTGAAAGAGCAAATGGCGTAAAACTCTGGCAATCATGGATGTGTCTGCATTCCCTTGGCTTCTTTGAAAGCACTGGGAATGAAAGACAAAACTCAGCACTTTAAAAGAGCCTCCATCAAAGGTCCAAACACGGATGATGACTAACTTCCTCCTGTGAAGAGAATCTTAAAAAGAAACTAGAAAAAGAGAAAAAACAGCCAAAGGGCTTGCAATACCTAGCTGTGTAGATTTATCTGACCTTTATGAAAGCAAAGATCAATAGGTCTGACAGAACTTCATAAAAATGAAGGCAAAATCTTCCTCAGATCTCAAGAACAGTAGAATGGAAAAATAGTGCAAAATTATCCCAGTTTTGTCAGCAAACCTACCACCTGTGGGAAGCCAAAGCACAAAGTGCCTTTTGTGGTTCTGCCATGTTAAACCTGTGGGTCTTAGTGGCTGGTGATGTGTTTAGCATTACACTGAAATATGCTCCTTGTCACAAGTTTTCTGTTGTTTTGGTTTGGTTTTCTGAGGAATCCTGACTCAGAAGCCCTGCAGAACTTGCCTGAGACCATGTTATGAAGTAGAAAGCATCACACACACCATTGATGAAGACAATCTCAGACAGATGTCCTCAATTGTTACATTGATCACTCAGAGGATTTCAAAATGATAAATTCAGGATGGCATCCATAAAAAGTCATTGCATATGCTGGAGTGCCAGCTATGTTTAGTGTAACCTGGAGACACATAAGGCAGGGAGATGACTTGATTGGAGCTGCAGGGAGTTCGGCAGTCTTTCAGGAGTTACACAGGTAGATTTTCTAATGAAAACATTATCACCTAATCCACCTCTAATATTTCTAAAAATGCAGGATAAACACTTTCATACCAAATGCTTCAAGGATGTCTTTTCCCCACAGAGTGTGTTAAGGGTGGATCTACTTGATTCCCTCAAGCACTGCAGTCAGGCACAGGAGCAAAAAAAACATGTTAAAAAAAGCTTTTGCTGGAGCTTGATATCTTCTGTCTGCTTTTTTTGGACATGGTCAAGGTCTATACAGGTGTATGCCAGATGGGCATGGTTACACTGCTTGTGTTGACAAGCACAATATTTCCAAGAGTTGTCTTTCTTGGACACCCTTCTAGAGAATGCCTAAGATTTTTGCCATGTACTTCATTAAATCCTGGAAAATTTTACACATCCCTAGAGAAGCCAAGAGAAGATGAGAATATTGCATCTGGGACTGGATGTTGCTCTGCTGGAGTTTGAGGTTCCTCTGTGTTCTGTCAGATAGCTGGGGTTGGAGAAATAGAGTTGTGTGAGAAGAGTTGATGCACCCTTTGAAAGTGAAGAGCTGTTATTTGGAAGCAAAGTTGGCTTTGGGGGCTAACAGGGAGCAGTGCAGCTGAGGGGTGAGAGGAGATGACGCCTCAGCCAGGACCAGAAACACAAGAAACTGCATGAGGGAATACACAGAGAGTGGGACAAGTCCCTGTGCAGTTCTTGCTGCAGCCTCTGGGCTCTTTTCTGGAAGTTGGGCTGCTGGGAAAGAAGACTCTGGCAAAAGGAAAGCCAAAAGGTGCATCCCCAAGTAGAAGAGCAATATTCCTTTTTGTGATGTGTTGGGACCACCACCCTGAGATTAATTCTCCATGATTCAAAAGCCCTTTTGTCCCAGTTCTGCACTGCCTTGCTGGTTTATTTCTGGGCATCTCCAGACACATAAATGAAGTGCAAGGTATTAAATTCAACATTCCTTCCCCTTCCTGGTCTAGATTTGGTGGCAGATTTCATGAGTAACAGTCCAGCCTTCGCAGCTGGCTCCATTTCACAGACATCTAGCACTTGTTTGGAGTCCTTTCTATGTCATATTCTGTAAAAAATATCTACAAAAATAAATGTAGATGCAAACAATTTGAATAAAAAATAAAACCCCAGAGCCCTGGACCAGCATTAAGACTGATTTACTGTAGAGGAATGTGCCATAGGAAGGAAGGTACCGTATGTGCTATCTTGGTCATCAACACAGGCAAGCCAGACAAGAGCTTGTTCCTTGTAGCAGGAAATGAGCCTGCTCTTGCAGTGACCCTTCTGTCCCTTTCCACACCTGGCAGAAGCCAGCCATGTCTATAATACCCAATTGTTTATGCTCCACACTGGCATTGTCACAGATGGAAGATGAGCATCATTTGCCTGGAATCATCACTCAGCTAAAAAGAACTGAGTCCTCACTGGCAGAAGTGAGGATATTTAACCAGCAAACTGAAGTTATTTTAAAAGTTCTCTTCAGAATCCACCAAATTTTCTAGCAAAATTTCATCCTTGTCTCTCAGCAAAGCACTGAGAATGTTCACAGATGTTCTATACATGAATCAAGTGGTTTATTTAAACCACAGAGAAAAACTTCTACTTACACATTTCATCTTCAGTTCCCAGCACATCAGAGATGCGTGGAACAGAATTTAGTTTGAGGTTTGTGTATGTATTTTAAAAGACCTACTGAGAATCTCTGTAAATGTAGATAACTGTGTGCTTCCCAACTTTAAAATTCAGTGTATTTGATATTACTGTCCAAAAAGAAGTAGCTACCAAGTTTGTCTGTATCAAGCCTTTTTCTAGTGTCCCAGAGAGTATTTCTTCCACTTTCTGATTAGTACCTCTGGATGAATTCTAGGTTCCTTTGTCTCCTTTGCATAATTTGGCAATTACTCAGTTTCTTAAGATTTTAAAAGCAAATACTCTTTCTCAACAGATTTTCAATCTCTTCTCTTAAACACTTCTTCCAACCTAAGGGGCTGTTGACAGTTGCCGAATCCCTGCATTTCTTAGAAATTTATTGTAGTAATTGTCAGTTTTTAGATCTCCTTCTGCACTTTTAAAAGACCTGCAACTTTCAAATACATTTATTAAAATGGAACACTGACGACTCAGTGATTCACTTTAAACTGCAGATTTCCCAAAAACAAATCTTAAGCTGCCAAATCCAGCCCTGCCTTAGCCAGCCTCTGACGTTTTCACGAGGATATGACTGCCAAGATATGTAAATTGAGTCATTTTATTCTGTCTTTGTCTTCTAGAGTGCAGATTCTGATTTCTCATTAAACTTATTTGTAGGGCTCTTCTCTGGAAAAAAAAAAAAAGAAAGAAAGAAGGAAAAAAAAATTACCAACTCCCTCTTTTTTTAGATGGTTCCCTTGTGTTTACTTGTTCCTGACTGAACTGTCACACCTAAGAGATTCATAAACTACATGCAATTATTCCAATCTCTTGTTATCAAAGCATGTAATGACTCAGTGTATATCTGTGAGTTTCCTCATAATAAAGTCATTAACAGTGCTATTTACTGGAGGTGAGAGAATGCATTTAAGCTGGATGCTGACATCTACAATGGATCAATTGTTGGAGTAGATAATTGAGAGTAGCATCAGACCTTTGTGCTATTTTTCTTGGCACACCACCCTGCACAATGTTCCTCAGTGGATTGCGGTAGAAGTTTCTAAAGAAAACCTGCAAGTGTACAACTGGCTTTCCTCTCCCTTCTGTTTGATAACTGCTTTGATGCCTGTGCAGGGATTCTTACAGAAGAAATTTATGCAATTTATGCTGTTCCAGGCTGAAACTTTTTCTTTGGAAGGTTGTACAATGTCACACGAGTATTTGCCATAGTTCTCTTTGGTACGTAGGTGGTAACACCTCTTTAACCACAGACTCCTCCTGGTCCCTCGATTCTCTTAAGTCAGTGATTTTATCACATATTTTGTCTTCAGATGCTTCTGTCCTTTACAGTTACCTGGTCTTCAGCTACAGCTTTCTCACATGCATAAGCTCTGTTTTTCTGGGGGTGGTGTTGGACTCTTACCACTCCCTTTGTCAGTGTCCTGGGGAAACAACACACGCAGCACCACCTGAATGCTTTGCTTCCCACTGCTTGATACTTCTCCTCTTCATCTAAACCTTTCCTTGCTCACCCCTGGCAAACACTCCAACTCACAGCCAGAGGGGGATTTTTCCAAAGGTATGACAGAAATACCACTGTCTCCAGCAGCAGTTTCACCTTCAGAGCTGGTTTGTTCATGGGCTTCCTCCCAGCTCGTGTTCCACGGTGTCTTATTGTAGCAGCACAAACTCACAACGATGTCATTGGAACAGCACAACCCACCAGAGACCCAGCCAGGAACTTTGCCTCTCAGCAGCAGCTTGTAAGAACAGCTCAGAGGGAGTTTGACAATTCTGCTTTTCTGCCCTCAGGCAGGGCAGACATCCACAAGGCTTAGACAGCTTGCACACACAAGGCACCTGCATTCCAAGTCATCTCCCTGGAATCCACCTATCAAAGAAAACTCAAAATGTTGCTTTCCTGTTGTAGTTTCCACCTCCTCTCCAAAAGGAGAACATTTCCCCCCCTTTATTCTCTTTAAGATCCAGGCTCCATCAAGGTTTTTCCTTTCCGTTAAGAAAAGAGATGTTTTTAATACTATTTTAATTGAAGTTGACTGGGTAAAATTACCCAGACTCCCACAAGTAGTTTGGAAAGCTAAACAGTGTATTGACAAAATACATAAATTGAACTTGAATATTGCCTACCCACAATTTTTTAAGATATCTGCAAATAATGTGCTTGCATTGCTTTACTCTCAAAATAACCAAGCTACCAATGTTTTTATCTTTACAGCATATTAATTTTATCCCTTGTAAGTCTCATGAAAAATTAACACATCTGGTACTTTCTTGTTGAGCTTGAATGGGTACCCTTCCTTCCCAGACCAGGGTGAAGGAGCAGAGGAGGCTGCTGTTCTGCTAAGTTCTTTATTTCACAGTCTCATAGTTTTCTGAAGGCAGAGTTCGAAGGGGATTACAGGATAAAGCCAAGCAGAAGCAGCAGCAGCAGGCAAACAGCAGGCACAGCACTTCTTCTATATGCTCTATTCTATATTATTATTTTCCCTTTATTTCTTACAGAATTATGGATTATATTTGTTAGTTAACCAATCAGATTAATACACGGTTCTAGTTTTCTTGTTTCTAACCTATCCTGGTCTAATTCTAACAGTTGTAGTTCTTACACAAGTATTACACAGCTATTACACAGATTTACGTGTACAGTTTCTATCAGTTCTTATTGCTTATGTGAACACTCTAAGAAATGCATAGAGCATAGTTCCATCTATGTTTTGTCTAAAGTAAAAACTTCTGTGGAAGGGTGACACTGCTGCAGAAAAATCTGTGTCTAAGATTTCTGCAGCAGCTCTTCAATATTTAAAGCACTTTTTAAGGCACTTAGCATATATTTCTACTAAAAGTTAAAAATCTATATTTCTATTTCACTTTGGTGTGACTTCATGTATCTCAGCTTACCCAAAGGTTTTAATTCGACTCCTGAGCTTTGGCTTTCCCCTGGGCCTGAGTCCAGAGAGGCTGTCATTACAACACTTTCCTTGTTGTCTTAGGCAGAATATCTGACCTTCCCAAGATTTTGCATCTTCAAGTAGCTTGTACAATATTCAGCCATGACTTAGTGCCTTCTCCCAAAGCTCTTTGAAAAAGCACGTAACATTTTCGGAGCACAGGAGTGACATGCAAAGCTAAGCCCTATTTTCAGAAATGTCTGGAGCATTCAGAGGCTGCTGGAAGACAGCAGTTCTTATTCACCTGAATAGCTTAGGCACATTTGCAGTGCTCCTGTGCTCAATACCTTATGCCAGACAAGAGTTTTATCTGTGTCAAATTGTAATTGCTCATTGCTTTATGAATGTCATTGCAATTATTACATTCACTGCATTTTAACCTCCACAGTGAATTGAGAGATACAGCTTCTGCTGCAAACTGACTGGTTTGACAATATCTGTCAATTCTGATGCCCTTCTTGTGTATTTCACATGCTTGGAAGAAGATAACCAGAGGAGAATCACTCAAGCCAACATTTAAGTCTCCTTCTCTGGATCTCGAAGCAGTTGAAGTCCTGCTGTTGATTAGAATAACTTTCTGCTGAGAAATTGGGTAAGGCTGGGTCAGGGAGTGGCAAGACATTGGCAGAGGTGAGACAAAGCTTATTTTCAAGAAATGACTGTTATTGAGAGCACCAGCAGAGACCACCAGCAGAGCCCACATGACAAGGACAGCTGCCAGGCACAAGGATGCCGAACCAAGCCTCTGGGATGAGGTCAGCCAGGGGCAGAGCATTCAGGTCCATTTCTTGTTTTCCAAAGGGCTGTTGGGATCGCTAAAGCTTTCCAGGCTACAGTCAAAAAAATTCATTTTGCTAATCCTACTGTCTTGCTCTCCAGCCCCATCACTCCTAAGGATTTTTCTGGTCAATTCCCATAGTCAAGGTATTTTTCCATGGTGAAAGATAGGAAGAGCATCGCACTTACTCCAGAACCTGCAGTTTTCCACACTCTGGAGTCCAGAGTCCAAGAAAAGGACCATGCATAGGGTCAGCCAGGAGTCCTTCTACCAGTGAAGCACATTCTGGGGAAAGAGGAGAGGGAATCCTCATAGGATAGGTTCATCTCCAGCAGATTCATATGGTGTTTAAACAGCTTCTGTAAACAGGCCAGGTTAAAACAGTTCCCAGAGTCCACCTAAGAGAGACCACAATTCTTCTTTGCTCTTATGTGGTCCAGGAGACAGAACTCACAGCCTGTAATTTATCAAAGCCAGGGTTTATCAGGGTCTTTGTGACTTGGCCCAGCCTATCAAGCTTGATGTACATTCTGAGTTTTTTTTCTAAGTTTCTTTGATCTTGGGCTGCCTGGAATTTTCTTTGATTTTTTTTCTCTAGCTTATTACCTGACCATTCTATTATTGAGCTCACTGGTGAGTGAGGTTTTTCCAGGCACTACTGCACAGGGGTATAAATTCTCAGTGCACTTGTCATCTCTGTTGCTGCTACAGCCTAACACCAGGAAGCCAAGTGGCACAAGGTCCCTCAAAGCCGTTCTGCTTTACACTTTTTTATGCAGACAGTTTTGTATTATCACTGCTCCTGCCTCACACTTTGATTTGGAATCTTAGGGTGGATATTTACACTCATTCAGAAAAAGCAGAAGTAAATTTTTTGCATTTTTTTTTTATCCAGAAGTGCACAGCCTCATCTCTCACTGTGACACTGCCTTCTATTACTTGTTCTGCACTCACATTTTACCATCTGCCCACTGCTAACCTATGTCTAATCTGTGCATCATCACCACTCTCTCAGCTGAAAAATATAAAAGATTTGCTTGAATTCATTTAATTAGGAGCTGCACCACTCAGGGACTTGTACCAAAAAATAACTTGATTTATGAGCTGGCAGTTTAAGTAGCCCCTTAGAAGCGCTTAACAACTGCTGCTGATGCAAGATGTCTCTGTTGATTCAGGGCCATCCAGGTCTGAAGTGAGTCAGGTAGCTCCATTTCACATGCATCAGAGCAGCACTTCATGTTTGAGGAATAAATCTGGAACACAATTTTATGGGAAAATCCAATTAAGAGATATAGAAAAAATTTACTGTCAAATCTCTATCTGGATAAAACCCCCACTCTACATCCCCAGATCTACTACCATTTTTGCATTAAATGCCAAGCAAGGGTAGGAAAGTAAAAATCTTCACTCTGTATGCTTTGTACTGACTTTCCCCTGTTGATATACTGAATTATGGGATAGGTGGAATATATTGCCTCTGCTGTTTTAAACACAACCTAGTGAACTAGTAGCTGGTTCCAAGGCAGCCCCTCAGTGTTCTTTAAGATACAAGAGAGTCAGGAACAACTTTTGCTCCTCATTTTCAGCTGGTATTTACTCAATATCTTCCTTTGTCATGATGAAAAACAAAAGGGACCCATGCACATTGCCAGGTGCTGACATGAAGAGCACAGGATGAAATTCCACTTTCAGTCTGGTGATTGCTTGACTGTTAAGTCAGTCAGGGTTACCCTTGATAAAATGCATCAGGAAGAGTAAAGCACTGTAATCCCATGTTCCCACACCTTTGAAGAAAGGTGCACACCACCCCTGTGCACATGACAGTTTTCCCAGGGCAGGAGCAGGGTCCCTGGAGAAGTGGGGTCACTAATATGGGAAAGGAATGGGCAACTGTGGAAAGACTTATTTTCATACCTGCAGAGGCTCAAGACTGGGGCAGAAACCTTCTGCCACTGCCATGCCTCCAAGCAGGGGTGGGAAGAATCTAGCCAGAGAAAGCACATTGTAAGAGTTCACTCAGAAACAAGATGAGATTCCAAAAGCTCCAGCACAACCCTGGAGGGCCACGAGCCACTCTAAATGAATTAGATCATTTTTAAAAGTCTAAATAAAAAAACTCAAGCTGTAATGACACATTTATAGGCAAGATGTATCCTAGAATATCTGAAAGCAGAAAGACATTTTGGGATGGGTACTATTATCCTTGTAAAAGTGGAAATAATAGCACCCCTATGCCCAAGGGGCAATAAAACACATTATGGAGCAAGGCACCAAGAGGCTACAGTGACTTGGCTGATCAGGAAATTAATGAAAAGGTCACTAGGTACGAATAGAAACATCTGAGCACTCTGAGGGTTTTATAAGTTGTTAACTAAAGAGAGATGCTGGAAGAATGGATACTAGAAAAAAACAGGGGCAGAGAAACAGAGAGCAGTAGGAGAAAGAAAATATAGTGACTGAGTAATTCTCCTTACACATAAAAGTATGGAGGCAGGGCAAGGGGGTGTTGTGTAGCTTTAAACTCACATAAAATAAACATCAATGCTGTGCTTCTTGTAGCTGGGCCAGCAGCAAATGCATCTGAGGGAGCCAAGCCCGCGTGACTGGGCCACGCACATGTGCTGTGCTGAGGGAGATGTCATGTAGAGCACAGATAATTCATCTGATGTGGCATTTGCTCGGGTAACCATGCAATTTTCTGTGAACAGCAAACTAAGGAACCGTGCAAAATCCATAGTTCATTGCTCTCTTCTTCCCTGAGGTTGAATCAACTATCTTTTTTTTTTTTCTTTTCTAACACAGTATTTAGCTCTTTGATCCATTCATATTTCTCCCTCTCTTTTTTTTTCAGCTGGTCTCCCATTTATGAATTTGTACTGTGTATGAATGCTCACTGCAATTCATTCATACATTTTGCGTTCGTGGGGATGCAGAAAAGACAGGCATATTTATGGATAACAGAGATCCAGCAGTCTGCCAGAGAAGAAGATGGCCTTAAGTCTCTTAAGAAATGCAGACAGCCTTTCAGAAAAGCTTCCTGGGTGGGGGCTGCCATCCTGTAATTCATCAAGGAAAGCTTACAGGCAGAATCTGCAGTTCCAGTCTAACCAGTTGTGCAATCTCAGTCCCTGGTTTGGGGCATGAAACTGATGTTCCCTGAGTGGTACATTTTGTCCCACGTGCTGGCTGTGATGCATCACAGGTGCTCTCTCCACCTCTCCCTTTGGGATTCTCTGTGCTGGACACAGGTTTCCAGCTCTCCTACCAGAAGTAGATGGGTTAGGGATTTATGATGAGTTGTGCTGGCTTTTTCCTTATAAGAAGTCTGTAATTCAATGAGTTGAAGACTGAAATTATGACTTAAAAAAATCTTCATTGTTGGCCAGACAAATTTAAGATTTTATAACAGCGTGGTGCTGCTTTTCAATTGCTTTTCATATTATAGCACACTGTTGCTTTTGGTTTTAAGTGCATAGTCACAAAACACAGAGTGTGGCAGATTAACACCACACTTGGATTTATGAAGTTTTCCTGACTTGAATGCCATTTTGTTCCTTATTTAAATATATACATACAGAGGCCTCTGGAGCTTTTAAAGGATATTATCTATGACCACACACATACAGAGATGTTTGAATTGAGTGTTTTTAAATGTTTGCTTACCAGGTGGTCTTATGTTCTCTCTCCGAAGAAAAAAGGCACATACAAAATTCTCCCACATAATTTATAGTGAAGCTGCTTGGTTTGGTTTTTTTTTTTTTTTTGATGTAAGGAATTAGCTCACATGCTCATTCTGTTTGCAAAAAAAAGGTGTGCACATGTCAAAGATTTCCAAGATGAGTATCCTACAGGAAAACATTGCATCTGGGAAGCAGTAGGAAAAAAACAGACCAGACATCTGTTTGGTTTGCTCTTTTTTTTTTTTTTTTTTTTTTTTTTTTTTTTTCCAGTGCAGCAGTTATGCATTTGGCTAAATTACTTTGACTCTGAAAACAAGAACTCTGCATCTGTACGGTATATTATTGAATTCCAGCTTGTTATCAGGGAAGGGCTGAATGGAATGGTATTCATAAAAACAGTGATCCACTGCTGGAGGGGGCTTGGGGCAATGTGGTCTAGAGGAGAGTCCCTGCCCTTGGCAGGGAGCTGGAACTGGATGATCTTTAAGGTCCCTTCCAACCCAAACCATTCAGTGATTCTAAGTCCTGCACATGATACATGACACTGTAGGTCTACAGGACATTCCAACAGGCTGTGTCTGGGCAATTTCCCCCAGAGATAATTTAGTGAGAAATCACTGATCAAGGAACATTATTGTGGAGCAGTTAAAGACAATGGTCAGTGATCCCAGTGAGCAGTTCTGAACAAAGCTGTGTATAAAATCATACACCAGAGGTACATAACCACACAATCTGAATGCTGGCAGACTGAGGAGTGTTTCATACACAGCAAAATGTGCTGGAATTCCATTTATAGTGGAGTACCTCCACAGACTTCTACTCGTTTTAGACCCTGTATGACCCAAGTGCATTTGGAAGTGGTGCCTCCGTACTGCAGCAATTCCAAGCCCTGATGGTGACTGTACCAGGACACACATTCTGTGAAATCCCAGATGAAAGCAAGTGGATCAGAGCTAGGAAAAGTCAGATCTCTCTGTCCTCATCTGCAAGGGCAAAGCCCTTATTTACAGAGGGCACACGAAATTTAGTTTGAAAACATGAATAATTTGTGTGCCACTAGGGCTTCGGATTTTTAAAGCAACACTGATGAAATAAAAAGCAATTTGGCTTTGCACAGGACAGACCCTCAAGCATAGATAGGCCTCTGCTGTAACAAAAACTTCCTGTCTCTAGAATTTGATTTTGTTTGCTCTCTTTCCCTAGCTACTGACTGGATGCCCTGACAACACAACAAACTTTTATTTCATTTTGAAGGTTTAGCATGTCATATAACAACAGCCAGATCACTCCCCCTAATACACAGAGAAACAAAATTTTTTAGAAGAAACATCCTCTTTTTGTTGTTTGGCACCAATTATTCACCATGTGAATTACTCTGGAGAGCCTTTAAGCTCAAAAACCAGAATATTCATCAGAATCTGTGAAATTATTCCAAAGGTATCAATTAGTTGTCTTGAGATACAAGTTGAACTAGTGATTTCCTCCCCCAGTGAAGCCCAGAAACTTTTTGTCCTGACATTCATGAAAAGTAACCTACACTTAAAAGTGGAAAGAAAGACAGGAAAAGGAGGCAGACAACATGAAACTAGGTCGTGGAGATCAGTGGAGACAGAACAGGAAAAGCCTTCAGAATTAACTTGGATTGAAAACCTCAAGATTCTCATTAGGTAGAGAATAACAGCTACATACAACTGTTTTAAGCATGGAACCCAGCAGAAAGGTGCCCCTTTTGTACATTTAGTCAAATAACCAAACACCTCCTTTCTGGTATCTTTAAAAGAAAATTTTAAAAAAACCCAACACCTAAGGCTCCACTTCAATAGACTTTTGCCAGCAGATCTTAGGTTCTTTGGGGAATTCTCTAGGAGCAATTGAGACGTAGTGAAACGCAGGAACATAAAGGTTCCATCTCGGCAAAGTTTTTTAAAGGAGTGGGATCCTAAGTTGCCCATGCATTTTTGCTGTACACATTAACATGGTATTTGCAACATGAAGTATCAAATGATTCACAGATGTTTTAATAATTGGTTTACGAGCCTATATAACAAACTCTGTTCCTATAAACTTGCAGGATATGCTAGATAACTCCCTTTTACTCTTTTATAAATGGAAGATTTACAGTAACTCTGATCTTTAATTTTTACATGCTAGTAATAAAACTACTAAAACTATGATAGTTTTAGAAACCATGATTCCAAATAAAGTCCAAGATGGAACTCCAGGGTTTGAGTTTCTACTTCCCAAATGCTGTGAACAAATTTTTTTTCCCTCATGTTGTCTGACACAAGCAGATTTTTCCTGCCTTCAAACAAAGCAGTCTAAGGGCTTACAGGGGAAGAGATGGATTAAATATTGACTGAAACACTTAAAGGCCTTCAGGAAGAAACACAAATGCCAGGTGCTAACCTAAGGTTCCAAAAGCCTGTAAGCAGTATACAATAAAATTGAAATATTTCAAAGTCTCTTACCCTTTGACAGATGTTGCAATCATGTTGTTTCATTTTTCTGTTTTCAACACTCACATACTTGTCCTTTGGACATTCCTCATATTAAGATCATGCTTCTATCTGTTGTTTGCAGCAAGTCTCTAAGGCAACCACGGGGTTGGGCAAATAGTTTCACTTTGTGCAAGATAATAGGTAATTTAAAACATCTATTTTTTCAAAGCAAATTTAAGTCATCTACACATCAAACACTGCAGCTGATTAAGAGTCCAAGAAAAACCAATCAATGCAGCCAGTTAGACAATAACAACTCAATCCCAAAGAGCTGTAGCTCCCATTAACTTCCAGGGTCAGGGCTAAAATTCAGGGGTGTGTAAAGCACAGCTTGCTGCCAAACATCCACCCACTGCAACCACAGGGTGAGGAAAAGACTGATTAACTGGGGGGATTATTGCCAGAGAATACACAGCTTTGCCCAAGGTGAAACTCACTGCAGCCCCAGGAGTCCTTCTGGCACCTACAAGCACAGCAGGTGCTCCTCATCCAGACTCCAAGAGGCTCTGAGCCAGAGAGACCACTCAAATAAAGCACATGATAATGAGCAACTATCATCCCCACTGGTTTAAAGTGAGGCCCTGTTTTCCCCTCAATACAAGTCAAAAAGCAAGAGCTTTATCCTGCTAAGACATGGACACTCATGAAGTTCCTGTAAGACATGGACAAGGCCTGAGACACGTCAAGCCCTGAGCTTGGCACAGTGAGGTTAATGCCCCAACATGCAAAAGGGATCTGTCTGCTGTCCTTTTGGATGCAGGGA
>JACBWW010000009.1:22803493-22865734 GCA_020086605.1 Lanius collurio | reverse complement strand
ATGCCCCAACATGCAAAAGGGATCTGTCTGCTGTCCTTTTGGATGCAGGGAAACAGAGGAAATTACACTGATAAAACTCAATTCTCTGACCACTTATGTGATGTGAGAAGAGCAGCTCTACTCCAACATTTCCAGTTATTCTACAATTGCTGAAATATCAGAAAGTAGAATTAAACTAAGGGTATCAGAAACTTGAAAATGAACCCTTAAAAGGCTTAGGTGTTTGGGGCCCTGCAGAGAGACCTGAAACAAGCAACAGCGAGCTGGGACAAGCTCAGAAGGCTGAAAGGAGGAATGTGCTACCAGGGCTGTGGCCAGCATCCATCTCCTCATGCAGCACCTTGAGGACTGCAAGGGGTGCTGATGGCACCACCTAGCCCAGAGCATCTACCAGAGATTCCAGGCTTGGGAGCCATCCACAGGGTTTAGGTTTACAGTCCTAAAAAAGCTTTCTACCTACCACCTCCATTGCTGCCCAAACTTCAGTGAGCACACTGCTTTCTGCTATGGCTTGTGCACTGTGTAACCACAACATCCCCAGCCAATCCTGCTGCCCTGAGCTCCTGTGCACAAGATTATGTGAAGAAAAGAGATAGTTTGTTAAAAAAAAAAAAAAAATTCAAATTGTTTGCCACATTTTGCTTGGACAAAGAGGATGTTTGCTCTGCCTCACACCCTGTAGGGCCAGGTACTCACCCACAGTTCTGCAGGCAGCTTTTCCTCCATCATACGCACTCGCAGCAGTGCCCAGAGCCCAACCACACCACACATTGCTATTCTGGAACAGAACTGCCTAAATCAGTGCCCCTTCAAAGCTTTACATGTGCTCTTGGACAGCTCAGGACTTGATCCTGCAAGCACCTCACCCGCCAAACAAGACCCCCACTGGAACTGGCTTACATCCCAGACTAAGGAGGATCAGGCCCTTGAGATTTTCTTCCATTTCAGCATTTCTCTGCCTTCTGTGTACTCAGGTGTTACCAATTTCTAACTCAGCTAGTGACTATGCTTAAAGCTAAGACAGTGATCCCAGAAATATCTGAGAAATAGGATAACAGCAGCTTTGCAAGCCAGTTGCAACAATGTAAGTGAATCCTGTGGACCCCATAAAAGATGCTATTATCTCCGAACTCCAGTAGTCTGAAGTCAAAATACAGAATGCCCCAAGTGTTTGCAGAGTAAAGAAAGGTCATTTAGCTGACCAGCAATAACACTGAGGGGCCAGCCAGCATAGATCTGACCACTGATGTTTGTCCCTCTCATAAGGGGAAGTCCAGAATCTGTTGACCACTCTTGTCCATCATGTGGTGTCCTACTCTGTCTCCTCCTCCCATGAAGGAGGCACCAAGGGTGCACCCTGACTCTTCTTTTCTTGAACTTCACAGTGCTTGGAAGTCCAAGAGCAGAGGCAAGTTCTGGGTTTTGGCAGAAACTTCTCAAACCATCACCATTTTACTACAAGGTAACTTGTTCCTCCTTCAGTGAGAAGCCCAGACCCCACAGGTCCCTCAGAGTCAGGGGGACCTTGCACAGTTAAATGTAGGTGGGAGGTGCAATAACCTGGATGGATTATCTGATCCAGCAGCACAGATTGCTTAATCCCACAGAGATGCTCAACATATAATTTTACACATCTGATATCAGCCCTTCACAGAAGTACACCAAGACACCATCCAAGTCTGATGGAGGGAGTTTCACAAGCCACCAAGAACACTAAGTTCCCAGAATATTTGGACAGCGTCCAGTGAGAGTAGACATCGTTTCAGAGGCTGCATACCAGAACCTGCTGAGGAGCTGTACTTCAGCTGGGTTACACAAAAGACCACTCGGGAGCTCCAGCAGTCCACAAGCTTTCCAGTTGGTGCCCTGTAATGTTCTGGAAGATATTATGGTCTCAAAAGCCAACTCCATTTTGGACATGAGCAGTGCCACATTCACACATGAGGTGTCACATTCAGAGGCATGATTTGGTGCCACAAAGAACACCAGGCTGTGCTTATACCATTGTATTAACAAGACAGTTTGGATGAGAATAACCAGAATAAGTCTAAGCTCTACTACTATTTACAGATCCTGAAGTCTGAAAAGCAGATGGATTAGTAAGAAAAGACCAGATTGTTACAGTCACAGCTGATAGCACTACTTTAGAAAATGGTTGTAATAAACCATTGCTGGCTGATTTTCTTTTGGTTCCCATTGTACAATTCCCTCACACCACAGAACAAACATTAGATTACTGTGGATTCCTGAGGACATTTCTAAGCCATAGGCTCAGCAGAGTGGTTCATTTTGGTCAGATGTGGACAAATTTTTACTGACTCTTAGAGAGTCAAGGTCTGAGTGTGCCTTATTTCCTCCTCACATACTGGTTTTCTTTCAGGAAGATATCTGGTGAATGAACAGAGAAGGAGCTGCAACAGGTGAGAGAATTGTCTTCTCAATTTATACAACACCTCAGACACAAGCAGGTGAGAACACAAATTCATCTTATTTAGTTCCACACTGCTAAGCAGCTGCTCTGTAGATGCAGATAGACACTTATGGTATAGTAATTTTGCTCTCTGGTAAGTCATAGCTGTGCCATTGTAAAATACATGCATTTCCTGCAAGCTCGGAGTTTAAAACAGCCCTGAGGATATGTGACACAAAATCGTCCCTTTACCCCTATCTTCAGTCAGATATACACATGTAAAAATTTAAATATATATATGCATGTATGTATATAATCTCCTTCTGCAGAATCTCCCTCTGAAATTAATCAAAATACCCAGTTTTGAGGACAATGTTAAAAAGCAGAGAGAAAGGAACCAGACTTCTCCAGAGCAGGGAAAAAAGAGAGTAGCTGGGTACAAATACTGCATCTTCTTCCCATGTGAAGGAGAACAGGTCACGTTTCCAAATCAGTTCCAGCATGGGCTTCTCACACATCCCCCACTGAACATACCACCTTTGGATAGGGCCAGTATTACCAAGAGCAGGAAGAAGACAAAGGATGAGCAGCCATTCCTCCATTGGGAAGTGAGAGGTAAAATACTTTATTACATATCCTACTGGGGGCCAGCACAGAGGCAACACTTTGAGCGCTGCCCTCACGTTATTCAACAAGGGAAGCATCTCATCCATCTCACTGGTAAGGTCTCTGTTCCTAGCAGAGTGTTCCTCCACCTTCAACTGTCTTTCTTCCTTTACAACCCTTTCCCTACAACCCTAGATGCCATCAGGGCACTATGTTAGTTGATAAAACTCAGGTGTCATGAAATTCTAGTCATTGTAGCCTGACCCATGTGGGTTTCAGCCATTGTCACAGAAGGAGCAAAGTCTCCCACAGGACCTTTATGCAAATGCCCTACAGCTTAGAAAATGGCAATATTTAGGCAGGTGGTTGCTCTCCAGATGACAGCTGTAGCCACAGTTGGAGTATTCATTGTAGCTTTTCTACAATTATTTTCCTTTTCTCTAAACACTGCAGCACCATGAACAGGAACATGTGACCCTCTTCTTGGAGCAGAGAATGAATGTACAAACCTCTTGATACCCTGGGAGGTGGTGCATAATGAATGCAGTGATTTGGTTGGTATCTCACTCTCTGTACCCATGTCTCTCTGGAGTACCTGAAATTTTAAAAATTTTAAAAAACAACAAAATCAACCAAAAAAAATTTGTAAGAAGTTTGAGGATGAAACAAACAGTAGCAGAGGAGAGACTCTCTGGCTTGTTGTCAACAGTGCTAGGGTCAAAAATAAAGGTCAAAAATCCTGAACAGAAGCAGAGGGAGACAAATGCACTCCAAAGGAGGTCAGTATTCAGAAGACCACAATACAACACTACTGCAGTTGGGGCTCCTGCACACCTACAGTTAATTTCTACTTGAATAACTGTTTTTCTTGAAAAGCCTCTTCTGTGCATCTGAAGAATGGAATCATTGGCATGCCCTGTTAGAATGAAACAGAGGTACCATTTTCATGGAGCTGCTTTAAAAAAACTAATTCCTAGACTGAAAGAAAAACAACTGGAGTCACAGTTGGATCAAGAGCAACTGGAGCTCTTGGGATTGCATCTGCTATAGCTGGAGGTGAATTGAAATGAACTTCCCATTCCACAGAGCTCTGGCAATCTCCTGGGAACTATACTCGCCCCCAAAGCTATAAATAAATAAATAAATAAAAGCAGCAAGCCCAGACCACACCATCTTATTTGACATAATAGTCCACACTTGGGTGGTCCAATTTGTAAACCAGCCTTATTTTTATGACAGTAGAAAACACTACATCATGCTCATGAAAACTGGATATAGTTCCCAAAAAGATAGGGAAAAGAAACAGAATGTGAGCAAGAGTGAAAGCAAGTGAAGTACTCAAGAAGAAAGGAGTTGAATGAAAGAAAACATTTAAATTTAAACTTGCTTTGGGCAAATGGGACATACCCCATGGCATTTTGATTCTTTTTGGCACTTTCCCCTTCTATTTTTTGAAACATCCAAGCCTACAATAATATTGGCCAGGACATTCTCCTGCTCCCCCCATGAAAATCTCAATTACTCTAGATTTGTAAGTGTCAAACACCTGGCATACTCTGGAAAAGAAAGACAGAATTCCGTCAGGTCCCTTCCTTCTCCTGCTGACACACATTCCAGAGAAATGGCTGCTGCTGAGGGGAGGTGCCAGAGGCTTCAGTGATCCTGCTCCTCACACTCAGGCTGCAGGCAGCGCTCCCACATTTCATTACCACCGTTGTTTGAACAAGGGCCTGTGGTTCTCCCTGGAATAACCTACACCTGCAACAGGACAGAACAACATCAGAGCATCCCCAAGGCATGTAGGAACAAACATTCACACCTAAAGAACTTTGCCTGTGGTTCCATGCAATTCTTTTTGGAATCTGTACCACTCTCTTGACAAAGCCTAGAACACAGGCAGAGTCCTAAACACTCAGTCTCTGCTGATGTCTCACACATAACTGGTGATACATTTAAAAATTAATAAGTCATACACTGCTTTAAGATCAAAACTGGTAACATCCTCCTTTTAAGCCTACTTACAAAGCTCCCTGGAGCACATTTATCACTGCAGGGCTAGAGGCTCACCTCCCATTACCACAATGCACAGCTAAAAACTGTAATATAGAACAAAACCTAACCTCAGAGTATTGCAGAAGAGGGGTTAAGTTACTCAGACAGGAACAACAGATTCAATGTTCGGACCTCAACTTCCAAATTAAGCTGGATTTATGAGAGCAGTCCTTAGGGTTACATAGAGCTTATCTCTCACATTAACTCATGTGAGACTAAAATGCCACAAGCCTGCCAATTACACCTTTTCCCCTGTAGCCCTGGTCTGGAAGCAACCTTGTCTACTTGTCATTACAATTGCTTTCAGCTGCTTAAACTTATCATTCACCAGAGAGATAATTCTGGTGGATCTCACTTCCACCTCCCCTTCCACATGTGCACTTCCCTGCCCTGCACACCCACACAATCCAGTGAAGATCCTGCTCTTCCACAGCTGCTGGCCTATCCAAAGGCCTCATTTCAGATTAGATCTCGGGTGCCCATGGAAAAAGCCTCTCCTCCACACAAATTCCCCCCAAAACACCTGGTTACAATATCAGCTGCAATTAATAAAATTACATAATTCTAAAGCTTACATAAAACATCACTAATGAGGCCGCACAGAAAAACAAAAATCATAAAAATCAAACTTCCGGTACTCCACCAGAAAAATAAGCACTTTCTATCCAAGACATCACATCATGCCATCTCCTTCATTTAAAAGCATTAATCTTGCTCCTTTTTACAGAACAATGGCTTTACACTTTGCCATGGAAAATAGAGAAATGAGGGAAAACATGGACTCTAACCAGATTACACCTAGGATGGGGTTGAGCAGCCTAACACGCAACTGCAGCTTGTGGCTCTCTGAAAGCAACTCAGCAGACAGATGAAGAAAGGAAAACTCCAGTAAATGAGGTTTTCACGTCAAGAGGCCTCACAACAAATTATGCAGCTGTGAATTACCAGTCCTGAGAATGCCATGTTACACCATTACCTTCAATTTGATCATATTTGGAACAGACCTCTTCCAAGAGCACCCAGTAGTACGTATGATGTCTATGCTAAACTACAGTCTCATAAAAACCCCAAACCAAAAACATAAATTAAAAAAAAATCCAAACAAACCCACAGCCCCATAAGAATTATGAAAAGTAAAACATACAAGATTTGGTTTTCCTTTGTAGCACAGCTGGCTCTCCTGCAGTGTGAAGTTTTCAACTGTATTTTTTTAAAATTTCTCATTAATTTTCTGAATTTGTTCATATTATGATGCACATAGGTTGCTGCTATCAATCAAAATGCTGAAAAGACACTGATAAGCAGACCATATGCATTCAATATAGATAATGGATATATGCTTAGTATTATATGTAAATAAATACAGAATATACAGAATATCCTGTTCTCTATTCTATCAGCCATATTCTATTACACAGTGAAGCTTAAGAGACCCAAACTCACCCTTATTTGTTAGCAGTTTTAAGGATTTATGGCTGGTTTGGAAATCCCAGTAGTATATAGCACATCTGATTTTCAATTAAATAAAAGTGTCACTTTGCTGGGGGGATGATGAAACCCATCTATGTGAAAATACTCTTCTCAGTTTAGCTCTTGACTTCAAAGATGCTGATATGACATCTAACTACATCCAGTCTCATACTGTGTCTTTTACAGGTGCTGTTCTGTACTAGATCCTCATATTTTGCCTGCAGTAAAAGAAGCAGTCAGAGCTTGGTGCTTGCCATAAGGTGAGGGGCACAAAATTTGAGCTAGCCGTAAGAATTCTCTGCAGCAGGATTAGTGTGCCTGCATCTTCCAAACACACTAATCCTGACACAAAGTTGTGTGTTGTGCTTTCAGTGCAATCAGTAAGGCAAGTATCACTCGGAGGGACAGACACTTCTCAGAGCAGCATGCTGAAGTATAGCTTCTCTTTTGGAGCCTGGTTTCAAACCTTATTTGACCTTGTGGTTTGCTGTTATGGTACAGGCAGATGCAATTTCCAGTGCCTCATATTTTACTGCTGTGTTACAACCAGGAGCAGCCTGCTGGTCATTACTACATGTACTCTTACTCATGCATGAGAGCCTGCTGTCTCACTTACACACACACCCCAGGCTAAGCCTAGTTAATCTATCACTATCTCAGAGCTGGAAAACAAAGCCTGAGCTGAAATAATCTTACAAAATTTTTCCTTTCACGTAATCATCTCAAAGGCAGCTGCTCGATAAAATCGGCTTAGCACAGTGAATACTTTGTTAATTTAGAAATACTGGTACAGCTAACTCAAGCATCAGCCCTAGACATGCTGTACTCTCTGCTGCTAAAACAGGACTTTCTGATAACTTGTGTTTACTGAAGGACTCGCTTAATGCATCAGCCCCTGGATTTCTCATGGAACCTTGCTAATAATAGTGAACAGGTCCAGAAGACTGGAGTCATCTGGGGTTGTTTATCTAACAGCATTAAACAGACCNAGGTCCAGAAGACTGGAGTCATCTGGGGTTGTTTATCTAACAGCATTAAACAGACCAGGAATGCAGCAAAACCAGCAATCATGCCAGAACCCAGAAGTTCATACAGAGGTAACTACAAGTCCCCTGACTAGTAGGACAAATGAGAGGCAGCAGGACAAGTTGCCTTTTTAATGTGGTTTGTGGGCATATTTCCCCCTCAGTGATAGTGAGGAGGAATTTCTTCAGTGATGAAGTAACCAAAGAGATTTCTTTATGTTCTAGACTTTTACTGTTCCCTCCTTTAACTCTAAAAGTGTTTTCTTTTTTAAAACTCTGCTCATCCAAACAAGACACCCAATATGGTATGGTGTAATACATTACAACTATAAGCTGACTTTACACTGAGAAAACCAGAGCCTGGCTGCATAACAGCCACAAAGGGATCTTTATCCCAGCCACTTTCCAGGCTGGTGTCATGTCCTCTCTCAGATACATTTTGCTGAAGAAAAGCCCTGATGCCACTGCAGAAAATTGACTACAAGGAATTCACATCTTGCAACAGTGTAAGATTATGGGAAAATGCATTTTTTCAGATCCAGATGCACTGACAAAAGAGGTCCATCTTCAGAGAGTACCTTTACAACAAATTCACCACAGAACACTCGGATGATTGCACATTCATTCTCTCAGGTAGGATTAGGTTAACCTGCATAGTTAAGATAGTTGGTCTCATGTACTCAGCAGATTTCACTTTATATCTGTCTTGGGAAAAGACCTAAGTTTCTCTAGTCACTTCTCTAAACCCATTAGAACAGTGAACAAAAAGTACCCTTTCCTTTGTGGAAAACTTAAGATAAAAGGGATTTCCTTTCCTCAAAACATTTTAGAAAATAAAGGGGGGAAAACTGTGTACATTAACCAATAGAAATAAAAAAATATCAGATGTAGACCATCAAAACAATATTGAAGTGTTGGGTCTCAATTTATTTTTTATATAGATTTCTGAAGTCTATTGTGCATCAAGTCACACATGACAGTTTTGTGTCATTTCAACACCTGTTAAGTGAGTGTGGCTACTTTTTTGTAACAATTCTTAAAAGCAGCAGGGAGCCTTTCTGATTGTTATAGTGTAACACTTGTGCTGGAATGCAACAGAAGCTTGGAAACATCTTTTTATATTCAGTGTTAATCAGCAAAATAAAGTTTCAAGCAGTTATGGACATGAAGAAGGTTGTAAGAAATGTTATTTTTTTCACTCCTCCCTTCTCCCTGTTCTTACTTTGTGATGGTAATCTCAGGACCAAATTCCATCAACTTGTGCAAACATGTCCTGCTTAGGCGAGGTGTCCCTGTGATTGCCAAAACCAGGAAGAGGTAAAAACCCACTGCCAACAAGTAGGCAGTGACAGAAGACAGCTCTTCTGCCTCCAAACCCCTTGTGGTCTCTGGTCTCTTGGGCACAGCCAGCCCCAAGAGAAAGGGAGTCTGAGGAAACACGGAGGACTGCAGCTTCAGAGCAAAAATAGAAAAATTTGGAGTAGATGTTGAATCATGACAACTCATGAAAAAGAAATTGCTGAACACCAACAGAGGGTGCATAGCAAATGGTTTTTCTGTTCTACCAGCACTCCAGATTTGTCCTGAAAAGCTTCCAGGTAGGGATGATGTTTAAGCACTGGAAATCTAAGGAAGGTCAGAATAGAAGTAAGTTGGCAATGTCAGGGCACCTTTCATGCTTTTTCCCTGTGAACCATTTGTTCCTTTCCTGCCCCTTTTCTGTTAAAAAAACCCAAACAAACCACCAAAAAAGCTCCAAACCAAAACCAAATCAGCACAGCTTCTTTTGTGGTATGACCACAAAAAAGCCCCCAAACTGAAGCCAATCGATCTTCAAAGGAGGAAAGAGGAAGAAAGTGAGCACAAGAACAGAAGGATATGTTGACTTTTGGATTTATACTTTCAAAATATACAATCACTCAAAACACACATCATCTGTCCTACTGACAGCTAAAACTTTGTCCCTTGTTATAAAAGAAACTGATGAAGTGCAGATGGCAGCTTGTGTACTGAGTTGGCTGCTTCATAAACTGTAATTATGGTGGATATGAAATGGATCACCTCATCCATCTGGAATAAAAATGGGATTATCACTCGGTAATTTTTTTTTCTTTATAGGACTGCAAAATATCTTGCCTGTCGCTACTCTTTGGCATGGCTGGAGTTTAACAATGAAATATAAAAGAATGCAGAGTCTAGATTATCTTTTATTTACAAAAGTGATAAATTAACCACTGGAAAGATAAAACCTGCCCAAGAAATCATTTCTCCTCACTGACCTCATGCTTAGGCACTGCTTGGAATGAAATCAGCTTTGGAAAAACTTATCCATAATTGAAAACAAATGGCAACCATGCACAAAAAAGATACACTGATAACTGACTTGTAATTTCAGGAGTTTCCTAAGCTCCATGAAAGCCTGAACCTTTCCTAAGTATGCAGCCAAAGTTTAGTGACATACTCACCACCACTTGCCAGATTACTGTCATGTGTACAGCACACATCAACCAGTGGATTTGTTTGTTAAAAGAAAAAAGTAATAGAAAAAAATGCACTCCTTTTGGCTGTGCAAACTACAAAAAAAATAGATCTCCCTATAAAGACAACAGTACATCCTATGAAACACACAAAGGACCATGGAATACACATAATTATGACTCAAATCACCCTTACATGAACTGACCTTTGGCTTTGTGCTACACAGGGAATCTGTGACTTTGTTACTCAGCATTTGTGTACTCACATTCAGGAGGCACTTCAAGGATGAACCTGAAATAGCTACCCAAGTTATAAAGCTAAAAACCTAAAGACTATTTGGTGATGCCACTGCTGTTGGGGGCAGGGAGGAAATCCATGTGGAAACACAATATTCACTTAGACAAAGATGCTGATGAGAAAGCTTTAGATAAAAACAAACAAAAAAAAACCCCAAAAAACAACCAAAAAAAAAAAAAAACCCAAAAAACCAAACTTGCACCATGGATTACAAACAAGACAATCTGATTTCTTCTGCAGCTTCTGATGAGCACCTTGCTAATACCCAAAAACTTAAAACCACATGGACCATTTAAAAACAACTTATTTTGAACAAATGAAGGAAACAAAAAAAAATTGTATCACTGAGAAAAATCCCCTAGAACATCTCCAGTTTAGTTTTCAACTGTGACTCATTTACCCCTACCCATTATTATTTCTAGGTTCATAATAATCCCTTGCCTTTCACATGATGGCAGAACAAGTACATAAATTCTATACTTCTGCTTTGGCAGTGTTTTGCACCCATTTCAGATGACTACCGAGTTGAACAACACTGAATTTGGCTCAACAAATTCTTACATAGCTGAAATGTATGCCAAACCGGCCCCCCACCCCCCGACCCCAAACACACGTTCACTCCTCATCAAGTCAAGAACTGGACCTGGAGGCAGAGAAAAGAGGCTGTGTAAAAAACCTCCTTCTTATCACCTTCTCCGTGCAAGTCCTTGCAATAGCAATAGTAAGATTTAAGTCCAGACTGAGTGGTTGCCTTTGAATCACACCTGTCATTAATCTCATGTATTTTTAGCTTCATTGTGGTCTAGAAACTGGAAAAGTATGACCCAACTGCACACAGTGAACTGATCTCTACCTGAAACTGCAAAGAGCCCAAGACTAACCATGAGTACACCAGAAACTTGGCGGTGACATTACTGGAATCCCTAGAAAGCCACAGAGAGGGTGGTGAGAAACTGGCCACCTTCCAGGCAACTGGTCAAAGATGGAATGAGAGCACCAGCCAGAGGGTTTGGGATGAGAGAAGGCTCAGGGTCTGCAGTTCCTGGGTTAGGTGTGGGGCACACCTTATCACTGCTGTGTCCTTCCTCATGTAGCCATGCAAGGCACTTTTTGAGGTGCCAGCTTGAATTTCAGGCTTTAAGCATAAGCAACTGTTGTGGTTTGACACGGAAGGGGTTTTTCTTGCAAAAGGTCCTTCTGGTTCTGATCAGAACCAATCAATTGTCTGGCTTGATTATTGACAGGTTTTAAGCCACTTAGGAGTTTGACACGCCTCTGCGAATCACATTTTAAGATAGACAGAGCCCGGGAAAGCTCTCTTGACTTCCGGCCATCAAGGAGGCAACTTGGGCCTCTGGGCCCTGCGGCCCTCAGGGCCGGGCCGGGCCCTGCTCGGCCTGGCCTGACCCGGGACGCAGCCGCCCCTCCTTGGGCCTGTCCCATCTGGGCCCCCCAGCTCTGCCCCATGCAGGGAGAGCTGGGCTGGCAGCGGCCCCCCCTTCACCGCCACGGCAGAGCTCAGCTCCAACTCCCCCAGCAGAGATCATGGGACTGAGAGAGATAAGAGAAGTTCCAGCCGCGGCCGGGTGAGATTAACCCTATTAGTGCTGTTAAGATTTCTTCAGAACAGATGGGCCTGAAAATGCTGATCCTCTCCCAGAGAGAAAGCAGAAAGAACATGAAGAGACACCCTAAGGTGTAAGTCAGTAAAGATGGAAGGGCTGAAACCCTGAGGGAAAAGAAAGAGGAGATGCTTCAAACCTGGAAGCTGAAATTCTGTTGCAGAAACCCTTTGGGGATGAACTGGACTATTGGAGTCCCTGCTGTAATTTCATAGAGCATCGGAGGGGGGTAGAGCAATTGGGAGCTAAGGTGCCTCTGCATTTTCTCTCTTTATTCCTTTGGCTCCAGAGTGTTTGGACTCAGTTTTACCTTCACCTGGAGGGGTGTGCAAGACACCCAAAGTTGATTCTGTCCAGTGGGTGGGGAGGGGTCCCACCCTCTGATATGGTTTGGCTCCAGAGTGTTTGGACTCAGTTTTACCTTCACCTGGAGGGGTGTGCAATACACCAGAAGTTGATTCTGCCTAGTAGGTGGGGAGGGGTCCCACCTTCTGGTATGGACTGACACTTAGAATCTTTGGCTGCCTAGTGGGTGGGGGGCATGGTCCCACCCTCTGATGTGGACTGATCCACTGATTGAACCGACTGTACAAAGGAACCAGGAGGGGTCAGTGCAAAGATGACCCCAGTTCCTAGAGATGAAGATTGCTCCTAGAGATGAGTAAAGAAGACCTTGCTCCTGAATGGCTCAGCCTTAAATTGACACCCCGTGTTAGCTCAACTTGAAACCCTCGAAAAGCAGCTGTGGGAAAGCGGTGATTCGAGGTTAGGGACTCTTTTTCCTCACTGCAAGCAGAAGCCTCCTGGGCGGCTGTTTTGCTGTGATATTGAACCCATAAGAGAGTTGTCTCTAGTGGGAATGTCTCCATAGGGTCAGCAAGAAAGACTCAGAGACTCCTCTCTCTTTTTGTGAACTGAAAAGATTACAAAGGTGGTAAACTGGCTGAAATCTTAAGGCTTGTTTCTACATTATCCAGCATGGAGAAAGTGTGGGGAGGAAAAGTGTTCTAAAGGTTTAATCTGATTCTAACTTTTGTTTCCTTCTTTTAGGTCTGCTAATAAACTTCTTAGAGTCTTTTAAGTTTGAGCCTGTTTTGTTTTCTCCTAATTCTTATGTCACAGAGGTAAAATAAGTAAGAGATGATCTGAACCAAACCACTACAGCAACAGAGACCCTGCACATCACAGAATCACAGAACAGTTAGGGTCGGAAAAGCTAAGATCCAACTGTCAACTCAGCAATGCCTTGTTCATCACTAAACCATGTCCCCATGTTTTGTTGAACACTTCCAGGGATGGCAACTCACCCACTTCCCTGGGCATGCCAGCAGCTCTGCATTCCCTGCATCACCCTGCACCATTCATGCAGCGATGCAAACCAACTCCCTTTCTGACTGGGAAGAGAACCACGCCCCACCATCTTTCATTTACTGAAGGACAGAGGTTATGTAGGTCACTGCTACAAAACAGCAAATGCACAGCAAAGTTTTGGGGCATCAAAACCCATTAGGGACCTCACACCACTCAAGAAATACAGCAAAAAGCAAACCAAGTAACAGCACTTCTTTGGAAAAGGGGGTTTCTTCAGAGTTCTACAAATCCTACTGGACAATTGTAAGGACAACTGCAGCTGTGAGTTCTGAAGTTTGCCAGAATCCTGTCATGTACATGGTTACCCATTTTATGGACAAAAACCTCATTTTCCTGTGAAAGGGTTACTCAGATAAAGAAGAAACCTTGGTTCTGATTCCAGTAGCATTTTTCATGAAGTGGATAGTATTCTGAAAAGCTTTTCAGTTTACAGGAACATAAAAATTGTTTGGTTGGGGTCTGTTTGGTTTTAGTTCATGCAGAAATTGCCCAATTTTTCATTTCAGGAGGGGAAAAAAACCCCAAACAGCAACAATCTAAACAATTACATGTGATATGCAACCTACTTGGACAAAAAATACAGAATTTCTGTCATGCCCCTTTAGGAAAATGGTCAGGGGGTCAAAACTGCAATCTTGGGCATCACTGGAAAGAAAAGGTAATTAGAGAAGTGTCCAAGCACCATAATTACCCAGCCACATTTTACAAATGTGATAATTTTCCATCTTTTCAGTACTTGGGTAACAAAATATTTCTTTCAAGGATTTTTAGTCTTGGGAGTCAGTTTTATTAAAAGATAGGGCAGTTTCTCTCCCCTCTGCAACATCTGAGAGACACAGACCAACCAGAAAAGCAGTGAGGAGAGCTGCAGGTAATTGTTAAACACCCAACTGCATCCTGTATCAACAAGCCAAACTGCACACAAGGAGGGTGGTTTAGAAAAGCTACTAAACACCATCAACAGCCTCAGCACCCAGTGCTATGTTAATTTCTGCACAGTTTAGTGCGGTAGGCTGCTGCCACCTTTTGGTTACAGACTTGTGAAGTTAGATTTGATCCTAAAACACACACAGTGGAAATGTACTGTGATGTGGGATCTGAGCACCTGTGAGAACAGTGGGGTGGGACAGGAAAATCATTCGTACTTTCTGTAAACTGCACAGTGTGTGGCTGCATGTCTTGATATTTACTGTCTTCCAGCTTAAAATATCTTTGAATCCTCTACTGCTGAAATCAGCTCCCACTGGAATGCATGAGAAATGAGAAATACCTTCTAAGACTACGATTAATAAATATTTTAGCCAAGAAAAAAAATCAAAAACAACAACAACAAAAAAAGAGGGGTCCAAGGAGATAAATACATCAGTAACTACTGTGAGCAGTTTGTACAGCTTGTTGTAATTACCCAAATGAGGGATCAGCCAAGGCAAGCTTTTGTTTGCACCTTTTCTCCACAGCAATTCACTTCTGAACAACAAGAAATGCAGTTTAGTTTAAGACAGATGCCACCTTTTACCCAGAAAGCAGCTCTTTGAAATTTTTACAACATACATGCAACATTTATCTGCATCTGCCCATTTTAAAAGCTATTTGTAACTAGTCAATGAGATGTAAAACACACAAAGAACTACCACCACCATGGATTTGACCTATAGAGCCTATGTTACACCTCCAGCAGCAAATCCATACAACTCTATCCATGAGGAAAGTCTTTCCAGACTTCGAGCTCTGACTGTAACATAAATCTTCAGTCTCCAAATCAACGGGAAACTCTCAACAACTCTAGAGGGAAGAAGTACAACAAAACTAACAGATGGACAGAGTCTTATTAAAAAACCTTCAGATCTATGAGCCTCCTTTCTTAGGGCCATACAACCCCATCAATGTTACTTGAATGAGGCAGCACAGGTGCCTGACCAGTGAGGACACAGAATTCATGGATGACTGTGCAGCACAATGAAAAGGCAGCAACACCATGTGATGGCTCCAGGCACAGAGACAGAGGAAAATGTTTAATAAGTAATTACACATGAACTTGCTCACTGTCAGCAGAATGTCTCCTGACATCCTTTTCTGCTTTCCTACCTCCTCACTTGTTTAAAAAGAAAGAATCCAGCTGCAGGCAACTGCTAATTAAATACTTGGGCTTTCAGCTACAGTTGCTGTATGCACACATCTGCTCTACAAGAAACAGTTTTAAGTGTAACTGACTTATTTTCCATGCTCCAGAAGAGAATATTTATATGAAGAATGAAAAAGCAAGCAAGGTCCAAGCCCCTCCTTCATACTCACTAGAAAGTAAAAGCTGCAAAGTGTTTAAAACAGTTCAAAATGCTTTTACTGCTTAGGGGCAGTCTTTAATCTCACATTCCAAGGCTTTGCTCCCAAAACAATACATTTACTAATTTTTTGGCCCTGAAATTATGTAAATCCAAATATATATTTCAGTGCCTAGACACGTTTAAGTGGCTCATGTTGAGCATTGTGGCTTAAATGAATTATGAGCAACATCATGTTCCATTCCCCCTGATTTCACAATCTGGGTTTCAGACAACAGATTTGAACAGAGGTAGACAAGTCAAATATCCATAAAGACGTGGTCCTAAAGTCAACGAGGCATTGGTCAGACTCTGTATGTCTGTGCAAATCCCACTGAGCCACATGAGCTTTGACACAATGTGGATGAAACAAGCCAAAAAACATGACTGAGCAATGACATTGAGAAAAGGAGAACTCAGAGTCTGGATGGGGGTATTAAATTTCTCACACTATGTCCTGGTTTCAGCTGGGATGGAGTTAATTTTCTTCCAAGTAGCTGGTACAGAGCTGTTTTGGATTTAGGGTGACAAATGTGCTGGTATCACACTGATCTTTTCATTTTTGCTGAGCAGAGCTTACACTAAGTCAGGGCCTTGTCAGCTTCTCATGCTGCCCTACCAGGGAGTGGGTTGGGGGTGCCCAGAACAGAATGAGGGCAGCTGATCCAAGGGACCAAAGGCATATTCTTTTATCATTTCACAAAGTCTCCAAGTTTATCTTTTTCTCAGTCTCCCCCTGGCTTCCCTTGATTAGTCAGAAGGGCTACTGACCATCTCAAATCAGAGGTGGTTCTTCACATTAAATCTATGTGGGGATCTCTCATCCTCCACTGAGGCTACAAACACAGGCAAAACACCAAGACGAAAGGATATTAAAATCTGACAATTCTTTTGAACAGCATCCAACAGACAGGACTCAAAGCTCCTGTACACAAGCCAAGCCAAGGGGATGTTATCAGCAATTATCTCTCATTTGGGAAGAAATAAACAGATTTATCAAATTACCTAGTATTTGTTACTACTGAGGAGTATTTACAAAAGTTCAAAAGGCCAGTTTTAGAAACAGGAAAAACAAATAATGTAGCATCAATCACAGCGTGTTAATCTTCACAAACAACTGCAGGACTTGAATCTATCCGTTACTGGCTGACAACCAACAGCCCAAACAGCCCACTTTTTGTATGCAATCAACACAATTTCATTCTCTTTACTCTTAGAACTACACTTCCTCACTCCACTGTAAGTTACATTACGACATCTGACACAGCCTGATTTTAACTCTTCTCTAGGTAAGAGTTACAGATAAGTGCATGGATGTATGTGGGAGAGATGAGGAAATGAGAAACTTGCACAGCTGGCAGCAAAACAGCACTGGACCAAAACAACAGGCTAGAACCAGAACACTGCTTTTCTTTTTGACTTTAAATACAGGAAAACAGAAAATTAAAAAATTAAGCATAGAGCCTTAGAAGAGATCTCTAGGCCAATGTTCTTTCCAGTCTAGAGCTGAGGACAGTATTATGAACTCCCAACCAAACTCACAAGCAGCATCTCCTTCCCTTCTCATTCCAAGTCTGCACCCAAGATACCATCAATTACTGGGCTGAGTCACTCCACAAACTCCAACAGGACAGCTCAGCACCAGGAGCCTTGGGAATAACAACAGGTGACTCCCAATTCTACCATCACCCCTGAAAAGGACAGTATGCTGCTATATATCAGAATTGGTATCTATTTTTAAATAATTTCAGAGATTAGAAATTAAACTACTTAGAGGTTGCAATACAAGTTTTTGTGTTGCCCAAAACAGTAATACAGGTGGTGCTTATCTCCCCCTCCACCAAAACTTAATACAGACCTTTTATGAAAAGTTGATGCAACTGAGTTTACTAGAATTTTCTTTGCTTGGAATAAATAAACACCAATGGCTGAAAGAAGCCACAGATTCAGATGCTTTTTTAAAAGCCAACTTTCCTATTATACAATTTTCTTCTTCTGTTGTACTTGTCATACATTAATATGACAAGAAGAATACTTGGATAGATTCATTTACAAGTTTAAAATGTCAAGGCAAGAAAGCATTAAGTGAAAATAAATCATCAATTTCAGACTGAAGTATTAAAACAAGACCAGTTTTCTGCACTAATTAATTCATACATGCTACTGAAAAGCTGAAGGGAACAGTAATCAACCAGAATTTCTATTTTTAAAAACAATGCATGTATGAACACAATTCACCTGTTTGTTCTCAAATCAAGCTAGTCCAGAATTAATGTGCAATTCAAATTGAAATCACTGGTATTATTACTTCATGGACTATAGAAGAAAAATACAGCGCAACCTATTGCACAGTTTGGCCAAAATCTGAAAGACCCACAGTAAGTTGAGAAAATTATATGCAAAGTAAGTATAAGAAAAATATTTATCTGTTTCTGCTCTATCTTTAATAAACAAATTATTAAGGTGCTTTAGCAAACAGAGTGAGATCTAGTTTCAAACAATCAGCTGTGTGCTATGCCCAAATGCCAGCAAGTTTTCCCAGACAAGAATTTCCATCCACTTAAGCAACAGATAGATCTGGCCTTCGATCCCAAAATACCATCCCTCACTCAAAAATCCTGTTATTTCATTTTAGAAAACTGTAAAATTCATGCCAATACATTCCAAAAGAATGTGATTTTTGAACACAATATTTGTGTGCATTGCAACTCCTGAAAAGCGTAACTTTCAAGTAGATGACATTTCTCTACAAAGAAAATAAACACTCAAGCTGGGAGGGAATGCAATCTGTAAATGTCTGGAAAACCCAATATTAAAAAAAATGTTCTTGAGAAAGACAGGAAGAAACCTTTGAATATTACATCCCAAACATCCCAAAACAAAGCACATGGAATCACTTAAAACAGGAGAGACCAATTATTTCATAAACACTTTTCAAGAGTAAGAATATGTTTATTTTCAGAACCAAGTGATCAGCACACTATGCCAGTTCCATGTACCCGATATTCCAACAAAAGTGAAATCTACTCAGGGGCACACACAAAAACTGCAGCAGAGCTTTAGAGAGCAGGACTGGCATTTGAAACAAAACACCGCCAAGTAACTCCAAAATTTGTAGAATACAAATAACTTTCAAACAGAAAAAGTTTTAGCAATTCATTTTGATAACTTCAAGGCAAAAACCAGCCAAAAGTCCACTTACCTTTTGACTATTATGGTAAAGTTTAATTAACTCCAGTGTATCAATTTCTTCACAGATGTTTGTGATTTAAATTAACTTTTCCTTCCAAAGCAGAAACTCTACCATGAGAACACCAGATTATAGTTTTCTCAAACCCAGGAAAAGTCACATTTTACATGAACACCATGTGACTTGAATCCATGAATTCCCCATTCTGTAAAGGTGTGTGTTACAATTTACAGAGGAAACAGTCATTTTTATATTTGTTTTTGAAAACTTCATTGAAAACTTAACAATTTTGAAGCTTATGAGGTTTGTTTGCTTTGTTTTATTAGAAAAAATACTCAGGCAAGGTCTACAATCATCTGTCAATTATAAATGACTTACAAGAAACTCATGAAGCAATAAAATTAAAAAAATACAAATACAAACTATATCTGAAACACTTCTATTTGGCAATTTTATAACAAATTCAAAAAAAAGAAACAAAGATTACGGATTACTTTATAGGTACAGAAAAAGCAGTAGGTGAAGTGCTCAAGCAAAAAAATAAAAAACCAAAACACTGCATTTTTTCCAAAAATAAAGTCACATCACTACAGATTTTATGAATAATACCCTTATTAAACAACCATTCCAGAACATCTTATATTAGTGGTGCTTTTATTCTGCACTTCATACGTTGATAAGATTATTTTTTTGTGTATATAAGTAACATTTTTAACCCACTGGAGCTAAGTAAGACTCGTGTCAGTACCAATGCAGAATGCATTTGTATTACATTAGGATATGCTCACTTCTGCAACCAAAGGGTTACTTTAAGTCTTAATCTATTTAATAAAAATTTAGTGTAAAAACTGCTGGTTATTAGTTTCACTGTAGTAAATTCCTCCCCAATAAGGAGGACTAACTCTGCAGTTTGACTGCATATATCCATACAAATTTTACATATTAGTTCCTTCCTACAGTAAGGAAAAAACTAATTCTGTGTTCACTATTAGAAAGGAGCGCCATGAATTAATTATGGGTACTATTCATCCCTCTAAGATTTCTGGGAAGGATGTTCAATGTATTTTTGTTCTTACAACAGATACTAACAGTAGTATATAGTCCCTTAGGTATGTAAAAGAAGGTTTTTTTACTGTTAAGGAAGGTGCTTTTTTTAAACAATTCTTCTGGCAGCACTAGTGAATTACAATATCCTTCAATATTATTTCTACCGTAATATATACATTTTTAACTTTCATGCCTCTAGAAAAACATCTACAGTACATTTCATAATATAAAAATATATTACAAATCTGCTGAAATATTTACAAGCAATGTCCTATTATCTATATGCAACATTTTTGTCTCCATACAAAGACTAACAGGTTAGACGCATCTCTATTTGTCAGTTAAAAAAAATCCACGGCTTCTTGCTTATTAAGCAAGAAAATGATTTTACTTTCCTTTTCAAAGCCAACTTTGGTGCATAAAGGATTGAATTTCTAGATTATTTTTTTTAAAAAATACCATTTTCTTTACATCTAGAAAACATTAGGCCAAATAAAGTATACTTTACAAGTGAAGGGGAATCCTAGAGGGTCAAAAAAGCAAAATAAATCACCAGTATCACTGACTGCTTACACTGAGGTTTCTTCCAAACCTGTCCATTGATACGGATCACATCAAAGCAGATCTGATTAACACACTATACTACTCCTGCAAAGGGGGTCAGACAGACTGCAACACTCTTAACATCTTGAGACCGTACTATATGTATTCAGAGTTGACTGGAAAAGACAAGCATTCCATCAACATTTGTTTCAACATCATAATCCAACATATTTTAAGGATCTGCAAAAGGACACAAGATTACAAATGACGAATGATTACTATCCACCATACTCAAAGGGCAACAGGAAAATCCCTTGGTAGCTGTTCTATTGTCTGGCATGAGTTAGATTTAGTTAACATTGACAGGAAGCCCAATAGTTAACAGTTCTCCTGGGAATTGGGAGTAAATGGTGATGGTTACTTTTTCTTTTCATCAAATATAGACTACTGTATTCACTAAAGAAAAAAGCAGCTTAAAGAAGCAAGCATGCAAAGCCTTTTAGCTGTTCCACTAAGTTGCCAGAAGAGTGTTTGCTCAGTCTCCCACTGTACCATTCCATGAAAATGTGGATATACAGTAATATATTAATATATTCCACGGAAGTATCAACTTCATTCACAGAATGTTTAACTAAGCATAAATATTTCTCTAACACAAAAAAAAAAAAAAAAGAAAAAAAAAAAGGAAAAAAAAAAAAAGATGGGATTTGACTAATGTGCAACTTTATTTCTAAATCCATTGTCAGTGACTAAGACTGCAGGTGTCCCCAGTTGCTCGGTTTTTACCTCTTCAACCTCTTCTGGGGCATTGTTCTGTAAAAGAAGATGGTACAGCTTTACATTAAGGCCCTGTGATGTATACAGCAGTCAGGTGAATATACTATGAAGTCATAACTGTACAAAATCTACTTTCATTTGATTAAAACCAAGAGCCATTTCAGATGATCTCATAGAACTGTACATTTTAGGTAATTATTTCAAATTTTCTATTAAAGCATGACATTTCAGCATGACATTAATAGCTGCCACTGAATTTCTTTAACTACCTTTTCCTCTTGCAAAGTTTTGTTTTTTAAATTTGTATCATTAAGCTCCCTCAGCTGGTCCCAAAAGCTCATTTCAACCACAGACTGAGCCATACTGCTAAAAATAGAGTACAACATTACATGTGGGGACCTTAATTTTATTTGGTAGAGATAGAAAGGTTTGCTAATTTTTCTCCAAGGACTTATCCCAGAGATCATTAAATTTTTATTTTAAAAGTTGCTTTTGGTTTTTTTGTTTCAAAGCAACCTAACCTACCAAGTTCAGTAAAGGTAATCAATATAAAAATATTAACATCTCAATTAGATAATAAAAATCACAGTGTTAAGCAGCTTTAAAACACAATCCAATTTCACCATAACATTTTTATGATTTTATGATTAATATCAATGATTCATAGACTAAAGTAAGTATTGAAAACACATTTACAAATACAGCAAATACATTAGGATTTGTTTTCATATTGTAAAGCAAGTTTTCATTAATTTGATTAGTGAAATACACTGAATATTAAAGGTGAACTGAAAGGCTTATTGCATTGAAAGACCTCAGATTAGTGTTTTATTTACTCCTTGAGACTCTTGGGTCACTGGATGTTAAGGAAGAAACATCGGAACACTGAACTTCTGTTATGATAAACTTTCTTTCCACAACCCATTTTCAGGGATTTTTAATATAATCACATAAATATGTCTCTATTGATGTTCAAAATTTCAGAATGAATTAAGCATTTCAGATTACCTTTAAAAACTGTACACACAGAACTGTGGGTACTGATAATCATGGGAGAGCAGTGATAAAGGGGTGGGAGGAGAATCAGGAAATTATTAGAAACCAGATGGATTAGAAGCCAATCTGAGGGCCTAAAACCAGAAATGTGAAAGTAGCTTAAAGACAAGTAACATGGATTGTTCCCTTTTGTCCCCCTATAAAGAATCTTGCAATAAAAAAATAACAGTACTTGAATACAAGTACAAATTTCAAGGTAATACTGCATGTATTACAGCTGAATATAATATGGAAAGATAAATTTGGACTTTAAAAAAATTGGTATACAAACCAGTATGTGATCTTAACAGAAGTGATCTTTCAGGATTCCACTGTATGTACCTCCTTTACTAGAATTTCTGTACACCAAGCACAAAAAAGTAAAATACACTTGGTAAATACACACATTCCCCGTTTCTCAGAAACTAGAGTTTAGTTCAAGAAGTAAATCTGAAATAACTTAAGACCTCAGAACTTAACTCCTGGACGTTTACAGTACCAAGGCTCCTTGATCTGGTGTATAACACATTAGCAATCCTGATTTTCCAACGTCAAAAAGTTAAGTGAGGCTTAAGATTACATTCAAGTAAAGAAAGTTTCAAAGTTAGGATGTTACCTGTATATGTTTGGGTCCAGAAGCAAGGCAGTATCTTTTGGTAGTTTTGATAAATGAACTACTTTAGTTTTTAACTGATGTCGCTCACTTTCATTTACCCACACATCAGGCAGACTATGAATAAATAAATAAAATAAAAATATTCAAAAAAGATCAACTATTTTTCTTTCTGTAAAATTACGTGGTAAACTAGCATATATGAAGCAAATTTCACATTTTCCTGGTTAAAAAGCATCTTCAATGGAGTGAGGAATGGCAGCCAATCTTTACACATTATATTTCAAAGTTCTTCAGGTTGTCAGTTTGAAAAGACACTGAACAGATTTTAGATTACTCCAGAAGTATATTCCAAGTGTACAATGATAACGGCACTACATTCTCCACTGTAACAATTTAATGTGAAAAACTAACAGAACAGAAAAAACAACCAGACTTTTGAAAATAATTTGTTTTACTGGGTATAAAATTATTTGATTCTCTTCAATAAAGGACAGAATACATAGCAGGCACTAAGCTTTAAGTTATACTCATTTGCTTGCTCCAAGATCAAAGGCTGCAACAGCAAAATGCTCCAACAGTGCTTAAGTTAATTGTTTGATTATCTTCTTCTGTGGGTTTTTGTTGGGGTTTTTAAAATTTTGTACATGTCCTAGAAGCCAAAGATTAACTTCAGGTTGGGGGAGGAGTTTACACTGTAATTAAGGTGTCTCACTCTTTGACACAGGTTTCAAATTGAAAAGCCCAACACTTAAAACTGAATGTAACAGCTCTTTCTCTGACCAAAGCCAAATGCACTTTCACAGACTTTTCCAAATTATTTCACTGAATCTGTATTTTGCAGATTTCACTTTGTATGAAAGTTAGCTGCAATTCAAATTTTGATAAGCTATTCAAAGCATGAAATGAAATCAAGAATCTCTAACCCAGCAGGAAAAGGAGTTTCTCCAGTTAAACTTTTCAGATGAAGGTGGAAGAAAAAAAATTAAAATCAGGGCTGAGGGGGAATGAGGACAACCCAGCAGGCAATACTTTTATTCACTAATTCTTATGGATCATGAAAGGTGGAAAAACATCATACAAGTTTTTTAAATAAAGCCAAAAATCAGTTTTTGGACAACCACCATTGGGAAGACATTTTCAGTAGTAACTACATGCTCAAGAAGCAAACAGCAAATAAGAAAATTTTTCACATGCAGAGACTATTTGAAATATACAGAGAGACAACAACTCAGTAAGCTGATTTACTGGCATCAAAAATAAATTCCTGCTCTTAAATAAAACAAAACCAATGAAACAACCCCCACTCTCCCAACCCACTAAAAGTTATTTCTCTCTTGTAGAAGAAATGACTTAAAGACTTGCATTTACTTTTCCTGAAAAATACCCTAAATGCATGGATAACCTGGAGAACTTCTAATAGTTTCTCAACAGGACTCAAAGCAGAAGTTAAATCATGACTCTCAGCTCCACCTGGAAGGCTGATGAACAGCTCAGTGGAGTGGACAGGAATCACGACGAGTGCATTCCACTTTCTCGAGCGTGAGTACCCTGACAGTGTAAGACAGACTGGCAGCTGGTGCCAGGACACCCTGGCACTTCCTCTGCTTTTAAATGCAATAATCAAGACAAACTGAATACTGAGCAATTCAGAGCTACGTCATTCAGTGCATGAAATACACTCTACCTAACCTATCCAACCCAACCAAGATGCAACAAACAACAATATAAAACAATTATTCCTCTGATCTGACCAACCGAATCTAAATTCCATTGGGAATGTCTTAACATTACCAAACAACCTGAATTCATCTGTGTGAGCAAAAAACTCATTAGACTCTGTATTAAAAAAATTACTCTTTTATTTATTTTGCATGTTCCCAGTGTTGCATACTTCTTAATGCTTATCTTAAAAAAAATTCAACTGTCCTTATCTGTAAGTTTTTAAAAAGAATAACTTCAGAATGCTGTTATATACAGTACTACCATCTGTCCTAAAAGGAATCAAAAACCTGCCCATTTTATAAGAATATTTTAGCTTTTGCCTCTCAAGATTAATTGAAACTTGTGACAAAATGCATTAAAATTACAGATGCAAATTTAACTGAACAGGTATTAGAGCCTAAAGACTTGAACATGAACATAAAAATCAATAAACTCATTGGTTATTAATTTCTAAACTTCTAAATTACTTTTTGAAAAGCATTTCTAAAATATTAACTTTAACTTAAATATTCAAAGGCCCAAAATCATTTAGTAACACTTCACTGAACCCAGTGTAAATCCTTCCCAATTTAAAACATATCACTAGCAATATACTCACATGTCCTCTGGCGTCCAATGAAGTAAGAGTTTTATCTTGCCAGAATCTTCTTTTCTTTTAGCTATTACCTATAATGATTACAAAATCATAATTAAAATCAAATTCCAGATTTTCTCTTCAAAATTTGCTGTTCTTCATATCCAACTATACAGTCATAAAAAGCAAACTGTAATACTCCTTGAAAGTTGTGTTTCTGCATAAAAGTTCTATGAAGACTTAAAATTGTTTTGCAAAGAACTTAAGTCCATTTAAGTTTTTAAGTGAAAAACACAATTCAGCCAGAAGATGTATACTTAATACAGCTTTATTTGGAAATATTCTCACTATACTCTCTACATTTCATGCACTGTGCCAGAAACAAAATGGAAATTCAAAGGAAACGTGCATCAAAGTTGTCTCAAATCAGACATGGAGTTTTGCTGACCTCTTCTGGAAAAAGAAAACAATTTCACACAAATTGGTAGGCATCTCCCTGCATTCATTTACTGCCTTACAAAGTTTCAATATATCAAAACAATGTAACTAGTTAAAATGCATGTGGCCACTGAACCGCAATACTTAAAAGAGCTAAACCCAAAGAACAGTTCCGTGTTCAAATATTTTAGAGAATTAATTCACACCATTTCAAAGGCTAGGGGTGGAATGTCAGGGTAACCTATAAGTTACATTTTTTAATCAGTGTAATATCTGTTCCTTAGGTTAACTATATGTGCTTGGTTCTATCTTACAATGCAGAAAATTAAAATACAAAGAATTTGAGTCAATTAAAAAAAAATCAAGCAGAAAAAACCCCATAATCAAGTGAAAAGTATATTCTGGATGGCAAACACATTTTTTCAAAAAGGTTTTATTAATGACTGCATTCTAAATCTCTCCATATCTACAATGAAAAGGATGTGTTAAAAAAAGTACATATATATGAAAGGATGTGCTTTTTCAGAGGACATGAAAGGTATCAACAGTGACTGCTAAGAAATTCTTTATATTAGAATATCTGTCCTGAAAAATACTACATTGTGCTGGCATTATCCTTATGCTACATAATAAAGCTACATCATTCATGTTTGTTTTCAGACAGCAAGGCAACTTCCTCTTCCTATTTTCCACTTTTCAAATGAAGGTCTTTGATAATCACACATTTTCTTCATCTGAAGGTGGACCACATGAACATATTATGCCATTTACCCAGTCACCATTCAAACCCCATGTCCATTAAATGCTGTTAAGTGATGCAAAATGAGTAAGCATTTGCATCTCAAGTACCATTAGCTCAGTGTAACAGTGCACATCCACAAAACTGCTCCTAGTCTACCTTTTCTTCTCAAAGCTGATTTTAGGCTGAGTCTTATCAACAAAGCTGATGTCCAGCACACCAAAATACAGCAGCCAAGTGCAGCATGGGGCTGGACTCCTAGAGCAGTTCTCCCACCGGTACAACCTCTCTCACAACAGAGGTCTAAGCAATTTCAGATCTAATCAACCTCCTACCATCTCGAGCGATGCATGCACAGATGAGCTAAAAGGACTTTCACCACTTCCTTCAAGTTAATTTGAACCAGTTTTAGAGTAGATTTCTCCCTCTAATGCCACCTCCTTATGAATTATTCCAGTAGCCAGAGCTACTCTTCCACAATTGAGTAGACTGCCTGGATAACCTTTCACATTAAAGCAAGCTGTGAATTGGAAGAGAATTTGCTTTTCTCACAGCATTGTAAAATCCATGTTGGCCAGGAAAACTAGAATAGGAGTTAAATACAGTAACAGCTAAACCACCTGCAATCTCCACTTGCAGCTGATGCTCAATGCACATAAAGTTCAGCAGAAATCATTTGGAAAAGATTTCCATTACAGGCCCACAGGTATTTGAACAATCGTCACTCTTGCAAAACAAAGGGAAATAAGTTTCATGCATACAAAACCATCTTTTATTTATGGGAAGAGACTGATCAAGAGTTTGAATCCCATACTAAGATTAAGCTGTAGCTAAAGATATGTCAGTCCACAGTCTTTGTTTGGACTATTCTACCAATTTAAAACCATCCCTCCCTATTTTGTCCTGTCTCCTTTTCTTCAGCCAAGCTTTCACTTTCTACGTGCCCTCATCTCCAAATATGCTTAAGAAAACCTGAGGTTATACAACTTTTTTAACTGCTGATCCTCAATTCAGTACTTTATCCCTGCTTTGATAGCTTCTAAATTAATAGTGATGTCTTTCCTATGCAAACACAAGTTCCCCACTTGGTTCTTGTCTCCTTCAAGCAATTCACTGATTTTTGGTGGTAAGTTTGTAAAAATAAAAAAATAGGGACAGGAATACATTTATTCAGGATTATATCTTTTAAACTGGAGGAAAAAAAGAAAATAAATACATATTTCAGATCAGCATCTTTAAATATTCAATTATTCACCCAAAATATCTCTTGTGATAAATTAGCACTGTCACACATGGAAATGCCATCTAAACTGCATTCTTATTTAGAAGACAGAAACAATTTTTTTCCTGTAACACAAAGATGCTGTTAGATATTGCCCAAGTGGATCAGACAGGAAATGTAGTCCATTCACTTTGTGAGCTAGAACAACTACCCCCAATGCTTCTTAGAAGTTCATTTACTAATAGCAGTGGACAAGTCAACAATATAAAATACCCACTACTGTTTAATTCTGATTAAATGTCTCCAGCAGTAAGAGGAAAACAGAAATCTTTCTGAAGGATTAGATTTTTCAGACACAAAGGTAAACAAACAGAATGCATCATATATATACTTACAGTACTATGAAATACAACACTGTGGCCTTTTCCTAAACTTTCTATATGTGCTGAGAGATTAAAGCAGATGGCTCGATGTCTTATAGCATCCAGTGTTTGTGCATCAAAGAAGTCATGAGGTCTTGCTGGAAAAAAGGAAAAGAGATCCTTAGTGTTCAACACATTGAAAGCATTCAAATACACTCAAGCATGTAAACAGGTCTGAAGTGTCATTAGTAACTAATTTATCATTATGTCAGTAGCACTACCTTGTCAGAGAGCTGCAAACACTAATTTCACTGAGAGGGAGAAATCACTCCAAGAAAAGCTCAATTCAAGTTTGGTCAAAACACACTCCCTGTGGATGAAACAGCTATTTCCAAAAATGTAACTACGTTCACCCACTTAAGTTTCAATAATGCTGAATAGTCAGGTGAAAAGCTCCATGCTAGTACACATTTCTTTCTGTGTACATGTTCTTTGACTATAAGTAACATTTTCTAGCCAAGAAGAACCAGCTGTATCACATATTACCCTTTAATTTATAATGAGTAAAGCACAACTAACATCCATCTGAGATTTTACAGCCAGTCTAAAACCAGCAGGCATTATAAAGACCTTTCCCTTTTAGAAAAGGACTTTTACAGTTAAGTATTTCTTGAACAGTAAAAAGATTATTGGAATTTTGGTTTAGGGTGTAAAAGAAGGTCCATCAATTCTACACTAAAAGTACTTAAACTAAAATATAATATATTTACATGGTATTAGAAATATTTCATACTAATGTTTTTAAAAATACCATATAAAACTGTAATATCATTACATTACCAAAAAAGTCTGAATGAAAATACTCACATTTTTAAGCCTTACATGAGCGTAGTAATTTATTAAATAACACACAAATTAAAACTAAGAATAGGAATTGGTATTTTAATATAAACTATGTATTACTCCGAAATCTGCACAATTATTCTAAGTTCTGCTGTCTTAATTTCAAACAGCTTCTATATTCCTGTATCCATTATTTCAAAATGAACTGCAAATTCCAGTTAAAGCTAGCATTTGCTGCACTCCTGGGGCTGATTGTTGGTAAGCATTCATCTGTACATTCTGTTCTGTCCCTGCTCCATCTCAGTTGGACACTGCCAATTAGGCAATCATCTCACTGCAGTGTTTTCTCGCTCTAAGTGGCAATGTAGGACCACAGCTCATGCTGCAGGTGGTCAGTGATGCAAGCATATAAATATTTGATAAATAAATATGAGAGACAAAAGGAGGGAGCATGGAAAGAAGAGGAAAAAAAACAACCCAAATTTTTTGCTTTCAGTTTCATACAGCAAATTTCTCCAGGATTTACAGTAGAAAACATTCAGCAAACTCAGAAGAAAGGGTGCAATTTTTCAGAAGTGTGTGAATAATTTTATTTATTCTTTACTAGCTATTAGTGTTGTATTTTCTATGCAACTCTACTATGAAAATGATTTTGAGGATTAGATGTAAGTATCTTCCTTCCTGCTTAATAATAAAAGTTCCAAGTACACATCAGTTCCTTAAGTCAAATAAATTAACATCATCATACCAATAACCTACCAAATGAAAATCCAAGCCCTACATATCTAGCAGAGTCTTACTGTAACTGTCATGAACAGTAAGCTTCCTTATCTCTCTTACGTTCCTCCTGTGAACTTGATTATCATGCTTGTTAATAACTACAGTGTCACCCTCGGAGTGGAAAAGCAAGTGACAATATTGTATTCAAGGTAGCTTCAGAATAGCAATACTGTGACCTCTGAAAGTGTACACACTTTCAATATATCTGGCTCTAAATGCCACTCTGCATGAATGAGGGAACAAGTAAAAGCTATCCAGAAGAGAAAGCAAGCCATGGACTCTAATCCTGGATTATTCTCATCAAAATATCTAAGACAAATAAGATCCCTATAGCATCACGAATGTAACCAGTTAAAAGAGTGCCACCAGTAAAACAAGCTTTTGTGATAAAGGGCTGATTTTCAAACTTATAAGAACATGCATTGTTTACAGACAGGACAAAAGAAAAGTAAAACACTTTAAAATGGCAAGATGTTAAAAAACCAATTGAGTAACAGTAAAAATTCTCTTTATAGTTCAAATTAGAAGACTGTGTTCTCATCACATATAGCCAGAGTAAAGTTTCCATTTTCACTATACAGTCTCTCACAGAAGGGTGTTAGCCTTCAGATTTTAAACAGAGGAAGCAAATGTATAAATTTGCTGTAATTAAACTATTAAGAATTTATACATGAGAGTGCTTCAGTAATAGCATATACTGGCCATCAATTGTCAATAAATATTTTGTAATCCACTCACACCTTTAAAAAAATCCAGGGTCTAATAAAACCATGAGGTAGAAAGAACGCACTGACAACATTTTTTCCAGAGACAAATTGTTTTGTGGTGCAAAACTGCCAGTTTTTGTCAAATTATTATGTGAAGGTGATTTAAACAGATTGTCCACTATCAAATGGCATTTTGTTTTACATCCGCATCATTAAGTCCTTGTAACCCTACTTGCAGAGAATCTGGTGCATGTGTTAAACACCTCTCCTTTTGGGCACTTAAAAATACCTAAATATAAATCTAGGTTCTTAGCTTTATATACTCTTGACTGAAAATACTTAATGATGTGTTATTTTGGCTTCTTAGATAAGGGTCTTGCCTTCCCCCGTTCGTCTTGTAAAGACAAAACACACAAACTTGTACACTTCTTTCTTTAACCAAAACTAAGCTAAGACAAGCAAAATTGTATCAGCCCTTTGTCACGTTCACTTCACCAACAATAATCTACACAAAGTTTGAAAGGAAAGCTGCCCATACTTAGCATTTTCAGAAAATGCCATCAACTTTGGATACATTTCTGGGTCACATACCCTCTGGAGAAATACATTACAGTAGTCAGTTCCCAACTCAGTTAGAGATGATTTCTGCCTTAAGGCAAAAGTCTACAGCCAGCATTGCATTTGTCTCAAGAGGCAAGAAGATAAGAAATTGCTCAAGCAGCTGTCATTTTTCTTCCTGTGCAACACTTGATCAAGACAGCAGACCATTCAAATACTACAGTCTGATTTTTAACATTCCCACAATATTTATTATTTACATTTTTTTGCCATAAATTCATTCATAAATTCTGCAGCAAATTCTTATTACAACTACAACATCTTAGCAGGTGATTTGAAGTGTTAATTATGAAGTTCTGATTTGAAATTTGTAAGTCAAACAATATAATGTTTATAAAATGCCAACCTGAAAAACTACTTCTGCATATAGCAGAGGGTGAAAATTAATTAAGATGCATTAAATCCGCCACCTAACACAATCAATATGGAGAAGCAAGCTAAGATGCAACTCAGGAACCTCTGAAAATGAAAATTTTGAAGTGACCAGTCTTAGACTACTATATTTTGAGTAGCACAGCCAACGAATCACAATAACCCTTTAGGAACCTGCAATTATCTCAAGATATCTCTCTCATTACATCTAAGATGAGAAAAGATACTGCAAAGTGAGCCCATAACCCTGCACTGACCAGCCTTCCCTTCTTGAACCTTCTCAATTACACAGATTTCCAGAGTGAAAGAGAAAGCTCTTTGAAAATCCAATTCTGAAAAGGACAGAAATAGTTTTCTAATTTCTTTAAATGCTGAATCAAAATTAGAGGAATTCTTGAAATCTCCACTTTTAAGAAGTGTTTCACAATGCAATTGGCTCATATATATTTTAAGAATACCCAGGCACACCCAGTGGCTCAGGAAACTTTTCAGAACTCCAGGGGATACTGTAACTTCCCAGGACCTGCTTGTCTGCATTCAAGGCAGAAACATGACCATTGCTTTATAAATTTCCATAAAATTCCTTAAAACACACGTGAGGTACTAAGAATAAATCACAATCGTGTGATAAAGAGCAATCATCTAAGACCACTAGTATGTGAATCCATTGTTGCAGTAGTATTTGAATAACTGGCAACCATATTTCTTCACAGGAAGAGTAAGATGGATACAGTTACAAGTTCTGCCACAGAAAAGTTCTGAAGAAGTAAGACTATGGACAGTACGAGATTTAAAATGTCCAGTGGTTCATAAAAAAAGGTATCTTGTGCTACTTTCTAATACTGTAAGAAAGACTTTGCACCACAAGTAAAAATTGATGTAGTTTTTTCTTCAGCCATTGATTTACCAGCAGAAAAAAATGTAAATGGTTTTTTTCATGTCTCTAAAATGCAGGTGTCACAGTAACACTTTAAAATTAGCAAATGGTCAGTTTGGTACTGGAGAGTTGCATCCAAAGCAATTATAAACCAAAGTGACATATTTTAACAATTGCCTAATCTTTCCTAACTATTCCTGTAGATAAGAATCCCTACAGAAATTTGGCATTTTATTAGTCTAATGCTAGGACAACCCAGGAATCAAACCACTAGATCCAAATGGACTAGAAGAGGTATTGGGTAAGTGATTATTTCTTGCTAGAGGAAACAGTTTTCACTTTAAATGACAAATCACACCTCTCAGCACATTGGCTCATATAAAATTAATGAACATCAGCTATGTGGAGACAGATTAAAAAAACATAGCAAGGCAATTCTGCCCAAAATTAGATCTTAGTTATGCTCATAAAACTGTCATTAACATAATGAAATGTTGTGCTCAAAAAAGAGCTAGTATAACATGCATTTATCTCTAATTTATACGAATCTGCAATCTCTGTCTGAATTTCAGATCTCATCAGCACTAAGCAGAACACTTTCCAACAGTAATATAGTCAGTAAACAAAAAGTGAATCTGAAATGAAAAGCTTCTTTCAATTGGCAACTCCAATAGTTGCTCATAGGAAATGGATCTTTTCTCCTTAACCCATAGAGATTTACCCTGAAAAGGAACACAAACAGAATCTGGAGTTGTTTCCTTCCCATCACAAGGAATGCCAACGCTAACAGAATCAAATATGCAGAGAAATCACCAGAGTGAGGAGGAACTTTCAATCTAAACCTTCCAAGAACTTCTGTGAAACACTTACGTAGTGATCGTCGTCTCTTGTTCTTTAATTTTCTTCTTTTATTCATTCCAGCTTTAGATGGAGATTCCTCTTTGGCCTTTGGCTGGCTGGCAACTTTTGAAGAGTTCTGCTGGCTGAAGTGTGTGGGCACATGACGGGCAAGTCCTCCCTGAGATGCAAAGCTGGCATTGCACCCACCAACTACACACTAGTGAGAAAAAACAGAACAACTGGATCAGTGGCAGTGTGGCGCAGGAGCTTCAGAGACCTTGCTTTGACTTCTCTGGCTCAGCTTCCAACACACTAAAGTAAAACCAGATCCTTAATAATCATGCAATTCTTAAAAACAAAAACATATTCTGACATAAATTTGTTCAAAGTTTTTAACTCTCAATAATTATTTCATGATATGATGTTTTTTATGCCATACTATATTTTATACTGTATAGCATAAAATTAATCTCAAACACTACACTGACAAACTTTCCACAGAAAACAGAGGATTCTAAAGAACTTTCCTCTTCAAAGACCAACATTCATTCCCTTGCCTTTCAAAATACTGCACTGTTACTGTTTCTCAGCACCTCTCCAATATTCTGTATGTAACATTCTTTAATATCTTCCTTTCTTGAGACAAGGCAGAAGTAACAAATACATCCTCACCCACATTAAACTTGAAACAGCTGAATGCTCTTTGTAAAAGCTGTAAGAAGTCAATGAACAGCTGCCTTACAGTTCTATCTAAAACTAACTTCAGTAAAGTTGTAGTAACAATTATTTATTACTTCATTTTGGGATGTTACTATTACTTCAGGGGCATTTAAGGAAGTTCTCATTTAAAGGAAATGTTCTCTCTCAACAGAAAAATAAGATCCAACAACAATCAAGCAGAAACACAAACTAAATGATAGCAGCAACTAATCTGGTATTGGCTACAATTATTGGCATTTTTATAAGTATCTGTTTCATATTTACAATTATTTCATCTGCAAAATAACTAAATTACAGCATCAGAGAGGGAAGCACAACCCTTTTCTATTGTGCTCTGAGCTGACAAGGGTAATAAAAAAGTGATTTTAGGATATGCATTTCATCAATGGCTGCAATTAGTTGTGTATCCATATGATTGATTTTTCTTCTGATCCAGACAATAGCAGTAGGACAAATGAGTGGATTAAAAAATAATAGGTAGCAAAAAACCTATCACCAGTGAAAACCATTGGAAAGTTCTCCTCTTTCCACATCTGTTAGGCTCCTTCCTTTCCTTCCCCTGATTCTCAACTCTTTCACTTGCCTCTCTTCCTAATACTTCCTTCACAGCAAAATAATGAGCAGCTCCAACAGGAGTTTGGGAATAAGCAATGCTGCTGCAACTATGTACATAGTGCTAAGTCATTTTGAAGGCTAAGGGTGAATTTCCAAGCTTAGAGTAACCTGCCCCAAGCCTGCACATTCGACTGGAAGACAAGAAAACAGATTTAGAACTCCACATGTTCCACTTCTTGCCCCTAAACCCCATCTGTATTGTTTTCCAATGGTGGTTGCAGAACTGAAAAGTCTATTTCTGCCTCAGACTTAGCAAATGGTTTTCCATGATCAGTAGTAAAATATATTGTCCATGGATAGAAAAAACTGTGCTGTCCCCAATAGCTTAATACTTGCTATAGGACTAAAAATATGTACACAGATTTCAAGACAGTAAAAGGCAAAAAATGAAAGGATGTTTTTCACCCTTTTTTGGTGTGTTTGTTGTTGTTTTTTAACAAGAATAATTCTTAGAGGGAGTCAGGGAAAGTTTTCTAAGTATTGAGCTAATTGAAACATAAAATTCTTTGACAAAAAGCTTGAGGAATCTTAACATTTTATTTGTTCCACCCTGTCTCCACCACTAATGAGCATCTTAAGAATTGTGAAGATTTCTACCAAAATCCCCCTTACGCCTTTTTACCTTGCCCTATAATTTCCCATGTTCAAACAACAGCAATATTATTTACTTATATTGTAGTGACACAATGGAAGAAATCCCAGCACACTGCAAATCCCAGCACACTCTGGATGCAGATCTCATTTACACTACAACACAATTTTCCTTACTTTAAATTAATACTGAACAGTAAAATTTACACTTACAGAATCACAGGATGGCTTGGGCTGGAAGAGCCCTTTAAAAGTCATTCAGTTCCAAGCCTGCTACTGTGGGTAATGCCAGAACCTACTAAATTAAATTGCTAAGCCCCCCCAACCTGACCTTGAATCCAAACAACTTTTTAAAGATGATTTAACTCGCAATCAACAGATACGTGTACAATGCATGTGTGAAGTGGTTTAATATCATCTTTTGTCCTCCCTTTTTTTCATCCCTGAAACAGTTGTCTTTCCCATAACAGCAGCTTCATGAAACTAAAACACAAAATCTAAATTTAGGATTAAATTTCACTAAGGTGCTCCTGACTTCAGATTCCAGGTTTTTCTGATCATACAAACACTGACAGGAAAAAAAAATAGCTCAAAAAAAGCCCATATTCTGAAATTCAGTCACACTGAGAAATTAAAATTTTAGTTTTACTAATGCCTGCTAGAGGTCAAAAATAACCTTAATCCTTGGTACAGTGCATGCATTACTGTATTCCAAGTTAAATATAGTATCAAAAAGGCAATACTTTATTGAAAAAAGGACAAACTTTGTGTCAGGCACTTTTCTAAAACTTTTCAATACATAACTGTATTTCTTGTACGATGGGATCTGTTGTTTTATGACAAACTGCAGGCTGACTCGTGATGTCATAACGTTTTTCTTGTCATATACAGAGCAAACAATCACAGATATTTTATGTGGATTGTCTACAGAAGCTACTATTAACTTTTCTTGCTCTACCCAAAATTTACTCTCAAAGTCCCCAAACCAACATCCTTAGATCCTCAGTATCTGCAACTTGCAACTACAAATTGTCTTTTTCCATAAAGTGTATGGCTAGTCTACAGCCACAGTACAAAATATTTGCAGAAATTACTAGATTCAGATTTTGTGTACTTTGAGACTACCTGATCATGTCTTCAAATAATGAACAGCTGATAGATCAAAGATGACAGAGAACACCTTTGTAATAGACAGGAAATAACAGAAGAGGAGAATGAAAAAATCTTACCTGTTTTTTCTTTTTTTCTCTAAAATAATATATCCAGCAATCCGTTACTAATGGGTAAAGTCTCTTCTCTCCAAAGATAAAGGAGCAGTTCAGGCTGTCACTTCAGGATCTCTGGATGGTAAGTCACACCAAATCAGCTTCCCACCAGATAATTATATAGCTCTAGAGGGCTTCTAATAAATCAAACTCAACTATTATGCACAACTTTAAATCAATCTTTTCATTTTTTCCCCAAAAACCTAAATCTCAGAATTTTGCATTCAATTTGAAATACAACAGATTGGGTCCGGATTGGTGGATATGTTACTTCAAGAGAAAGTAAGTAAACATGTAAGAAGTTTAATTTCTCCAGTGTACCCATACCCACCATTATTAATGGGCAGTAATGACCAGTGACTTTAACAAACAGGATATAAAAGTATCTAGCAATACCATTTTTTGTTCTAAATTCAAAATAAATCTCCTATTCAGTATGCAATTTTTTCTAGTAAATCTGACAGTAATAGTTTAGACATCTGGATGAACTTTCTTACTGTCTCAACATCTGAGTGTTCAGGCAGAGTGCCTTTACATTTTACATCTGCAATGCTCTGATGGATAGAAGATATTCTGCCAAGAGAGTAACAGACGTGAATTCCCAACAAAGACTGAAGCTGCTTGCTTGTGTTTTCTGCATTTCACCAGGCATTATTCCACTGAGAGTTACATCAAATGCAATCACCCCTTCATGAATTCTGGAAGTTACAGGTAGCACCAAACTTGTTTTTTATTATGACTTTCTTCCCCCATTTTTAGGAGAAGCCTGCAATGAACCTGTGTGCTACTGTTGTCACTGAAAGTATCTACCCCACAGGAGCAAAACTTGCATCACTCCTCTTAAACATGAGGAGCATATTCACTGCAATCCATGTGTGAAAGCAGCTGCTAGCATTCACACATGCATTTTTCATAGAGTCATTTAGGTTGGAAGAGACCTTTGAGATCATCAATCCCAATCCTAATGCTATATGCAATTATTTTGCATAAAATCTCCCACTATTTCGTGCTCATCACTCACTTGTCCTTTCATTGTGCTCAGTATCTTATGAGTTAATTTGATATGCCTTCAAGTAGCTCTCTGTGCCAAATAATAATTAATTAATTAATTTTTGCCCTTGCACACCAGAAACCATGCTGGAAAATGCAGGTTGTCACAACTCCTGTAACTATTCCAATACTTATTACTGTAACAGCCAAGTTTAGGAGAAGAAAGATGGAATATCTTCATTCACTTCTTTTCAACTTGCCAAAGACAGTTTGTTGAAACCAGAATGTTTTCTAACTCAGATTATTCCTCTACATCCTGTCTATAAGGTCTGAAAGCCAAGTTGCTGAACCCTCAACAGAACCACCCCTGCATGCTGATGATACTCCACAATATTTCACCAGTTTCTAAAAAGCTGAAAAATTATGTAGTAAGAGATCTAGAAAAGAATAATGATGAGAGTTTTCTCACTCAACTGTGTCTGTAAAATCATACAGAAAGATGAACATACTAAATGTCTTTGGAGAGAATACCTGTATTCAGTGAATGTCTACAATGACAAAAAAGAATATTAAAAGTACTGGCTAAAACCAGACTGTAAAGGAGGTGACTCTGAGATGAGCTGGATGTACACTACCAAGAAATTGCCCCACAGAAAAAAGGAGGTAGCATAACAAAGGTCTCAAAAACAGGTATCCATAAGGAAATTTACCTTCTCTGTGACACAGGTACTGCAATATTCACGATGAGAGGGACACACTAAGCCACACAACCAGGGAAAAAGCAGGATAAACTTATGAAAATATGAACCATTTTGCCTTTGCAATTTAGAAGTGGGTTCATTTCTGTAACAAATGAACTGCACAGTCACATGGTTGAGAAGAATGAATGGAATGGGCAGGTAAAACCCACAAAGACCTTTCAATAAGAAAGCACAACAACTCATTTAGAGCTGAATGGAGCTTTTAGCCAAAGGACAACTCCATGTGTATCACAAAAAGGGATAATTAAACTCAAAAGGTGTAACTACATAAAATGAGTCGATTAGCAAGCAAAAGGGGATATATCCTTCAGTGCAAAAGAGAGTTATGTTTGAGACTGTCCTCAAGGCTTCTCAATTTAAGAAAATACATTTCTCTCTTATTTTCACTAGAAATGTACTAATATATTAATCTGTGATATACTTATTACTCCCTTCTGGTGGCTATATGATTATAGTGTTCTTTTACCTTCACAAAAGTAAGATTTCCATGCTTTTAGTTGTCATTTTCCTAGCTAATATTCTTTGCTTTTCTTTAACACATCCTAAATAGCAGTTCTTCAGGCAGCAGCATAGAGCTGTTCTATTTCCATTACCACTTCTTACAGCTTTCCTCAAAAATCCCAACATCATTTTTTAACTAAAACATTGAATGACTATTTTCTGCAAGTTTTCTAAAATGATAGATTCCTTCCTTTTATGCTAGGACCCAAGTATGAGGCAATTGAAATTTCATTTACAATTTAGGTTTTGGGAGATATTTTGTCTGCAGCAATTATCAAGAACAAGAGATCTTTAAACCAACTCTGACTTCAAAAAATCTGGCTTTCCCTGAAAGGTGAACAATTAAGATTTATGAGAGAAGCTAAATGCACCAAATGGACACATTGGCTCCATTTTTGTCTGACTGCCACAAAACAATTAATAAAATGCTGTTCTTGGACTGGTCAAGATTAATAGTCAACACTTCAAGTGTTTTTTGTATCAGAGAGCAGATTTCTAAAGTTAGCATAAAAAAAAAAGCAGCAGCAAATGAAGAAAAGGAGCCAGTTAATTAATAGATTGCCATTACAGACACTCACATACTTGGCTACCTCATGTGAGCCCTGAAGCCTATTTCAGCATAAATGACAGGGGAACAAAAGATGTTACAAAATTCTACTCAGACCACAATTATCCTCCATTCAAAGCTCCCAGGAACTGATTGAGAAATACAGGGGTAAAAAACAAACAGAGAGACTCAAGACAACAGTAGGAAAAATGCTGCAGTGACACGCATTGAGGCAGGATGATTAACTACTCCAACCCTCGAATGTTTTGTTCTCTCCCTCAGTATGACCAGAAAGTACAGAAAATCAGCTGGTGGAACAGCAGATACTGAACACAAGATGATTACTATCATGAACAATTGTTGATAATGTTAGGGCTCTAGCTGTAACCAACCTCGCCAAAAAAAAAAAAAACTAGGATACCAACTGAAACTGCCTTTGCTAGGTAACCCTGACAGACTCAAAAGTACTACTGGTGTTTCTGAGCTATGCCCACCTCTTCAACCCAATGTCTCTGAAATGGAGTTTCTTTGATATAGACCAAAGAAGAATACAGATTAAGCTATTAAAAGACTCATCCAAGAACAAAGCTTGCCATTATACTTAGAGCTAGACAAAATATTTAATTTCCAAATAGAGAAAACCTAAGGTATAAGTTTCTTCTGGTAACTGGTGGTTGCTTTCTTTACTACTACTACTATTATTTTTATTATTTTTATTATTAATCAGAGATTAGGATTTAAGATTAGATCAGTTCCTGGAACAATCGTATCTGCAAACTTGCAGAGATCTATGATCCTTATGCTATCCTTCCAACAGCATGCTAAACTCATTTCTTTGAGCACAGGGTATGATAACCTCAAACCCCATTTTCCTTGGTTACTCATTCTGTGAGTCAGAAATTTTCAGTCTAAACTACACAGTTCAGTATGGGGAAAAAATCTGTTTATTAAAAAAATTGTTTTCCATGTGCAATGAAATGCACTATTTTTACTTTCTCGGTTTTGAGTTTAATTTTGTTTTCTGTCATATCTACTAATAAAACCTATATCGGAAATGTAACTACAGAAAGACACCACTGTAACAGAGGAGTATTTTTAGCAATAAAGCTGCCTTAAAATAAAATTTTTAGAAAGTGGAAGATATTACCTAAGGAGAAAGAGAAGAGAAGGAAGACAGGGACTAAAACTTGGTGGGGCTGGGGGGAAGGGGAGAAGGAGTTATAAAATGCTACCTAAACTTAAAAAAAAAAAAAACCCAAACCCTATTTCATTTCCATATCCTACATGGAATAACTTCAGTCTAAAGTAGCGTGGGTGGGACTTACCATCAAGTGATCCAGGACTGACAGCTATGAACTGCCCCAACTGTATCCATAAGAGGATGAAGCAACTCATTAATAACGGATTGGTGGATATGGGAATGATAAACACTACTATACCTAGAATTGCAGGTACAGATTAAGGGGAGAAAGAAAGAGAAAGTTAGAAAATACTGTGCAGGAAATACAGTCTGCTCAATGGTCCTGCATTCCTGACTTCCTTATTGTTTTCAGAGAAATGAAGCATAAATAGTCACTGACAGTGTTTCTACTGAATTTAACAATAGCAGCTCTTTCTCAAGCGTGGAATGTGCACCATCAGCCACGATCCAAAATTTAATGTGCAAGTGTAAAGTATAAGAGAAAATATCTCATTGTTACACTGTAAGCAGCTGGACTGGAAAATGCACAAAGCCCCTGAACTTTAGCACTGTTCAGTTTTACACTCCCTGCCATTTATAGATTAAAAGAAACAGGGATAGAGAAATAACAACAGTTTCTTCATCTGCTTTCATAAAAGAGCAGGACCTTTGGGCACTATTGCTGCAAAGAAGACTCAGCTCACATTTTAAGAAACCCTCCTGTGATGGTATTGTTCAACTGACATTGTATTAGGAAAAATAAAGAGAAATTTCCTAAAAATAAGAGATGATGTATGTTACGATGAACCTTACCTTGAAAGGTTTGTCCCCACTGTGTGTCAGCATATGCCTCTGCAACCAACTTTGACTTGTTGAAGGTGTATTATATACTTTGCAACCTTTCCACAAGCAAACAAACACCTAATAGAGTAAAAACGTGGTAAGTTTACACGAGTCAGAGAAACAGTAAATAAAAAAATCACATTAGCAAAGAAGACTTTTTTCACAACATTTCACAACACTTCAAAGAATTCTCAACAATAACCTTTTTTTTTGAAACACACTTCTCATATCTCACCAAGGAAAAAATAATTACAACCCCAAGTTTTCAATAAAAACAGATCACCGGAATAAAATACCAACAGACAGATGCTCCTGCAGATAAACACAGTTGAGAGCAACAGGCTCTACTGTATTTAGGTTTGCACTCAGTATCTGTAACTACCAGATATAGAGACAGATAATTTTTAAATAATAAATTTGCATTTTCTGGACAGTAGTTATAGAAATAAAATAATTTACTCTCACAAGCAATTAATTTTATTCCTTGAGCATGAAAAAGTAAAAACTCTTAATTGCAATGTAGCTGTTCATATACTGGAGTTTTGTATTCTGGAATACCAGATACCTCTAGTTAGGGCCTTATATTCAATTCCTGATGAAGGAAGCTACCATTTCTCATAGGATTCAAAATCTATGGGTGTTTTGTGATTCCAGTGTACAGAACAATCACATGCACAATAGTGCATTAAGGCGAGCAGAACTTACTCATGCTGCTTTTCTCTCTCCTCTCATTATGTTTATCTGCAACTGAGGGAATAAAAAAGCTCAATGAACTTGCCTTTCATTAGAATTTCCTCAACAGGTCTGTGTGTGAAGGGAGGTAAAGCCCTAATTTGTCACAGCAAAATAAAGTTCCCAGGAACAGCACTGTCCATAATACAGGTTCTCAGAAATGCAGGAAACTAATTGGATTTGAGTTTCTTGTTCTCTTTTGGAGAATAAAACCCCTGAGCCTTCAAAAGATTGTATTTTCAAAACGAAAAAGCAGCCATGGGAGTTCAGCTCTCTTGCTGTATAATACATAACCCAGCCTTACTCAGACAAAGCTGGAAACCCCTCAGTGTCTGTGTGACTGACCCAGACCTACCCACACAAGGCCCAAGCCCCTAAACCTTCGGGGTCTGCCACTCCTCAGCTCTGAGATCCCCTCAAAGCCAGAGAATTGGGACTTCTGAGATTCCTGGCTCTGCAACAGCCCCATAAGTGTCCCAGCATTTCCATCAGCAGTTGCAGGGCACTTGGCAAAGGTGTGTTACTGTGAAGTTACAGACGGTGAAAACACAAGGGTTTGGGTTTGCAACCACCCACCAGAAGTCCAGGCAAGGCTTCTTGGGAATCCCTGTCAAAAAGCTGAACCCAAAATATTTCTGAAGTAACATCTTTCAGAAGCAAAATTGTTTTGTCAAAAGGTTTCCCAGGCTCTTCATGGATGTATCTGGTTTGGACTGACGCCATCACCTCGATATTAGTTGGAAAAAATACATTTTACCATGCAAGGATATTTATCCTTTTCCCTTTCATTTTCAATAAGCAACTACTAACCCCTACTTTTCTTCAAATTTTAGAGTCATTGCAGTTAAGTAAGATCTGAATCCCATCAAAAGCACAACACAATTTCCAACATACTTAAACACCTCACCGGCAGGTGGCAGACAAATCCCTGAAACAAACCCGCCAGGATCCATCCCCCTTCCACAGCACCACGCTGGAAACTCTCAAAAAATAAACTAACTCCAGTAGAGGGATTCAAAAGTGTGAACTGAATGCAACAGTTATTAGACACTCCGTGCTTCCAACGACCTCCTCTTTCAAATATACAAATACAGTCCAACATTTTCTAAATAAAAATATCCACAAATCATGTCACATGAAATGTAAGTGATAAGAAATAAATACAGAAAAAAAAAATCCTTCCAGCCCCTTTTTAAGAAATGTAAAGGAGTCATGGACAGGATAACAAAGATGCAAACACACCTTCTTAATTTCATTGTTTCATCCATGTTTCATGTAACACTTTTGTACATCTGTGGACAGAACTCAGAAATCATCTAATGGATGGCTAAAAAGCCACTACACTGGATGGATGATTCTGCTTAGATACTGGACTGAAAAAAGCCATCAAATATGAAGCTGAAAAGTTCACTCACACCAAAAATATTAGCTAAATACAGCCAGAGTCACAGCTGTCACAGTGACACATTTACATAATAAATTATTTAAAGTAATGCAAACTAGTATTTTATTTAACTTTCTTACTCATTGAAGATAAAGTGTAACAGCATAACATTTTTCTTCTGAATAAGTGATAGGACAAAAAGTCAAAAGATAAACACTATTCTACTTCAAGAACTGATATTATTTCTCCCAGAAATTGAAGAGCTGCAACATTCACTGGCTAAAGCAGGCAGATTGCTTGTGCTGGATGTAAAGGTAGTTTGCATGATATATTCCAGGCATAAGAGGTAATCTGGGAGCTTGAAAATGGCAGGTAGTTAAGTACAGAGTTGAAATTACTCTACTGGAAGATGTTTCTAAACATTAAAATTCAGACCAATTATCATTTGACCAGGGATTAGACTGGAATTTACATGCTTATATATGCCACTGAATTTAAAAAAAAAATTAGATGCAATTATACAGAAGGTAAACTTGCCATCAGTATTACACAGAGAGCTGTTTTGTTAAGACTTTGTACTCTTGAGTCAGTCTTATATCTTCCCTATTATACATCCTGGATATATTTTACCTGTACTGAGACTCCACTAGTAACAGTAATTAAGATGTGACTTCACCTGCATTCACATGCAGGAACACGTACACTAAAGAGTTTTAAGAAAATTAATTCCAAGTGTACGCACTCAAAGACGCAGCAACAGCTTCAGGATGTTGAGAAGTCAAGACACTATCAAAACCCTGGTAGTCTCAAGTAATTTACTGAAAAGAACTGACTACATTCTTAAAGTTAGGCCCCTAACTGCCACCACTAGTTACAAAGCTGGTATTTTGAAACAGAAAATTTGCTACTGTCATTCAAGAGCAAAATACTGGCAAATAAGAAAGAGGGAAAACCCAAAAGTAACACCAACCCCTCCTCGCTGACCATCCACATGTATGGAGCGAATGTGATCCGCCAAATCCGGGCTGGAGCTGAAGCAGGCGTGGCAGTGATCCCAACAACAGTTATAGGCAATGCTTTTGGCAGAGGAGGCAGGAACTCCCTGTCCATTCATCATGACTGGAGTGGAACGTCCACTGGAAATTGTGCTGTCTACATCCATGATAGTGCTGCTTATGCTGCAAGACAAAAAAAACCCCAAGACTAAATCAAAGTTTGCATTTGTTGCATGTTGACAGAGCAAATAAAAACTGTAGCTTTTTTTTTCACATATATTTAGAGAGGTTGAAAAGAAAATCTTACACAGATTTATTATTTATTGTGGTTCATCACTTTATTAATAAATGTACAGTTAGGAAACAGCTACTATTACTCAACAGTTTAACTTCTGGACACTGGGAACAAAAGGGAAGAATGGAAAATCCTCAATATATTGAGCCCAGCATCCCCTGCCAACACTAGAGCCTTAAAAAGAATACAGCACTTCAATTTTACATAAGGTTTAAGGTACTCCCACATGGCCCCAGCATAGTGTCCATCATGTGCATGGTCTAAATTAATGCTTTTGTTTTCATTTTTCGAAATGTTTCCAGAGAAGCCAGAATCAGCAGAGGAAATCTGTGGCCAGCAGGGGTCACTTTCATCACCGTTTCTGCTCTGTACCTTGGCAGATACAGAGACAAGCATCAGATGAATCAGAAAAAACTTGCCTAGAGTATGCTCTTTCCATATATAAGCAAAAAGTATGCAGATGGATGCTCTTCCTCATTAAACAGCTACGGATACACCATTTTTAATCTTGTTAACCTGCTCAGTTGCCTTGAGGGCCTTTATGTTTTTCTCTTCCACAAAGTCACAGCATTACAGAACAGCTCATCTTTGACAGAACCTCAAAAGACCAGGTGGTCAAATCTGCTTATACAGGAACAAGTGAGATCAGATTGCCTGTGGTCTTGTCCAGTGGAGTTGTTAATGGGTGTGTTCAAAGGCTGGGACTTCTGCTACCTTTCTGAACAATTTTCTCAATGGCTGACTAACCTTGTTGTGGGGGAAGGGGGGAAGTTTCCCAACATCTCATCAGAATTTCCAGTGTTGCAACTTCTGACTCTTGTCTCTCATCCTTGGCAGCTGCAGGGTTGAGATGACTCTGCCTCCTCCATTGTTAAACCTCCCTATCAGATCACTGAACACAGAAAACCCCTGCCCTCCCCCTCCCAAAACACGCACGCAGCTTCTCTGTGTACGGCATTTGCTTCAGCACCCTAACCACCTTGGAGAGCCTCCACCAGATCCTCTCCAGTATGTGTGTAACTGGGATATGTTAAACCATTCTGCCTTTAAGGTGCAGGTGCTGTTCCTTATTTTTACCATCACTGTTTACATGCCCAGTATTGTTCTACTACATAGTGAGATGAATGAAAAACAACATCATTAGTCAATATCTGAAGATACAATTAGTATGTTTGCCCTTCTCTGGTAAAAGTCTCTACTAGTGATTTCACACACTACCTGTGTTTTTTTTAATCACTACTGCGCTAGCAGGTTTTTTCTGTGATAGATTTTAAAATAATCACACATATTTGCTTTGTTTAGATTTCCCATTCTCACCCACCATGTAGATTCCACTCCATTTATCAACAAAAAGTGACTTACCTTAGTCTAAATAAGAGATTCCCTTTAGCAATGCTCCCAGTTAAGCCTTAGTTTTAACTACCCTGAGTGACTTGGTTTCATGACCAAACTTTCTCAAAATATGACAGCAATGTAACATACTGAAGCACAGACCCCTTAAAATCTTCTTCCAACCCATTTGCCTCCACCAGTTATTAGAACTGACCAACTATTCTTAGGCCTTTGCCATCCAAGTTAAAAAGAAAGTTTCAGAAACCTTTTAAACAGCTTTCTGCTTTAATGAAGGTGTATCAAATACTTCCTAAATGCTACACAAACATCACAAGCCTTTCTTCCACCCTCCCTCACAATTTCAAACAAGTTCTATCAACTTAGAAGGCATAGTTCCTACCCATGGAAGTCATACAGGCTATTTGCTGCTACACAACATATTTCCATGGGTCCATTATTTTTATTTTCTTCCCTTTTCTACACTCCGAATACACAGAGCTTTCCACAATCCCTCCCCATGTCTCCCTTCCCTCCCCAGTAATCTTGATTCCTTTTATGAAATGCAACCTCCCAATCTGTCACTACCAAGTAAAAAAACCTTCCACTGGCCCTGAGCTGAAGCTCCCAGCCCCAACGGCATTAACAGCCACTAACCACATGTACTGCAACAGCATTTTAGGATCCCTGTAGGAGACTGTCAGAAGCTTTACATGCAAAACCTGTTGCAAGTACTCCTAATTTTTCCACAGTGCCAGGCTTACAACAGATGCAATTACGGGAGTGACATCTCCTTCCTCAACTGATGCCTAGGCCAAAAATTATCCCCAAAAATGAAGTCTATAAAACTGCATTGTGGAAGCAAAATTTACCAACAGGATGATATGAAAATTGAATAATTATTATAGTTAATTGTGTCATTGCCCTGCTTCCCCCTTGGTTTAAGCTATCCAAATACAGTTTTCTCAAAATCACACTTGTAAGTAGGCTTGGACACACAGAATGGCACAAAGCCCAACCACTTCTGCCACAGACAGTGCTGTTACACGGCTCAGTGGTCCCGACAGGAAGCTGCTTAGCCAAGGATGGCAAAGCACTGCACATACAGCGCTCGTGCAACAGCTGCCTCACACCAACTCAGGTCAATAAATAACCCTGCCCTTCTCACAGCTGACAGCTACCAAAGGAAACTGCTTCCCAAATACTTTCAGGAGGAGTTCAAGTTTCAAAGCTGTTTACTGTCAGTATGAGTTTCTACACCCACAGACAGCACTAGGTCCATTCTCACACACCCCATAAACGGTACAAGCAAACTTCTGATTGAGAGGACATGCGGTGCTGGTGACCACAGGGCAGAGAGGGGTATTCAATACAGTTCCTCGGGTTTACAGTCTGGTTTTAAGTGGGAAAGCAATGAGAAAACATAATCCTGAACAAGTTCTGTGAAAGCATTTTGGGGGCAGGGGAGAAGTGCACCCTCACGCAGGTGTATGTATGTGTGGTTTCTCTGTTTCACAGGCATGAAATCTGCTTAATTCTTCTAAGAAGAGATTAAAAAAAAACCTGAAAATGATCAACCCAAACATGGGAGTTTAGTTCACACTGCAAGTGCAGCGCAACATACCTTGACACAAAATCCCAGGTCTCTAATTTTACAGCCTAAGGTATGCAAATGCTTCGGCTTTGAGGTTTTTTATAAGATATCCTGCCTTGTTTTGGAGAAAAATATGTAAAAGTTAACTGATCCCAGCAAAAGCTATCATGAGAAGTAGGGTTATTAATGACAAAAGAAACCAATAACACTTCGCAAGCTAATTCAGCTATTATTGTTTAAATGTTTGCTGGGTTTGGTTTTAATAGCCTAAGTGTTTGCTAAGGGCTAACAGATTAACACAGTATCAAAATTCTTTACCAGAGGAACTGGAAAAAAAAAAGGCTGCCCATAGCACTTAAACCACATAGTAGCATATAGAATTTGGAAATCAAGAATTAAGCACTACACTGGACTACGATTCTATAAGCTATTCAAAATTCTGTCTAAAAATGGGAAAAAATATAACTCAAATCCAGTTGAGCAATAACAGCTTGATATTTAAGACAAAATGGCCTCCTTCCTTCTAGTTTGAAGAACTCTGACTAGAACATTAAAGAGCACAGACAAATATTGCTGTAACAGAACCTACAAGAGAAATAACTCAATTATCTATAAACCAAAATTACCAGGAGTCAAAAAACTGGCTTTGGATGGACTTTCTTGCTTGATTCTTGATAGAGTCTAATGCAAGAAACTCGGTGCCCCGGCACATTCCTTCTCTAGTAACAACCTGTTAAATAAAAATGTAACCTACATTTTTTATTTCCTCTTCTGTACCTCCAGAAACAGTGTATTTCAGATGATCAGGTGCATCCCAGTACTAAGGAATCTAGAATTATTTTCTGTCTCACTTAGCAAGTTCTGTCCCTCATTACAGAGGTAAAGGCTGCAGGGAATCTGTGAAAGGCCAGTGCCCAGTACTGCTCAAGTGTGTGTAGTTTTCTCTCGTCTTTCATACACTGAGAAAATACCAGGAAGCTTTTCAGAGAATAGTCTGAAGTATATGTAACATCAAAGACACTGACTTGGGTGGTCTCTTGACCTGCCCATTTCGAGGTGAAGCAGAAAGTTAAGTTTTACAGTCAGAGCTGTGGCTGCTGCTAAGTCTGTGAAACTTAACTGCAACACTGCGTCTGTTGGAACTGCCAATTCACCCACTTTTTTGTTTCTCAGAATTTCAGAAAGGGTGTGGGGACAGGTCACGCAAGCAAATAAGATGTGTGCTAACATCGAGCCAAAGAAGAGCTGGACTACAGAAAAAGTGTCTGTGTATCTTTCAGTTTATGAATGGGGATTTTCAATCCAATACAACTTTCTATCTGCTTGGGATGATCTGAGAGAGGGAAAGGTTCCTTAACAAAGGGAAGGTAGTAATGGAAATTACATCCTTCTGCTTTCTCACCCAAAATCCACAAAGCCTACAAGTGGGAAAGTAATAATGTGCATAAGAGGAGAAACAAAGTAAGAAAAAGATAGACATTCTGGTAATAGAACAAAGACACTGAAACAGACTTTTAGCTAGCTAAGTTAAAGCAAGTTTTTCTGCCTTTTGCTAAGTCCCTTTCTCGCAGGCAGGAGATCTGTTTAAAGCCTGCCTGCCACTATCAAAGCAGAATGACACGAGCAGAACTGAAGCGCTTGTGGCATTCCCCTCTTGCCCGTGACAGACAGGTCTGCGTTTGCTCCCAAGCTGTAGGCAGGCTCCAGCTCCATTGTAATGGATCTATAGACCATGGCCTGATGAAGAACATTAGACATTTGAGTTTCAGAGAGTTCAGCTCAGGGGTCATACCAAACAATAGAGCATCAAAAACAGTCACTGCTGGAGAGTGCCTGCATACACAATAGCAGTTTTTAAGAAGCACCATTCAAAAGACTGACTAATTACTAAAATTTAGAACTGTTACAGCATGCACACCATAGTCTTCGAGCTTATGTTGTCCCTATTTTCATCCTAATCGAGCACCTGAATCAACTTGACATAAAAATCACAAGTCTAGAGGCAAGAACTGATTGCCTTTCTGAAATGCCTTACTAAACCCTCACCTCATTTCACCAAGTCTGCAAACACTGGCAGTGTCTGCCAAGTGCAGCAAGGTAGGACAGAAAACACAGAATCTTCTCAGAGGGGTCAGACATTTTTCTCTCCTCCTACAAGTTTTCCCTCTACCAAGAGATCAACAGCTTTGAAATGATACTGACATTTAAAAAGTGTTCATTAAGCAAAACCGTGCATGCTTAAGTAGAGGAATCATTACCTCAGAGGCATTGTTTCAGGTCTTATTTTTACCTGTACTTATTTTACCCGTGACTAGAAAAAATACAACATTCATTATCAAGAAGATTAACGTATTTTTAGCAGAGCTTTCATGTTAAAAGGTTAGTACCTGCACAATCAAATGTGTCTAGCTGGTTAAACTTAGTTCAAACTCTAATTTAAAAACAATCATGAAACAAAAAATAATACCAAAAATCTTGTAAGAAGCTGCCAGCCATTTTCACTTCATAGAAAACAAAAAGCATTTTTCAAGCACTTTAAATTCTGGATTACTCTTTCCCTTTAAAGATCTGAGCAAAACTAAGCCACTGTTGGAGTTGTGTAAATACAGATATTTTCTATAAGGAAGAAAAAGAAATCCAACTTATTCACAATTTAAAATGTACAAATTTTAAACCTCATATTTTACAATTGGGCACTAATTTTTGTGTACATTTAGATGTGCATAAAACTACAATCAGACTATTACTTAATGCATTAAATAAAATGGTATATTGTATATCACTGCTGACACACACTTGGCTCTGCAAGGAGATTGTTTTCCTCACTACTGTAAGTAATAATTTCTATTGAATTTAATGAATGAAATGCCTAAAACTTATTCTTTCTCTGATTTTGTTAATCGTTCAGAACAACAGAGAATTAGAGTCTAGAAGGCATATCACAAAAAACCCTGAAAGAATAGCAACATAATTTCATTTTCAGTTTCCACAAAGTCCCATTAGCAACTGTCCACTTGAAGCGAAAGCAGAGCCAGGCACTGAACACATGCACAAAAGCCCAATCAATTTGCTATTATACTTTTAATGTCTGCTAAATATACTCCCTGTAGACCTTAACTGAAGTAACCTTCCCTCAGGCAAAATTCAGCCCTAACAGATGGGCCTTATACCGTGCCCTCGAGGGTCAACAAGCAGCCCTTCAGTCTGATCAACAGGAGCTCATTTCAGGGTTAGAGCACCTCCACCGAGAGCACCCAGCTCCCAGTGCCCAGATGTTCAGTTCAGGAGGTAACCAAAGGACCCAGCTGAATTCAGCTAACATCGAGCGATCCTGACAGATCCTATACGGAAAAGCCTCATCTTGGAAAGCATAAAATTAAAAACAAACAGCAATTTCAGTGAACACACATCGCAGGGTCGCTGAAACCAACACTACTGAGCAGCCGTCAAGCTGCACACTGCACTACTCCAAGTTTTGAGAACAGTTTCTTCTGAAATACACAGTGATAATCCAGCCATAAAACATCAAATCAGCAGATTGCCTCCCAAACCAAATGTTACAAACCTTACTGGAAGCAAGTAAACAGATTAAGGATTAAAAAAACAAACAAACCCAACACAAATACACAGCCTGCTAGTTTCTTTCCCTCTTACCAGTCAGTGAAATACTCTTGTTATTTCCCTTACAGTTGCAGCTACATTGGTCTAATCCATGAGGGAAACTTAAGAAAGAAAATTGAATGTTACAGTCAGATAAAACAACCTCAGAATAATGGGAACACTGTGAATGATAGTCAGTCACATCTCACAACAACTTCAGGGGTTAAAACCTAGAAATCAACAGAAAAGCTTTTACCACCTGGAAGACTAAACCACAACTAGGTACTAATCCCAAAAGAAAACAAACAGCACCAACTGCAATTATTCAATTACAAACAGCAAGTCAAAACAGAAACATTGAAAGAAAATAATAATGACATGCTTAGTGACATCCCCCAGCACCTCACTGTTTTCATTTCACTGGGAAAACTCAGACTGAAAATAAAAACTTCACAATTTTCCCCATTACTCCTATTACTTTCCAAGATAAGAGGTGGAAAACTGTGGTGTACAGCTCTGGCCAATGGACAAGTTCTACAACAGCTTTTCAACACCACCAAATTCAAAGCAATTTGAGCACACTACTTCTTAATGCAATCAAAGATCAAGTGAAGATAAATCCTCACCAAACTTGAAAATGATCAAACCCTCAGCTCCCATCATTGAGAGGAAACTCTTCCACCTGGCCTATTTTATAATACCTGCATCAATTCCAAATATGGGAGCCATGGATACAACAGATTAGAAACAGAAACTGATCTACTGGCTCCCAAACAAAAGCAGAGGAAGAATAAATTCCGATGTTTTTGTACTAAGGTTTCATTTTTGCTGACATTCAACGAGTATTAAGCAAACTTCAATGCCAACCTCTTTCTGAAGTTACAATCTGAACATCTGCATGGAGGTACCAGTATGCAATAAAATGCAGGGCTCAAGACACCTCCACATGGGTGGCCAAGGAGGTTTCAGTTAATCTTTTTGCTTTATGTTCTCCAAATGATCATGCCAATTTAAATTAAGATTAAAACAGGTCCTAAAATAAACAGAGCTCACAAAACATAAGCAGTCACCGTAAGTCAGCAAGAGAGCAGAAAAGTTTAAGATTTTCCTGATCTTTTTTTGTTCCTTTGCCTAACTTTGGTAAATTTGGTATTTTATGAAGCATCTGGATAGGTAACAGATAAACTCCTCCTACTAAATTTCAGTAATTTATCAATTTAATTCCCCAAACCAAACATTTTTGTTTCATAAGCAAAATAGTTCTATTTTAATGGATGTAGTTTGATTGTGGCATGAAAATACCTTTATGCTTTAGAGCTGTAACAGCTTCTTTTCATCGAACCAGTAACTAACCCAGACAAGCTTCAAGGGAGACAGAAAGCAACTTCAGCTACCTGCATATCTAAGGGTTTTTTTTTATTGATTTTGCTGAGAAAACTATTTGTCTTTACTTTAAATAGAAAGTATCCAAAATAATTTTGTAACTGGTAATGATCAGTTTCTGACTTCAGGAAAACCTACTGCTAGTAGAAAAAAATAGTGTATGTGGATAAACCACCATGAAAAAAAAAAAAAAAGGCAAAATAAGAAGAGAATGCAGAACACTAAATGGCTGCCAAAGAGCAAGATTACTCATGTGGCAACAAGAAACACAATACCTGGATCAAAAAAAATAAGCCAGGACTACATGAAGTGAAAGTCCACCACTGTGTTTCGAAGGCAGCACCTTCTGCTCACATCTCCTCTTGCACATTACACCCACCAAACCCCCACAGCAGACAGACAACACAACTGTCTCCACAGCTCTTCTGAGACAAGGAAGGCAAAACAGGATAGGCAAAAATAAGTAAAAGCATCATTAAGGCAACATAAAGAAAAAAATATCATAATTTCCAGGACTGCATGATTGAAGAAAGCACCCGCTCACTTGGAAGCACTTGTGCTTCTGAATCACTTAAGTATTTTTGTGGAAATCACACCTATAAAATCTATGCTTTACACTGATTAAGTTACTCTAACAACATCTTCTCAAAATGAACAAGACTCACAAAGTGTTCATAAATCAACCTTAAAAACAAGACTGCAAAATTCTTTATTGAACATATGTATTGTTATATAACTACTAAGAAAGCAATACAGTGCAAAATAAAATAGTCAGGGGAAAGAATTTTATATGGCGTGGCAAGTTGTAACATTAAAAACTTGTTTTTAAATTCTTTTTGAAGTAGCAGCTTATTTTAGAGTAAAGCTACGTTTAGATAAGGTATAAATACCTAGAAAAGGGAACTACACTGCAAACACTTCAGCCTGATAATATAAAACCAGGGAAGATAGGAAAGCTCTTTGAGATAGAGAAATCGAAGGAACTTAAAATAACAAACATGCACAGGAAACAAAACAAGACTGAGAAAGTGTGTTATGATTCACCACCTCTAGAGCTGTTTCCACTCTCCTGGATCACTTACTTTGATTATTTAGATTATTAGCCCTAGAATATTTGGGGTCATAACACTTGCATAACACAAACCCAGGTCATCACAGGATTTGTAGCATACAGAGCAATTGGAATACAATGAGGAAACCTGGAATGCCAAAATATCCGAGGAGCAGTGCAAAAATAGAGCAGGTTAAACATACGTGTCTTGCAATATGACAGCACAAAGACGACATTCTGCAAAAGGATTACACAAATCAAGAAACTGTATTCGATTCTGCCTTAAAGATACAAATAAAACTGCCTTTCATTTCTGGGAACCATGTTATCCTCAACTTGATAATCTCCCTGAAAAGTTGGAGAACAGCAACAAGCGGTTCACAATTTTCAGTCTTTATTGATAAAAGAGTATGTTTACTAGCACAGCTTAGGAGAAGCAGAGGAGAAAAATACTCACTAAAGAATCACCAGAAATAATTTTTTTTTTTTAACAGTGCTTCCCATTCTGAGAACCATAACCACTATGAAATTGTCTCATCAGCACTGGAAGGTAACAGCCTTCAGGCATGGTGTCAAGGAAATTTCAGCCGCTGTAGGTATTACCCTCCCCTTCTCCCAACCTCAGGATGCCTGCCCTCACCCCAGAACACAAAACACAGAAAACAAGCAGAAGACAAAAACGACCAAAGAAAGATGCAAACTCACAGGGGAGAAATAAATCCTTACAGTTTTAGTTATCATCATGTTAAATTCAACTTAATACAGAAAAAAAATACACACCTAGGATAGCATTGTATGAAGTATCAGCCTTGCTATTTATACCTCAGTGAGTAGTTGCTCCTTCAAGTATTAACCAGGCATCAAAAGCAAAGAAACCAGCAAGGTACAACTCCACTACCTGGCTTAATTCATAATAGAAAGGTCCTAAATTAAGGTTTGACTCCTCTTCTGCTGGACACTGAATTAACTTCTACTTGTACCAATTGTCTAAGCTATAATTTAGCATCCAACTCAGCCAAAGGAAGTCTACTTAAAGACATGCCAAAAGGAGTTTTATTTCAAAGGAAAAAAAATATTTCTACTTCTCTGTTTGCATATATCAAAAATATTTTCTTTGCACTTTCATGATTTTTTTTTCATTCGGAATCTAAGTCATTACTACAGCACAATAAACTAAAATGACCAAAAAAAGGACTTTACTGCAATTTTACACGGGAGCTAATAATTTATACACAATGCTACATGGAATGACATTAATAGTAAGTCAACATCCGTTATTCTAGATTCTTATTTAGGCATATTTAATAAATTATAATACCACTGTATGAGTCAATAGTAAGTTTTTAACAAGTCTCAACTCAAATAACCAAGGTGCAGTTTTCTCCCTCTGACATTACACAAGCTGTTTGAATTACAGCACCCTTCTATGGTGCATCAGGATAACAACAGGACTTTCAGGATCATAACAAATCTTTTGCTTTTCTCTATCAAATATCTTGGCATATACCTTAAGTAACCTCTATCAACGAAAGAAAGTATCTACTAAACATTAGCAACAGAAGTTCAGCAAAATTTATCTAAGAATGTATATTCTAGTATAGAGAAGAAAATTAGATATGGGAAAAGAAATCCCAGGGCTTTCTTGCTTTTGCATTTTACCATTGTTGAGGGGGAAAAAAAGTACTTCAGCATCTCAAGGGGCTTCAAAATTTTTCCCCAATTCTTTGTCTGTTTTGAATGCTGCAAAACCACAATTGTAATCATTGTCTTAGCGTATCACAAACCCAATGATAAACAGCAAGTATAACATGGAACTTTTATATTTCATTTTCTAAACCACATACTTTTGAACAAGTTCATATTTAAATGAACAACCCCAGACAGAATGCATATAAAGTTATAAAAAAGAATCAGCTACACAGAGAGATAACCAAAGAAATCCCTACCTCATGGAATCTTACAAAATCACCACCTTGTATTTGTGCAAGTCATGCCATCATGTTTTTTTAATAGCAGCTGGGAGAGTGGATAAAACTCATTGTTCATACAAAGAAGTTCCTTCCCCTCTTCTGTTCCTGTCTCCTCCACAACTTAACTGAAGATTACATTCCCACCTGTTTCAAGGACTCCCTGCAATTACTTGGCTGCTTTGCAGCAGAGACCAATTTTTCACTTTCTTTGGGTCAAGTTCTCATTTTTCCCCCCTCAGGCTATTAGACATATCTCATTCCCTATCATCCCAGAAGTGTTCTGTGTGTATCTCACATCATCCCCTTGCCAGAAACCTCTATTCCTGTCTCGAAAGCTCCATCTGCTTTTCATCTCCCTTCTATGTCATGCACCACTCTCCCAGCCAACAACAGACTGCTCTACACCACCCCAAGGCAATGGGTTCTAGGTGTATTTCCATACTGCTGACTTCCATGCCAGCTCTCCATGCTGCTCACTCCCAACCACTCTTTTTCAGCTGGGCAGAGTTTTTAAAAGAATATGTAAATAGATGAAAGGTACTAGAAGAGTGTGGAAAGAACTGAGTAAGAGTAGTATGGCAGAACATTTCTACTTCATCATCTAATCAAAGTCAGTTTTTTCTGTGATCAGCTCCAGAAATGCCTGATGTCACATCTCTGCCAAATGGCTGTTCAGGCTGCACCTAACACCCTGTTTAACTTCACTGGAAAGCAAAACGGGGGGGGGGAAGAAAAGGGACAAAAAAAAAAGAAAAACCAAGAAAGTTTTTTTCCACTACAGCCTAGGAAATTCCCTGAAAAAACTCACCTATCAAACCCTGTATTTAGAAGTTACTAGACTTGATGATGTCACAAACTTACACAAAATGCACACAGACTGGTGTGGACGTACAAGCCCAACATAAAAGCAAAACTATTTCTGTCTTACACTGAATAGGAAAATGTTTTTCTCAAATTCTATGAAGTATATTTACATCTTACTACAATAACTATAACAGCTCATTATACCAAGCTCTTTCATCTAGTTCACAAAAAGACCTCATGTTAACCACTCAATTATACCAACCAACAGCTTTAGTAATAAAGATATTCACCATACAAAATATCTGGGCTGTTTTGTCTTCCCATCAAAAGCTATTTTCTCCCATGCCAGAAAGGCCTGAACATAACCATTACAGAAACAAGGGGTTTATTTTGCAATTTGAAAGCAAGTAACTACAGCAACAATAAATGCAGCTAGAAATACTGCAAATGCAATTTTCAGCAGAATTTCTGAAACTCGGGTAAACTTCTGTATAGCTCATTGTGACATGGCAATATTACAAACACTCAAAAAATGTAACAACTTAACCACCCTCCCATAAGCACTAATGAATGATACTTCACTTCCTGCATAGGAACAAGTGAGACTGTGCAGCAAAGAGAGGCCTGAAGCCCTTTTTAATCTGGTCACATGGATCCATGACATACACCTATTAGTACCACATGTCCTCCAGATTATATTTCAAATTTAGTGTTCTGCCTTCATAAATGTCACTCATACAACTCACATGCCACTACCAAATCATTCTTGAAAGTTTTTTTCAAGAGTTTAAAAAAGAGATAAAACAGTTTAAAAGCTAGATAAAATAAAGACGACAATTAAAACTAGTATTTTTAAATCAGCGCACATCTTAAAAGTTGACCAGGCCTTCATTTTACATGAGATTTAAAAAAACTCAGACTAGAGTCTGGAATTTTCATTCTCTTATCTTTCAACCCATTAGCTCCACACTGTCATTTCATTCAGTAAAATGAAAAAACTTCACAATCTGAAGCACCAAAAAGTTTACTACTAAAAAACTTATCTGAAATGTGTTTTCAAAGTTGCTCATGTATTAAATAGGAACAGAATAATACCATTTCTACAAGTATTTTGCAAGTCTTATGTCATTAAGAACTCAAATTGTCATTGAGTATTATTGAGTATTCCTTGAGTCATGGCTTCTCAGTAACTGATTTGGTGATTAACAAAAAACATGAAAGGTTATTCTCCCACCAAAAAAAAAAAAAACAACCAACCAACAAAAACCCCAAAACAAAATAAAAGCATTACAAGTCTCATGAAATTTTCCTGTGAATAAGATGGACAATAATTACTGCTGTGCCTAAGGGAAAGATTACTACACAGGTCCAAATACAACCTGTTACACTTGGCCTACCAGCACATCAATCAGCACTCGCAGAGCACTCAGCAAAACAGCTGATCCTGCAGCTTAATTGTACCTTTGCCACGCTCCTGACCTAGTCAGGAGGAGGGAGCAAAGGATACTGCTAAGAAGGATAAAGATAATGGAAGAACAGTAAACCAGGGATAACTTATAGATGATAGTACAAAGACACAAGACAAATTCACAAGGGTGAACAAAAAAAAAAGCTCTTCATACAGATTTACTACTCAATTTCTGCTCAACAACTTCTTAAAACTGCAAGACCTACCACTGCTTTCTAAATCAAACAAAATCTGATGATGAAACTATTTCAGATTTAAATATACTTCCATAATAAGTGTTCCAGTAAACAATATTTAAATTATTTCAGCAAACTAAGTGTTTGTAAGGAAATATCATAATTCAGCAATAACAGCACCAGTAAGCTGCAGATGCATCTCCATTGCACTCAGCTCAGCTGTTTTACACCCAAATCCATGGATTTGCTAAGTCCAGCTTCAGTGTTTATAGTTAACAGAACCACTATTTTTTCTTTTCAAGTCCTGTCAAGTGTTTCTCAGCATTGCAGCAAGACTAGCAGCTCCAGAGGACTCTGGAGGAACACATCCATCCTTTCAGTACAGGTTTCAAGTTAGGGAAAGGCACAAGAAAAGGAGCAGCATTCACGTGCTGATAATAGTCTTTGTTCTAACTGTAAATCCAGAGGATCACTAGGCTTGAATGCAGACTATTATTACTCAGCCAGCTGATCTGAGCTTGCTCACAAAGTCGTAGACAAACTCCTGCATAGTAGTGGGAACTTAGCACAATTCCCAGGGAAAAAATGGAACTACTACAGATCAACAAGATACCTGTCAGTCCTAAAGTTATTGCATCAAACTCTCCTGCTCAGCTAAAAATGCCACGTGGTTATTTATCCAAGGCATCAGTTTTGGGGTTTTTCCGGTCTGGGTTTTTTGAGAGGGAAGATAAGCCCGTTGTAACTAAGTAAAAACTCTATCTGTGTGCATGAAAATGGAGGGTTAAAATTCATCCTAAACTTCAGGGCATTGATAGTCACCTCTACAATTATTTCTTGTGTTGTTATAAATACTCACAGATTTCCTACCAATTATTTATTCTGTCAGTGGAAACTCTCAAAATACAATAAAATGTAAAAAACAGAAGTTGCTGAACAGTTGCTCTATTTTGACCATGTGCAAGATTTTCCCCTTCATCTGCTTCATTTCTATTTGATATCACTAAAGGAAAAATCAGAGATAACACAATGTGGAGAATGATAAAGCACTACACAGGGAAATGGGAATTTGATCACTCATGGAATTCAGGCCCTCTTACCACACCCTTTTATTCATTCAAATTTTCTGAAGAGGAAGCAAGAAAAAAATCCCAAGCCCAGAGGCATGATCTGAATGTTACCAAACCTGCTGACGGCAGGAGAGTCTTTACCAAGTACACTCTTCCACCAGCTTCCTCTGGCTAAACCCAGGGACTGTAAAGTAAAGCCTGTTGGTTCCATTTCTTCCCTCTTCTCTCTCTTCCCTCCCCAGGGAATCTTAATTTACAACACACTAAGAGTCAGACACAGAGTTCCTCAGGACTCTGGAGACACAGGGCGTCAGCAAAGGTCATGAAGTACTGTACAATAAAGTATTCCATATAAAACAACACTTAATAGATATCGTTCTCTCATAGTCACAGAACTTACATTTTAATTCAGAGGTGACCAAATCAATTAATGATTAAGTCTCTCAGGATTTCAATATATTATCATATACCTGTACCTCCACCGTTAAGTCTAAACTGTTTCCAGCTCTTCCCTGGTATTTCACCATTCCAACTTACGCACTTCAACTCTCGAGCATATCCCCTACCTTTTGCCACACTCTACTTGTCTGCCTGATCATCTGAAAGGCACAGGATTATGTTGTGGCTGCCTTCCAAGCAGCAGCAATCATTTGGAACACAATGTCAAGCAAGCAACTTGCGGGACTGCATGTGACAAAAAAAATAAAGCATTCTAACATGCTGCAGCGAAGAGCACACACCATAGGAAATTTTCCATCACCAGGAGTAACAAATGGAGTAACTCTTGGCAGCACTGCTCTTCTCCTACTGACTCAACAAGCAGGCCTTGGAATTACAGCACAAAATGCTCTCTCAACACCTCAAGTTTTCATCCTGGCAGGTCAAGATAAAACTTGGCAGACTAAAAACAAGGCTTATTTAAACCATTAAATACAAAGAGTTCCACTCTTGCAAGAGTCTGTACTGCTGGTACAGGGAAGGAGCAAGGATACACACACACGTATTTAACCGTGTACAGCAGGACGACCAGGAGAACAATGACAGAGAAAGAAGTAGCAACCAGCTCTGGAGTGCAAGGGCAAGGCAGAATGAATGACGCCACTTCCAGAAAACCCCTGCAAGTTATTTCTGTTTCAACCCAGACACGCACTTGGATAAGATCAGGATTAGATTTAGACTTTCCTTCTATCAAAAACAAGAAACTGTTATCTTAAAGCTCCTTTATGTCCTGGTGTTTTTGCAGAAGTCTACTCCCACACTTACTCAATTTCACATAAAATCTCAGCTTTTGAAAAAAGCAAAAAACAAACAAAACCTACAAACAAACAAACCCCAACATCCACACTCCCTTTCCACTTGCATAAGTTTAGAAGAAAGAAAATGTGACTTCTGTGAGTCTCAAAAGTCTGACGGAAACCGAAGACCTAAATTTTTTTCTGTCTTCTTAAGACTTTTAGGCCAATTACATGGTTTTGGGGAACTGACTCACAAGGGATTTGCTGGGCTGGTTTTAATCTTCGAGGTTAGGTCTAGCCATGCCCCATTTTCATTCTGAAATATGGGTATATGTATAGTTACAAAGACTTTGATCTAACGTATATTCAAAGTACATTTCTGGACCAAAACACGTAATTCTCCACACTTAACAGTAAAACTATCTTAAGAAAATACAAACAAAATTCTAATTCTTACTTAACTGTAACTCTACCAGGAAAGTCTGATACTTTTTCTACAAAACATATAGAAAAATTGCACAAGTTTCTTACTTTGAAAGGACTAATTAGTAAGGAGCATACAGCACTTTCACACTGCTTTTATGTCCTTTTTCCAACCTATTTTCAGTTTTTCAAGTAAACTGTTGCATACAACATCCAAGAGAGCTACTACATAAGGCACGTTCTTTGAAATGCTTGACTAAGTAGGCTGAAACAGACCTGAATGGCAGAATTCAACCATGTGTGAGAAGAATTCCGTTGTGCCTTTCCACCAGAATCGATCTAGACTCTTGGTAAAATGAAATGTGCAGCTTTAATATACAAAAGCTCAAGAACTCATCTTTACAGATTCTGTAATTCGCAATTACAGATCTCATTCAACGATGACCCTGAGCCTCCAAATACCGAACCTCACTTCGCACAGTGCATGATTATTACTTTCGCACATGTAATGCAGGAAAGGCTGGTCTTCTTTTTATTTTAGTAAACTCGATTTTTCCCCTCATGTTTTGCGAGGTTTTCACTCGGTTTTGTCCTTCTAGAGCAGAGACCCTGTTGCAGGCGCATGTAAAATCGCATCCACAGATGCATTTCCCATCCCGAAGCTTTCGTACGCCCCACCTGCGCGTTAGCGCAAGACAGAACCCTGAAGAACCCCGAAAGCACCACGCGAGAAAAATCCGCAGCTTCCGAGGAAAGAGGCCCCCGGAGGAGGAGGCAGCGCCCGGCGGGGCCGGCTCGGGGCTCGCACGGATCGGCGATGGCCGGGGCGCGCCCCCTCCTCCCCAGCCAGGGCCCAGGCTGCCGGGGGGCCCGAGGAGCAGGGGGGGCGCCCGGCACAAGTTGGCCGGAGAAACCTGTGGCTGCCGTGACACCCCCGCGGCCGGGATCGGGGCGGCGCCCGGGAACGGGGGCTGCCGAGGCGGGGAGGCGGCCGGGCAGCGCCCCCGGGACGCGCCGCTCTGCCCGGGGAAGGGCGCCGGACACTGACCTGTCCTCCGAGTCCATGCGGCTGAGGGGCTCCCCGTCCGAGGACATCTCCAGGCTGCCCCGCCGGCCCCCCGACGTGGCGCTGCCGCAGCTGCTGCTGCCGCCCGTGCCGGGGCCGGTGCCGTATCCCTCGTCGCCGCCGCTGGACACGCTGCTGGAGCTGCTGCCGCCCCCGCCGCCGCCGCGGCCCGGCCCGTCCTCCTGGCTGCCCCGGGGGCCCTTGGGCTCCTCCTTGGCGTCGGCCTCGCTGCCGCCGCCGGGGCTCGGCGAGCGGGTCTCGTCGCTGCAGCAGCCGCTGCTCGTGCTGCTGCTGCTGCTGCCCACCAGGCTGCTCTCCTCCTCCTCGCCACCCTCTTCCTCCTCCTCTTCCTCCTCCTCCTCCTCGTCCTCGTCCTCCCCGTCCCCGGCCTGGCTGGCGCTCTCCGGGCTCGGCTCCGACATGCTCTCCGCCTCGCCGTTCAGCAGCAGCAGCGGCTCCGGCTCCGCTGCGGCCGAGGACGAAGGCGGCGGCGGCGGCGGCGACGACGACGAGGATCCAGCCCCACTGGCGGCTGCCACCTCCGCCGCGGCAGCCACCTCCGCCTCCTCCTCCTCCTCGGCGGGCGCCGCCTGCCCGGGAAGGCGCCGCTGGGGCTCCGCCATGTCGCTGCAGCGAGCGGCCGCCATGGCGCCTGCGAGTCGCTGCCGCGCGCGGGGCCAGCCGCGGGCGTGCGCACGGCTA
>JACBWW010000009.1:22626726-22803100 GCA_020086605.1 Lanius collurio | reverse complement strand
GGGGCGGGGCGGGGCCCGGCTCGTGCCGCCGCCGCCGCACGCGCTACGGAGCGCGCCCGGGGACAAACAACGCGGGGAGGGCGGAGCGGCGGCTGCTGCTGCCGCCCCCGGCGCGAAGGGGCGGTGGCGGGCGGGCGACGGGATCGCGGCATGAGTCTCCTGGGGATCCCACCGTGAATCCTCCAGGGATCCCGGCTGGAATCCCCCGGTGATCCCGGTTCGAATCCCCCGGGGATCCCAGCGCCCCGCTGGAATCGCGTCATCCCGCTCCCCAGGAATAGCGGGGATTTCCGCGGGACGCGCCAGGAGCTGGGAACGAAGGGCTCCCGGTTCCCCCGCCTCTCTCCAGGACAAATCCCGGCGGCGCCCGTGTCCCATAGCGGGGCATCGGCACTCCCGGCGGGCGCTGCCGGGAGCAGGGTGGCTCAGGCGCAGGGAGCGGCAGCGGGACCGGGAGAGCTCCAGGGACACCAGGTGCGGCGGGCCCGGGCTGCCCCGGAGCCCCCCGTCCGTCCCACGGGCACAGCGGGACATGGAGCGCACGGGACAGGGAGCCTGAGGCTCCTCGGGAGGAGCTGCAGGGCGCGGGTCCCGCGGTGACACCGGAATTGCCACAGCGCGGGCTCGGCCGAGGCAGAAGGGAGGCAGGGAAAGGGCTCCAGCGCCACCGGCAACAAGGAGTGAAAGAAGCGGCGGCGCTGTGCAGTGAGGAGAGAGAATAAAGCAGAACAAACTGGCCTTAAACCTCCACTGGCAGGGAAGGGGCTTTCTGGCTCCGGGGGAAGAGCTGTGTGACCTCAGGGAACTGAGAAATATCACAGAATGGCTTGGATTGGAAGGAACCTTAAAGATCTCTTTCCAAACTCCTGCCCTGGGCAGGAACACCTTTCACCAGACCAGGTTGCTCAGAGCCCCATCCAACCTGGCCTTGAACACTTCCAGGGATGGGATATCCACAGCTTCTCTAGGCAAGCTGTGCCAGTGCCTCACCACCCTCACAAGGAAGAATTTCTTCCTAATACCCAATCTAAACCTATGGATATGTAGAAGGGGAAAGGTGAAATCTCAGCAGGATGCCTGTCAATCACATAGAAGACTTTTAGAACAGTGTTTGAAAATTAAGGTCATTTAATTATAATGTAAAATGGGATAAAATTTACTATAAAGTATATAGGATGAGGATTTGCAGTAGATGAGGAAGATGGGTATAATCTGAACATAGAGATACAATCAGGCAGTTTGACAAATTATTAGAGAGATGAGAAGTGTAATTGAAAGCATAAAATGGTATTCCATGTGAATTTTAAATGTCTTACATCTGTCAGTCTTTACCCAACGCTTACAGAGCTTGCCACATATAAAACATAAAATCATGAAGCCGTGGTAGTTTAGTTTAAAAACAAACTACAAAACACAGAACCACAACTCAGTCCAGAAAAACATTTTGCCTTCTGCACATGAGGAAGAACATCACCAATTCAAGTTACAGCAGGCATATCTGGCATGTCCACAGAGATCCCGGATTCCATGAGAAGTTAACTGCGTAGGATTAAAACCTGGAGAAGATGCTCCTAAAACCTGCATTTGCATAGCTGGAGAAGGCTACCAGCCCATCAGCAGATGTAATTGTGAGCAGCAACAAGAACAAGCTGTGGTGTAGCAGCATCAAAATAGAGAGCCACAGCGCTGAAGCAGCAACAGGGGGTTGGAGAAGAGGGGGTCGACATTGGATTAATCTTTGAAAACAAACCAATAACATATTTAGCCTGCAGAGCTTATGCAGAGGAGCACAAGCAAATTTTGGAAACCAACAACAATGAAAAAGTGATGATAGTTCCTCAGATTTCTAGAAGCCAGCCTCAGCTAGAAAGTGGAAATGTTAAAAATGCTTTTAAAAAAATCCAGAGGGGGAAAAAAAAAGACAAGAACAGCTGCAATGCTACTTCTCATCTGTGCAAGATGTGTATTACAGGTCTCCTAACTTCACCAAAACAGGCACCAAACCCTGAACCTCTGTACCCTGTTCTGCCTTTCCTCCAGTATCAGTGTGTGCTGTGCTTTGCTCTCCGCTGAGGAAGGTGTGGGGCTCCCGGGTGGGTGTGGCAGTCGCTGCTCTAATCAAACACGAAGTGTGACGTTTCGAAAACAACCCCCGCTTTGATTCAGTCCAGAAACGGCAGTAGCTGAAATAATTCCTATGTCTCTATTACCCACTGATGCCCTTCTGCAGTTCTGTGCTGTATCCGGGAGCAGAATCAGAGAGGTATCGAGTCATGAGAAACCAAAAATATATGAAGGACTTAGTTAAAATACACCTTTCACAAACGATGGATAAGAGATAAAGGAGAGAAAAGTTATCACAAAGAACTCTATGTACCCTAATGTGGATTGTCCTGATCGGCTCCACTGTGTGCTCAAGGCAATCAATGTCTTTTTTTTTCCCCCCAAGTCTCTCTGGGTTCCTTGAGGTGATGTGTGTACGCAAAGGCTCCTTGTGTTTGGCACCGATTCGACCTCCCACTTTCCACTCTCCTAAGCAGGGCGGTAGAGACGCCAGCTCATTAGGTAATTTGTGTATTCAAAGAGGGTCAGGGAAGGAAACCTCAGGACGTTTCTGTAGCCTAATGGAAATCAGGCATTTAAGCAAGCGCGCAGTACCAAAGGGGTCACTACTGCAGCGGGCAGTCATCAAAGAAAAACTCTGTGATAATCTCTTGGTGTCCTGCTCTCAGGTTTTCAAACGCACAAGATTCTGCGTCCAGGCTCGGCCCTTGAGTGCTGTAATAAAGTCCTAATCAAGTGCAAGCAGCAATGATTATTGCTCACTGAGCTTTCTCTGTGCAAACCTACACAGCTTACCGAAGCTAGATTTCTTTTTTCTCCGAGGTTTTTTGACGTTTCAAACCTCTTGAAAGAGAAGATCTGTCAGAGAACAGGTGATTCTACAACTTGTAAAAGCATCTAAATCCTTTACATTTGAATGGTGTGATAAAAGCTCAAAGGAGGAGACTCCTGTTAGGAAATCCTTTGGAGAAGAAACACATCATCATTCACTTGGGCTTTGCCGGTGGATCTTACTCTGTTGTTCACACAAAGGGTTTCTGATATGCTCAGTCTAGCTTGGAATGGTCACCTTACAATGATGCTTTAAAGCTCAGACATTTGTGTTGAGGAATCAACCAAGTACAAAATAATAAAATTTTTAAAAAGCCAGTAGATAAACCAGGACTCTGTTCACAGGCAAAGATTCCAAGGAAGAACAAACAACTTGTAGACACAGCAGAGCAGGGAGAAGAAATTAAGATTTTATTCTCTTACCTCAGGAACACCAGGGTGCAGGGCATTCACTCTGACAGCAGGATCAGTAACAAGCACACTCTAAAGAAGTAGTTTCTTCTTTTCTTGATTCACAATAATTCTGCTATTTTGTGGGGTTTTCTTGAGGGACAATTAGGTGAGATCACCAGAAGATCTTATACGTGTAAGGCAGGTTTCTTGAGGTTTTTTTCCCTAACTTTGATCAACATTATAGTACTATGATATACAGTATGCAAACAAAACACTTCAAAACAGCAAGAAAGGCCTAGAAATAGAGAAGAAAAATTAAATAGGCCTCAGGCACAGGAAAGGTGGCATCCAGTCTTACACTTGCGAGGATACCAGGGGAGATTCTGTAAAGCCAAGCATCTGGTCACTGAGCTCCCTTCTCCAACCCCTGCCTCCCCATGCATGTCTTAAGCAGTGCAGGAAATTCCTGCTGCCTGCACCTCATGACTCACCTTGCTCAGAATTCTGCCTGCTCAGCAGCCTCTAGAAACTGCACCCTTCCCTTCTTTCTGCCCCACCCTTCCCCATCCAAATTCAAGGTCTGAAGGAAGAGGCTACGATCTCTCATTGCTTCAAGTGAGCAGCCAGCGCTGGGTTTCTCACCCTTCCCTTCAGACTGCGCTGAAATTGCCTCATGATGCAATTCTGACCCCACCCTCTCCTGCAGCACCCAGTTGATTATCCCTTTAAACTCAGCTTCCATGCTCTTTTCTTTTTAAAGCTGCCTTTAATCTTTGCCTGTACTGTCTGCTTAGAAACCATGACTGTAAGAAGCTACAAGCCACGCTTAAGTTGTGCCAACCAGAAGGCTGCAGGGAATGCGTGTTGGGAAAGGGTCCCTCTTCTCTCCCCAGAGTGTTGAGCCCTCTCTGTGGTTGTAACTGGCTTTGCAAAATGCTTTTCAGCAAAATGAATTCTTGATACTGCTTGGGACCTTCTTCCCCCTCTGCCCTGCCCCTGCTTTGTGTCATGCTGATCTGCTGCCTCTTCTCTGGTGCCAGCACAGCTGTCCCTGAAATTCCTGACATGAGCTAGACTGAGGAACTGCTTTTAGTGGTAACTAGGAGGAAAAAACTAAAATGGCATTCTGTTCCTGTTAGGTCATGAAACTTCAGAAAGATCCAGACAGCTCAGTCAGATGTAACACTGTGGGGATGGGGAAAAAAGGAACAGAAAAATGAACAATTTGCTAAGGTGACACAAAGGACCAGGAGTTACTTCAGCAATGGAAAACCCCACTCTTTCATTCTGGATCTCATCCAAAAGCACATCCTAGCATTCATTTTACTTGTTTTTGTGCTAAACTCTTGCCAGCCCAGTGGAGATGAGGGCATCTCTGCTTTAAGCCATCTATAAACACAGTGTTCCCATGTTCCATAGATATTCTGATGTAATTGAAAGGAATCACATTCCTTACAAGTAGGTGAAGCCTCTAAAATGCACGGTAATTGATGCTGATTTGTTGTCAAATTATAATGAAGGAAAACAGAAAATGCAAAAGAACAATAAAGCATGAAAATTTCTTGTGAGTGAAAGATAAAAAACTGTGAGTTTAAGGCATTAGGAGACCTTGTAATATGGTTCATTGGTGTGCTCTACAGGTTGCTTCAAAAACTGAAATATAAGCACAGAATTTCAAGTAGGTACTATTCAGCTGTGAAAATCTATTAGTTATAGATACCACTGAGAATGAACTCGAATTTGCTTCAGAAACAAAAGCTACTTGCAGTACTTTTGCACTGGTAGAGCTGAATATGAATCCAGTCACCCCATGTCTCTCAATTTTTGTGGCTTCCAGGGACTTGCATAAGTATATGCTAAAACTGCATTGTGCTTTTCTTTGAAACTATTGGGAAAGTTTTCAAATGCCATATTGGAAAATTTAAATAACTGATGATATCAGATATTCATATATCATATGAACAGGTAAAACAATAATATATGCAGGACTATACAAGCAAATAGAGCATCTTTCTCTGTCATCAGTATTGTCAATATTTTTATCTATCACTAAAAAAACTACCTACATTATCAGAAATACTTTCTTTTCCTCCCAAAGTATCCTAAATCTCCTTGTGTACCTTTTCTTTTTGGCACAGTTTGCTCTTTTTCAGTAAAAGGCAGCCAAAATTCCTAAGTCTCAGAAGAATCAACATCCTTATATGCTGTAATTTAGATTCATTTTAGGCAGAGATAATTAAAATATTTGCTTCCAGATTATAGAGTCTTTACATGGTGTTAATTTGGGGAATTGGTTTTTTCAACATTCTTATGCAAAACAGAGCTGGATTCCAGCTTTAAATGAAGGTGTGTGCCTGAGTGCATGTAGAGGGCTGTCACCACTATGTCCTTTAATTTTCTGCAGGTCACTTGCTGCAGAACCTCACAGTAAAACCAGAGGAGGTCATCCCAGCTGAGGGGGCCATTCTGCACAAGCCCACTAGGCAATAAATCCCTTTTGTTTCCACTGAAAATATAGATGTGAAGTCAGGAGCAGAGGCTTTTTTTGCACACATGGAAATTCTTTTCAAAAACCATAAAAGTAATCAAGATCTTGCATGTTGAAAAACCGGTGTGTAACCATTACAACCAAACAGAAATGCATAATTAATTGAATGCTAATTAAATACAAATCACAGCTTGGAAGGAGTACAAGTTTACAGCAGCTTTTCTGCATTCTAAGATTACTTTAAAAATCCCCTTCTTCAACTTGTGGTCATAAGTAGAATATGGGTTTTCCATAGAACAATTTTAGATTTCTTTAAACTAATGTTTCATAATATTTAAATTGAAATCCCCTTGTAGAAATCTAGTTATGAAGTTGGTGTGCTTTTTTTTTTTTCTCTCTTCTTGAAAGAATCTCCTGTCTTTCCAAGATCAACCTCTTGTGAACACATGTCCTTCCAACCACAGTTCTCAGCTTCTCAGAACATGCTTTGGTGGGCCCAGCAAGGGGCCCTGAAGATAATTAAGGGAGTGGAGCTTGTCAGATGAGGAGAGGCTGAGAGAGCTGGGACTGTTCAGCCCCCAAAAAGTGAAGGCTCAGGGGGATCTCATCAAGGTCTAAATATCTGAGAGGGGAAGTAAAGAAAGTGGAGCCAGACTTAGTGGTATCTGGTAAGGGCAAGAGTCAATGGTCACAAACTGAGATGCAGAAAATTAATCTTATTTAAACATAAGAAGAAACTTTTTCACTTTCAAGCAGTGGAAAAGGTTGCCCAGAGAGGTCGTGGCATTGCTGTTCATAAAGATATTCATACTTGGACACGGTCCTTAACAGCCTGTTCCTGCTGTTGTTGCTTGGACTCCATGATGTCCTGAGATGCCTTCCAACCTCAACTTTTCTGTGATTCTGTAAAACTGAGATATTATTCCTGTGTAACACAGAGACACAGGCACTGCTAAATCTGCAAAGCCAATAAGTATTTTTCTGGGTTCCCAAATATCACCATATACCCTGGCTTTGCCGCAGCCTGACGTGGGGATGAAAACCATATTCACACCCCTCCTGCCTCGCACCAGGCTTTGTAAAGGTAGGAAGGAGTCCTGGTTGGGAGCCACAGCAGCTGAGTTGAGCTGTGTGACTGGGACCAAGCACTGAGTCCCTGCAGGCAGGTTTGGATGCAGCCTGAAACACTGATGGCTCCATTCAGAATTCCCACGGTAGCCCGGATGACAAATGCAGGGTCCTGCTACATCCCGTGAGATTAGAAATGACAAGCAAGCGAGATTACATGTTTTCCATGATTGCCAGATCTTGGCATGCCAGAGACTTAAGGGAGAGAGGTTATCCTTAAGAGAGGCATTTATCACACACTCTGGCCAGCCTTGGGCAAGATACTGTCTTGGAAAAGGTGTCAAAGTCCAGATTTCCCAAAACCGCAACAGCTGGACAATTCATCTTCTCTCCTCACTGTTCTGCTTATGTTACAAGAAAGCTTGAGGTAATGGACGTGTATCAAACAGCTAGAGAGATACAGAATTAGTTTATTTAAATAGAATTTAATATTTGGTAGGCTTGAGCACAAGCAAACACACAAATTTCAGAAAAGTTCAGATTTGCATCCAAAGACTTGAATTGCTGTTATTAGGGCATTCACTGAACAGCAGAAGTCATACTCAAATTAATCAAAACTAATTTAACAATTACAAAACCAGCAGGATGGCTTCATTGTCATTTGCCACTAATGACAAATGTTTATTACAGATAGTGTATTTGTCTTCCATTTGAGCTATTAAAACACCGTTTCTATTCACAACTCCTCAAACCTTTCCTGTAAGATGAAGGATCCATCATGTTCATGGAAAATAAGCCAAGCTTGTAGAAGTACAGCACCCCTCCCTATTCTCAATCAATCAAATCTGAGGGAGAGAGGGAGACTGATGAGAACAACCTACTTTTCTGTGCATGGCATTCACTGAATGTGAAAAGGGGTTTCAGCAGGACCGAGAAAGTAGCTGTTGTCATGACAGCACTGGGAAGCCCAGGGACTGAAAAGATCTTCATCAGCTCACTGCAGCAATTCTGTGCCAAAGGAACTGTGCTGCCTGTCTGCATGCTGACAACAGAGCCAGGGGAATGCCTGCTTGTCAAACCTCTGTGGTTTTACTCTGCAAACTTCCCCACTCTTGGCCTCTGAAGCTGGAATATAGTTGCAATCTAGCAAAAATGGATCTCTCCTGGCCCCCTCCTCCCCCTTCAATACTCCCCACACCTTCTGTTTCTCTCTCTGGTCTAACAAGGGCACCACCCAGCCTTCTTGCACTGCCTTTTGCCACAAAAATGCCATGCTGAAGGCAGCAGTAACCTGTAAAAAACCCTAATCAAATACCAGCACATTCTGCAGTCCAACTCCATCGACGTAATGACCACCACTCCTGTATCCTCAGTGTGAGTGATCAGCGTGTCTGTGTGCCCTGGTGTTTGCCTGGCAGCTCTGGGGCAAGAGGCTGAGGATTTCTGTGGCAGGATCTGCTCCTTGGAGTCATACCCTTGACAAGGATGGACTGTAGCCTGGTCAGCTCTGGCCACTCCAACTCAAGTAAATGCATTGCCTTTCACACTGAGTTAGGCAGCCTGCTGTCTGTGCCAACTGTGCCCCCTGTAATCACCACAAGCACCAGTGTTGGGAGAACTATGAGCCTCTTCCATTCCCAGTGAAGATTTATTTTACAGAAATGTCTAAAAAATGGTATGTGCATAGGTGAGATCCTCATAATTTAGACAAGGAAAGTAAGGTCTTTTTGGCTGTGCACACATTGATTGAGTTCTGATGCTGTTTATTTGAAGCAGTGGGAAATGAGAACATTTAGAAACTTGCATTATACTCCCACTGGTTATCACTGATGGAATGAAAACTGAGATTGAGTGCTTTACGCCCAATCTTGCAACAGACATCTCTATTGCAAACTAAATGACCAGAGATGTGTGCTCTCAGATTAATTTTACAAGCATTGTCTGAAACTTTGGCATCTCTGGTATTGATTCACAAAATTCACATTGACCTCAGTGGGGCCAGACTATCAAACTCAGCCTGAGAGCTGGGGAACTGAGTTCTGAGGAACTCACAGCAAATCCTGATATCCTGATATTATTGATGGCTGTTAGGAAGTGGGAACTTGGCACCTACCACACCTACCACACTTAGGGAGAGCCTAAGTTGCTCTGTGACTCCTCCATCATTCAGAATTTCAGTAGTTCAGAGGCTCACTCTCTCAGGAAGCCTGGAATATGTGGCAGAATTGGGAGATGTAGATCCTAAATTAGCTCAATGCCTTGATGATGTGCCCTATGGATGCACTGCGTGTCTTCTAATAGGCAAAGCAGCGATTCCCCTCTCCTGAATTCTATTCCCAGCTCCGTTGCTCCCAGATTCTCCAAACAACTGACTGCACAGGGGTGGGCAAAGCATTTTAGCATGTTGTTATGCAGCAATTTATGCATGGTTAGGATATGCATGACAGTCTCTTTCTGAGGACTGCTCTGATGTGTAGTTGTTTGTCTTTGAAGCCTTCCAGTGAAAGCTGCTGTTAAACCCACACACGCAGTATTCTCAACAGGGATGGGCCTAACTTTTAATGACATGATGCTTTTGAGTCTAGCCAGTCTTTTAAAACTGTTTTTTCAGCTAAGGTGAACATTATGTGCTTAATGACTTTTGCCTAGTGACACATTGCAACCTCTGTTCAGGAAACAAATACTATCCAGTACTTTTTCTAGGCAGATCAGTGCCCCCAAACAACCTGCTATAATACTGAAGTTATAGTAGGAAAAAGACCACTATATATTCTTAGCAAGCTGTTGCTATAGAGGCCTCATGTCAGGAGCAGTTTGGCTTTATATAGCATTTAACTGGATAATATATCAGAACCATCATCTTTGCAGTTGCATTTCTGTCTGGGTTTGGCAACACTAAGTATTTGTGTCATCTCGGTGAAAAGTGGATTTGGCTATTTAAAGCCTGGAAAATATAGGAAACTCTTTAGAGCAAGGTGAAAAAGAGCTGATTTTACATGAGGTGAATCTTACAATCCATGCCTACATGTCTTCACATAAAACTGGGGACTCTTAAATTGAGGAAACTATTTGATTGAGGTTGTGCTAGTGCGTAAGAGGTACAACAAAGACAGATGTATTTTAGAAGTGTAACTCAGGCACTGAAAGCATTAAGGTATCAGCTCTGTAGAGAGCGATGACCTACTTCTGCCTTGTTTCTTCCAAGGAAAATCCTTTGGCACCACTTCAGGCCATGGTTTCTGTTCTCCCTGCTATCCTGAGGACCTGATCTTACACAAAAGTGCCTCAGACACGTTCACATCCCCATTTCTCAAGCCCAAGTTTCATGTAGAGAGGAAGCAAAGCAGCAAATTTAAAATGGGACTTTACAGAAAAATATTTACATTCTCCTCACCATCCTCAAGAAAACATAAATTAAATGCTGGACCAATGTCTGTGAACCACTTGTCTTTCAGATTTTTTATAACAGAACAATTTTGGAGGTCTTTCGCATATTAATACAGTCAGAATTGGGGACTTTCTTGTATTGCAGTAAGTGGTCTCAGTCCACCGCCTGCACTGCACTATGGTAACTTCTTTTGGCATATTGCATGCATATTCATTTCCAGGACATGCAACATATTCTCATCAGTTTATGTTCTATAACTCAGTTTATGTCATGCTTAACAAAGTATGACAAAATAAATGCTGGTTTAAAAGCCATATAAATATTGAAGCACGAAGCATTCGAGAGTTACTCCCCTCCTCCCTTATCTAATTATACTACTAATAAGCAACATGCAGAATTTTGTCTGAGATGTAGGAACCACAAGAGATCAGATTCTCGCACAAATTCTCTCCTGCATCATAATGTTTGCAGTGTAAGCATGTTTAAATCATGCATTCTGTCCACCTGAAGTCAAAAGGGCTGTTCCCATCTGGGCTCATATTTGTTGCATCAACACAGATTCTGTTGCCCTGGTTATGCCCAGCTGCAGGTGAGGCCAAGAACACATTTTCTCTGTTTTACAGTAATTTGTCTTGTAGTTCCAGTGTAATACGATTGTCCCCTTTTTATCTTTAATTGTTGTTGTGCACAATTAAGCAGCAATACCACAACACTTAAAAAGTCACTTTGTCTTCCCATTTGGTGAAGCAACCCCATTTTTTGTGCAAAAGAAGTCTCTAAGATGTGGCTGAGCCTTGCAAAGAAACCTGTTCATGCAAAGTCGTATCAAGAACTTCTTTCATTTAGGTTAAAGGATCAAGTCCTTAACATTTGAAAATACACAATAAACACACAACACTGCATCATTGAGTAGGAAGGTTAATAAAAATACAGCCTGGCATTAACATTAAAAAGGCCCTAAATTTTTTCTTCACAGGTAATTAGTTCACACAATGAAATAATCTCCTTTCTTATCCTAGAAACACATGCATAAAACAGCTCAGATAACATCATTTACATACAGGCTGCTGCATCCGCATGTTAATGTCTGGCAGTGAAAAGTTCAGACAAGTTTGTAATCCCCGATTTCCTGCGCGTGCTCAGCACCCAGATTCCCAGAAGGAAGAGAAAGGGATACTAAATATTACAGAGATGACAGATCAGCTGCAGTCCGCCACATCTGGACAGCTCGAGCAGTTACAGAGTTTCTCAGAGCACGGGCTCTTTGACTGTCCGGGACATTTTTTTAAACTCATCTTGGTGTTTGTTTCTTTTGTCAGTCACTTCTGGCCATGGCCATCACCCTAAGCCTATTGTGCTGCCGCCACTTGCTTTGTCCGCGTTGCTCCATCGCGTGGTATTGGGAGCAATCTGCATTCCCATTTAAAGCACTATCATGTCACCCATCAGCGATCGCTCGCTTTCATCCCTTAAAACTCTCACACAATGGCAACCACGCCGTGAGGACAAAGGGCCAGGCAGAGAGGGAAAAGGAGGGAAGCTGCAGTGGGAAAGCAGCAGCAGCAGCTGCAGCCGGGCTAACTTTGTTCTCATTCTGCGTGAGCACTTGAACTTGCACTGATAACATCCGTGCCCTTCATCTCCCGCTTCCCCATCACCTCAACTTATCTGCCCAGGACAGACACTGGAAGGAAGCTTGGCTGCTTCTGCATCAAGGCCAACAGGCAATAGCAGTATTTTTCCAGCCCAAGCCAGCGAGTCCGTGCCTACCTCCAGCTGCAGGAGAAAGGGAGGGCTGCGGGGCTGCGGGAGGGAAAGCCTCCTCTTGCAGGAATACTGATCGCCAGCAGCCCTTTCCAAAACACAAACCCTTCTTAATCATTAAACACAAATCCTATAAATCAACAGCTCCTCAGCAGTTGCTGGAGGAGGCAATCCATTCAACTGAACAGAAGTCTGGTTTGCTGCACTCAAAGATGCAGGTACAGCACCCAAGGGTTTGGGAATTGCCTATAGAGTCTGCAGTGCCAAAGCTTTAACAAGGATTCACTCCTGTACACTGTCATCTTCTTATCAGTTTGGAGCCATCACCTGCAGAGATCCTAGACTTCACAGGTCGCCTATGGGTAATTGCCTGAAAATGTTATGAAAGTTAGGGATTCTGTTCACAGGTGGAATAACTGCAGTGCTACAGCCTGGAACTGGCCAGCCAGGGAAGGATGGATTGGAATCCGTGTGGAGCACTTCTGTGAAACAGCAGGCATGGCTTAAAGCAAGGCTTTAGAGTCCCACCTTTTACAAACATGACCCAGCATGCTCCTTGGGGTCCACAAGATTTTAATGAGGCAAAAACGGTCAAAATGTCATGACCTCTGTTCTTCCTTGTCCTAAAACCTGGATGATGGAAAGGGAGTTTAGCTAGGTTGTATTTAGCTGATCACACAGAATGGAATAGCTTTAAGATAATGAAATAAAAGTTTTAAAATAAAAGCTGTGAGGTGAGAGTAGTTATCTTCCCAATACTCCAAAGGATCAGCTTATATAAGCAAGTATGATTTTTCCCAGTGCTTTAGTCCATGAGTATTAACCAGTTCCTCTTCACTAAGGCAATCTCCTAAATGGCTGAGGCTGGTTTGTTAATTTGTAGCTGCTACCTTGTAACTAGTGATCAGGATTTCACACATTATCCAGGCACTTTGTCTTTATTGAAAATATTTATTTGTAGGCACAATATACTAGAAACAGTAGTTACAAAATATTATGGGTCTGTTGGCATAGGCTAAGAAAACAGCCAGGAATGTTATTTAAAGGTGATTTTGGTTTCCAGGCAATTTCCCTGCTCACAAAATGACACTTTCAGCTAGACCTGACTCCTACAAGCTGGTTCTGTGCAGTACCAGCCCTTGCATGTGCAAACTCTCTGAGACATTCTCCAGGTAGCCAAAAAGCAAACACAAAATAGCAGCAGTCACCAGTGTCAGAAAATATTCACCAGAAAGTTCAGCTGTCTTTTTTCTCCTCTGTCTAGATGAGACCCTTTCAGTGTATAAAAAGAGTAAACCCTACAGCCATTAACAGCTGTTTCCTAGATGGATGAGCATACTAAAAAAAAAAAAAAAAAAGAAATAAAAAAACATTCCTCTTTAAAGCTAAAACATCTGAAACAGCCTCCATGTTCTTGCTGACTTGGGAATTTACCCAAAAGAAAGTTGCCCAGTATGACAGTATGAAGCAGTCAACTACATGTGTAATCAGTGTCAAGACTCACCAGAAATTCATATTGTGAAGAAGTGATTTATGACTTGAGTTGAATTTTGCAGCCTTTCCCCCCCTCAATTGCTTTGAAATGTACTGTCAATTAATGACAATTTTCTCAAATAAATTCTTATGAATTTGTTTGTACCTACTAATTCTTCTATTTCTAGTAATGTGACTATTACTTAGAATTTTTTTTTTCCAAGTAGAATCCATTGCTGAAAATAAGGGGTATTCAGATGCAAGTTACTTGGAAATGTTGGCTGTCTCTCATGATACGCTTTGACTCAACGTTTCAGGTTGATAAGCACCTGCATATTTTCACCACTCCAAGCAAGAAACTGATTGCTTGGATTCAGCTGCTCATGTAAGGACAGACAGCTGGGGTGTGAATAAGGCATTTTTTCTCTGCATAAGGAATGCAGAGTATTTTACACACTGGGCTGCAATGGGTTTAAAGATGCAGAAGTGAGTCCAGGACAGTACAGGTCACTTCACTGTGACAGAGGAAAATGATGACAGATGACAACAGATGAGGATGAGGTATTTTCCTGAAAGTTTTCATTGACCAAACCTTGAGGCTGTAAGTAAATCTTGCTTGTTCTACATATAAACATGCAGAGTCTGCTTTTTTTTTAATTTTTTTTTTTAACAGTATTCATTTCACCTTCAAAAGAGCAAGTGAGTGTTTCCATTTTTAGTTTGAAATACTTTGAAGTATTCCCGTTCCACAGAATGGGGATCTGGATAGAATTTGACAAAAAGAAAAAATGAATTCCTTATTTTTGATTTGGTTTCAGTAATAAAGAAGTTAATGATCTCACATCTGGTTTTGTCCAGATATACTCTACAGCAGTCCACTGGAAACAGCACCATTTGCTTATAGCTTTACTTTCATCCCAAACAGAACCTAATCCAGCCTAAATAAGTGTTCTTAAACACATCCCTAGCCTCACTGCCACATGAGGCAATTAGCAACCTGTGCTGATGTCACTTATCCAGAGCTGCAATTAAGTGTTGCTTGCAGTTTCACCACAGCAGCCAGATATTTAGACAGACCTTAAAAACATTTTCTTTGGCATACCACAGAATGAAGAAACACCACAAAAAAAAAAGAAGTACCAAAACCTTCATTCCACAAGTAACATTTGAATGCTGACACATCTGGAACAGCTGGGTAACAAGTTATGCATGTCAAGTTCAGAGAGCAGCTGCTTTTAGCCTTCATTTTGGGTCAGGCATTTGTTTGCAGCCACCAGTATATTCCATTTTATTTTGTAGCAGCTTCTTCAGTGTTCCCATATGGACAAGGCAAATGGCTCCAGCAAGCATATTTTAGAAGAAATGAAGGCCAGATGTTGCATTGTTATCTCTATGTGCATCCTTAAAAAAGTTAAGATTAAGTTGTTTCAGATATATTATTAATGCCAGGTACAGGCAATTTGTTTATCAGCCGTTTAAATGTCAACTTTCTGAAGGACGGAAAATAACATTTTAACTTAGGATTCAAACTGAAGTAAGATTAAACTACCCTAGAATAACTTCAGAAAATGATTATAGCACAATCCAGGATCACAGGGACAAAATAGCACTGTGTAGAAAAGACATGATGAGCCATTTCTGAGATCTGAATGAGTGCTACTTATGGTTTATTAGAAAAGGAAAAATAAACCCAGTCCACCTTATCTTCAACATATAATGAAAAGTTTGGGGGTAAGACTTATCCAACAGCATCACTGATTAAAGGCCTTCTATTCTGCTGCTTTACTCAACCAGGATACAACTTAAGCCACCAGTCTAAGTCCTAGAGAATTTAATAAATCCATTACTGACAGTGTAACTCATTAATGTTTTTCATGTATGCACTCCTGGTATATCTACTGGATCCAACGGGGTGGATAAGAAATCTGTCACAGACTGTCCGATCAATGTGATTTAGATAGAAATGTGTAATTTTTTTTTTCTAATTCCCTGAAAATAGAACCTTACTGGACTCCTTTTATGACGTGTATTTCTGAGGAAATGTGAACTGAAGACTACTTTTTCCACCTCAGTGATAACATAAACAAAGTTTGGGTTTCAGCTGCCTGGTGAGGTCTTTCCTTTTGAGCCAGTCCACAACGTACAAAAACTGCCAAGACACCAACTATAACTTTTTGAGTAATGTCACTTTATTAAGGGACTTAAAAGAATCACATTCTCTAGTAGCCTTGGAACAATGCAAATGGTGAACAAAAGACAAAAATAGATGTAATTGGTTCTGAAAAGCATGAACATCTGTAGAGAATGTGTTGCATTATTCCTAAGAACTCCTGCTTTTGAAAAAAAGCATGTTCCATATATACAAGTGTCAGTGCAATAGCCAATAAAGCAATCAGTCAGAAATATAAAAATATCCTAGATACAAACTTAAAATAGATGTTTGAAGGCTGACTGTATCAGTATTCTGATATTTCTACATCTCAGGAGTATGATCACTGGGATGAGTTATTCTGATGAGGTAAGAAACAGTAGATGCTCTGTGATAACACAAAGCCATACATTTATTATTTTTTTTCCATAAGACAAAAAGTAGAGCACCCAATGAAACTCTTTGCAGCAAGTGCCCACAAGAAGTGAAATTATAGTCTATGATCATTACTACATTCCTGCATCATTCACCTTTGCTGTCTTTGCCAACAGTTCTATCAGCAAAACTTGCTCATTCTCCCTCCCCTTGCCCAGCTCCTTTATAAACTGCACATTCCTCGCAGATACACCAAACCAACAACTGCTTTAGACACAGACAACATCTATAAATGCCCAAAAATCACTTAGTCATTCTTTCCTTTAATGGTTGCAATTCTTTTCTTGGCAGCAAGGGCAGAAAGAGATTGCAAAACTTGACAGCGAACAGGTCTCTATAGAAGGGTTAGGGAGAGAACAGGGTGTGTCCTATTTGCTTTGCCTCAGGTGTTCCAGTGATGCCACTGAACTTAAGCCTTGGCTGGCTGAGCAATAAAAATCACATTCCACTTCTTTCCTCTGTCTTTTGGATGGAAGGCTGCACTAATTTGGGGCTGCTGTTCCAAAAAAAGAGGGCGATGTGGTAACTTTTCAGCTGGATGCTGTCTGCCTGCATCATCACTCATCTTTCCTTCAGCCACCTCTTTCACTGTGACCCTCTCCAGGCTCTGCTGCTGAAATCTGATCCCTATTTTTTTCACTTTTCAGAGAGAATGGCAGAACAACAGGTAGCCAGACAACATACTCTGTGTCTTTGTGGCAAAGAGCACCAGGAAGAACTGGCAGCAGAGCTGGGAGTACCAGAAGAGTTCAACAAACCCCAACTCCTACTTGAGGAGGGGGGCAGTGGTAAAATCATTCCAAACTGTGTGACAGTACCAGGCACTCCTCCATGCAAAAGCACAATGAATTATATAGTCTCTAGAAGAGCAATATTAACTTGATCAGGATATGATTTGTATGATAAAAAAAGCACAACAGGAGCTGGCAGCTGCCTTCCTGTGAAACTTGCCTTACCACTTATGGCACACACATGCACTGAAGCACACAGCAGTTGCCTGAACATGCAAAAGATTCCTTAGCTTTACATCCCAGATTCAAAAGCTTTCCCTGAAATATTTTCATTTCTCATCATTCTTTTCTAAATCTCTTTTTGTCTCAGTTAAATTCAGGCAGCTGTGTGAGGTGGAACAGCGAAGCTGGTAACATCTGTAGTGTGACAACACTTGACAAATTATTTCAGGTTTTCCTTCAGTTTCTGGAAGATGCTATGCAGATGCCAAAGCCTCCAGGAATCATCACACTTCTCTCCTTAACCCCAATGAACTTGGCAATCAGGGTTTGCAAATATTGAATTACTGCTCACCACACCCCACCAAGGCAGGCTATTACCTCCCGTGTAAACAGACAGGGAACGGAGGCACAGAATGACTAAGTGATTATTCCAGTATCACAGCACAAGTCTGGGAGAGCCAGGAGCTGAACCTGTATTTCTTGCATCTCAGTCTCAGGTTGTCTGTTTTGTTCTGTGTTGCAGCCTTAATTCTTCCCTGAAGAGGAAGACTGGGATCTCTTAAGAGTCTGTCACTGCTACTCTGGTTGACAGGTGATGTTGCCAATGGGATAGGAATTGTTGCATTCCTCACATCAAAAGGTGGAACACAATGTGACATCTGTTTGCTGGAAGAAATACTAACCATACAAGTCCTTAAGAACATCAACATTTATTTAATATGATATAAAAGAAATGGGATATGAACATTCGTATTTGAACAATAATAAGTGGCTTCTTATACTTACATTGTATGTGCTCATTGTATAATATATACACAATGAACATAATTACATTTGTACACAAACTAAGTACTGGATTGAAAACCTGCTTATTGCTGTACACACCCTAACCCCATGAAGGAAAAGCCCAGTACCTCAAAATACCTACACTCCATTTTAGTCAAGAAAAAGTAACCACTAACATATATGTCTATGTTGACAGAAGTGTGGCAGTAACTGCTGACATTGCAACCTGACCAAGAAATCATTACAGCAGAAACAGGACATCTTTTACTAAGCAATAATAAAAATGGCACATTTTAAATATATCTATATGTATATATATATATAAAAATTTTACAAACAAATTGTTAAAACAATAAATTGTAATGTTTAAAAAGTGTAAAACAAGGTTTAGTGGTGATATGTAAAATTAACCGGGTTATGCATTTAAAAGAAGCAAAAAAAGTAAATTTATATGATCCATAATTAAAGGAACTTTAAACTCTGAAGAATAGCAAATTAAGTTCTGACTGTAGGCTGCACATTAAAAAGAGCCTTTATTTTATGTGCACAGAAATCGTAGCAGCAAGCTGGTATCAGGAGAACAATCTGAAGGTTGTTGAGTGTACACGTGGGCCATTTAAAGCTCTCTTGGAATAAACATTTTCCAGGAAGTGATAAAATGATGCTCTGTGGCCAAAAGCATCAGAACTATGAATTTCATAGATTTAAAATATACTGTACAATATCTTCTCATATTTTCATAGGTCAGGTCCATACATCTCAGGCATGAATTGTTTCACCAAAAGCCGTTAGTGCTGAAAGACAGACACAGATTAAGTTAATAGCAGAATATTGTCCAAAGAATTCAGGGGATTAAACACAGCAAAGGATTCCTGACCTCATCCTAGCAATGTAGGTGTAGAACATAATGAAGTATCTTGGAAATCAGCTGTTTCCACAACCTGTTTTCCTGATAATACTGCTGTCAATATATTTCGACAGCAAGAAGCAAAACCAAGATTTTTTTCAAATTTACACCACTTTGAATGAAAGTCTGTTTACTCTGAGAGTTTTATCCATGTTACACATGGTCACCTCCAAATGCTCTTCACCTAAAACCAGTAATAATAGCAAAGATCCCAACTGGTCTTAGAAAAGACAGCCGCATTTTGAAGAGGGATGAAGAACTGTTGAGCTGCTACACTGTACTGGCAGCGTACTTCAAGTGCTCCACCCAGAGCTTGCTGTGTTTTGGTAATTGCTGCAAAGACTTCTATAAATAATTTTTAACAGTTCAATGGTAAAAATGTTCCTGAGCTTTGAATCCAGGTGCCATATAAAATTTCATTATCCCTTCATTACTCAGTGAAAATGCAGTGCTTAAAATCGAACAGTGTTAGTGGTACACACAGAGATTTGTCTCTGCAAAATAAGGGCTGTGACAAAAAGGAGCCTTGTGTTAAGGGGTTTCTCCTTAGTCCTGCAATATCCTGTGCCACTAATTTCCTATGGCAAATCCCCCCGGCATCGTGCCAAGAGTATCATTTTTCTAATTGACTGTAAAAGCCAAAAATAGGTATTACCTCTTCATTCCCTGAAATCTACTATATATTTTCCAGATGCTGCCTGAATAATTTGGTTGCACATGAACAGGGCTGATCCTAGAGCTTGGAAGTTCCCTTTGCCACATACGACTTCTTGAAAATGATGGATGCTGAATTCCTGTGCATTAAAAGATGTGCCAGAATCTCTCAGCAAAGCACTGGAACACTGGAACCACAGCCCCAGAAGGGAAAGGGCATTAAATTGTGCAGGCAAGCACCATGCTTCCTCCATCTCCTCTGTATGCTAAGCCCAGCTCATGGCATGAACTTGTTTTGGAACTCCAAGGAAACAATCAACAAAGGCACCAAGTACAGCGATGTGGAGTGTACATGCACATGGTTAAGAGCTTTTTCCAACTCAATCAAAACACTAAACAGCCACAAGGGCTGTGTTTGAAGTTCTGGAATCCTTTCTCCATCATGGTGAGGCATGTGCAAGCAGAGCATCAGACTGAGAAGTGCCATCCCAGATGGAGCATTCTGTCACAGGCAATTAAAGCCTCTTCAGGGGCTGGAGAGAGTAGAATTGTCCTGAGCACAGAAATGCTCCACCTGCAGTACTGGCTGTGGGGATGCACCTCACCAAGGGGGCCAAGCCTTGGGCTTTAAGTGACAGGGCAGATCACTAAATGAGTGCCTTCCCTTCTCCTATTTATTTCTATTTTATTTAGCATAAATCCTAGAGAAAATGAATTTGCTGATCTGATCATCTGAGCTGAAAGCAGCTCAATGCAAGTGGTGTTAAATTTCTGGTTGCTCCCCACTCCTGATAGGTGCCCTGTGCCTACAGACAGAATCCAGCAGTGCAGTTTCACTTTCATTATTGACCCAAAACTCGGCTGAAGGGGGAATGTCCATCCTATTTAAAAAGGAGATGCATGATAAATGTGTGTATATTTACACAGTGAGCTTGAAAAGCATTAACACAAATCAGTATTTCCAGAAGAGAAGTCCCACTGATTCTTTTAAAACAGCTCTGGAATAAAAATTTCGAATAAAAGTAAAAAAAATTCAAGCTAAATCTAATCATGCCAGGCCACACCCATTGGGAAGGCAGGAGCAGTGTCAAGATAATGTGAAGATAGCATTTTCCACTTTCTCAAAAGGAAAAAATATTAAAATAATTTTTCTTTTTTTTTTCTTTTAAACAGTTTTCTTTTTTTAAAAAAACACTTTCTTGCCTTTAGTTCATATACCAGAGGTCTTTGTGATGATTGATAAGCCTAATTTTGCTAAGATGAAACCTTGGCAATTGAGATTGGGACAGCAAATAATAAAAAAGGCATTTTCAGATGTCCTCATGCTAAATGACTGAAAATGTCTCAATTTTAAATTGTTCTTGATTTTAAAGGTTCCTAAGTCACATTAGCTATGGGATTTAACACTGCCATCAAAATAAAGCTCATTCTTTTGGTAGAAAGCTTATTTAAACAGACATTTCCTGACAACAAAGAAACGTGGATTGATTTAAATGCTGGTAAAGTGCTGAAGCATTCACACTGATATCCTACTAATTTTCTTAAACACTTGTCTCAACAAACACGTTCTTTATACTTCCATTGCCATTCATTAAGTGGGTAACACCACAGGTAGGAACATGTAAATCTACCCTAACTCATGCTTTCTAACATGATTCTTAGAAGTAATCACCCACTATGACAGGAAAGAGCAGCTGTGTAGGGCTTGCTTTATAGAAAGAAAAAAAAAAAAGCTTTTTAATTGTTGTTTCTATGTTTTAAGCCATAAATTCTGCAGTCCATTAGCCCATTCCCTCCTGTGCATCACTCAGTCTTAGCTCTGGTTGCCCACTTTGCCCATTACCACGACTGAAGCATCAAGACTCATTTGCACCTGTGCAGCGATGCTGGTGCCTTAACTCCCTGTTCTGTAACAGCTTAGGCCTCTCGTGTAATTCCAAGGGCTATTACCCTGCCAGTTGTGGAGAACATGCTTGATAAACCAATTAGCCCTTTCCCTTTGTAGCTGGATGGAGAATGCACTCCTTGCAAGCAAATCAATACAGGGATTTGTTTGTTTTCTGGCTAATTTATATTCAACACTGCAGATAACTCAGTCTTGCTGAGTATTGGCTACAGATGTTTCTCACAAAAATAACAGAATTTAAATACCTGGAAAAATATTAGGAACAGGAGGGGTGGGAAAAAAAAAGAACGTACTTCTCTGTAACTATACACACATGAAATGTGATCCTTCTGTGAGCTGTGTCTGTGTGGATGGAGCTGGTGACAAGGACGATTCTGGTGAAGAAGGCAAACTTTTCACTGCGAGTCATACAGCAAAATAAATAAGAGTACAAGTTATAGGAGCCATAGTAAAGATAAGCTTGAAAATCACCATTTTAAGCCATGGTAAACATAAGCAGCAACAAGTGAAAGCTACATAAGTAAGGACTCAAAATCTGCTCAGCACAAAAAGCACAACTTCAAGGGAGAGCATAGCTGATCCTCAGTCAGAAATAACTAGCAGAACAGCAATACTGAATACTGATGAATACTGATGTTTTATGTTGCCAAGAAAGAGAGGGAAAACCAAGTAAAATTTAAGTAGTTGGGATAGGCCCAGACCCACCTTCATATCCCAGCTCAGATTAGCTCAGTTTTTTCATTCTGCTGAGTAGTACAAATGTACATACAAGTTCTGCTTTTGATTATCAAGTCACAGAAAGGATTGCTGACTGCACTACAAAGGTCCAGATCACCTTTTATATCCGTAAGTTGAACCATTTGGCTTATATAACCATTCCCATCAGCAAATATCCTAATAACATCTTGAATTCTCTCTTCTCCCTTCCTCCCCCCCAATCACTCCCCTCTCTTTTTTTCCTTCATAGCATGCAGTTTTGCTTTATTCCAATCTTCTTTTCTTGCAAAATAGTCCACCACTAGTCATTGTACCAGACAGGCAGTGTTTTCTGTTTCTTCATCTTCCTTACTCCCCAAAACATGACCAAACTGGGGTCTTTTACTTGCTAGTTAAAAATATTGGAAATTCTCAATAATTCCACAATCCTGGGCATATCTAAGGCCACTCAGCAGCAGGGAGCAATGGTAAAAAATCTATATATATCCAGGACTGAGATGAAAAAGGAAGGATTTGCTCCAACCAACAACTACAGTATGACTCAATTTCTGGCAACAGTTATTTAAATCCCTGAATTAGCAGCTATAAAAGCTATATTAAAAGCTCAGGAAAATGGTGTTTCTGTAGCTGTCCACTGGGAAACTATTTTTTCTCTACGTTACAGAACTGTACACTTCACATCTAGACTAGCTCAGCATTTCCAATTCACAAGGGTTTCAGAGCATCAAAAGACACAATCAAAAGGAAATAAAGTTTTACATATGTACTGTGCAAGTTGTGCTTCAGTCAAACTCTTTTCCATACCTGCTGCTGCCTGATTTCCTTTTGAAGACTGTGGTGCTAATTCAAATGAAGACACAATCCCTTCTTGTTCTTCAACACTAAGTATTTCACTTTCTTCTGAGCAGGTTTTGGGCTTGTGGTTTGCAACTGTGGTCACACTTTGCAAGCTGCTTAATAAAAGCACAGCGTTTAGAACTCGCTCTAACTTAATTTCAGGTGTTAACCACTAAGTATAGGAGCCATAATTTAATTTTCTCCTGTTAATAGAAAAAAGTTGCAACTTGCAAGTCCGGGTAGCATAAATTAGGCAGGCATTTTGAAACCCTTCTACTTTGTACAGCTACACTTTTAAAAAGGCACCTGGAATTAAATTCCTTTCCTTTATATACTCCTGCAGTTTCCTGTTGCTGAAGGGTCCTGTGACAAAGTTACGACCTAATGTGAGAACTCACTTAGGACCTGCAGTGCAACTTACACTAAGGTTATGAATCCTGAGAGAGAAATATCCAAGATATAATAACCCTCTAATTCTGCAATGCTGCAAAGTAGTGAGGTAAAAATTAAAGCAGAAGGTGTACACTACAATGTTTAGTTTGCTCCTAAGTATCAGCAATAAAGAGCATGCTTTGGAAGCACTGGCTGAAGTGTTCACAATAAATTGATACAAAGCTTGAACTGACATTATTAAACATATTTTGGAGGCCAAAACAAGGATCATGAATGAATTGTTTAAAACTGGGACAACACTTGAAAATAAACATTGCTTCACCCACCAGCTCATCACCTCTTACTGAACCCCTGCAGCAGTTAAGTATCTAGGTTTTCCTATATGTAAACCCTTCAAAACCATATAAATATACCTTGTCAGTATTTATGGCAGTTGCTTGGTCCATTCAGCTAATAAATACAACATGGAAGTTTAAAATAGCCTCTGAACATCTTGTTTGATTTTTACCTTATATCACCATCATGTGTTTCTTCCAATTTATTTTTCTTTTCTGCTTTCTCTTCATTACTCACTTCTTTTGAGTCAGATACAACATGTGCATCGGATAAAAGATCATCAGTTTTTGACAGCTATAAAAAAAATTGAAATCATGAAACAAAAGGCTGTAACACACACTAAGTGGCAGATAAGAAATACAGTACCAGGAAACAGTTTTATTAACAGACAAATTTTGCCATCATGTATACTTAGTAACTCAGAATTACATAACTTAAAGAAATTTTTATCAATACCATGCAGGTTAATAGAGTTATCCTAAAACTTATACCAGAGTCCATGGGCAGGGCTTGACTTAATAACTTCCAGAACTTATCTGAACTCTTTGGATTGCAGCCTGCCTGTTTTTTTCATGCTATCCCTCTCTTCATGATGCCAACAGAGATTCCAGATACTGCAATATTTTGTTGATAAGAATGAGTGCTGCTCTTAAAGGTCTGATTACATATGATCAATTTGAGTGTACTGCATAATTTTCCTTTTGAAATATCTGCATATTTAACAAAGTAACAGTTAATGATAACTTCTCAATAAGGAAGGTTTTTTTTTAATTGATAACAATCAAATCAGTTATTTGATTTTATACCACTCTCCATCAGATATATATTTAAAAAACTAAGCATCAAATAGGAAAACAAAAGGAAAAATAAGTGAGGAAATGGAAAAGCAAAAAGTGATTAACTGAGGAATATGGATATAGAAAAACAAAAAACCTCTACACAATACTTTAAAAAAATATTAAACTATAAGCAGGATGTGATTATGTACAAGCAACTTTAGTAATCCATTCTTCCCAGTCAGTCAGTCAGGTTTTGCTGAGTGTTAAGGGCACTTTAGTACCAGAAACACCAAGGCAATTCCCTGCCAGGCGAGTTTCAAACTATTTCAAGGCAGAAGTCAAGCCAGTGACAAATATCTAAAAGTACAGGTACTGCCTACTTCCATGTATAATTTGTTGTGCCAGCTTTACTCTGCTTTCTATTAACTATTTGAGGCACTAGAGCCAACCAAACAAAAATTCAGGGACATTAAATGGCTGTCAAAAATTACACTGGGGTAGGCTAAGCAATGAATATGTCAATGAATGATTATTATTTAAAGACCATATACAAGAAAATTCAATGTAATTTTGTGAATCTCTATGGAACACTGTCTATTCAACAAGAAGTCTCTATCTTCCAAGCAAAAGGAACTAGCTCATTTTCCCATACTCCGGTGTGTGCACCTCAAAATACTTTTTTACTGCAAGACAAGCTGATGAACAGTTTAATAAGGAATAGTTCTGTACCTCTTTAGCAAAACTTGAATTATGTTCTTGTTCTCCATCATTTTTCAGTTCTGCTATTTCTTCTCCAGGACTTCCATTATTTTGTTTCAAATTATTTTCTCTAGTGATACTCTGCAGCTCCTTCATGTTACTAGATACTGTATCATCCTTTTTCCGATTCTGTGGAACAAAATTGGTATGTGGACATACTGTTACAAAAGTTATCACAGTCTGAGTTCCGAGCCTTGTGCTGTCCTCTGACTGTGATTAAAAAACGTACTTGACAAAACATTAAGCATACATTGCAATAAGGAAAAGGGAAATTGTTAAGGACTTGGAATTTTCTCATTTTTGTACCTTTCAAAACAGTTCAGCCTGTAGTAAAATTTGTCTGTAAGATTACTGTACTTTCTGCTCCCCCCATCCTCTCCAGCATTTTAATGTCACCCTTATCTTCTGAAATTTCATTCATGTTTAGCTTAGTCACACACCAGCTTAGCAGCATTCTTACTTGCATTCATAAGCACTGCTCTTTTTATAAAACAGCTTTTTCTGTTTTAAGAAAAAAATTGATAAAAATCTGCTCTCAGCTCAAAATTCACAGTGCACCTGCATGCATGTCCTCCAATTATCTTGAGGATCCTCCAAGCCTATGGTGTGAAATGATTTAATAGAGGAAAACATAGGATCTGATAATGGCAGAAGATATTAATTACTTCTGAAAAAAAAATCCATTGCAGAGAGAATAAGGTGATATAAAAATTTTGAGGAAGCATGATAGATGTGACTTAAGACTGTAAACTGTAAACATTATATTGGCAGGGCAGCAAAACCAACCCGAAGGGAGGCTCATCTAAGAACTGGAGCTGAGAAAAACAGGAGCCATGGAAGCAGTAAATCTTGAGGCTGAATTCCTATGATCTAACACATGCACTCTGTTAAGAGGAAATTCCATGTAAGTCAGTTAATAAATCAATGTCTTTGCTCTCCCAAATTAAAGCATGCACCCCTTATCATACGCTTGTGCCAACAACAATTGCGAAGCAACTTCCTTTTGTATTATGGTAATCACTTCAAAATTACACAGCAGGCTGTTTATAAAATCCTTTTTCCCCTCCAATTCTTAAATAACCAAACCACAGTCGAAAAGACTTCCAGCAGTTAATGCCATTGCACCATTTTTCTAAAATTCAATAGACATAGAAACTATGCTTTTAGAAATAGAAGCTATTACTCAGCATAATACCTCATCCTGGGGCTTTTAGCCAAATACCATTCTGGAAGAATTTAAGTTGTGATAGAAAAAGTGACTTTGTAACATGGACTATTAGCTAAATACTCAATTCAGAGATCTTCTCACTTACTCTATAAATTTCTTGCCATCCCCAGAGCCCTGATTTCACAGAGGAGACTGAGGAACACAGTGAAATGAACAGAATTATTTTGAGTTCTGGCACAGATTTGGCCCATTCCCTCACTCTGCTGCCCTGTGCTGGCTACCCAGGTATGATGCACAGGACTGCAGCTTCCTCACCTTGAGGTATGAAACAATGCCACAGGGAAGAGATAAAGCTTAAACACCTCTGTAAAAACGACTGAAAGAAACATCTGCAAAGCTTTGCTTTGCATAACCACTTCTTGAGAAAGGCACTGTTAATCACAGAAATATTTGCAGGAACTCCCTTTATATATAGCATTCCTGATGTCAGCCCAAATACAGATGCTCTATTGCAAAGGCAAAACTGGAATTTAGAGTCTTCTGGGGACCCAAAGTTCTTGAAGAGAAAGTGAATTTGGATAGCTCTGTAGCAGCTTACCATGCTGAGAAGGGAAAAAAAAAAAACAACTCAAAATGCAAACCTAAAGCATCTTTGGAAATATCTGATTTCCTGACACTGCAATATATTCAATCTGCTTTTGGAAAATCAGGTGTTAAAATGCCTACAAAACAAAAAAAGAAGGCATTTCCATACCAGTGGAAAAGCAAGTAATTTAAAAAAAAGTCAGTAAACAGTGTGGTCTGAATAAAAAAGTTTTCCAGAAGATTAAAAACCCAAACAAACCAAAATCAACCAAAAAATCAACTCCATTAAGCTACCAGAAAAGAAAACTAATTCTTGATATTAGAAAGTAGTAGGCTGCTTAGTATCTGCTATCCTATATCTGGGTTTGATTCAGCTTTTTGGGATTCGTTTGTGGGTATTTTAGATATATATTTAGAATAATATTTCCTGGTTAATGATAAGCAGTTATATCTTCCTCTTCTCCCCCCATCCTTTACCCTTGACTAAACTTTTTAGGCAAACAAACAAGTTTAAGAATGAGTGAAAAGTGTGGGTTCTATTGTAATGTATTTATGGGCTTAAACACCACAGCAGAAGAGCACCACTTAGGAGCTCTGATCATAAATACACATTCCTACCTAAAATTGTTACAGATGTTTGAATATATTACACGGCAGAAAAATCAGCATTGACTTCATTTCAACAGATAATGAGTCATGATTCTTCCTGGTCCTGTTTTCAGTGTTGTTTGCTAAATTTGACCCAAACATCCCACCTTGTTAACAAACATCACAGTGCATAATCAAATGGATGTGGATTTGAATTGTTTGTTTTCCAAAAAGGCAAAGAAGTGGCTTCTGTCATTAGGTGTCAGCATGAAGGTTGTCCTTTTGCATCTGTCACTACAGCTGGTCTCAGACAAACTCCTTTGTTTTTTAACCGGACACATCAAAGCTTGTGATCACCGTGGGACCCACCTGTGCCACTTTGAATGGATTATCCCTGACATAGGACAAGCTCTGGGAAGGAGACTGGTCTGAAACACCAATAATATTGAGTCCTTTCCTCTTCTCTCTCAGACAAGCTTGTTGGTGTCTCTTTATTCTCTCCATCTGTTCCTCTACAGTCATTCGAGGCCGTGAGCCTTCTGCAAGGCACAGCTGCTCCACTGCACTCCTTGGTCTTTCCTTGAATGGAAGAAAATATATATATGTGTTTTATAATACAAGATTCCAAACTGGTAACTTACCAGAAGAGATCACTGAATGATTTAGTAAAGAGCAGAAAAACAGTGGGCAAATAAAGACCTCCTATGTATGTGAAAATAAGTACAAGAACCAATTACCAATGAACACTGAAATTCAAAACAAAAGCAAGGAATAATTTGCTCTTCTGAACAGTAACATTACCATCACCAATGATAAACATTAAGAGAATGGGTAGATGCTCTCTCAAAGCCACCCTCTCAAGCTGAAACAATTTACCAGACATTATACAACTGGCAAACACAAGATATTTGACTGAGACAGAAACATAATTGAAATTTAATGATCCAGGACACTTATACCAGTTGATCTAATAGTAATTTCTGCCTTTTTATTTCAAGAAAAACTACAGCTGGGCATCATTTAACTGCAAGTGCAGGCTGAAACTAAGTGAATTTATTACCACTTAAAAATCTGTAATCCTAAGCATTATATTTTTCCAAAAATAACACCTATTTACCTACTCTGTTCTTGAAATTCACTGGTTTTCAGACAGATTTATACTTTCTACAGTAAAGACAGAAAAATCAACTTCAGGCTAATCAGCTGCATTCGGGACATTTACAGTAACTGATTTCACTTATGAAAAGTGGTATTCTTTCTCTAGTCAACATCCTGTGAGCTTCTTTTTCCTCTCCCAGTCTTCTTAAAACTTCTCCTCTACTATTTGGGCTGTAACTATGGCAAAAGTTTTCCTCTCTTTTGCATCAACTCCATGTAAACGTGTCTTTAAGCCAGAGACTACAGAACTGTCTAATCTAACATTTCAGGCTCATTACCTGCATACTGCTTACTGCATCCTTATTTTTCAGCTGCTTTAGCTATTTCCCAAATCGTTTCAGTAATGAAATAAATTTTCACATTCACAAATTTTGTGTTTGTTAAAAAGAGGCTGTTAAATTGCCAAATACAGGTCTTTCAAAGATACTTCATATGCTCTGAACTAAAGCCTGAACTTCAGCAGATCAGTAGATCTATCATTTACCATTTAATTCTTGACCAGTTTGAGCGTCTCCATGCAGTTTAACATATACAACACTTATAATTTTATCATTCTGTCTGTAGCTATCTCCATTAATCTGGTATATAATGCTTTTATAACAGTGATTTTTTTTTTTGTTAAAGAAAAATTAAGATAACGTCAACTTTTGAAGTAACTACCAAACTTAAAAATGAACACGCTCAATACTCAAAGGTTATTTTAAAGTACCGTTCTTAGATCCATCTTCTTATTCTTTCTCAAAGTGACATAGGATGCTATTGTTGAAGACTCTGGCATTGGGGATTTGGTTCTGGGTGGTACAACTCCCACAGGGAAATGTGAGCCTGCAAAACAGCAAAGCAACACACTAAGTGCTGTGCAAAACACTGCTGAACTGTTGATTTGTCTTCTAGAAAACTCATGTTGTCAGCCTTGGGAATTCTTCAAAAGGCAGACTCAGAAAGAGAGAGGCCAGAGGTACTGAGAGTTCATGGGTGAAGATACTGAAGGTCCAGCCACCTCTTGGATGGCCTCACTTGTGTGTGCCCACCCAAGCTCATGTCCGTGTGTGAAGGAAATCACCCCTGAGCCTGGTCAGCTGGGGAGTGAAAACAGGAGCTGAGGATATTCTGCTATAAAGCAACAGTTTGCATCTCCTTTAGACAATAAAAAGGACAAAACTCAGCAGAATTCCATTTTCTTTTTGTGTCACCTTTATACACTACACAGGTCATAATATTCTTCTGGTCTCATATTTGACATGGTGGTCCCATTTCTCTTTAAATGCTGATATTTGAAAAGAGAGGGAAATGGCAGGCATAAGCAGTGTTCAGTACTCTAATTTGCACAACTGCTAGAAAAAAATTTTAAATTTCCTCTGGAATTATTAATTTTTAGGACCACCCTCAATAAGAAATCACCATCATTTAAGTATGCCTTCTTAAAACAGAAAGGAAGAAAAACTCAGAGATGAGCTGCCTTTAAGTTTCTTTCCTTGTCAGCTTAAAAACTTAAGACAGAATGGCATAAAACTGTTTACTGTACCAGCACAGAGCTGCAATGGCATACACACCATAACAGAACTTAAACAACCAGAAATGGCCACATTTTCCTACTGCATGGGGATTGTTACTATGAGTGAATGCCCACAAGAAATGTCTGTTAGAAAATTTCTATGCTCAAATGATAAAACACAGCTTTGATAAACAACAGACTGAAGGGAATTCTATAATATACAAAGCCCCTCACTGCTTGCAGCTATTCTGTCTTACACCCCTAAATACTATTTATCTTAGAGGAATTTGTACTATTAATGTCCCTGACTAAGGACTGTTTTTCTACAAATGGACATAACAAAATAATTTCTGTCTTTGAGATAGGAAGCAGACCGGGGTTCTTAAAAAGTATTGGGTTGCTTTATATAGTCAGTGTAGACTTTCTTATTTTGTCTTGATCATTACTTTACCTCTTGACATAAATTACTATGAATAATATGAAAAATCACAGGTCAATAAAACGTAGGCATGTTGTCACAGAGACAAGTTTCTCAATTCAGGTCATTGATGATTAGCCAATCTCAGGATAAAGCTTCATTTTTTAACATCAAATTAACAGAAATTTAATTATGCACCTTAACCTTTTATCTCAGCAAATACCCCAGAGAATCTGAATTGACAAACTGTGTGGTAAGTGCAAACTTAATTATATCACAGTGTCATTCACACAGTTTATACCCAAACTGTATGCTAACCTTACTTCTAAAAACCTGATGACCATTCTGATGAAGACAATATCTTTGTGTAATTATGATCCTTGGTAAAACTCTGGTACTGTTGCACCAGCCTGCTCTGTAAATGCTTCGTTGAAGTACCAAAACAGAAGGCAGTGGTCCTGCTGGCACTGGAAACGCCAGCCTTAGGGGTAAAAAAATAGCTAAGTTTAGGTACTTTTTCTCCAAGCTCTTAATATGGTTTTTGGGAGGTGCTAAAGCTGAGCATTTTCCTGAAGTCACCTTTAACAAACTATTCTGTGTGTTTTAACAAACAGAATTGAGAAGCACTTCCTGGTAAAAGACTCTACCAAGCAATTAGTAGCTTTTATGGGAACTATATGAAGAGAAGAATCTAAAGCATTTAGCAATTGCAAAGACCTTTATTGTCTGTACACTCCAAGGTCATGATCATTATTCCTATTATATCAGAGGACAAAAGGCAATTCAACAATTACAAGATTAAAAAAAAGAAAAAGACATTGTTTCCCTGCCTTATGAGAGCCTGAAAATTCTGTGGTGCTGCCTTTTTGGACGTTCCAGTGACATAACATCGTGAGCTTGATTCAAAAACTGAGTAATTGTTCAAGGGCAAGAACATAAAATGGGTAATTGTTCAAGGGAATGGTGTGTGGGGAATGTGAGTGATGTGATTAGACATGGTGTCAATAAGGATTTCAGGGTTGTTGGTGAGTGTAATGTTTGATTTTTCTGCGGTGTAATTGACTGAAATTTCTCTCGTCATATAATTAAATCATTATTTTATTGTGGAAGCTGTTCCATCAAACTGAGAAATGGACAGGCTACAAAGGCAAGAACCATGAGGCAGCTTCTGTAACACAGCTAAGCTCTGCATTCCTTGTGAAAAAGCTGAAGGGTTGTAAACACTGTGCCTGGGGACAAACCTTTAGCAGAAGACTCTGATTCTGAAATTGGTTCTGTTTTTTCTTCACCATTAGACTCATCCACTTCTGCTACTGTAGTTAACTCCGGCTCGCTCTTATAAAGCCTATAATCAGGACCCTGAGAAACATCAAGGTGTGAGGTAAATAAACAGGCAGCTTGGTACAAGTATTTATGTCTTAAGACCCAAACCAATTATTCTGTGATAACTCTGCTCTCACTTTAAGACAGAGTTCCATTGTTCCTGTGCTATGGCAGAAGTATTTTTTTGGTAGTTATTCTGAGTAACGTTTGTAGACAATTAGAAATTACAGGAAAAAATTGCCATAAAAAGGCAGAGTTGTGGATTTTTTACAATTATCCTCTAGAAACAAGCTGGTAAAGCTTCAAAAACTGAGCCCAGAGTTTTTTAAAATCCAGTGAGGAGAAGAATCTAACTCTATGAAATTTAAGTCTTAAGACATTTTATATATGCACAGAACACGACAGAAAAATGTGAAGAGCAAATGATGCAGCTATAAACAAAACTAAATAAAAGTAAAACCGTAGCACAAAAGTAGCCAGATGAGTAAACAAAAATGGTGACTGTGCAAAGGAGGGAGGATGCTTCAAGAACAACGTGGCAGTTGAAGCCACTTACACAGTAGGATCCATTTCTCTGATATCCTTGAACTTGGTACATCTTCTTTTCTTCTGTCAGATGTACTGGGCCCCTGCTATAACAGAGCAAGGAGCTGCTATCACTGGGCAGAGGGGGGATTATGGGAGGATGCTCTGTAAAGTCATAGGACCGAGGGAGTGGAGGACGAGGTGGGACTACTTCCTCTTCCTAAAGATTGTAGAATAGTCACCTTATTTAGACGTGCGCACCTGGTACAATTATTTATAACTTAAAAAGAAAAATATATTACCACAGCTACAGCAGCTATAGATTTTGCAATTAAAGGGACAATGTCACATAGAACAACAAAAAAACCTAAATTCTAATACCTGCACTTCCTACTGGACATATACAAACTCTCTAACTGTCCTTTAAAAAATTAAATCCATTATATTTCAAAAGATTTTTACATAAATTAAGCTTTTATAAAGTTCTGTAAGCCAGATGTATATTGCACACACTTTAGATAATCATGACAATGTCCCTTTAAAACTGTAACTTCTAGCCAGATTTTCAGAGGAATTGAACATTTGAGAGCTCCCACAGTTTCAGCTCTTCTTGTGGGTGCTCTGGCCATCTGAGAACCAGGCTCAATATCTGAATAAACATATAAAGCAATGTATTTCTTCCCATGAAAAGTGTGGTGGGTAGAAAACATATCCATAAATCAGTTTATATTTCTATAAGAGCCTAGGGAGAGGAAAAGGTAAGAAATCGAAAAGAGAAACATACCAGTGAGAATATAGAGACACAGTACAAATGAAAGTGTTAGAATTATTAGTGGAGGTATCAGCCTTTAAAACTAGTTCATAATGCAGTGTTTTTACAGAAACATACTGAATACATCCTTCAGACATCCTTAAAATATTCAAGATAAGGCTTTTTTTTTATCATAGCCACATTACAACTTTCATAATGCTAAAATAGTAAATATGCTAAAGCCATACCTCATTTTTATATTTAATAGAAGAAAATGTCCTTGATACCATGATGCCTGTTTGGGGGAAGGGGGAAAGGTGTAGGAAAAAAAAAGAGAAAAATTGTTTTCAGTAAAGAGCTTTTAAAAAAGAACTACAACCTGTTGCTATCAAACAAATACAGCAAGCATCAACTTAAAGTAGTATTTGCTTTGTTCTTTTCTCAGCCATTGTGCCATTTTTCCAAACATTCAAAAGCAACAGTGGAGCTTGTACTTTAAAAATTTGTATGATCCAATTTCACTTCCTATGTGAAAAAAACATTGGCTTACCTGCTTCTGAAGAGCTTCTTTGCTGTTTATGTTTAAGTAAACCCTCCATGACATCCTGAATTCTCCACAGTTCCTTCTGAATCTGAGCACGCTGTATCCCTGCTGACTCAGTCTGTCAGTAAATAAACAGCATATATGGCCAGTACATTAGAATACACTGCAAGTGGGGAAAAAAGGGGAAAACCTTTTTCTCTCTTTAAACTGCACTGCATATCCTTTCACAGTGAAGGAAAAAAAATGCAGTAATGACAGACACTCTCACATAACACATTCAAATATTGTTCGGAACAAGAAGTATAAGATTAATTAATTTCATAATGCCTCAGTCAATTTGAGAGCAATCTGCTAGTTCAAACTTCATTTAAAGAACAGAATTTTATCTGCTGTCTCCAAAGAAAATCCAAGCAGACTTTGCACAGGAGACCCACACACAACCACAGAAAAGGAACCATCAGTTCCAGCCCCAAAACAGGTGGAGATGAACATAGTGTTTGCATGCTGGCATACAAACTTATTTGTATTCATGAACATGCACACTCGTGGATCAATCAATGCAAGTTTTCAGATTTTGGGCTTCCTTGAAATCTGACTAAAACTGCATAGAAAATCAACCCCTGGAGCAAGGAACCTGCAGGGCAAACCACACCCATCTGCCTAACCCAGATAATCTGTGTACACCTCCATGTCCATTTCTCCGCGTGGTTGCGTGTCAAGGAGAGCTCTCCTTAGGAATTCAGCACCAACACTGTCCAGTCCTGCACAGTGACTACTAAAATACACAGCAGAACCCTTTGTTTGTAAGGTCTGAAGCAACACCTACAGCATTTGCTGCAATAATTTATTTTGATAGAATGATTTAATTTTAAAACATTCAGTTAAATGGAAGGATTTGTGTGAAGATTTATCATGACAGTCAGAACAACTAAGGTCTGAGAAAGCCACCCTTGTTTCAAAGCTGCTCACTAAAATAAAAAAAAAAGGAAGCTTCCAGACAAAGGAAAACCAGTGTTATAACTTAAAAAAAAAAAAAAATGGAAAAACTGAAGACTTCTTCAGAACTTACAAGGTAAAAAAAGAAATTAAAAGTTTGTAAGTTAGTTCACCATTTGTCCCCCTTTTTTTATTTGTATAGTTTTAAAACTCATAGAAAGTCAAAGTGAATTGAGTGTACTTTAAGACCTTTGCCACACCTGAATTTCTCCAAGGCGATCGAGCTGCTCCTGCATATGGTTCCTTGTTACAGTTACATCATACTCCAATTTATCATATTCTCTCCAAGCTCTTTCCAGTTCCTAAGTATATAAAGAATGTCAAGAATTACAGAGGCACATTCAATTAAGAAAAAAAAAAATTTTTCTTTCTTTTTCCAGTGGCATGAAACTTCAGGAAGTAACACATAAATAGATATCAGCAATAAATAAATACATAATTTAGAGAATGCAATGTTTAAACAGCTTTTTGATTTTCTAATGATGCTGAATGAAATTCAAACAAACAGCATTTTGTCTTTTCACCAACAAAAAAGATAGGGAAGGGCAAATTCTTCAGAATACGCCTTTATTGTCAGCAGGCATGTGGATCTTAAGCTGTCTTTCCAGCGAGGCAGAAAAGCCACAAAAATGGATGCAAATTTGTCTCTTTTATCACCCAGAATACACATGTGTGAGTGCACAGCATGTGTGTGCACAGGCAATGCATAATGCAAGGGAAATGTGACTCAGCCAGCCTTGCCTTCGAGGCTGCCAGGGAGCGCCCCAGGCCTGCGAACACACCGCTATTTTACATATGTGCAACTGCAAACACCCCAAGGAAAAGGTGGGGAAAAAAAATAAATTATTCCTCTTTGAGGTCAGCCCCACCATCTCACTTTTGCAGCCTACATCAAGCAACTTACTCATTTAGAATAAATTAAAAAGTTAATGAGGGAAAGTGCATCTTGAGGATTTGCTTTCCCCTGGTTCCCTTTTCTGTGTCCAACCAATTCCTTCTATAAGATAGTCTAACATTCAGTTAGGCAGCCAGTATTTCAGGGCTGACATCATACCAGTTTTACCACAGCCACCCCCTGGAATCTGACACTGAAATATCTTTTCGGATATATGTGTAAGTAGGCAAAAATGACTCTGTCATTTCAGCGGAGAAACCATCACAAAGCGGAAAAGGACAGTAAACAGCAATTCCTTCCTTCCCCCCCCCCGCCTTTTTTTTAAAGACTTTTAGAAGTACATAATTTGGAAGACCTTTAAATATAATGGCCCAGTATTAAGAGAGACCATGGCAGTCCTGCAGCTGTTTTTGCTTAAAATAATTTGAGTAAAGTTTGTGCTTGACGCTATTTTGCTGTCACATGAAATAGCTTATTTTCATTGTTTACTTCTTCTGTTACCAATTTTTCATTTCATAAAGATGATAATTACCACACCAATAAAGTTTGTATGCACCCAATCCTGGTCAAAAAGAAAAAAAAAATTAGAGAAAGAACACTCGAATGCACTGAAAGGATCACTTTCCATCTGCCTTTGACAAAAACACAAGTGAGTAAAAGACAACTGAGTTTTTGTTGGGATGCAGTACAAAAATAAGCAAAACCAATGCAATTAAGAATATGAACATAATAATTTAATGCCTCATTAAGTTTTGCTGGAGAAAACGTGGTACTTACTGCAGTGGCTCGGGATACTTCCCGACAAGTGCTGAGCAGTCCGTTCTGCAAGTCATCTCTCTGTAAGACTACATTTTGTATGGCTGCTGGGTTATCTGCATTCATTTCTATCTCCTGACTTGCTGATAGCAAAGCTTGCTCAAGCGTGTACTATTGTAATAAAAAGAATTATTTTTAATGTTCTGCATCATTGGGCTGATTTTCGTTTTATTTCAGCTATCACTGTTCTGATAATAAGCATGTAAAATAACATCCACTTTAGGTAATAAATACAATTGTCCTACTTTCTCCTTGTGTAGCTGTTGAAGCTTCTCCTCCAGTGCTTGCACAACTTTATCCTGTTCACATAAACGGCTAAGCTTAGCCTAGTACAGAAGAGAAAATTACCACAATTAGCATTTTGTTATTTCCATCTTCAGAAATCAAAATCTCACTTGATCAAATCATTACACAAATCTGTATAAAATGTTATTTTAATAATAATTCTAACATTATGAAGGCATCAGTCTTGCATTTTCAAGTTACATAAGAAACTCTCTTAACAATGAAGTGCCATTATAACTTGAAACAGCATGGCTCAAAATATGTAATTTATGATTCTACAGCTCAATCTTTACAACTTAATAATAGGTATTAGATTCCATTTTAATTTACATACTGCTTAGTATTATAAAGATGATTTTATACATTCACAGTCTGTCCTATGGTTTTTCAGGTCATTGTATCAGGTAGTTAAAATTTCAGCCAAAAACGTATTATTTCCTGCAAGTCAGAAGCTTATTACAGAGACATGTCCCTCAATTTCATGATGCAATTCCTGTTGGCAATCACCTGTATGAAGTGGGTTTCAAACCCAAAAGCCAAGAGGAAAATCACTGTCAAAATCAATAGACAAACATCAACATTTACAGGGAAGAAGGAATACAAATGACTTACATCAATGTCCAGCTCTTCAGTTCTATATTTGTATAGTGTACCCCTACATTCTTCTTGTGTTAACTATAAGGAAGAATAATATTGCCATAAAACAACTTAGTTGGACTGTGAAAATGAAAACTACTGTTCAGCTTAAGAGTTTTAACACAGAAATCAGTTTTTGTTTGAAAGGTAAACCTACCACACTGAACAACACATATTTAGCCAATATATGTTAATGAAGGTAAATAAATGGAATGTCAAGCAGACTGCCAGTAGAGTTGCATTAAATTAACAGGCTGTTTCTAATGCAAACTGGAGTTTTAAAGATGTACAACTCAATCAAACATGGACTATGTAGGAAGATGAAATTTCCAGAGTACATCTAAATAATGATGCATCATTGTGTCTAAGTTTTGTTATATGAATTCTAAATACAGGGGCTCATTCTACTCTGAATTAACCATTCTAGGCCCATTAAGGTCAGGTATTTCACAAGCAGGATGATGTGAATCCAAAACCAGAGCAGAATGACCTAAGTTTACAACATATATGTAAATATCTTGTTACAGATATGTCCAGTAAGAGCCACCACTTTTCATGTGGATTATTTCATATGGATTTCCTACTTTTCGTAGAATTTCCTCCCCTCCAACAAAGCATTACCAGAAATGCCATAAATGGAAGGTCTTCTATTTTATCTTTGGACCTGGGCAAACTTGTCTCCTTGTGCAAGTAAGGATACAAAGTACCTCAAACTACTTTCTTACTTGCAATCTCCTCACATTAAGTTCTTAACTTTTTCAATCCGTTACAGACCAGCAACAAGATTTTAAAGTATTTTACAAGAAAAAAGGCAGCTCTTCATTTTGGAGTGAACTGTCACACACAATATCTACTTCATATCCTATACAGCAAGTATGGACATAACACTATCAACCTTCACATTCTGTTTAATTAAACACATTGTGTCCAAAGAGTCCCAACAGGGATGCTTTCCTTAGATGTGTCTGTCAAAATTGGGTTATCGTGACTTTCTAGCACAAGAAAGACTACTGAAACACAAGTCTGTGTTAAGGGACACTTATAAATAAAAGGATTGGGGAAGGGTTAATGAGACAAGCATTCCAAAAATAAAATAAATCTTCAACACACTAAAGTGTTTCATTTCACGATATTATGCCCACATACCTCATGCAAATGTACCTGGTGACAATTTAGAAGTATGTATAGTGTATTAAAACACACACAGTAACTTTCTTTGAAATGGACATTTCATGAAAATGAATGTTGGAATATGAAAAAAGCCACAGCACTTTTGCACCTCATGAATGTCACACAAATTAAGATATCTATTTAAACTCCCACTATGGTAGAGTTGTGTTGTTTTACTGTTGATTTTATCACAATGAGAGAAAAATGAGGAATGGAAATATTTAAATAAAACTCATAAACATGGCCAAATGTCTTTAACTTACAGAGGAAACCTAGTTATATTTCACAACAGAAAGATTTTACAGAAGAAAGATTATCCCCTATTAGAAAAATACACTTTTCCAAGTCACTGCTCAGCATTTTATGTGGCTTAGCTGGAAAAATATGCTGCTTTTTCAAGCCAGTATTTTTTATACTTTTTAAAGGAGAGAAACCTTCATTTTTCTGGCATTTCAACCATAATTATAGCCGAGTTTAAAACAGTTTGCCAATTCAGCATCCCTACCCCTGCGTACCTCCTGAAAGGAACACATCTGAAGTATCAAGAAAAGGAAAAGAGATTCTCAAAGAACATTACAGTCATGCTAATTCTTCTTATTAAAATCCTATCACACTTTTCAAATTGCTACCGACTTCTTGCTTTGGTCAGCAGTACCAGTTCCCCACAATAGGTACTGCTGGAGAGCCACTTCACTTTAACATTTCCACTGCAACACCTCGCACAGAATTAGCCCCAAAACTCCCCAAATAATATGAGTAACTTAATCCATCTCTGACAAAACAGCAGCTCTGCTTCTCACAGCACATCCATAAATCCGCTCAAGGCAAGAAGTGCGGAATGCTATCGCATCCTGCTGGAATGACAAGGGGAACTGCAGCAGACAAAACGCAATTACACATTTCAGGCAAGGTTAACAACCTCATAACCCTGGAAAACGCATTACAAGAGCTCCAATGACCAAGTTATCAAAATGTACTTTATGTCATGTTCCACAAACGCCTTTCTTGCCAAATCGTTCCTACAAAGCCTTTGCCAGGACAGTCATTCCAGAGCAAGAGTGCCATCTACTGAAGCAGTGACAGGAGCTGCTGCTGTCTTCCCTTTCCCTCGATTTTTCCTATTGAAACACACCAAACCCATTCCTCTTAACGTGGGGAAACACACCAAAAACCTCCCAGTCGTTAGAGAGCAGCACTCCGAGACCTACAAACAGGACTTACCATTTCTGAAAGGCAAACTGCACATGCAGAATTTGGCCAAATGTGTATCTTGCATTTGAAAAAGTAACATGACCTTAACTGAACCTCCCTCTTAGGTTAGCAATCTTTTGTCATCAACTGTGCAGTCCCCAGCTCTGACACACACCAGTACCAGATGATTCCCAGAAAGGGAGAGATCCCCCATGATGGACACCATAAGATGTTGCTGAGACACAAGTGGTTACAGCTATTTAAGTAGTTGATATTAAAAACAATTAAGTGACAGCATTATTTCATTTCTTTGTAAGCTGCCTTCAGATTCCACTAGCTGTTTTGATTCAATAAAAATACAGGAGAACATTTAACACCCAAAAAGCATGCTATGCACCTCTTCAGGATACTGCACTTAGGAAATTAAACCAGGACAACCTAGGATATTTTGTTGTTGAGCACAAGATGAAAATTAAGACTCCCAAGAGGCCTTTTACTTTTTAAACTTCTTGCTATCACGAAGCAGGGCAAAGGGCATTTAGCCTCATTAAGCAAGGGTCTCCTTCAATTTTGAATTCTGTGACATAAAACACTTCAAATACAAATTGAAAAGACAAGATTTTTAGCTCAAACACAATCATCTCAATCATCATTTGTTCATAACAAAACCCAAAGCCTCTCAAAATCTAACATGCATAACAGCTTAAATGTATGAGATCCTTAATAATAATAATAAGCCATAAGTAAGACCTACCTATCCTTACAGGAACAAAACAATTAAGGGCTATTTTTCTATGTTTTTAATTTATTAAGAGCAATTATCTATGGCAAGACCTGGATGTTAGCTTGTTGCACTCAGATTTTAATTTTTCCTCCTCAAGAGAACTCACATGTAAGAGGAATTAAGGAAAATTTTGCTTTTTAAAGTCAGCCTGTACTGCTTTAGAGAAAAAGATTAGTTAGAGAACAAGGTTAACATTCCTCATCCAGTATTAGAAAGAAGCAAAAAAACCCAAACCAAGGTAGAAATGGGTCTAGTCCATATAAATCCTTTTTTTCTTGTCTGTACATATGGAATAATTTCCCTGGCTTGTACTTGTGGATTTACAGCACAGTCTGAAGAGTAGACTGATGTAAGTCAAAGTCATCTAAATAACTCTGAAGATGTAACAAATCACAAACAAAAGTGCCTAATAAACAACACATTTGAAATAATAGATGTTTTTGCTATTTTACTAAAGAACCATTAATCATTACAAACAGGAAGCAAGACATCTTAAATTAAATACAAGCTTTTCTTGCTTTCCTTTGCTTAACTCTAAATGAGCTCAGACTTAAAACAGAACTGAAGAAACTGAAGCGGAGAAAGATCCTTTTCTTTATCCACAGGAATGGTTGCAGTCATCACAAACTATTTCATCATCCTAACAACAAAATAAATTTCAGTTACTTAAACAGAGGCTTCTCCCAATTATTTACATCTCTTTAAAACTGCAGCAGGAAACATGATTGTTAAACCAATTTATTTTATTTGAATAAAACATTATACGTTGTTTAGACTTTAAATAATTTGCTAGAATTTTAAACAGGTCAGTTTTGCATTACAGAAGTTTAGAAGACTATTTAGGCAGTGAAACACTGAGTGTATTTTTAGCCTATCCTGAAAGTCAGTTAATGCAACATCTCATAGAGGAAACTTCATCCATGAAAGCATGTGTTGCTACTCTTCAGCTAAGGCAGCTTCTGCAGAAGCCTTCCAACATGCCACAAACACTCTGACCTGAAGAGACCACATCTCTAATGGCAACAGGTTATTCAGTCCTCATGAACCTGCTGGAGCTACTTCTCTGACAAGAATGTCAAAAAGTGTTCATTCAGTGTCAGAGAGGAAGCAGCAGATGTGCCTGCAAGGTGAAGGCAGATACTGCAGCTGACAGCAGAGCTTCATCAGGGCAGCACTTGGGAATTTATTGGTATCCTCAAAGACAAGAGCAGAGCAGCCCAGGCACAGCTACACCTCAAATATGTCTATTTAATATTAGAAGCTCGGGTGAGTTTCCCCTGACACATCTAAAACACCTCTGGCTCATTATACACCTATTGATTTACTTGTCTGACACACTCTATCACACAAAATTTACTTGCTTTAAAAAGATCCTAGCAGTCAGGCTCCTTTAAAAAATTACAACAAACCCCCGAAATTTCATTTAGGGCTCGAGGACACCTTACTTCTCTCATTCCCCCCTTCAGTTCCATGCTAAAGCTCCTGTTTGGCATGTAGGAGCACAAATTGGATGGTCATGAAATCACTCACAACCCAACTTCCTTTGGAAAGCTGAGATTTTTTTGGAAACACTTCTGCATTGGAAGCAAACTTCCGATGTGGAGTTGACTTTAAAGAAAATGAAACATGCAATCAAAGCCGCAGCATCTTTTAGAAACATGGCAACAATAAACATCTATTTCACATGGCAGAACATATTTCCTTCAAACTGCGCAACCTTTATGCATAATTTTGGCTCACAAGGGCATAAATATAAATGCAAGGGAACTGGCCAGATATTCCTGTGTGAGAACAACACCTTCATTGTAGGTGAGGCAAGAAACTTCTCAAACAGACCCTGTCTGACAGGGGCTATTCAGTTGGGCCCCAGCATCTGTAAGACACTGCGGTGCCAACAGAAAGGGATTGGCCATGCTCATAAGTTAATGCAGGTCTCAACTCACAGACAATATTTCCATTCACATTTCTGATTCTTCTTCCATCTTACCATTGCCAACCAGCACTACTGGTAAGTACTCTGTAAGTGTGCACAGTAAAGTCTGCTGTGACTTTATGAACAGACACTGCCTTCTGGATTTACAGGCCCCAGATCAAAGTAATTTTTTGATCCTTGCTTTCTTCAAGTGGCTAAAGGCTTGTTAGGTGCAAACAAATACTTGTAAATCCACTTCCTAGAACAAAACAAAATTGCCAGAAATGACCAGGTAAACACCACTCACATGCTTTTGTAGTGGTCAAAAGATAGAAGCACCTTTGAACACTAATTGCAGAGAATCATGCTAAGACAAATGTTGGAAGCTTATTGGAAGTTTCATGAATTTACTGGACACCTGCATAAAGCACCAACTAATTAAATCGTCTAGACAGAAAAAGTTATTCAAAAGTGTACATTTAATACTAAACAACAAAAACGCAGCGAAAGCCATGCTAACGATATTGCAGCATTTTAGGAAGCATGGATGACTTGTGGGTTTCCAAAGCAAAGAAGAGAAACACCAATGTTATGAATAAGTCTGAGGAACAACCAAAACTGTCACTAAGGAAAATTTTCGCAGATGATAAAGCAATTTCATTCACTATCCAAGACCTTACTTGCTGGTACAGTTGTGGTCTTAGCGCCGAGTTCTCAATCATAGTGTGAACCATGGTGATTAAAGGTTCATTCTCTTTCATCTATTTCAAATCAGGAGGAGCATACAGCAAACATCAGTTTACAGCATGGCTAGATTTGAAAGACGACACTGTAAAATATAGCCTCTACTTTAATTCTTTCTAACAATGCAGCAGATTACATTTTAACCCATGCTTTTTATATATTCCATCATTCAGTAACATCAACATCTGAAAAGTTTAATAATATCAAACAAACATATCAAAAATAACATAAATGCTCAAAAATCAATGTAATATTTATTCACCAACACACTCCCTTTTTAAAAATAAAACCACTTAAAATAAGTTTGGCTTTGCATGATATTGAAACGAAAAGGATTACTGGATTTTGCAGCAGGAACACTCAAACCTTTATCAGAAAACCTTTTAAATTATAGATTTAGTAACTCCCTGTACATTAAAAATATATAAGCTTTCCCAGCCTGTGAATAGACTTATGTTCACGTATCACAAAATGCCTTCATATACTGCACTGATCTACATCCTTTTGAACTTTGAAACATTGCCTGTTGCATTTATTCACCCCCACAGGTGTGAAACTATTTTGTATCTGGCAGGACATTTTCTGTAATGATCAGTATTTATTGTTAAGTATGCAGATGTCAAAAGCAGATATTTTATTACACTTTGCATACATTTAGGGTTTCAGAAAAGTGTGCAACACAGGAAAAAAGTATGGCATTTTGGTTTTAGAAAGGAGATTTTCCTAACAATAAGGGGAAAATTATGAAAACAGGTGGTTTTCTTCTCCAAAAGATACTGCAAATTCCCTTAATGCACAATCCTCCTCCTATTTTTGTTGGAAACTTTAGGGCCTATTGGAAACTTCAGTAATATCTATTTCAGGTATGGTTACACGAAGTGTGTGAAGGAGCATTTATGATCTTTCACTTTGCATTTATGTGTATATACATATATCTGCATTCTCCATGAATTTGCATAGCAATGTTTTCTTTCATAGATGGAAATGCAACAGAATGAGTTTTTGATGCCTTCTAGTATTTCTTGCCCCAAATAGTTTAGAAAACAACTAACCTGTACATTTGGAGCAGTATTTTTTTCATCTTATGGTAAAAAAAAAAAATAAAAAAATTCTTATTATAGATAGAGGACCTTTTTGTTGTTGTTGTTGTTTTTTATCCACTGCACAGTCTGATCAGCTGGTAAGTTAATCAGCCAATAAAAGGTACCTTAAGAAGCTTATGATGCTCTGTTTGTTCAAGGCAGAAAAAACCCTAAACAAGCAGCCCCTAGCATTTACTCCATCATCTCCAGTACACATAAACAGAAAATTAGAACTGACACAAGAAGTTGTTCACCCTCTACATTAAAATTTTCCCCAGAGAGAGGGGATACCAAGAGAGATCTCAATAAGAAGAGCAACAATAAGGTCCAAAGCCAAGCAATCAAACTACAGCCAACTGATATATTTATCAAAGAAAAATTTCTCTGAGCCTCTAATATTTTATTAGGAGCAATCAGGTTTGTATGCATTTTTATTATCAGGATTTCAACAGCTTCATACCCTCTAGCTAATACTGTTCTACAATATTTCAATTTTTTCTTTTCTGACCAATAACAGACAGCACCAAATTCATTTCTGTTGAGCTGTTCAGAGTTTGTTTAAATCCAGATTATAAAACAAGCAAAGTGTATTTGCTCAAAAGACATTTTGAAGTAATGTTTTGTTCTCTAGAAGCTCCAACTTTTATTTACTGGAGTTCTTCCAATATTTTTACTACCACTGATACTTAATCATGTCTACAAAGGCCAGTTATATCCAGAAAAGTCACAGTTCCTTAAGCCCCTACGGAACAAAGATCAAAATCCAGGCAATTGGTAAATCAATGCCAATCAAAGGGCCTTTGGAGCAGTCAAATACAAGTGTTTTTCTCCTTTGGGATCAATGTTTCCAAAAAAATACTGACATTTAAGTATTGAGTAGTTAGGATTTTGAGGGAGCATCTATGTGTGGCAAACCTTCTAAAGTCTAAAGCTAGTGCACAAATAAATCAGAGTAACATGGGGACACAGTGGCAGGTCCCAAGCTCTAAAAGGTGACAAGAATGCCTATTTTGTACTCTTCAACCATTATCGTAAGGCTACTCTCAAACTGAAGGTGGACACTATTCACACTGAATAAACAGCTCAAGGAAAAGTATTGGCTTGCTCATAACAGAGGCAATCCTTGGTTTTCACTCATTGAAGAAAAAAAATTATTCTGGTACAATAAAGACAGATTTTAGATTCTACATGTAACACTAAAAGTAGAGATTCTCTCTAATTAGAGAAGTCACAAAAAATGGAATTACTACCCCCATAAGCAAACCAAGGTTTGAACTGCCACACAGCAACAAGCCCAAATAAAATCCAACAGACTTGGCTTTATCACTTCCTACTTCAAGTAAATAACTCTTTCTCCACAGAAGTGATGTTTCATCTTTTCTTTTTTTGTACTGATGCAGTGTAAAAAAGCAGATAAAGACCCTACCTCCTTGACAGATGAACTACATGAACAGCTACTTTATTTCTGAGTGGGTATTTCGTGTTTTAAAGTGGAAAGCCAAGCTATCAAAAGCTTTTCTCTTTCTCCCTTTTCCTAGATTCCATGTTTGGTACCACCCTACACAGATGACAATCCAGTCTGTTCTAGTGAGATGGCAGCAATCAGCTGAGACAGCGGCTGCTTACTAGGACAGGTGACCTCTCTGCTGAGGTGACACTGTATGTTTTGGGGGACAAAAGATTCAGATTAGCCGTTTTATCCATTTCCTCTCAGGCTTTCTGAGGGTAAAAGCAGTGGCAATAGGATCTTTCCTCCCACCTTCCCTCTGCTCTTTAATCATTCTGTCCAAGGAAGAAAGGAGGAAGCACTTCTCCTTCCTCCTTCCTGTCTTCTTTCTACAGCAATTCTGTCTCAATTTCACCCTTGAGTCCCTGTCCTTGAGTATTCCTTCTTCCTTTGAGGAAGGGTGTAAAAAAAAAAAAGGGCTGTGTCAGCCACTCTGCCTTTTCCAGATAACCTGAAAAGTACAAATAAAAGTCCTGTAAGGTGCAAACGTAGGACATAGAATTTTAGGCTGAAACATGAGATACCATGTCAACTCCATCCAAACCTCCTTGTACTATTTCAGCCTTCATTAATATACTACTTGTTCCCAGAGCCACCTTCAGCATCTCAGAAAAAGTGAGATGAAGAAGGCAAAACACCAAGACAGTGAGGATGTTGGCCGTGGGACCTCCATTCCTTTGTTTGACAACTTCTTGCTCAAGTTCTGTTTATTTTTAGGCACACTTTGAATACACAAAGAAACAAAAAATTTAAGTCCCAGCAGGATTATTTTAACTCCTAAACATCTAAGCTATTTACACAAATAGCTATTTCAAAAAACTGAAAAAAATTAAAGGAAAGACTAAATGAAATTAAATTTAGTAAAGCTTCTACTGTGACCAACCAGCCTGGGATAGGGAGTTTTACACAGATAACATGAGCTCATTAGAAAACAGTGTTTCAGCTAAAGAAAAGTTTTACTATCAAGATAAAATTCAGAAGTGTACTAGGAGACTGGTGTGCTGGAATTCTTGATAATAACAAAGATTCAAGTGGGACCTTCTGCCATGGCTTTACTTGTAAAGGACAAAAAAACATGTCTAGGTTTTACTTGGAAAAAAACAACCTTATGTTCTGTTTTGGTCGCTCTTTTTATAACTACTGGGTACAAATAAATTAAGGAGACAGCTGGCTTGCATTCAGCAGCACACAGAAAGTGATTCTTTTAAGTTTGATAAAGCAGAAGACTTGAGATGATATGTGTACTCAATGTCCCACACTGGCAAACAAATCATCATTGCCTAGGGTTGCTAGTTATGTCCAGAACTACTTCCTAAATTGGACCTGAATCTCTCTCCCAACTCTACAAACCTTGAGCCAGCAGAGTGGTTTAAAAAGAAAAGGGTGCTGGACAACCATTTACTTGGCCCTAAGACATCAAAGAAATCATGTGGCTGGATATATGTGAGCCAAGTCTTTTCAGTCTTTTTCCCCCCTCTATCTCTGAACTCCAACAACAACAACAAAAATTCTGAAAGCATAACAAAACCATCAGCAAGTGTGACACAAGAATTTCTAAGCATCGCCAAAGGAAACAGCAGTACAAAAACTAAGCATGATTTCAAAACGGCGATGGAATATTCTTGATAAGAAAACCACCTAATCAGCAGCCAGCTTATTGCAACAGAGTATAAGTAATCTTCCCTACACATGAATTTTGGTCAGCCTGAAAAGCCACCTGTGCAACCTTGTAACAAACTTACTATTTATTGTGTACAGTACCAGACTCTTTGTGACCAAGAAGGTGAGAGTTGAAGATTAAGGGACTGGAATCCCACCATGTGCTATAAGCAAAGCAGGTTTTGACACCATTTTCAGAGATTAAATACAAGTGGAAATATCTACTTTAACTATACAGGACTTTTAAAATCAAGAGAGGGTAAGTGATTATGCTCACTGGTTACAGATGCTGGCAATAAGGAGGAAAGGCCTCAATTGCACTGAAAGAAATTTTGACTTTTTATGCTTTCCAACATAAGGGGAAACTGATATCTGGCAAAGTAATGAGAAGTTATAAATGTGATACCACCCCCAGGGGCAGTGGTACTAAAAGCAAAAAGACACTCAGGGATTTATTTCCTACAGGTAGATGACAGTATTATAAAACAAGAGAAAAAAAGAAAAACTAATCAGAAACTGAGACAAGCATCCCAATCTGCTCTTCCAGGATTTTGTGATTAAGGTAATATATTTTAGACTTGATTTCTAAGTTGTTCTGATTCCTTGCATCTCTGGTATGGCACAACTACAGACTTACACACTTTCCTAAATTAATGATTACCACATCACATTGCTAAATTTTACCTGGTGCAAGTAAAAGGAAAATAATTTTTACCACTTTGCATCTTGTACATAGACAAGTCCCCCCATTTAATCCTGTCCATCACACTCACAAGCTTGGCTAATCATGCAACAACAACACAGTTTACACTTCACATCAACAGTTATCCTTTCTTGACAATGAATTACAATGTTGAAGCCAGAATCACTCCCTTATTCCAAAACATTACAGACTGGAAATATTTGAGTTGGATGAAATATTTTGGTCTAATTTAGCAAGCAGTTAGTTCCCACTGTTTTGGACCTCCTGCAGCCCCTTAAATAAAACAATATAGAGATGTTTAGAAATGCACTGCCATCAAACTCAATTGTCATAATTCCCACCCTGTTTTCAAGAGGTAAAGGGAAAATAAAGCCACTGGGTGAACCAAGCCCACGTGAGAGTGTATATTGTGTGTCTCTGTGCAGAGCTGGGGTTTTTAATAACTCACTAAGACCCCAGTAGAGGAACACGCAGAACATAAAAGTTCTAATGGGTTTAAGTGTAAGGCTCAAAAGTCATATTAAAAGGCAGATTATTACAAAAAGTGATTTTTGTATTTTTAACCAATGGTCATCCAGTTGCTTATTTTAGTTCTAAGCAATTATGACTGTCTTTTATAACTGCTAGCAAAAAAAAAAAAAATCCACTTCAAAAGTTCTCAAACACAACTTGTACAGAAATCCTATTTGGTCATGCAACGAGGCCATAAAGAGAGGTATGTGATATTGCAATTCTTCACCTGGTAATCAATTATTTTAGTGAAGACCGAACTGCACCCTCGCTCCCTAAGATAGCAGAAATTGAAAAGAATCAAAATCATATTCTTATATAAATCCTTCAGAACGAACTGAGAAAAATGAGAAAATGAGCCATGTTATGATTTCTTTTAAATATTTCTTCATGTTCGACCTCCTTTTCATTTAATGTCCTGTAGAAACATCTAACTCTTCTTAATTTGAAAAACTGAAATTCTCAGAAGTACCCATTTTTTATAAATTGCATGTGTGTCATATGAGCTTGGAAATGTATTAAAACTGGTTAAAAAAGGTAAAATGCTACAGTTAGTGTTATTATGAAAAGGAAATTAGGAGCAAATTTAGAACAGAAAAATTAATTGGTGATTGGCTACTGTTTTCTGACAGATTTTAAATTGAGGGATTTTTTCCCCCTGTAACATCTCAAATTTGTGATCGATATTCTATGCTGTGGGCATCATCCAACTTCATAAAATCCACTAAAAATCCTTCTTCCCAAATATTTCCAGCTTAAATAGGAGCAGGCAAAAAGCATTAAGAATTATAAATGCACAAGTAAATTGCAAATCCCACCTGGTGATCCAAATATATGGCATTCCTTTGAAGGTGATGTGAAAGAATCTCATTCTAGCAGGCAGCAGAGAGAAAAAGGAAATGGACAGAAGGTGCAGAATGCATGAAAAGAGCTTTAAAAGATGTAAACTAGACAGTGATCTTTCTGTTTTATGGAGAAACGTAATGCTGCTTTTAACTGCCTTTTTTTTTGTTAAACTGTTAACAAGTTTTGAGCCCGAAACAGAAGTGATGAAAGTTTGCTACGAATCAGACTGTGAACTACTATGTTACATTTTGGCTTACATATAAAATACAACAAGCTTATGTAAAAGTCCACTACACAGGCAACTATGAACCCTTTGATAAATCTGTGTTTTAAACATGTCCTGCTTTTCATAGATTAATTAAAAATAAGATGGTACCTAATAGGAGGCTGTATAAACAACAGATTAATCTGAGTCTATCACAACTAGTTTTGTTTGTAATACTGACAGATCACAACAACTTAAATTTTAAACATCAACTAGAATGTATTTTCAAATATTCCCACATAATTTTGACTTGGCTTATTTCACAAAGTAAAACCTCAAAGGGTTAATAGCAGAACACCACACACACAAAGGATTAACGTTACTCTATTCCACTCGCACACGAGTCAGAAAATTTTGCACTAGCAGTACAAAGCAAACTTTGATTAATGAATGACCAGGAGTTAGTGAGAGTGGAAGATGACACACATTGCTTGGTAGCTGACCTTTGGGCTGCTGGCCTCAAGCTTTAGCTGCATGAGCTGTGCTAGTGTGTGTTCCCGGATACTACTCAGCTCCGCCTGCTGCCGTCTCAGCTTTATGAGCAGCAGCGTCAGCTCCTCTGGCTGAAGGAGTGCAGTGTGAGAAGCCAAAGAGCAGAGAAAAGGTTAATTGGTACCCCAAACAACACTTCAGTAAAATAAGGCACACCTTTATAAATAAAGTTTACTTCTAAAGTAACGTACGGCGCACCCTTCTGAGTGCCTCACAAAAACTCTCACAGTCACATAACACATTTTCCCCAACTGAACACTTCCAAATATAAAATGAAGTTAACTTGTGACTACTCAAACCAGCAAATGCCATAAAAGTGAAACATTCTGTGTTAAGGACAAAAATAGTTGAGGATTTTGCAGGACAAAGTCAGTGCGGTCCTCAAACTTTTCCTGACATGGATATCAAATTGATGATATTGACTTAAGTCAGAGGGAGACAATTCCAGCCCTTAGGATGTCATTACCTGTACATGGGCAGCCATTTGAGCTTGGGGAAAGAATCAAAACATGCCCTCAAGAAAATGGAGTTTTTAAAACAGTTCTTTAAATGTATGTGTCAAAATTGAGAGGAAAAAATGATGACAAACCCATGTTAATTGAACTACCTCAGAAATAATCACCTTTCACAAAATAAATCTGCAGAAGCATGACAGAAATAATTTTCCATCCCACCTTTCACAGGTCTGAGGCTCCCAGTTCTTTTATTGCTTTACTTTTATGACTAAGCTGTACAATACAGCCTTAGGAAGGGATGAAGAATAGCATTTAAGACTCAAGATTATATGTATTGTGGAATTAAAGTCCAACTCAAATGGGTATTTGTCAGGTAATTCCACACAGATCAGATTAGGTCAGTTTGGGAAACTCTACATGAACCATTTCCGGGAACCATTTCTATTAGCAACACTTCAAAGAAAACAAACCACTGAATATCACAAGTATTTTTGTTACTTTCCTGTTTGTTTCTGTTTCTTACACTTCTCCAGAAGTCAGCCTTACAAGAGGTTAAACATTCATCCAGCATTTTGATTTTCTCACAAGCCCTGTGAGTTAAATAAAGCCCAAACACAAAAACCTCCTAAACCCCTGCTTGCTCTCTCCCACAGCCACAGAATTTCTGCAAAGCAAACAAGTACAGAAAAGAGCTCCAGAGAACCACATATGAAAAATGCTGAAAATGAATACCCATTTCTCAGAGTAAAGAGGAAAAATCCCTGAGAAGCAGCATGGCACTGGCACTTTTGTGAGTTCAGAACAGAGGAGACCACAAGAGGGAGCAAGGGATTTCCACACAGCTTCAGTTGGCAAAACCATTGCTTTTGAGGGAAAACCAACACCAAACCCAAATTGCCTAAAGGCAGTTTTCCTTCTTACAATACTCTTTAAATACCTGGATTTAAGATACTTAATTTCAGAGAGTAAGAGTAAGAATCTAAACTGCTAAGCAAGGCATTTTTGAGTTATTTCCAAAAACAGGCGACAGTGCTTTCAAGTCTGTAAAGTAACATCAATTCAAAGCACAAGTCCTGTTTTTAGAAATGTAAGAACAAGTGGTAGCACCTTCAAGCAAAAGGAAGAGTGAACCACTTTTTCAAGATCAAAACTCCTTTTGGTATGTTCTGAAAAAGCCCAATTTTTAGTGCATTAGGGATAAAGCATTTAATGGCACTCCAATTCAAACTTCTTTTCCGTAGAGGAGCCCTTAGAACAGAACTCCTACTCCTCTCTAGACCTTCATAATGTTGCTGCAAGCGCTGTGCATTTGATGCAGGTCTTGGGACTCTTGCAAAAAGCCCAACACCAAATTTTCTCAGAGCTACCTACAGGTCTCCTCCTCTGGCCCCTGCAACGTTCTGCTGTGGGCAGTATTTCTGGTTTCTACAGGCAGAAGCTTGGACCTCCTTGTCCCTGTGGAGATCAGCCCAGCTCCATGAGCAGAGCCCAGGAGAGCTGAGGGGGCCATGAACCCCAAGAAAAGACTGGAAGGCTCCAGCTGCCAAAGGCCAACCTGCAAAAGTTGCTGAAGGTGCCAGAATTCTGTGCTGGGAAGTGCATGAAACAGGGCTCAAGGCAGTGGAAGGACTGACTGCCCACAGTATGGTTCCAAAAGAAAAAAAAAAAACTGTTTTCTTAATTCCCAACTCTCTCAATCAGTATTTTTGGACAGACAGAGGGATGACAAAAAAAGGAGACAAAAACTGGTAAAAAAAAGACACAAATTTAGGGCAATTTTTTGGCTGAGAGTCATGTTTCAACTAGGAAAGTGGACAGTATTCAACAATATCACCTTAAAACATCTTCAATGGGAATTTCAGCTCTTTCACAGTAAAGTGTCAGAAAGGACATCATTTTACAAAATGCTGTTTTAGTATATTTTACATTTCAAAAAGAAAGCCAAACTTTACTTCTAGGATTTTCTAAATAATTAATGGAGAAATAAGTGTTCTGTGATGTAGTCTACCCTCTCCCAGGAATTTCAGCAATGTATCAACGATGTTTAAAAAATAATAAATCTGTATTTCCCAAAGAAAATCTTGACTCAGCAGCTACACGATATTCTCAGAATTCTGTGGAACCACAGAGTACTTCTCTCCTTGACAATTTAAATAAAGGCTACATTTAAAGCAAGCTTTAAATAGAATAAAATTTCAGTGCTGCCTCTTCATACTTAAAGGATTATTCTTAAAAAAAACCCTGATGTATAAAATAAAAATCCAACTCACTGTTTTGCCTTGGAGGCTCTGAGGAGTAACAGGCTGTAAACTCAGACCTGCTGGCATCGACCTTCTGTCGGGCACAAAGACATGCTGTACAAAAAAAATAGCACAGTATGATCCACAGTTATTTCTAAAGACTCAAAAACTTTTAAATGCTAAAAAAAAAGTCAAGCCCACTTCACTCTCACAAAAATTTGCTATGATTTGTGCCAGTCATGCTCCCTGCTGATCTACTTTATAGGTCACTCAAGTAGTCTAAATTATAGAAATACCTCAAATTTCATAATTCATTTAATTAACAGTTTGCCCATGTTGTTGCCCTACTGACAGACTGTGTAATCAACAATTTTAGCTTTTCACTTACATTTCTCATCCTTTTTCCTCCTCATGTTTCCCACCCTTTCTTCTCTCTCTTTTCCCACCCTTTTCCCCTCACCTTTCATGCCCTTTTACCTTTCTGCTCTTTTCCACATCACATTTCAAAGTGACACTACAGAGTGACACTCCTCAGGCCATGTGTTTGGGCACCCAAACACTGCATCTTTCAGTTTTAGCCATCCCTTCATCTGAGCCCATTTTCTGGGCTCAGATTTCTGCCTGCTACCTGCCTAGGAAGCGGCATGACTGACTTCTGCAGGCAAAGCTTAAAATACTCTTGAGATGTTGGTCTCAGCACTAACATTCAGGCCTTGCCAAGCACAGTTCTATCTCACATTTCCCGTGTCTTCAATTTTGGATCAAACTTTGTTTGCTGGACAGGGCAGTTCCTGTTCTCATCATATTAGTAGTCCAGGTCTTCAGAGAAAGCATATCCTGAGTCTGTTCTCTCATTGGTTTTGCAGGGATGTATTTTGCCTACACCACAGGGTTACCTAAACCAGGAGTATGAGTGGGCATGTGAGGCTGTGCCTACTCATACTCTTGGTTTAGGAAAAAGAGAGGACCATCCCTCCTCTGCCTCCCTATACATACAAAAATATACATTTTTGTACTTCAGCCAGTGCCAGGGGTGTGGGAAGCAACTCTTTTTCTGCTAATACAGTTCAGAAGAAAACTACTACTTTGTCCAAGCAAGGAGGAAGCAGGGGAGGATTTGTGACTCAGCACAGGGCTGGAGTCAGATCACTTCTGGGAACCACTCTGAAGTGGTAGAGTAGATGCAGTATCCCCAGCCATGAGCCAGGTCAACCCACAAATCACATTTATGTCTGACAATATACCAAAAGACTGCCAAAGCACAAGCAATATAACCAATAATATTCCCCAGAGTGGATGTTTATTATTTAATAAATGTAGATATTGGCTAAGAACAGTGAAAAATACTAAATATTCATAAATATTAGATGCTTTATAGCAATTTTAAAGGAAGCCTGGAAAACAAGAGACAGGTTTAGCACAAAAAGGTGCTAAGTCATTACCTTAGGAAAGTACACCTACAATGATTTGTGAGAAAAAAACATTGAGGACTTGCTTCACCACTGTTGCAAAGGGAACTCGTATTCAGTTCATTTAAGGACAGCTGAACAATAGCAATTTGGGGAGGTAGTCCTTTTCTGTTTTGCTGGAGTCTCAAACGATTAGTAGGAGATGGCTAGATAAAGTAAATTCTGTGGGTGTAGTGCAGTATTCTTGGGGCTGCAGATGTCTTTTCTATTTCAAGAATAATAGGGAAGGTCTTGGAACAGTAAGGGAAGACACAACACAGGACAGAAAATTAGCTGATGTGAAAAGAAGTAATAAAATTTTCAAGCTGAAGAGTGACTATTTTGGAGTAGGCAATGCCATTTAAACATATACAGGCCCTCAATTCAAAACCACATGCTGTAAAAAATAGAAAAAAGGAAGCTTTGGCATCTGCTCACAATGTTCTCATTCCTGCATTTTCAAATCATGCCCTCCCTGATTTCTCAAACTGAAATACTCACATGCGAGGAGATTCCTGCAAACGGGCATATGGACATGAACACGATTGTTTTACATTTGCCATGTCTTGCAATACCACCCTTGCCTCATCCTTTGGGGAGAGAAAGGATCAGCAGAACAAAAGCAAAAGGCACAACAAAACCCAGCTCTTCTTTCTGGGTCCTTTTCTCTTGGGAAGTTCAGCTTGAGCATCCTCTGCCTGTCAGACTGACCTGACTTAGGCAGAAAACGCAGCTTTGTCCTGAGCATGGCGGGCTCACATCTTTTGGCGGCCTGAGGAGGATGCTTGGATAAATGTACACATGGCTTAGGCTCCTTGACTCTCTGCTGGAAGAGACCTCTACTACCACTCACAGAAGCAACCCTCTCTCCTCCTGCAGACTTTTAAGTTTTTTTAGTAGCCTTTTGTTCAAAGTATGTAGGTGTCCAGTTTCTTACAAAGTTGCTGCATCACTGAAAGACCTTGTTCATCTTTCCAGTTCCAACACATGAGGTAGCTCCTGCAAGTTCAGCCTTATTCTCTTGCCATTTGATTTTAGCACAGTTCAGCTGAGGATGAGATCTAGGAAAGATCTTCAAACTTTAAATGCGGAAAAAAACCCCAACCCAAAAAAGGTGTGGTGTTCCTCCCATGCAGTTCCCTGCATACAGAGAAGGAGCATGGGGAGAAAAGCAGCAACTAAGTGTCTACAGAAAATTTCACATTACAGGAAAAAAGGCCATTTTGGACAAAACTAAAATGAAATTTGGTGAGCTAACTCTGAGGCTGTTTGGAACAAAGTCCACAGTGTGTTGCAAAGTAGTCTTACGATGAGAGGGGGAAGGATGAGGTCAAGTACTCTCTTGTAAAGATTAAAGTTAAGGCAGGTAAAGGGCATTCAGGAGCCCTGGCAGTTCCTAGGCCAGCAAGGATCAGCTGTCACCTGTTCCCAGGAAAGAGCTCTGATTTTCTGCTGACAGGATGATCGTGGACTGAGAACACCATTCTTGGGGTCACTGTAAAGGTTTTATCTATATTTAATCACTGTGAAGGATCAAAGATAGGAAGAACTTTTCTTGGCTCCTCTTCCTACAGAGCTATCCAAACCCAAAGACAGTCTGGCCCAAAGACTGACCCACTTCTCAGTGAAATGACCCATCACATTTCTACTTTTTAAACTCCTTCATGTGCAAGCACAGCTGTGACCGGGAACAGTCTTTATGGGGGGGAGTTTTGGTCCAGTGCCACTGGATTCAATCAGAAAGCTTGTATAGGAATATGCGTTCAAAGCACTTGGGTCTCAATTGTTTGAGTGGAGGACTAATGACTCCATAAAATTGTCAAAATTTTTTACAGTTTATTGTCATGATTCCTCAGGTAAGTGGACATTAGTCTCCTTTCTGTGTTACACAGAACAAGGAGTATTTTAATTGTTCTATGTCCTTCTCTAGATATTCTTTCTAACTCATCACTTGTGAACAAGTTTTAAAAAGGTAAAAACTGAAAAGGTAACAACTGTTGATAGGAATTCTGCAAATGTAGAAGTCCAGCCAGGGATGGTAACATTACAGTCCTGCAGCACATGGAGAAAAATATATTGGTGACAAAAATTGATCTTCTTGTGGGTTAAACGCTCCAGCATATGACAACTGACATATTACCAGGTACACTAAGTTTTAACTTCTCATGATAGAAGAATTACAGAATATTGGATAAAGTCTAGAACTTTCAGTTTAGATGGCTATCTATGCAGAATTGCAGCACTGTATGTGACAAAAATAGGCTACATAGCCCTGGAGAAGAAAGCTCACCCCATCTCTTAACTTGGGACAGCTCTTAATGGGCATAGATGGGACTGAGCTCTGGAGAGACACAGTGTGACATTTTCAAATCACTGTCACAGAGGGGTTTTAGGAGGATTTTTGAGAAGGTAAAAATAGAAAGCCAACCATTGACAGCCATCAAAAAACCTAAGATCTCTGTGTAGATGGGGTTTAAATGTTAAATTTGCTCCAGTGATTTCAAATAATCAGTCTTCTAATTACCCACCTCTTAAAGACAGGTGTGTTTTTAAGTTAATGGCAAAAGCTGGTTGTGTAACTAATAAAATAAAAACCAAATAGCATGAAAAACTCAAGGGAAACAGGAGGCTTGTATAAAAGATACTAAATACTAAATGAAATACTAGCATAAAGTGTTGAATGAGGAGGAAAAAAAACAGCAGGAAGAGAAACATGGCTGGCAGGACAAGCAATATGTGCTCTGCAGCACTGACCCCAGTGATATTTCTCAGATATGTGAGGACCACTGATTACTAATTTCCAGAGCAGTTGAGGCATAAAGGATATCAAAACAAAATGACTCCTTTGGTGATTGGGATCTAAAAACTTTAAAAGTCAACACCTGATGATCAACTCTAAGTTGTTTAAATTGCTTTAATATGTAGTTATAGATTTTTTTTTCTCTGCATCAAAAAAAATACATTCAAGGACAAAGCTTCTGGAAAAATGCTCAGGAGCATTTTACATCCAACTGAAGGAGTAATTTTTACTCAATTATTTCCAATCTACTAAAACCCACGGTAACACAAGGAGGCTGGATGTATCAGAGTGGCACATATAGCACCCAAGTTTACAGTTCCTTGTGTCTCCCTCTCAGTGGTGAAGACCACAAGAGTTAACACTGGACAAGCACTAAGGCTGTGTGCTTTTAGACTGGTCTTCAGTGATCTCCCTAAGGCTTAAAAAGGAACAATACACTCAGTTTGCTGCTGGAACCCAAGGCAGCTGAACTTGCTGCTGAGGAACAGAAAGCAGCACGTGGAAAGAAACCTGGGATTTTGAGTCCTCTTGGAGCTAGAAAGGAGACAGATTTCTGTACATGCACAAGCTATTCTGAATAATTTGCCTATTGATTCCTTTTAATTTTTTTTAGTGAAATAAATTATTGTGGACAGTAATATCAGGATATGTTTTCATCAACTAGTGTTTTAACAAAATACACTTTTACTACCCTTAGATTTTTCAGTGCTTTTTAAAATCAAACCTTTTTCTGTGAAACCAGCGATTTAACAACCTCCATTATAATAAAGTACACTACAGTGCAACACGAGTTTTACAGTCATCAGATACTTTCTCCTGAAGAGCCCTGTGAGAGTTTTAACTATTAAATGAAGCATCTCTACCTTTGTGTGATGTGTCCTGTGCCTGCGATCAATGGTGACGTCTCCCCTCTGCACCGGCGATGACACTTCCGATCGGTACGTCCGCTGTGGGGAGTATCCCTGGAAACCAGCGATGGACCCGTGCGAGGGGGACGTGGGAATCGAGTGCATTGTCTGATCAGAGATATTCATCATGGTTTTTGGGCTGCTCAGGGTGCTGTGCCTGGTGAGAGTGGTCTGCTTGTTGTAGAACTGGCGCTGCTGCCACTCGTAGAGCTGCCACATCGTGTCGTCGCGCATAGAGCGCCGCTTGTCCTCGGCGCTCACGGGTGCCATGGATCTGTCATAGACCGAGGGAGTGACACTGCAGAGGCTGTCTGGACGTGTCTTGCTGTTCCTTGGCAGTGTCCTGTACCCTTCTGGGTATCGGGGCAACACCTGAGCTCGATGGCTTGGCATGTTCCTTGGTAGCGTCTGGTAGGAGATTATGCTGGAACACAAGTTTCCCTTTATTAGCATTTAACATTATGGCAATATAAAGTTGTTCACTATGGGTTAGGTTTATCCAGCTAACGCTCACCTTTTATAATATTTCAAATGCCATTTCAATAACACACAAGAAAATCAAGGCAACAGTTCAAGCATCAATGATACTGACTGAATGCACTGTAGCAGCCAAAAGTGGATCCTTCCTCTCTGATTAGCTCTTGCTGACATAATCCATATTTCATCTTTTTACCAGTTTGTCAGTCTAATTGTGTCAAGTTTTGATGAAATCTTGCAAGTTTTCTAAATGCTGGATAGGTGAAAGTTTTTAAAATTGTAAAGTTCTACACTGCTTCCATATGTTTTCCATATTTCCATTTGAAATGTTCGCTTTTTCGAAAGCGAAAAAATATCCTGTTGCTTCCCTAAGAAAGTCTTGAGCAATTACTATGTACTTAAAAAACCCCAAAAGATTCTTTTAACAGCAGTGCATGGCAAAAATGCAGTAATTATCTAAATAAATTATATTTTGCAATTGTCAAGGACAAGCCACTCCATATCAGCAATTCAAGTGAAGCAAAGAGCAATATATGTCTTTGTTTGATAATAATACTTTATTGCTTTTCAACTCAGATATGAATTCAAAGGCTTATTTTTTTTATTTTTTGCACCATTAAAATTTTGGAGTTCTACAGTCATTTAGTGGCTTCCAGCACTAGTTGAAATGCAAAATTTCCTATAGCAAGGATCAATGCATACCTAAGTGACTAAGCACTTCTTGTTCATTTTTTTCAGAGGACAAAATCTAGGTCATAAACAGTGATTGATTCATTCATCCCTTATCTAAAATGTAAATGAGCACCTCTTAAAACCTTTTGCTACTGATCAAGCATATGATTGATGCTTGCTCAGAGACAACAAAAGCTGCCGCAAATTGGACCTGCTTTAGCCATGAGAGGGCAGCAGCTTCCAGCTACACCCCACACTAACCCAGACTAAAATCCCTGTGCCACGAGACACCAGAACCTGAAGATGGTTTTGAATAACTTCAGTACCACAAAAATACAACAAAAAAATGAGGTAGAGCAAATGGCAAGGTAAACCAGCACTAGGCATGTTAAATCCTTATGGATTAACTATCAGGGAAATTGATGGTGGTAAAACCCACTTTTCACTGAAAATAGTTAAACTGAGTATTTACAATCACCTGTAACACTTTGAAGATGAAAATTGCTATAAGGAGCTTTATGTACAAAATGTGCTACAGTTTCTGAAGCTTTTCAAGAATTAATGAAGAATTATCCCCACTTTGTAGACTGGACAGTTTCCCATTCTTGCAAAAAAATATGGGAAGGGAAAAGGGATTCTAAATCCTAGTCTTCTGTTGCAAAATCTGCTTAAATACTCCTAAATTTCTTTAGTTAACATACCATTAATGATAATAATTTTGTCCATCTCCATATTTAAAAACAAATAGATAAGATGCTTTTGAACTCCATATCTAACTTTTAAAACAGAATTGTAGCTATACCCCATAACAGCTACAGTGAGGCCCAACATTTTCATGAATATATTTAGTAGCAAGACACACCCCACTCACTGAAGCTCCTCACACATTTTATTAATTAAATGGGCAGTGTAATCCTGTTGGCACCTTTAAATATCCTGAACTTGCAAAAAAGCTGCCTGAAGTTAACTGTATAAAGACATAAATTTAAAATCTGCATGCAACTACTTATATTCTAAAACATTTAGAAACATAATCCATCTTCAAATGGTAAACCATAAACACTGAGAAAGCTTGATCACCTCAGTATTAAGCCTTGTTCTACATAATTCAATAAAATCAGAACAGATTCACCAATTTACTGTTGATACTTGCAAAAATGTCATTCCAGTCAAACCCAAAACCCAACTCCAGACAGAATTGCAGCTTCCAGCTGTCTCACACATAAGGGGAGACTGCTGCAGCTGGGTCTGAGGCTGCAAAATATTTCTGCAGCTGTCATCATAAATAGCTCCTTATAATTGCTCCCATATGAAAAAGACGCTTCCACATGTGTTTACAGACACCTTTAGAGGTTGTCTGTAGGACTACTCCTGGATAGCAATAGTGGTTCTGGTGTCCAAGTTGGATTATCTGGGAAAGCAACTTTGCTGCTCAGCCTTTTGGGGCTCAGTTCTGCAACGTTATGAATACCCTTAGACTGAAACCTCAGAACAGTCCTGCATCCTAATGAACACAGATACCAGCCGGCCCCGAATACAGACCTTCCACATAAGAATCAAGAAAGGGTGGCAGAGTGAAGATGGAAACACTGAGTTTTATAGGAGGAATTTATTATTTCAGATATATCTCATATAGGCAAGGCAGAAAGACAGGCTCACATCCTGGGTTAGTAGCAACAAAAAACATCTCTTGGTCCCAAACAACCCTTCTGTATTTTCTGACATTGAGAAAGACCACTCAAAGGAACCACTTTTGTGGAAAACATTTTTTTCATAACTGACTTGTGCAAAATTCAATAAAATTGTACTGAAGTGGATTGTGTTTATTTTTCATTTAAACTACATTTATTTTTGGTTTTAAAAAGTTTGTCTTCCTTAAGGCAGCAGTTTATTCATGTGGCTTTTACCAAACTAGATGTCTAGATTCGTGGAAACAACAGATTACATCTTCAAGAATTAAAAACTCCATTGTCATCACTCTCATTACTTTTTTGGGCAATCAAACTACTGAGGAGTCAGCCTGTTCCTCTAAAAAGTTTGTAGCTGCATAGTGAACCTTTTACATTCTATACTGAGGACAGCTAAGAGCTTCTCTATTACATACAGTTATTACATTGAACCTCTTTGTTAACATTTTAGCATTCATCCTATTTTTTTTTTCCAGTCTGACACACCAGAGATATTCATTTGGGTTCTCCATGATTTCTCTAAGGCAGATACACTAATACAGATGCACTGGAAAGCAGCTCTGTGGAAAGTCAGCAACTTTTTCCCATTAAGCAAAGGCTACTCTTTTCAAAAATTCAAGTTATGGTTTTTACAGGACTTAAACAGCCTTAGGAGCCTCTCACCCCAACCTTAAGCTTTAACAAAAACCAGAGCTTCTTTCTACTCTCATTCACCAACTTTGATTCTACTTAAATTTCTGTCTCTAGCCAGAAACTGGCAGCCTGAGCAAAAATAAAATTTTAAATTTAAATGAAGCCACATTTAAAAGACATCACTATATACATTAGAAATTTGGGTCATTATTCAAGGCCGTTTTCATGCAAAGCAAAAAAAGATAGCTCAAGGCCAATTCTCCTCCAGTTAGCTACTTTTATGTAGAACTGCATTTGAAAGCATTTATGGTATCAGTACCACCCTTATCTAGGCAAACAAGTGTTCCCTATACTCAAGAATAAAATACTGTTAATTAGTAACATATTGTTAATCGTACTTCCCTCTAATTGATTCCCACAATGAAATAAATTTTAAGGTTTTTATACTTGTTCACAACTGAAAAACAGCACAACTACTCTAATTTCTTCTGTTTGGTTCCAAGTTTTAAAGTCCAATCAAAAGAATTAACTGCATCAAAGAGCCTTCTAAGTTCTCATTATGCAAGTTTGAATAATAAAATAAATGTCAGGTTGTGCAAGTCCCTGTATTGGAAGTTCAAACTTGATCAAACTACTTATGATGAGAATCTCATGAAACAACACATTAACAATTCCTAATTATATTTAATGAAGGGCAGTGAGGTAATGTTCAACCTTGGCAAGTGGAAGCCAAACTCATGGAAATTTTTTGAGATTTTGCATAAACTGAGAAGTCCCCAGCCCCGTATTCCGAAATTGGTGGGGGAAACACATTTTCTGAACTTGGTTTATCTAAAGCTCTGCTTTGCCATCCATCTATACTCAAACATTGTAATTTCCAGCTCTTCCAAATATCTCCTGTGATAGCATCTCCATACTCCCTACCAAATGTAGTATTAAAATCCTTTTACATTTTCCTGCTAGAGCTGCTTGTCTGTAAGCCCGCCTGGAAGCAACGTCCCTGAGCTTCTGTCAGACAGAGAAATTGCTATTGGCATGACATCCAATATTGTCAATCATTCACACATCATTTTAAAGCTTCATGAATAAGCACTAGAGCTCAATATTATAACTGGGAGATAGCTAGTTTCATGGGAAGAGAAGGTTTAAGCATCAAGTTAGATTTCTGTGTCTTACTTCTGGATAAATCTTCTCTCTCTCCCTTCATTTAAAGCTGGTTTAAAGTTCAAAAGCTCCCAGGAATATTTTTTTAAGATTGTCAAATAAAATATTATTACAAGAATTTGTGAACACAAACTGCAGAAGAGAGGGCAATTTCAAGAAGGGATTTTAACAAGAAATAGAATTTTATGACTGATGACATCTTTTCCCTGCTAGGACAGGGAATTTTCTAACGCCCAAAAAGGATTTCTAGCCATTTTTATTTATTGAGTTATTAATATACTTTAATTTATTAATAATGATTCAAATGCTAATAAAAGCAACTTTCATAAATCTGTTCTGAGAAGTCATCCAGGCATTTCCCACAGAGCACAATGAAGAACATATTTATGTCATACAGACCAAGACCTAAAGAAACCAACCAGGGTATAAAAGTAAGTACTATTTATTAGAAAACCTAACAGGAAAAAAAAAAAATTTACACAGTACTTACCCCCTTGTTTCCTCTTCCTGTCCTTTCCCCCTCTGTATTTTAATCCACTGCTCCAGCTGCAGCATGGAATTAGTCCTCTGCATAACCCGCTCGGACTCCACGTGTGCCTGCACCATGTTGTGATGAGCCCCATCTCCAGCATCCGCCAGCACAACTCCCATGGATTTATTCTCAGACCCATTCAAATGGACAGGTCTGAAGTGCCCACCTGGAATGGTGCTTATAGGCAAAGTCCTGTACTCGGATCCCAAAGGATTTAGCTTTACACTGTTAATTTTTGTTAATGGTTTGTCTTGCCCGACTTTCTGGAATCCGTATTTTTCAGCTTCCAAAGCTTTCTTCTCCTCGTTTTTGTTCCCTTCTTTGTTTTTCTGGTGGTTTTGTGCCTCTGGCTTAATAAGCACCCGATGGTTTGAAATATTATTTGCCTCTCGAGGTGATGTATTTTCAACAGTGAACTTCTCTGTTCTGGAAGGGAACATATGACAAGCTATAATACCAAAAAAGCATTCATTACAATACTAATAAAAAATTGAAAGTTATTTCAGTGAACCCCTGTTCATACATTTTACAACAATATCTTGACTCTGAGAGAAAAAAATCAGGACATTTTCACAATTATCGAGGACAGGTTTTTGTTGCTGTTGTTTTGGAGTTTTTTTTCTTTTGTTTTTAATTCTGTTTGGGGATTGGTAGTAGTGGTAGTGCTTGGTTGGTTTGTTCTTTGGTTGGTTGATTTGGGGTTTTTCTGGTTGGCAAGTGTATTTTTTTTCTTCTTTTCTTCTACACTTCTCTCTTTCTTTGCTGTTTTAAAAACAATTATAACACAAGGTAACTGTTTTTTTTGGAGTCACCAGTCAATCAACCCCCTAGAAAAAATGTGCACAACAGGAAATAAAGCCAGAGTCTGAAAAAGTGGATGTTCAGTTCCTGGAGGGCTGAACATTTAAAGGGTAAAAGTATTCAGTGGCTCTCCAAAAGCTACAGCTTCCAAATGTCAACAGCCTGAAATTCAGATGATTTTCAAAGTCAGCTTGTGATTCACAATACTGCTGAATTTAGCATATAATGAGCTCCTTTAAAGAAAGCAAGTGGCTTTTCATGGCCATTGGTATCAATTAGGTTTCTCTGCTATGTTATCACTTCGGCTTGCATATGTTTTGTGGAAAATGACTGCGGCTTTTCTAATTTTAAGGGGGAGAATAGCTTCTGACTTAAGGAACTGCACCACGAAAATAACGATATTTTTAGGACTGCTCCTGCTTTATAGTATTTACACAAATACTCAATGTGTGCAGTTCTATTAGTGATCTTTTAAATATTTCAAAATGTCAAGAAGATCTATCTTTTGCCACACTGGGAGGACCTGAACTTCAGTTCCAACTCAGATACTGACTTTTGATTTTAGCTCACTAGAAAAAACCCACCACCTTAAAATGTTTTGCTCTACAATTTTTTGGTATGGGAAGAAAGAAGAGGAAGAGATATAATTCCTTAAGATTACATCTCTGTGTAAAACCAAACTAAGAACAACACTTTAAGATGATGTTGAATTAGCTTTTTGTTCTGTTTTTCATCTTTTTTTTTTTAAATACATTATTCATCCTTACAACTGTGTCCAGTTCAAGTGTCTGTAAAAAGGCCAGCACACACCCACAACTGACCAGAAGCAATAATGCTTATCCGATCATGAACAAAAGGCATTTAGTTTTTCCCCCACAAGACCTTAAATTGTTCCCAAGATCAAACATTTCTGCCTAGTTTCCTTCTCAAGGTTATGGAAAAAAAAAGGATCACCTCCTCACTCCCACCTCAAAATTGTACTACCCAGTCTTCTACCAGAAACCAAAGGAATTTCCCATGAGGAATGTGAATGGCAAACTCCATTTCCCACAATTATCATGTCAAAAAAGGGTGTTAAGATTTCAGTTTTCAGCCAGCACTCCGCAGTTTCCAAATGAACATAAGGACTACCTTGCAAATAATTCTGAACACAGGCATTAATATCTGCAGCATGTCTCAACTGCATCACCCACCCCCTTATACAACATAAAACTTTTTATAAATTGTTCTCAAGGGGCTTTAGAGCAGAGAAACAGGTGGAAAATCCATGGTGGAGAGGGAGAGTGGCATCTCTAGGACACTCATCCTATATGTGGCAAAGTTAAGACCTGGAACTGTGTTCAATTCACACTCTCATAGTACTTTCCACTGTGTTTTAATTAAAACCCAACAACTCCAAAAATCACAGAACTGTTTTTCTGTGCAGTCTCATGCTGTATCACTTGTTACTATGGTTATACACAGCAGAGCCAAACATTTCCATTTTACAATCCTTGTGATGCTGTAGAAGCTGAAGGACTGATATTCAGAGCTCTGGGCTCTCTAACTTGGTGAAACCACATCAGCCAACTCTGTGTGAGCAAGTGAAGGATCCACAGAGAAGGATCCATATGGGAAAAAAATATCAGAAACTAACGGGCAAATGTAAGAAATATAAATCCATATGTATATTTGGCTCCATATTTATAGCTAGTTTTCAAAGACGCATTCAATGAGGCTTGCAGGCTATTTGAGGACAGGATGGGGAGAAGAGGAAGAGAATTAAGCATAGAACATGGGTCTTTCAGCATATGCTAAATGCAATTTATACATTTCTGCAACCAAACAGGAATCATATGTATAATATGTAATATGCAATACAGGAAAAGTACTATTTTATGTCGGTTTAAATAAAGAAATAATTCTGCAAGGGCTGGAGAGGGAGAGCACAAGATTAATGATCAGATGGACATGAGGGCTGTGATTTAACCAAGCAAGGCAGAGGCATTTGAAAAGGAAAAGTCATCTTCTCCAAGCCCAGTGATGTCAGTAAGCCCCTACTGAGGATGCCTCTATGCTAACAAGTGCTTTTTTGGCAGCCTGGCTTATGCTGTTCAGGGAAAGTAACTACACCAGGAGAGAAAAAGGCAATCTTTCCTTAGTACATGCTGCATCACTGAGAAGAAACAAAGGCTGCAGCACACAAGCTGACAGTGAAAAGACAGAGAAATGACACTCAAACCTGGTAGAGTAGAGAATCAGCACTGAGGGTAAAATGGTAAATCAGTGTGTTGGTGGACATGAGCATCTACAAACACAAGCAAACAGGACTCAGATACAACCCAACTGCTGCCTGCAGGGATATAGCAAGGAATAAGCAAGATGTTTTGCTGATCCACAGAGGGTGTTTGAAATCATATTTTGAGTCATCAGTTTCAATAGCTCCTCACTGACTAAAGTATTTGGTTTAATTATTTTAATAGGTCTCTCAGTATATGTCACTAAACTTGAATGTACTATCTAGGTAAAATCAAAAATGTTTAGAAAGGAGGATTTACAGTTAAGTCAATAGGGCCAAACACGGTCCTTCTCTGCAGCTAAACACCAGAAGGGAATATTTCTGCTGTCAATAGAGAAGAGAAGAGTTATAAGAGAAAGGAGTACATTTTTATTTTCTCACTTCAGTAGCTCATTTGTAGTTTATGTCACTAACTATGTGTGGAAAGTAAGAGTAGAAGAGTAGTTTATGAAAAACTTGGCAACACCTCTCCCCTCCCACCAACTTAATGTTTTAAATATGCCTTTTATCCTCTCCAAAGAACTCACATCTCCAGAAAAATAAAGATACAAATTGAAGTGCTAAAATTATTTAAAAGATTTGGTTTCACAGAGTGTTGGATTTGATTTCCAGAGTACCATAAGCAGCGAAGTACCTTGATTTCTAGATTTAAAGAACTATACTACAAAAAACCTCTTGATTTATCATTGGGTATTTGATATTAACAGGCAATTAAAAGTGGCCCAACATCAGGTTACATGAATATCTATGGCAGCAAGTTCTCAATTACTCATTTATTGTATTGCAAGTATCTAGTCTGTTAGAAAACTGTTTTCAGTGCAATGTCAGAACCTCTAGAAAAAACAGAAATGAGAAACAAAAGCACTGCCAAATTTGGCTGAAAAAAACCCTTTATGTTTAGAGCTCCATGCATACCAAACTTCAGGGTACTTAGAGATGAGGTAATAAAACACTTAATACTTAACAGATTTTTACAGGGAAGGAACAGTATTTCTTCTGCATAAGATCATATCCTGCTACATTTCATTTCAAGAACTGGTTTGATAGCCAAAAGATGGATTCTTTATAAAACAGATGTCTGAAGGGTTTTTTTCCTTATTATAACTAACAGATATGAAATTCTTTGAGACTTGGTCTTGAAATCTATTTGATCTGAAGTAATTATTTCAAGGCTACCAACAAAGTTTTCAAAGGGGTCACATCTACTTCTGTTTTGTTCTGAGGTTTCTTGCCTGAATCAAAACAACAAGATGGTGTTATGTAAGTTGCTTTTCTGACAATTGTTTGGCTGTTGGCAAGCCCGTTCTGCCTGTGATATCCAGGCAGATATTTACAGCACTGCAAATATCAAATGAAGGTCACTTCACCAGTTCAGAAAAAGATTCAGAATCATCCTCTTCAGTTTTATTCCTCTACAAAGTGTTTTTACAATTGATATGTGATTTTTGTTTGAAGTTGAGTGGGTTTGATTTGGTTTAGCAATTTCTCCATATGTAAATTACTATTGTATCTGCAATACAAACCAAATTTTTCAGATTATTACCACTAAACTTCTCTGGTACCTGTGTCCACGAGATTTTTTTACTACTTTTTTAAACTTAGAGTTTCTCAGCATTGCTGACATTTATGTAGCTCCAGGGTAGCAGGAACTAACAGAGTGGAGAACAGATCAAATGACAGCAGCCATCAGCAATAAGTTCTGTGCTGTCAATAACGAGGAGCTTTTAAACTTTCAATTGATGAGGTTTCCATTACAGATGCCATGGAGCTGACCCTGGGGACCACATTCCGAGAGAAAACGACTCTCACTGGAGAGACAGCAGCAGACAGTGTTCAGTTTCTGAGAACACAAAGCTTCCGGTGATAATTTGCTTTTCATTGCCAACACACAGGCACAGAAAGATAAGGCTCCAGATCAGGTAAGCATAAATTTGATGACAGCTTAATGATGAACAAGAATGGCTCCCCACAGGTTGCCCACAGGTACAACTGGTTAATTTAGCTGGAAACTCCACCTGTGACTTTGAGAATTATGACAGTTTTAAGCCAAAGGCTACCACCAGTTGAGCTGCTGTTGTTCAGTCAGGAGGGCAGGAAGTCAAACACACCCGCACACAGTATTTGTCACTGCACTTCTTCTGGTGCCACTGGCTAAAGGGATTAATTCATTTTTTTCTTCTACCTCCTTACAGTCAATATTCAGAACAGAACTTAAGATTATTTTTACTACTTCAAAATTTTATCCAACACCGTCCAGTTAGTAAGGGGTCTTCAATACAAGCAGAAATCACTTCAACCAATTTACATTCTATTTTAAGGACCACCCTTTCATTAAATAAATCAAACTAAATAAGAGAAACCAATACACTGTCCCACTGTTTTGTCAACCCACACTACCTTTTCACAGGCTCTGTTTGCACAAGTGCTGCATCTATCATGGCTTTCATCCACAACTCCATTTCCTTCCCTGTATCTGTGCAGAAATAATAGGTCCTCATGTTTGGATGAGCTGCCTGATTGGAAATGACATGGTCATTGCAATAAAAATGAAAGGTTCTGTAAAAGAAGAGAGACAAATACTGTTACTGCATATTCACTCTAATGCTTTATCTAATAAGACTTCTGCAAATAACATGATCAGAAAAAAAAAATCAAAAGGAACACTACAATGTTTCTTGGTCACTGCATCCATACTTTCAATATATCTGCCTGTAATTTTCAATCATAGCTGCTTCTTCATTAATACATTAAATAAAATCACTTAAATTTCTTCAATCTACTAAAACCTATATTGAGCATTCATTAATGTAGATTAATATAATTCTTATAAATAAAATTTTGGCATGGATTTTGGCAGTCTGAATGATACTGTAAGTTTGAATTTGTACTTACCATAGTAAATAAATGATGTCTTGCTAAGGAGACCAAATGAAGTGCCAAAAGGAGCTCATAAAACAGCAACAAAAAAAAGTCAGGACAAAATATTTAGTATTTTATATCATGATTTTAAAGATTGCCCTAAAACATTCCTGAGAGTGATTAATGCAATATTGTGATTTAAGTGATAATAAATTATTATTTTTATTTATGTGTAAAGATACTTTGTATCTAAATAACTAACAAACTTTCATTAGTGGGATAAGTCCAGCTGCAGATGCTGGTTTACAATTATTAAGCACCACAGAATATTTAAGATCCACGAACTAAAGAGAAAAAGCTACTACTAAGTGATCCTATCCATTTTCCCATTCTAGTAATTATGCCTATATTTACATCAGGCTAAGAACTTGAAACTTCTGCTACTCTATTATGCAAAAATCAGGCTCAGAAGCTGTTTATCAACCTTTTCTTACCTAATAACTCTGTAAAAATGAGTTCTTATGACCAGGGTCTTGTGCTTTCAGATATAAATCAAATGGAAGAGCTGATTCCCTTACCTTAAAGGCATATTTGCGGTTAATATGGTCCTCAGCAGACAATATAGATATCTGAAAACTAGGCAGAAGTATGCTCCCCAGTATTCCTTCTTCTTTCTCATCTGGGAATGAACACTGGGATTAGACAAACAGCCTTTGGACACACAACACTTGCATTCAGACACTTGATGAAACTCTTTTAGCCTCACACGAGCACTAACAAGAAGTTTAGCTGAGAGGAGAATGCACCAAGAACCAGGAACCCAGACTAAGTTTGAAGAGAAGATGGAAGTCAAGCCTCTAATCCAGTGACAACAAGAAGAATACCACATATCTACTGCCTGCTCAGTAAAAACACCTATGACAACACAAGTAGTTTAAAACACTGCTTACAACTGTTGGCCTTAGAAAAAATGTGCACATTCTACTTCTGATCTCAGGCATATTATGCTACATAATCCCCATTATAATATTTAATTATGAATTATAACTGTAATTCCCACTGAGTTTACACTCTATTACATTCCATTGTAATAGCTGAAGTAATGTAAGAATGCCTACATTTCAGATAATTTGTAAAAAAAAGCTCTCCCCAAAACAAACACCCTTTTCCCAGAAACTTGTTTTACACAAAATTTTAGATCCATAGATCATAATAAAAAATTGACATTTTAACTGAAAGCCCATCCAGCTTTTAAATCCAATTATACTTTAATACAGGAATAACTGGATGCAATTCACAAAGTCAGTCTTAATTGTTTCATGTACAGAACTTCTATTCATAATCATTATCTTAGAGACTGTCCCTCATAACTCTTCTCTTAGTTGAAGAGAGTGCCTACAATAAGTGACTGTATATCTATGAAATTAGGATGAAAACTTAGCTGTTATAAAATTTCAGTGAAAAATAAACACTGTTACAATTAAAATACTTCAACAGCACAAAAGGAGTATTGATTATGTGTGAATTTTCAAATCTTTTCCAGGTTCTCTTTTAGTCCCTAGATTTTGAGAAGGCAGAACCTTCATTTAAGTTATTTATATGGGGAAAGTTGTGCCCATTCATTTTAGTATCACCTGAGTGATTAGATGTAAAAATTATGCTTTCTGGGATAGTTATTTAATTGCAGAGATGAGCACAAAATCATTCCAGTTAAAAGGCAGAAGAGGAGTGTATTTGCTTTCAGAAACTCAACAGTACCCTGAAGTTTGACTGAAACCATCCCACCTTCCCTTCAAATATTAACTCCTTGCTAGCCACACACAAAAATGTTCCTTTTTTCCCCTGTCCCAGAACACATGGCAAATGTTGGAGTTTACTTTATTTGGACTTCTGTTTTGGAGAAAAGCTCTCTTCTGCTAGATTATATTTTGACTAATCACTGAGTAAATCCCCCCACTAGTGCCACATAACAGCATTAAGTATTTTTGTTCCACTGAACAGCTGCATGTCTGGTGGACTTTGGTCTTTGTTAAAGACATACTGCTTCATTCCAGTTCCAGATTTTAAAAATCTGTTTCCAATCAGGCTTGCTTTTATCTACATATTCCACTGCCCCATACCCATCTTTACTTGTGTGCTGTGTCTGAACAGTACACAAGAAAAAAAAGCAGATCTTCTGTCCAGTTCTAAGAACTTTTATTTGTGCCAACAACAACCTTCCAATATGAAAAGGGACAGTCCTTCATGCTATGGGGGAACAGAAAAAGAGTATTCTCTAAGCTGTGAAAAAACACAGTGATATGATCTTCCTTCTATAAACTATATTTCAGCTGCTACCATTGTAACATGATTGTAAAAGTTTAGTAAAATCTACTAACAACACAAAAAAAAATCCAACAACCACAATTGTACAACCACAACCAAGGTTTCTGGTTTGATCTGGGAACAAGTGCATGACTCTCTCTGTTCTATTTTGTCAATATCTGAGACAGAGTTAACAGAAACATAAAAAGTTTAGTGTAAAAGCTTCTTATATTTTAGCAGCCACTTCTAATACATTTTGGACTATCACTGCATGCATTTAATTCTATTTTAACAGCTTTAACTAGTGAGTGATAGCTAATAGCTACATCTATCACATAAACAATCCAGATTATTCTGCTTTTACTTCAGTTTGTCGGGCAGATTAACATGTAGAAAATAAAAAGTAAGGTTATAGATCAGTTTATATTTATTTTTTTGTTGGTTTTGCTTATTGCTTTTTTTATTTTGACACATTTCCTGCACAGTGCTTACATTCAATTTAATCTGTTCTTAAGGCAGCTATAATGTAGCACTTCCTTTACAACTTTTTGAAGAAGGAGCCTGAAGATGTGACTAAAATAAACCTGTAAAAAGCACAGAGTATATAATGACCACTTAGGTGACCACAGTGTAACTGAATCAGTCACTCGATGCCTCCATGATTGAAATTTTGGCCTGATTTTTGACTCAGAAGGGGTTTATCCAACTATGTGTACCACTTGGGATAGAGAAACAAAGTCTAACTATTATATTTGAATAATTCAGAATTTGTTAAGCAAACCAGTTGCACAGAGAGCTTTTATGTTTCACACCTGGTTTGTCTTTGATTGGATCTGTGCTGCACTTTCAGAGAACACTATTTTAAATTCATCAGTCTCTGCTTGCAGCATCATCACCAGTTCTACCAACTCTGAAGTTTCACCCCAAATGAAACCCTTTGTTACCTTTCACCCACAGTAAAGGCTGCAGATGGCCCTGTTTACATTCCTCTATTTTGCCACGCTTTATAATCTTCACTCTCAGCCTCCTTTAAATTAATATTGTCATACACTTTATTTCAGGACTGTCTGTGTTTCCCAATGCCCAAGTCCTATTTGTTTATCTCCTCAGGAGCACTACAGTTCATCATCTCCAGTGGTGAAGGGATCACTAACACACATAACTCCGGACTAGAATAAGAAGCAGCTAATTTTTTCCAAGTAAAATAAGTCTGATCTAGCTACATGAGGTTACTCACAGATTCTTTTGTTCCAAATACAGCAGAGACTTCTACTCATATGGAATTGGACAAAATTTCATTTTATATGTATTCATGAACACTGATTAGAGTTCCCAAAGGCATATATATCCTCTTTATCATTCTGGAGGCAGAGTTTGAGCTACCCTGCACTAAATCCCTTCCCTATCCCCATTTCAGCTGCTTAATTTGTATGAAAAATCAGATTTAACCTGGCATACTTAGTTCTAGCAACAGAAGCTGTGAGAAAACTACAACCCAGAATTTAGTAACAGAAGTGGCTGTGAATGGGTTTGCCCTTTGAGCATAGCCTGGCAGGGAAGCAATTATGTGAAAGAGGAGGGAAGGGAGGGAAGGGAGGAAAGGGAGGGAGGGAGGGAGGGAAAGAGAGAAAGAGAGAGAGAAAGAGAGAGAAAGAGAGAGAGAGAGAAAGAGAGAAAGAGAGAAAGAGAGAAAGAGAGAAAGAAAGAGAGAAAGAGAGAAAGAGAGAAAGAGAGAAAGAAAGAGAGAAAGAGAGAAAGAGAGAAAGAGAGAGAGAGAGAGAGAGAGAAAGAGAGAAAGAGAGAAAGAGAGAGAAAGAAAGAGAAAGAAAGAGAAAGAAAGAGAGAGAGAGAAAGAGAGGAAGAGAGGAAGAAAGAGAGAAAGAGAGCAAGAGAGAACGAGAGCAAGAGAGAACGAGATAAGAGTAGCAGGCCTGGATATTGACAGCTATACAACCATTTTAATCCATTAAGTAGCAGCTTATTTCTTACATTTGAGTGGTGTGTCAAAATTCATCTGCTTCCAGCAGAATTAGCAAATGAAGCTCTCAGGAGCTGAACTTACCTCTGTAATAGAAGAGACACAGATCTGAGAGCACAAACCACCTCTTCTTCCACAGCTTCATCCCAGTGCTATCCTGCACGAATCACAGTGATTGAGTCAGAACTCTCAGACTGGTGGCAGCAAAGGTTCACAGAGCAAACTAGGCACTGCACAGCTGTGCTGTGTGTGCTGGTAGCTCATTTTCTTGGCTATTTTAAGTATTTGACTTCTCATCCTGGCCTGTCACTGCAAACAAAGACTGTAACCCAGGAAGCCTGAAGTTAACAGAGAATCACAGAACTGTTCAGAGGTTGGAAAAGTCTGTATAGATCATCGAGCCCAACTGTTACCCAGCACTGCCAAGCCCACCACTAAACCATGTCCCCAGATGCCACACTGACACATCTGATTATACCTTCAGGGTTGTGACCCCACAACTTCCCTCGACAGCCAGTTCCAATGCTTGACAATCCTTCTGGTGAAGAATTTTCTCCTAATATCCAACATAAAACTCGAGGCTATTTCCTTATGTCTTGCCACTTGGCACCTGGGAGAAGAGATCAGCTCCCACCTGAGTACAATCGTCTCTCAGGCAGCAGAAAGGCCTGCTCTGAGCCTCCTTTTCTCCAGGCAAGCTAAAGATTACAATCTACCGTTTAACTAATTTAAAAAAAAAGCTTTTTTTTCCCTTAAAGAGCAAGATAATACTTTAGGTACATCGTCCTTTGTTGTCTGAAGAAACTCTGCATTGAACTTCGTCTTCTACTATCACACATATATTGAGAGCAAATTTCTTTCCTAAATAAAGTTTATTCCTACAGCAACTTAATTTTCTTTTATGCTTATAAACAATTTACACCACACAAATCAGAATGAAAGACTGCCACCACTACCACAGTGTAAATAAGGCAGAGCCTTGCAGCACACACATCCTGGTAGAATCTGATTTAATAAATATGTTAATCTGTTCCAAGAAGAAAAATATGTGTGAATTAGCAATATTCTTGTCATAAATAGCTTTTGTGACAACGAAAAAGAGGGCTTCTATAATGACAAACTGTGGGGTGGGTTTGTTTTGGGGGTAGTTCCCCCATCCAAGAGAAGTCAGGATAACTTTTAGCTTCATATTTCAAGCTCTACTCTTTTTGGGGTGGGGTGAAATGAGCTCAAAGAAGAAGAATGGATAAACCAAGCATTAGCAAGGAAATATTATTCTGAAAACATATGTTCACTGTAAACATCTTCCAGAAAGGGAGCTTGCTCTGGACTTAAAAATTAGTAGAAAAATGATTAGAAGATCATTACATGCATGGAGACAGCACACCCTGAATTAAACAAAAACTGCCACTCTCTGTGATTATATAAACATCATCTTACTATCAGAAAGAAACCTGCATAAGCTTTCACTGTAAATTTCTGAAGACCATATCAAGATAAAACTCTTGACTAAATTGGCTTTCAGTGACTACTACAACATGGAAATAAATACACAGCATCACCTTTTCTTACAAACACCAATCAAACATCACAGCATTTAAATTGTTTACCACATAAACCATCTGCAACTGGATTAAAAACTGGTTGAAGTGCCAGGCCCAGGGAGTGGGCGGCCAGTGCCTTGTGGTCTGCCCCAGGGATCGACACTGTGGCCAACACAATTTAACAACTTCATTAATGAGCTGCAGGCACAGAGCTCACCCTCAGCAAGTCTGCAGATAATAAGAGTTATGAGGAGTGGCTCATACTCCAGATGGTTTGTGCTGTCATTCAGAGGGACCTCGACAGGCTGGGAAATTGGGCAGAGAAGGATCTCTTCAAGTTCAACAGAGGGAAATGCTCAGTCCTCCATCTGGAGAGGAATAACCCCATGCACCATCATGAGCCAGGAATGCACCCTTGGGGCAAAGAAGGGCAGCAGCATCCCAGACTGCATTAGCAGTGCTGCCAACAGCTGGAGGGAGGACATCCTTCCTCTCTGCTCAGCACTACAGAGGTCTGGCTGGAGTGCTGGTCCAGCACTGCTCTCACTGGTACAAGACAAAAGTGAACATACTGGAGTGAACCCAGCAAAGAGCCACAGAGATGACTGAGGGATTGGAGCATCTTTCATAGGAAAGCAGGGAGAGAGAGCTGGGACTGTTCAGTCTGGGGAGAGAGCAGCTTAGGAGGCATCTTATCAGTGTATATAAATATCTGATGAAAGACTGTAAAGAATGTGGAGCCACACTTTTGCCAAGGACAAGAAAACAAACAATGGGCACAAATTATGAAACATGAAATACCACTTGAGCAGAAGTAAACTTCTTTACTGTGAGAATGGTCAAATACTGTCACAAGTCGCCAGAGAGGTTGTGAAGTCTTCATCTGTGAGGATATTCAAAGCCCAGCTGGACAAAGTCCTGTCCAAGACTCTCAAGCATTTGGTGTGATTCTGGGGGTGTCCTGTGCAAGACCAGGAGCTGGACTCAATGGTCCTGACTGGGTTCCTTCCAGCTCTGCATACTCAAGCTGAGCCTGGTTGTGCTAGATCATCATGAGGTCCCTTCCAACCAAGACAACTGTGAGATTCTGTGCCCCAAAACACAGCAACAAAATCTCTCATCTTTGTGAGAATTTTTCACTCTCAACATTGAACGACAGTAGAGGCCACAGCATTGTCTAAACCTGGAAAAGCTTCCACTAAAAAGACGCTTCTACATCTTATTATCTGAGAGTAGTTTTTAAAAACTGACTCATCACTAGCACCCAGAAATCTGTGCAGGTCGTTCCAGTCTATCTGAGTAGGCAGAGTAAGTGACAATGTAGATCAAAATTACATAAACACGTTTGTCTCAGCTGAGTTTAAATTACAAGTTCTTAGAGGGTTCTTGGTGGATTTTAAAAATATATTCTTAATATGGCATAATGGGTTTTGTTGTTCATTTTTTTTTGATCAAGCTACTGCACTCTGAATTCTTGCAAACCAATAGGGTAGTCTGGTATTGCAGAATAGTAAATGTACAGCAGGCTAGAACACTGTCCCAATACTAAAGAGCACATACTTCATATTAGTTTACACTCCACAGGAAAACCTAAAATAATCTCTGGTTTTAAGATGATTATCTTTGAATTAAGAAAATAGAAATACCTATGTGAAATATACGAAGAAATGGCTTCACTTACAATTTTTTAATTGAAAATATTACTTTTAGAAAAAAGAAAAACATACAGATACAATAGAGTCTAACAAAAGAAACTTAAAGAATGCCCATCTCTTGTCCCACAATCTTGATATGCCTGAAATTAAATCAGCTATTTATTACCAACATCTGCTTAGATTTTTTAGAGAGAATCATGTATATATAATCTATCAGTGTTTTTCACTTGTCTGATGTCCTTATTTGTATAACCAATAAGTAGTTAATTAATTGAAGTTTATGGCTTCATTCTGCTATTGCTATCATTACATTTTATAGAAGTGGTTGTCTTTTGTACTACACACATTAGAGGAAAAAAAAAAGAAGGGGGTGAAGAGGGGCAGAGTACCTGTTTGTAGAGCCAGCCTCGTCTGACAACTGGTGCATTAGGATTTCTCTTTATGGAGTTCGATCTCTTTCCAAAATTATGAACCTTCTTTGAAGATCGCGATGTCTAAATGGAATTGAACACGTTAAAGAAACCATGACATCAGTAACTGTACAAAAGCCAAAACACTTTTGTTTTCTTTAAGATCTTTTTTTTCTATGTGTTCCTCTGGGGGACTGCAGAACACCAACTGTATTCTTTTTTTAGATAAGTAATTATTTTGATGGTTCTGCTGGTTTCAGCATTTTGTTCTTTTCTTCTGCAGAGAATATAAAGATAAATCCCAAGACAAGTATTTAAAGATATTGTGGGTTTTTTTTTTTAAACAGGAAAAAACCCAACCAAATACATATCTGACCTTCTTGTAAGGTAGGCAGAATGCCTACTGAGCTGTATGAAGAGGTAAACTCACAGAACTATTATTCATTATGAAAAATTACATCACCTGGGCAAGCAATTCTGCTCTTTCCTGCTTCAAACACTGACCTAACACATGAAAACTTGTTCAGATTCCAACAAGATATAACTCCTCCTTTCCTAAAATATACTAATTTTTTAGTATTCTTTCTTTGTTCTGTGATCACTTGGTTGGTTTGAATATTCATTATTTTACTTGCTTGCACTAAAGCCTACTTAGAAATCTTTCCATGAAACTCCAGAGGTCATATCAGCTGTTGCTTACACTTTTTACAATCTTGCAATGATCACATATGATTATGAGAAGTAGGAAAAATAAACCATTTTAGATTTCATCCTTCTACTTGAATAACCAAAAGAAATTGGAAAAGGTACAAAGAAACCTGCAGTGCTTTGCCAATTCACACTTCATTCTTCTCAGCCTACATTTAGAAAGTTTGTTCTGCAACTAAACGAGCTGAACATTTACTTGTGTTTTAAATTCTGTAAGAACTGGTGCCTCAGAGACCATGAGATGTGATAGAGCAAAGTACACTCCTGTGCAAAAGTAAAGTTCAAGCAAGTTTTTAAAGCTGCATTTACGTCTCTGCTTCAAATCCTCATTTAAATTGAGACAATATAATCCTATGTTTCAGCTTCCCTGTCTCTACTATTGAGACTGATCATGAGGTTATGCAAAATTCCTGAAGGAGGAATGCTAAACAAACACTCAAGTTTTGTTGCAAACGAGGGTGTGGGGTTTCTCTATGGAAATTCTCTCAACATACATTACAGAACTAAGCTGGGTTTTACACATGCTTCAGAGAGAATCCAGCAGCAGGTTAAAAACATCAGGAACTGAAAACCTAATTTAAAATTATGTGGAGCTTCTGTCAATGATGCCATTAGCTAAGAATACAACATTGCTTGGGAAAAAAAAATAATAACATTACAAAAACTGTGTGCTTGCCTAGAGTCTACAACACAATAAAACAAGGACATTTTGTATTTCCTTTTTGCAAGAATCATGAGGGAATATAAAAACAATCAGAGTGCTTTTAATTTCCCTTGGAGATACAGAAATTTGACTCAGTTCTGAAAAGCACGACAGAGTAAGCAATTGAAAACCTAATTAAGAATAAATGTAAAAAACTTCGACATTTTCTTCTGAAAAATTCTATCAGTGCAAAATGGACCAAGATTTGTAAAAAGCCAAGGGAGTTATGACATCCAGCTGTGAAAAAGGAATACATAACAAAGAACATATGACAATCCAGTTATAAAGTGAACTACATTTCTCTCTGTTAACCTGTGTGACTGCTCTATCGGCATATCACACAAAAGCTGTGCTAACACTTTGATCAGAAATCATTTACAACACTCATACCTACTCTAATATTAGGCATTAAACATTCAAAAACTCTCAAGAGTGCTCCAGAATTCCTATACTTGTAAAAATAGCTATGGCATTAAGCACACTTCTGAAGATAACCAACCACTTATGTCAAGTCTAACAAATTCAGATAATTTAGACAGCTCTCTCTAAGGTAGGTCTGATAAAAACCCATATTGACTCCAATTTCACTGAGCTAACAGCAGAGTTTTAGTGGGTTACATCCTACCAACTGTGAATACAAACTTCCTTTAATTAAATGCAGTATCACAAGTGTTTTCTAATTTTAGTTAATACAGAGAACACTTCAGATGACTTGTAATTATTTTACCACACACTGCATAAAGAGAATAACTTCACAACAAATTCTGAACCTTAAGATAATGAGTATTTTGGGATATTGAAATACTGTAAGTGCATATATAAACTAATTAAGAGTTCTCAGACTCCAGATCACTTCCTCCACTTGTTATGCCTGCGATCCCTGGTCATCCTGTGGTCTCTCAGACAGGACTAATTATCTGTGTGGACACAGGAAGACAGAAAAAAAAAAGAACTGAAGGTTTCAAGTACTTACCCCAAAGCACAAAAAAATACAAGACATACTGCCCAGCTCCAGCTTCTGGAGAAGGCAAAGAGAAAAGAGGACAGCGAAGGAATGATCCAGCTACTAATCCCTTGTTGGAAGGTACAGAAGGTAACAGAGCAAGCAAACTTGGAGTCACACCTGGTACTTAAGAGTCAGATCTAATGCATTCTAAGGCACAGTCCCAGCAACTGAGATGACTCCAAAATCAGCACCTATGGGAAGAACCCTGCACAAATCCAGTACTGGGAATGAGGCCAGGGAGTCCAGCCAGTGATACTCACTGTTTTCCAAAATTAAAAAAACAAACACCAGCAGGGTTTTGAACTCTGGGTAACAGACCAGTCAGCATTTGGGGCTGCACATTTCATCACCCTGCAAGTGGCTTTTCTTTCTGCTTAGCTAGTAGAAAAACACAGGATTTACGTGAGGCTTCTTTCCCCAGTTTCAGAACTAGCACAAAAGTAATTAATTAACATTAAATTTATTGCATGCATATTTGAAAAACATAGGTTGAGAACCTTGCTAATAAGGAATATTTTTCCATGTAAACTCAAGAGAGTACAAATCTGTATCTTTGCTACTTTCAACTTCTGTTTAAAAATATGTTTCCAGTCTTCAAGTCTTACATTATCTTCCAAACCACAAAACAACAGGATGCTACTTTCTGGATTTCATAGGCAATTTCAGTGCCTTCCAGTGCAGCAGTTTTCCGTGAGCTGGGTGTGTTTCTGCCTCAGCATTTCAGCTTGGACCAGGAGGTTGCTCTTGAAGCAAACCTCCCAATCATTCACTCTTAGTGTGCTTTGGTTTGCATTATAAAGCAAACTGGATTTCATTTAGGCAAGGCTAAAATATAAGATGCACAAGGAGCACTACTGGACAGTCTGAATATAAACCACAAAAACACAGTAAGGATGTTCAGCTCTGAGCTGTACTGCCCTTCACAGTGCTCCTGTTTCACTGTGCTGTTTGCTAATGAGCCCGGTGACTATTAATCCAAAATTTCCAGCTAACCTGGATCCTGAGCAGACCTGTATGGCTACACACCTAGAGCAGCCATTCCAAGCTGGACTGGCTTGAAATACCTATAAACAAGCTGATCAATATTAATGAGCACTGGGAAACATTCCAGCTGTAGTGGAGTCACCAGGAGCTCCCCAGCAGCTGTCCTGAGCTAACACTCCACACTGCTTTCTGTGAGAAAACTGTTCACCTTACTCTGCTGATAATCAGGACAGCAATGAAGAGCAGCAGATCTGAACTGTGGAGGGTGACTGGTAATATGACTGGCTTTACACATTAAAAAGCAATTCAGGACACATAATCCTGTTTGTCTAGGTAGTGATTTTAACAGCAGGAAGGAAAATAAGATAACAACAAAAAAAGACAACTACAAAAACAATTTCTTAATTCTACAGAGGCATAAAAATATATACTTCTGTAGCAATCTGAAGCCTGTCTAGACATTTTTCACAGCCAGGGATCTGAGCTAGTGGCTTCACATTTGGAAATACACTTCAAGCTAACAGGAAATAAGCGGCTCTTAACCGAGCTGTAATGTGTTATTTGGCCTCCCTCATGTATACAGTGGGAAAGGAAGATTAGAATTAAGGCTTTTACTGGGCAGCAACTGATTTTTGCCTCACCTCATATGAGCCTCTGGTCAGCACCAGCATTAGACTCCAGGGAGTCTTTCTGACACAAAATAGAAACTTCTCCAAGTTCCCTATCTATCTGGGATCAATTAATACTAACAGAAGGAAGAACCTCTTCCTGTACCCCTTAACTCTCTGAAACTTTAGTTGTACCCCAAACTTTTTTTCCATTCCTCATTACAATCCAGTATGAGGTGTGTTCATGAGTTATCTCTGAAAACAAAAACCACCTAAAAAAACTGGTTTGGCAACCACACAAAGCATCCTTCTCTGTAACTAATTTTCTGTAACTTCCCTCACTAACATTTTATTCCTAATTTATTGTGCTACAATACACCAGGCCTCTATATATTATATGGAAAAGTTAGTAAGAAAGCCAAGAATTTCAAACTCTACTGTTTGAAGACATGTTTGAGTAAAAACACAGAAGAAAATCAGTTCTGTATCCAGGTACAACCCATGGGCCATTTCTATATATGCATCTTTAGAAATGATTCAATTCCTCAGCCTTGAATAGCTGCCAGAAAAGGCAGACTGATATTAGCAGTGGCTCCACTTTGCCAGCATTCACCTCCCAAACCCAATGCTTTTTAAATGGTGCTGAACTAATTCAGACAAGTTCACATCTGAAAACTGATGTGCAGTAATTACATATACAGCCACAATAATCACATTAATATTTTAAGTGCATTTAAATAACTGGAACAGGAAGAATGAAAAGTAGAACAATAGCCTATTTTTTTCAAAATATTGTTTTCACAGTGAACTAAAGTGTCATTAATCAATGAAAGTAAAAGAAATCACAGTACGTGGGCCACAGAAATCTCCATTTCCTTCTAGAAGACTAGAGAACAAACACTAGACTAGAGGGCATTTTCATACTCTTTTGAAAGAGAAGTGTGAAAAATGTAAGACACATGCTCCTACATTGTAATTAATTTTGCATGTTTAACCTGAGATTGCATTCCAGAAAATGAATTTCAAGAGAACTAGCGATGTAATTACTGCATTCTACATCACTATTACAACTCTAACAAGTAATTACCTTGGGTTTTTTGCTTGCTTAGTTGTTTTAGGGCTTAGCTGGTTTTGAGTTTATTTTTTGCTGTTGTTGTTTGGGGGTTTTCTTAGTTTGTTGTACTTTAAACTGGTTTTCCTGCATGGACTTAAACATGATCATATGAAAGTTGAGATGGATTTTGTTACTGTTTATAATATATCTGTGACTCTCTATTTTTCCCCCCAGCAACATTAATAGATTAAGACATTTTTCTCATTAAATAAGTTTTCTAATATAGGTCAGGGATTCTGCCTGTTTCGTGAGGTATTTAAAACAAAAAAAAAGTCTCCAAAGTGCACTTAAAGGAACCCTGCAATGTTTCTTACATGCTAAGTCAATTATTTCAATCCAAGTTTCTGACATTATGGAATTTGCTCAGTTAGTACACATTCGAAAGTTTATTTTTCCCTTGCAGGCTGGATTAATCTGCTGAAAAAGAAATTCTCAGGGTTAAAATTTTCAATGATTAGATAAATTATAGGGGTTTTTTCCCCTTGTTTAACTGTTAACTACTGTGTAGAAGAGAAGACAGCTCTTGTCTGTTATCACTGATCAAAGCTGCTATCTTGGTCTCCTAGAAAACTTAAGGCATTTCTTAATTTTGTAGCAAGTGCACTTCTCTCTCAGGAAAGCTGAAAATTAAAAAAAAAAACAAACAAAAAAACCCCAACACAAAACCCCCAGAAAATAGGCTCATCAGCTTTATCTAATAAACTTAAAAGTTGATAAGAACATCTGAGCATTTACCTTAACCTCCTGAGAAACTGGGTGAGTGTAGAAGCAAAACATAAATCAAAGTGACCCTAGGATTCTCCTAAACATTTACCAGAAATTTTCCCAGGAAGGCAGGACTTCTGGTCCAATGGCAGGAAATCATTCACCTGCTGTTTAGCACAGGGTCACCTCCCAGCTCTCTCACAACTCCTTGTTACCCACGATTCCAGCTCCCTCTGCTTTACCTGGAGACATCCAGGCAATTGTTTGTGATGGAGCAATTTCTCTAACAATGCTGGCCCAGATGCCTCATCAGTCACTCAAGTTTCTGCTGTTCACACAGATCAGAAAGGTCAGGTTCTGTTGACAATTTAAGTACGTGCAAGTTATAAAATCTGAGATACCTGATAGAAATTACAACTACAGTGACAATTTGTTTCAGACACTTCAATTTCCCAATTAAACGTGGAAGGAGTCAAGTGTCCTGAAAAATACATAAGCTTTGCTTTTCTCTTTCAGTGGAATACTAACACATAGCACTGTCTAGCACCTTCTGGAATAACTGAATCATTTTAGTTCTAATTTATTTGGACATAAAGACTTACTCTGCCCACAGGGCTCATTGGATGAGCAGCATAATCTGATGTCAGATTATAGTTAGTTGCTTCACATATCATGCTTACTGGTCGCTCCTTCTTTTCTTCAGATGACATTGCTGCAGCAGTCCTGAAAATAGAATATGTAATAGCACTAGAACACGCTGTGTGTGCAGACTGCTAATAAAAAGCACCCCTAGATGTAGCCTTGTACAGCCTGTGTCCTACTTTTCCAATTTGAAAGCAATTCAAACTTCACTGCAGTTACCTGCACTGTATTTTAAACTCAAATCTATTACAGGTGAATTTTAAGAATTTGCTTAAATATAGAATTTCTCTATTAGCGCAAGGTGTTGGTGGGAGGGAAAAAGACAGGTATGAGCGTGAGATGGAAATGGGAAGAAATGCTTTCCAGAGACCCCATCTGGCTTTGCCCCACTTTAGGGAGAACAGGCACATTTGTGAAATTTGGCCAGTTCTGATGGTTTTCACTCGAGCCACCGTGTTGCAGCAATGGTGGGGAGTAGGACACCCAGAACCCAGACACCAATAAAGCCTTGGGGTCAGGTATGAGCTCCATGCAGACCTTCTTGTATTGCTGTGTATTCTACAGAACTAACACAAAGACAGCAAATCCAAGTTATTATCCAATGATTCAGAAAGGGCCCCAACAGGCCAAAGAAATAACCAATTGAGGAGAAACCATCAGGCAAAACATTATAGATTAACAACTTGTGATTATCCCTAAGTGATTATAAAATGTATCCCTTTCTGGAAGTTTATTTGATTGTTATATAATATCTAGCTCATTTACTAAAATTACAGAAAAACTAAAGAGGAAATTCATAAAGTGTATAAATATGATACATTTCTATCACAGAACTAATATGGGCTATGTTTATATCTTAAAAGTTAGTATAAAATATTTATCATTACTTTCAAGTAATTTGAACAAGTAAAACTATCTACATGTTAATCTGACTTGGAAAAAATAAATATTGCCACTAGTAATTACTGAATCTTACTTCATTATTAATGGCCTTTAAAACCTGTGTTTTATATAGTCAAACAGAAGGCACTTACTGCTCATTCACAACAAAAATACAGTTGTCCTGCGAAGGCTGTCCTGTTACTGGATGTTTGCAGGTTACTTTTCGTTCATTATGACTATGAAAAAGAGATAAAGAAAAGTATTAGGAAATAATGTTTTGTTTTTCCAGCTCAATTATGTAAATCCAGTACATTAAATGCATCAGTACAGTGAAAACAATTAAGAATATTTCATTATGGCACATAACAACATATATGTGAACATTCACAAGTACATATACATATATATATATATATATATATAATACACACTAAGAAAAAGGATGAGAACTAGTACAGAATAATAATAATAACAATAATTATGTTAATAATAAAAAAAATAATTCTACTCTGAAAAGAGACAGAAAACATTGGCACTGGGCTGGTAACCACTTTGAATTTTAAAAACTACAGCAGAAGTGTTTTTAGTTCATATATGAACATAGATAATTCACTTCATGACTTTATGTATTCATAAATGGGATTTCAGCTGGACATGAAGATACTAGTTTAAACCTTCCAATATTACACAGAAATACTCAGTGACTGGAGGAATAAGAGTGAGGGGTTGCAGTCACAGTTCTACTTTTGCAGGTGGCTTTTTAACTCAGGGTGCAGGTCTGAAGTTCCCTCCAGTGGCAGGGAGGCTGAGCTTCACCCTCAGCAGCACAAAAATGCTCACTTTGCATTATCTCACTCCTCTGCACTGCAGATCCTGATAGATCACAGTGGCTCCCACAGCTTGGAAGAAATTGCCCAAATTCAGCAACTACCAGCTGCTGCTGTGCAAGAAAGAAATGTTTGGACTTGAGTCCTCCAGACTCTGAAGGGAAGGAAGAGAAAGGGAGGGCTGGTTATGGGCTCTTCAGTTCAAGAAAGACAAGGAGCTGCTGCAGAAGGTTCAGCACAGGGCTGTGCAGATGATGAGGGGACTGGTGCATCTCTCCTGTCAGGAAAGACTGGGAAAACTAGGCCTGTTTAGTATGGAGAAAAGATGATTGAGAGGGGATCTGATCAATGTATCCACATATCTGAAGGATGAGTGACAAGAACACAGGGCCAGGCTCTCTTCAGTGGTGCCCAGCGACAGGACAAGGGGCACAAACTGAAGCACAGCCAGTTCCACCCAAATATGAGGAAAAAGTACTGTGAGAGTGACTGAGCACTGGAACAGGCTGCCCAGAGAGGCTGTGGAGTCTCCTCTGGAGAGATTCAAAACCTGCCTGGACAAAACCCTGTGCACTCTGCTCTAGGTGAGCCTGCTTCAGCAGAGGCTTTGGACCAGATGATCTCCAGATGAGAGGCACTTTATCTTTAACATGTCCTTCTTTTACTGCCTACTCATTTAACCATCTGAACTTTCAAAACTATGAAGCACAGCTCATCTCATGAATGTCATGCTTTCCACCCTTCTTGCTTCATAAAAACAACCTCAATTTAACAAGACTATCTCAATATTCTCCACTTTTAAAATAAAATTATTTGAATCATAACAATCTGCAATTTTAGAGCGCCATTGATTAAAAGCTGCCTCCAAAGAAAAGCCTAATAAAAAATCCACATTACTTTCATGGTGAATGAATGGATTAGCCTTCATAAACCTAGAGTGCAAGACTAGAAAGATAACCCAATTCTTTGCACTTCCTCTACTGGGATTTTACAAACCTGCTGATGCCTAAATGAAGAGACTGTGCTACAGAGCTTAAGGAATGAGCTAGCCATTGCCAGTACTTTATCTTTGTACTAAATTCAGCAGATAGTTCTAAGTTTAGCTCCTGAAAAAGCTCTTGATGCAGAAATGTATCAATTACAATGAGGAGACAGGAAAGAGATGCTCTGAGGACAGTCTGTGCCCTTTCTAATTGCCGTGGTCATACAGTGCCTCTCAAGGAAAGCAGCCCAGATTAAAGAGAATTTGGATTCAAAACATTCTTGAGGGAGCGTCTTTGGTTGGTTTTGAGGTTTCTTTGGTTGGGTGCTTTTTCTTTTGTGATTCCTCTTTTTCTTCCCTTCCTGAAACTTTCTTTTTTTTTCCCCCCTCTGACATTTCAGAAACTCTCACACCAAAGCGAAAAAAACACAACAAACAAAACCTGCGGAGAGGAGCTGGCCAAAAAAGCTTTGCCAAAACATTGCCCTCTTGTTTAGACCTTGACAGGTGACTGTCAGCTGACATCCATAAACACAGAAATATGTGGATCAGGACTTCTGCTTAGGGACCATCAGTACTCAGGTCCACCCGAGAGGAGGCACATCCCATGTTTTGTGTGAATGCACCTCACTGATGATACAGGAAGAGGCCATATTGAAAGACTGCAGTGGAGAAGCCACAAAAAAACAGGAGGGAAAGAAGGGAGCGGGCAGAAAAGTGAGAGAGGAGAGCAAAGACAGCAATATTCAAGAATATTTTGCTTCAGGCTTGAGTCATGCATCAAGTTAGCATTTCAAAACTACCAAAAAATCCTTGAGGAAAACACAGTTTTGCTCACTGCTCACACAGATGTTGAGATGTATAGAAGGTAGCTAGGATCACATAAAAAAGGCAGAAAACATATCACAGACATAAACCATGCTCCTGTGGATTATACAGTACTTTCCTTCTAGATCTGCATAATCACTTCCTTCTAAAAGGACAAGGCAAAGGAAAAACAGGCTTTTCTCTCCCTTCAGCTTAGACACAAGTGATCTCTCTCAAGTGAACACTGGAAATTCGGCTTGTGCAACTAAGAGTGATGACTGTAAATATGTCTAACCGGATGAATAGATTTTAAATACTTCCATTTGAAAACTTTTTCATTACTCATCTAATTATTGCATTTTTGGCAGTAATTTAGCTGGTATTTTGACAAGACTCCTCAAAATACTTGCACAAGGTGTAGCGAAGCTTGATAATTATTGTCATAACCCTCCCACATAACAGTAGGTTAAGGCATTTGTTTTAAACTCCATCTTGCAGACCATAGAGAGTTTTATTCAAACAAAGCTACAATTTGATATTCACAATCTTCAACATCCAGTTTAGACAGCTGTTCAGTTATGCGTAGATTTCAGGGTACACACATACACTCAATTTCATTTATTATACTACAATAATCTATACATCATCAATAAATCTCAGGGGAAATAAAGTAAAAAAAACCGAGGGATTTTTTTACTGAGAACTCTAATTTCAACTTTGTAGCAAGTCCAATGTGTAGTTCAGAGTTTCAACTCTGCATATTTATGTTTTTGTACTTCTATTATGTGGAAAGAGAGTGATTCACTTTGACACAGCCAGACAGAAGCCAGTGTGTTACTTTTTATTTATGCAGAGATACAGCCTCCTCCTTCCAGTTTTTCCTATGTTCCGAGAACACAGGATAACCATACACAAAGTCATCTTCACTTTTTCTGAAGGCCATAACTGATCCTTACTATTTTAGGATCCATATTAATGGCATAATAGAGACCAAAAATGCCCTGTGTATTTCATTACTATTCATGAGCTTATTCTCCAGACTTGGTAAGTGGCACAAATTATTCCTCATTAATATTTGTTACTGGAATTTGCTGGGCTTCAGCAATGACACTAAGATGACATGAGATGAGCATTTCAATGCAAAATAAAGCATAGTTCTTGGTATGGATGGAGATAATATTCTATGTTTGATTCCAGAAGTGGTTCGATACCTTCCATAAAAGAATCAAAACCAAACCAACAATAGATAAGAAAATACACAAGTCTAACCACACCAAAATAGCCTCCCATGGGTGGAAGGTCCATTTTTAGATATCCCAGGGCAAGACAACTGATACCAGCCTAATAGCACCAACCTGACCCCTTTTCTTCTCTACAGAATTTCCAAACTTCTCCTTTCCAATCCCTTCCTCTGAAAACTGCAAGCTTTAGCATCATTAACAAGGTATCTTCCTTCTGGCACATGGACAAGCCCTGAGAGCAAAAGGATTTATCCTGTTCAGTTAAAAGTTGACAGTAACCTTGAATTTGACTCATGTTATTTGCCTTCTTATCTACTCTCTTTCTCCTTTCCATCCTTCGAGACTCTTAATCTCTTTAGGAGACAGGATTATTTTACTTGTTTTCTAGACATATTAAGAAAAACCTTGCTGTGTAGTTTTAATCTACTCACTAAATGTATAGTCAACAGCAATCTTATTGTTGGCTTAATGTGATCCAAGGACTACTGAAAAAAGAAAAGCACTCAAATATATCATTCAGAGATATTATTCTATTTGTAAGCAGCAACTGAGCACATCATTCCAGGTTCAGAGCTTGCCAAAAGAAGTCCTAAACAAGCAGGTTTCTTTGTTTTCATTCTATCTTGTGTTTACAGGACTGCTGACCCAAAATGCTGTGTATCAATGTTTTGTTCTAACACATGTTACAAAAGTCAGCCAAATCGAAATTCTGATCAGTTTTGCTATTTTGAAATCACTATCATCTTTGTCAGTATATTGGACAGGAAATTAACACAGATAACTGCAGTTGGAATGGAAAAAAAGAGAGAGATGTAATTCAGTTGTCCAGGATGATGGACACAGTTGAAATGAAGGGTTAGACAATTTTTTCCTCTGGAACAGAGCAGTTCACTCAAAAGTGGCAACAAAGATCAAGGGTGGAAACAGTCGGTCTGGGGTCTCTCCACTGAATGATTTGGTTGAGCTCCCTGTCCTCTTAAAAAAAGAGCTGGGCCAGAACTCCCAAAGACACATCTGGTTTCCTCCCACTAAAATTAAAACTAGATGCCACTTCAAAGTTTCTCTCATGCCCTTTCTTTGTAGCCTTTATTTATGTGTTCTCAGTGCTAAGGCCTTCTCATTTGCTTATTCTCAATGTGGCCATCAAAGCAAAAGCTGAATACAAAACAAAATTACAAACCAGGACACAACTTTTAAGAGGCCTCCACATCTTTAATTTAGAAACAGTGTTACTTTTGACAAATGAACACTGAAGAACACATTTCAGAAGAACACTACACCAAATATCTGCTTCCTAACACTTATTCTATGTCCTATCTAAGATTTACAGACTGACAATCTAATCTCTATTATGGATACACATAAACATACTATATATCACAAATATACTCAGAGATATTTCTTATGAGAAGCAGTTTTATGCATTTGTCATGAAAAAATACTTTAAAAGATGGCAAATAAGGTAAGAAGACCAAGATTACCAGAGCAATAGTCATTCTCTCTGCATTAATTCTGAATTTTTGCACTGGTATTTAAAGGTGAGGTTAAACTGGAAATAAATATAAGACAAGCCTAGGCCAGTTTTGTTTGGCTTCTGTGAAGCCCTTCATTCTTCACCTGGGAGGGGGGTGGGGGGTGAATCAAATCAGCCATTTCTACCTTGTGTGCTTGCTTTCTACCATAAGAAGCTCTAATTTCTAATTGAAATAAATGCAGTAACTTACAGTTACCTAACAAAGAGTTGTCTGAACTCGGAAAAAATTTAAGTAAATGCAGTCCCTACACAACTGTAGCAAGGATGTGGTCTGTGGCTATACTGACGCTTCTATTTTACTAAATCCATAATGCCCCATTTTACAGTAAACAGCAAATGCAAGCACTTTTTTTTGCCAGTGCTATCATACCCTAAATTAGGAGCCTTTTTTCAATTATGCTTTTTAAACAACAAGTTTGGAAATGGGGCTGCATGACTCCACAGGGAAACATCTGAGTGTGGTAACAACACCAGGGAGTCCCAGCAAAAGGGGAGGGATGGGTAAAGAGACAGGCAGTCCCAGAGTGCTGACAGACCTGTAACACATCCCACACGCTGCTAAGAACAAAGTGCAGAATAACCCTTTGTGTGTGCACACGCTTGGGGAGGTGTAGGCAAAATTCCACTCATTTCACAGACAATGTAACACCTAAACTGTAGTTACTGCTGCCACCATTTTCCTGGGCTACTCTGAGTTTATTTTTTCAGGCAATCTTCCAGTTCTGTAGGCTTTCCTCTCGAGCCCTTCTCAGTTACAGTTATAGCAGCTTTGGTATCCTTACTGCTGCCGTAGTGAAAAGCATCTGGACATTTCTACACAACTCACTGTACTTCAGCTCTTCATTTATTGCTGATTTTTATTTTCCAAAAGATTAAGCACTGCTGCCCCAAAATTATAAACCTTCCTCTCAACGGGACCTTCTAAACTCACATTCATATTCCAGTGAAAATATTCATATGAAAACAGCCTTTTCTCACTTGAGCAGATATGATTAACATGCTCTCATGACACATTTCCAACGTAAAACTAAGTCTTTGTAAGCAAGAACAAATATTAAAAAAACTTTCAAAATGCTGGGATGAAATGCTTGTAAAAATATCATATACTCTGTTACAGATTGAGAAGGTTTTAATAAAAGACTCTTCTTTCAAACCAAACACTCCATTGTCAGAAAAAGTTACTGCTTTCAGGCTTCCCAGAACTTTGTGGGAGGTATCTTTCATTCTGTAGGTAATGTATCTGGGAATCTGTAAAATACTGAGACTCAGTAAGGGCTACAAAGTCATTGTGGTAATTTGTGAGATGTGCCATGTGTCATCAATTTATGTAACATTTCACTACATTTTAAGCCCTGGGCACCTATCAGTAAGCCCTATCAGTACCTTGATAACAGCACTGCAGATGAAGAACATTTTCAATTCTGTAAATATTAATCTGTGGTAAAAATGACGAACACAGTTTGCTATCTGAGCTAAGTTTAGGAGACTAGTGAGGTGCGTGTTAGAAGGCAGAACTGTCTCTAAGCCTCAGACTTGAAATCCAAGGATATTTCAATGGTTAATTACCTGGAGAGCTTCCAAGAACTAGAGTAACATAACAATTCTGAAACCACACAATGTGTTTTCTGAAGAGAAACAGGATTTGGAGCAGCATGGTTACACAAGTGGTTTGTGGACCAGAAGCACCACTGGATTCTCCAATATGGCTGCTACTTGTCTCTTCTTGTGGATGACAGGCCACTCATTATCATCTTTGAGAGGTCATAGAGAGGTGCCACCCTCCTCTACTCAGCCCTGGTGAGGCCAAGCCTGGAGTGCTGTGTCCAGTTCTGGGCTCCTCGGGCCAAAAGAGAGAAGGAGCTCCTGGAGCAGATCCACCGAGGGCTACAGAGATGGTCAGAGGAGTGGAGCACGGCTCTTAGGAGGAAAGGCTGAGGGAGCAGGGGCTGTCCTGCCCTGAGAAGAGACATCTAAGAGGGGATGTCATCCCTGTCTGTGCCTGCCTGCAGGGAGGGCTCAGAGCATGGACCGTGGGGCCCAGTGATGCTGGGACAAGAGGAACAGGCAGGAACTGATGCCCAGGAAGTTCCACCTAAACATGAGGCAGAAGTTCTTCCCTGTGCAGTGACAAAGCACTGAACAGACTGTCCAGAGAGGTCATCTCCCTCACTGGAGATATTCCAGAACCATCTGGACACAATCCTGTGCATGTGCTCTGGGATGACCTTTCCTGAGCAGGGAGGTGGGACCAGATGAGCCACTGTGGTGCCTTCCAACCTGACCCAGTCTGGCATCCTGTGAAGACTGACAGCAGATGTCTGACCAGCTAATGTTTTCCAAAATCTCACTTCCCTGGTGCAGGAGGGACACCACAGCCTCTCCTGAAGAGGTAGAGAGGGCAGAAGGAGTAAAAGCTAACTTGTAGAGAGGGAAACAAAAAGTCACATTCAATTAAAACAAAAAAAAAAAACCCAAACCCCAAACTAACAAAAAACAAAACAAACCAACAAAATAAAACAAAACAAAACGACCACAAAAAACTCAACTCTCCCCCCCCCCCAAAAAACAACAAAAAAAAGCTGTTCCAATGCAAAGAAAAAGCTGTCTTTGCTGCTGGAATTAGACCTCTTAGATTAGCACACTAATAAATTGGGGCATTTCATTAATATGTGTTAATTAGAAACCACTAATTAGTATTTTCTTACTCATATAATATTAGAGATTTTCAGAAGAAGAAATAAACCTGACTTGAATTTACAAGGGACAAATGAACATTGCATGAGCACAACTGTACAACACTACCAGCAGAAATTCATCACACCAAGTAAATTAGATATAATTCAGTTGTCTTAGTCACCCCCTCAACAACTACAAGCATCAAATTCAGCAAAAACTTTCAGCAAATGCTTTTATAGCCACATACCAACTTTTACTGTTTTCAAAGCTCACTAGACAGAAAATTATCTCTACCACATACCACTAAGCTCAGTTATGAAGCCTTGGCCTTCCTGATTTATTAGAAGCCTAAGTAAAATGTCCTCTTAAGCAAGCATTAGAAACAGAAGTAGGAACTCAAAAGGCAATTCTAACTTATGCTTCCATTTCATTGTATGAAATTTGAGAGATATTTTACCAGAGAAAGCTACTTTAATAGCAATTCCTCTTAGCAATATTAACTCATTTTTCAATAATTATATTTTGGAAAAAAAAAAAAAGCTGAAGATACTTATAAGAAAAGTAAAAGTAGACAATTTAAGCAGTTTAATACCTATAGATGTGTAAATACGCATATTAAAATGTGAGGCCTATGCAAAAAGGCCAGTCTTGCTACACGAAGTACTCTCAGCTGAGGTCTGATTTGGATCAGACTTCTCTGCAAGCTCCCACGGTATCAGGAACTCAAGATGCCTCCAGTTATAGTGCACCCTGTGAAAAGCTGCTCTGCTATGTCTCCATTTCCCCTGGGCTCGAGGAACCTGCACCACTGTCACTCCTCTACACCTCTCCAGCATGGACAACCTCAACTGTCCTGTCCCTCAACCCAGCCCTTTCTCCGCTCAAGGTTCAGAAGGGATGTCAGTGCATTTGGCAACCAGAGTACACAGAAAAACAAGACAACTTCAGCTTTCATTTGGAAACAGTTGGGCATTTGTTCAACAAACTCCTCCTCTAGAACCGCAAAAAAGTAAAGCTCCTGAATTTATTGAGGTACAAATCCAATGGATATATAAAAATAGAAAAATATGTATAATTTCAGTGAATTACTACCTCAAATAAAACAGCAGAATTTCAACAGACATTTGGTGAAACCACAGTGTTGCTTTACAAATCTCACTAAGCACACTGAGATCAAAAAGACCAATAGTCATTAACAGAAGTAGTTAAATACATTATTTAAGTTTTCTACCTTTGGTGACACTTCTATCTTTCTCTTATCTACTATTTTTTATCATTATTCATGTTTGTTTGCTTTTCGGGGGTTTTTGGTTGCTTTGGGTTTTTTTGCATTTGGTGTTTTCTTAGGATTGTGTAAATCACATCAAATCCTTTAAATATCTTAGTCAAGGTTATACAGAAATGTAACAACATTACACTGTCTCCAGACAGCTCCACAACTTTCATTTCTTGATCCCTCCAAATGCATGGGAATCGGCATCGTCACCACACAATCACACCTCTGGTAAACAGCCATTTTTATTAAATAAAAACACATTTCTATTAGTAACTCAGTAGAAGTTTTAAAAGAAAACCATGCTTATCAAGCACTTATATCAGAATATATTAGGTCATAACTAGATCCTTCCTAAGTCTGCTGAGCAAGAAAAATGGTCTGGCAAACTTCTGCTAAGTCTTTGTCATCTGGGAAGTGATTAGAAATCTTTCTTTTAGCAATCTGACAGAAGAAAACAGCTGAAATGTTGGTGCACCCCCTTGTATATCAGTTGTAATTGTGGCACCTATTCAGACACAGCCCGTATTTCAAGCTGTCTCTCCCAACTGATCCTATTTTGCAAGAAATAAGCACTGAGACAGAAATTTATAAAAAAGAATTATTTTATAAATGAACAGTCATCACTAAGGCTTTAATCACTGGCCTTCTTAAAGCCATTGTGAGGATTTAATTGAATAATCTTGGTGGTCCACTGATAGAGCATATGCAAATATGTGCAGCAGACCCCAGAGGATAATTAATTGAAGCTTACACCATGTGTGGGCCTGCATTCATCTCAGACAAAAGAGTACAAACCCTATTAAAAATATTCATTGCCTGTGACGTAAAGTTCAAGCACAGAGACACACGGGCTATAAAGGGTGGCACTGAACTGGAACACTGAACGTGTCACTTGTCATCTCCGAAGTCCGAGGGCACAGCTGAGCCTCACTCAGCTCTCCTTTCTTTCAGCTGATTTGGGTGCAGCTTCAGGAGCTGATCATTTCAGAAAAATAATAATATTATTGCCTTAGAAGAATAGCAGCAAGTTGTTCTACAAGTCTCCAGAAGATTAAAACATCAGCAGCAATGGAACCTGGTCTAATGGAAGGTGTCCCTGCCCATGGCAGGGGGCTGGAATTACATGATCTTTAAGGACCTTCCAACCCAGACCATCCTGTGATTTTACATTTCTACAGTCTAGATGCACTGGTCTATAAGAAAATGTCCAAGGTTAGGCAAAAGTCAGATTCATACCAAAAAATGCAAAAAACCCCCAAACCAAATAACAAACTCTCTTCCAAATACAATTTTAGTTTGCTTTCTCCTGATCTGTTATTATATGTATGATCAGAACTAGCAGGATCCCCCTTCTCTTAGTTCAGAACACACAGAAAAAATGTTACATTACAGCAGTGTTAATCAAATGTTGCTAAGACTAAAGATTCCTAGCTGTGCAGAATTCTTTCACATCAGCCAAACATCTTCCCCCAAAATTATCTCAAAAATGCCAACTTAGTTTAAAAAAAAAAAAACAAAAAAAAACTTAAAAAAAGAAGTTCAAAGGATGTTCCCATATAAAAAATATCCACAATTAAAGTTATTATGAGAAAATTCATTGATTTTTAGAACCAGTCTACCCAACAAATAGCAAGAAAAGCAGGTCAATCTGAATACATTAAAAGATTAAGTCCTACTTCCTTAAGTATTGTTTTGCTTTTTCCCATCTCAATGCCAAGCTTTTTATAAAATAGATGAAAACCACAATTTAGACAGATGGTTGAAGAGGCAGCAACACCAATATTCACTATCAGGTAAGGAAGCAGAGCAGAATAAGAGTAACACTTTCTCTCTAATTAAAGTAATATGGCTTTTTTAAATGAAGAAAAGAAAATCTGTATAATGGGTAAACACAAATGAATTATTTAAAGTGTTATTGTTAATATACCACACAAAAAAAAAAACCGTTTCAAAAGGTGGCTTGGCCAAAATAAGTAGCACAAGAACAACAGCATTTAGGAAGCAGGATATATCATTATTCAAACTACCAGATGAAATTTTAGAACCCCATCTGATCAAGAGTTTACATGTGCCACCCACTGCTTATATGCAGACTGCCAATCACTTTGATGCCTGCTGGTCTCATATAACCAAACCTTTGGCTCTAGAAGTTTAGAAATTTCCATTTGACAAAAGTATTTCTTGGCTGCCTCCCCTTGTATTTTCACATCTTCGATTTCAACACCTATACAGATTGATCTGCATTATCCTTTTACTTCATAAATGCAAAGGAACAGCTACAGTTTATTTACAAAGTGAACTGTCAGCACATTTGACAGCACTGCAGGAAACATACCCAGCAAAAACATTTTAATTCAGTAGTCCCCTAGTTTTACATCCTGACTCTCACAACTGTATCCTTATGTCACAATACAATGGAAATAAAAAATAATAAATATTAAAGACTTTTGCTGACCCAGCAACACACACTGCTTCAGCAAATGGCACACCAGGCTGTTCCTCCCAAGGTTAAACTGAAGCAGTAGAGAAAAATAAAGGACAACACCTCCTGAACAGACACGATGCCTCCAATGACCCTGCCAGCGTTTTCTTACCTTAAATTCATACCTCAGTGAGAGCCAGAATCTGGGAGCTGTTTCACTTTCTCAGGTGGTTTTTTCAAGCTCAGGGTACAGTACAGTGACATGGAACTGGCTTGTTTGGCAACAGTTCACTATTGTGTAAGAACATCTTCAGCCTCAAGCAGGCAAAAGTGATGGTTTTAATGTGAGAGCAGTTCATTTGTACCAGAGATTTCTAAGAGTGAATCTGTATGGTAATGAAAAATATCCTGGCAAAGACTCAGCTCATTGAGAAGCACCTTATGTAAAGTGAAAATGTTTATTTCATTTGTGTCAGAGCGTGGGGTCAGGGACAGAAGACCACTGGGATGGCAGACATCACACTCAATGTCAGTCACTTCATGTGATTTAAAAATGGCAAAGAAAACTCCAAAGAATACCACCCTCTGTATTGGGTGGGAACATAATTTTTTATCAACTTCTTTAGGAACTTGTTTAAGTTTTTCTTATGTTGAATCTGGCTTTGGAAACACTTTTAAAGGACTAGTAAAATCATATCCAAAGAAGTCAAATTAACTGCTGTTTACCATATGGAGTATTACTCAAGTCTCCTCTTAGCAGTACAAAACATGAACATAAGGAAGAGATTTGCAAGGCAGGGAATATTCATATGAAACTCAGAAGTGAAAACTCCTTCCCTCATTTTTTTTTTCTTTCTGGATTACACATTGTAACAGGAAAGCAGATTTTAGGCTACATTTCAAGACTATCAAACAGAGGATTTGTAAAGAAATATGTTTTTACAGTATCTCTCACCTTACAGACTCTTTGCAGAATCAGCAACTTTAGAGATATTCCAGATCTATAAGGTAACTATGCTCTGCAGAATTTTTACAGTTCTCCAGCTACTCAGTACAGTTCTACTTGCTATGTACATTATGACATTAAATTGTTTCTGAATGGTTTTCTTCCAGCATGCCAGATTTCCTTGCATTCTTTATGGGTATCCAGCCTTTATGTGGGTGTACTCCCCTTCCTAGCTCCAAAGTGTGGCAAGTTTTGAGATGTGCTTATGGCCAGCAGGTTTGGCGTAGCATAATACTTCAGAATTGGCACAAAGAGGAAAAAAACCAACACCCCAGGTCATTCCTGGCTGAAAATACCAATATTTACTTGCTTGTTTGTGTTAAACCCAGATTCCTGGTGCTCACTGAAGCTCCAGGCACCATGTAGCTCATGGAAGAGGAATCACAGATCGTCTCTATCTCCATATCAGCCTGTTTTTGTGCATCCTGCTCTGATGAAGGTGGCAATGAAATCTCTAGAACAGGCCATTGGCTAGAGCTGTATGGACAACACTGTCACTCTTTAATGGTGGACATCACAATAAAAAAATCACTTGAAGACACAGCCTTTGAAGCTATTTGTGAGTATTATTCTCCTCCTATGCCATTTGTATCTCATAAAGCAATGAATTTTAACAGCAGAAGGCTGGGGGGAAAAAGAAAAAAAGACATCAGTTCACCAGCAACTTCTCATTCCACATGAAGAATGGGGACTTAACTAAGTTTTGCATGTTGAAAACAAACTGTCACTTGAATAACTCCTCCATGGAGAACAAATTTAAGGAGTTTGACTGTACTATTGCCTTGGGCTGGGAAGTTTCCCCACGCCTGTTGACTATATGGTGTGCTAACACTCAACACGTTCCTGATCCATGCCTGCCTCAGGATGCTCTGCCAATGACCAGTCAGCAAAAAACACTTGCCATGGTCTCCTCCCTCCTCATGCCCTTTTCCTGGAGATAATTAAGGCAAAACCATCCAAACCAAACAATTCAGCCTACTTTATGCATTTTAAAGGAACAGAAAATGTGCAAGCCAAAATACATCTTGGTTGAACAACTCCAGATAAAATTTATTTTCACTTTCACTTGGAGAGTTCCAAACCTGAAATGAGTGGCACTGCCCCATAACTAAAGTTTTTAACGACTTAATGCCAAGCTAAAAGCTTGATTTCATAGTACGTGTATTATAAAAGCAAATGTGGTCTTCACAAAATAAGTGTTTTCAGGGTTCTGCAAAAAAGAACATTCTAGAAAGTGGTAACAGATCAATGTATGAGGCAAATGAAATAAAATCTTAAGTTCAAGCAATAAATGCATCAGCTTCCCCACAAGCAAGTGTGAACAAGCAACAGTGCCTTGCCATGAATGTTGTTCACATTCTCCCTCATTAGGCAGAAGGTATTTTGAGGTAAAGAATTTGTTCCATGATCATCGCTCTACTTCACTGCTTAGGTGAAATCAGAAATTTGCCCCTTCATCTCTCCACCTCCCAAAATAAACACCCCACTTAAAGCTTTTGAAAATTTCTGTCTACGTGACAGCTTTCACTTGTTTACTGCAAAAAGTTTGTTTCTATGGCTAGATAAAGGGAACTGCAGATCACACTGAATGTTCACAGCTGGTGTTCCAGGAGGGATCGTATTCTTTAGATAAAATAGGAGTTTCAATACCAGAAGAATCACATGTAACTCCCTTTCCCCAGTAAAACAGGCAGACTGATACACCTGGCTCAGTTTAGAAGCAAAGCCAGAAGTTTCTTTCAGTCATGTAGCTCAGTGACAAACAGCCTCAAATACATCAATATATTCCTCTTCTAGCTTATATTAGGTAGCCATACATTTAAATGAAGATATACTTTAAGGTTTAAAAAAATCTGCTTATATTTAAACTAAATATTTTATCCTACTAAAAAAAAAGAAAAACCAACACAAAAACAGCCCAATCTGGAAAGAAAATGGGAAACTCATGAGCCAGAATGTAACTCTTGTAGGTTGGAAAAAGTAACTGGAAAATTCCAACACTCTAACTATGGCTCCATTCCGTTAACCAGCAAACCCAAAAAGTTTCATACTGGCAACCATGATCAAGCTAACACATGCAGTAAGCATTTCTAGGCCTATACTTAAGAAAGGCCTTTCATTCCACTCCATTTTCTTTTCTGGAAAGAATTTAAGCACATTATTATGTGCTTAACTGATTAAAATAAAAGTATAGCTGCATGGGGTTCTTTGCTAAAGAAAAGCAGGAAATTAGAAGTTTATGCACAATTCTAAATTCCTGTCAACAGAACAGCAAAATAGCTATTTCTGCCATTCAATCTATACAATTCCAAACCTCCAATGCTACCAGCACCTCATTTTAGTGCACAGCCTCTGTATTCATTTCCATCTAATAGTACATTCAATAGGGTTTATGCATATAAAAAAGCACAGTGCATTTTAAACAACTTTGAAGACAGTTTGATATAACTGCCTATAAAAACCTATTTTGGCTAAGCTCAAACCACACTTTAAAACCCCAACAAAACAAACTAGTGATAAAACTCACAATAAAATTTAACTTATCAAGCTTTAAGGAAAAAAAAAGGCACCAAGTAGGTAAGATAAACATCTCACTAAAATGAAACATTAAAATTTATCTAAATTCAACATTAGAATTTATTTGGAAACTATAATGACACAGAAAATAGTTCTTCTATTCATGACAACAGAATTTAAAAAGCATTTCCCACAGCTCATTGCTTTTAGTTCTGGGTTGGGAGCCAAACCACCTACATGAAGAGTCAGAGCTACAAAGGAACTTCAATGCTAACAGTCATCTTCCAAACCACGTAAATCATAAATATTACATCAATTCTGCATCTGCAATTTATCATCACCACACTGCTGCGTCACAAAAATTGCCAGTGGATGCATTAATGAAATTACCCTAAGCACAGGTTTCTGAAAGCTGATGTATTACATCCACATAGCCACCCACAGCTCTGATTCAGACCATCCAAATTCAGTCTGGAATTATTTCCTGATGAAAATCAATACCTAACTGACTGAGATGAGTTGCACTATTCCCCAGAATCTTCAAACAGATGAATAAGACATTTTTGCATGTATTCATCCATCAAGACTTGTCATCCTTAAAAGAACACCAGAAGAAACCAAAACCAAAGTGACACAGCAAAACCCTGGGCTTCTCTTGCTAAATACCTCTGTGTAGATAAGTGTGCTGTAATTTTCTAGCTATAAAAAATAAAAACATTTTCAAAATTGGAATCTGACAAGATTTCCAAATGCCACAGGACTGCAGCACTTTTACAATTAGACTTTTAACTGCCAGGGAGGAGAGACAAGTATTTTACATTTCTCCTATGATGAGAAAACAGTTACCATGAAGTGGAAACTGAAGTATTTTTCAGTTATTTAAATCCTGAGCTACAGCCAGATACAGTTTTGTGGGTTGGTTGGTGTTTTTTTCTGAAATAATTTTTATGCTGACAGATTTTGCAGCTCAATATATGACATCCATACAGAAACAGACATCCAGCTTTGCAGGTGATATCCACACAGATACATACACTGACTGGAAATGCACCTAGTTTTCCATTTTGTGCCCTCCACAAGCATCTAAAATCCCCCAAATTACATCTGAAACCTGGCATCCAGCAATACTGCCACATGAGCTGTGTGCTAAAATCAGGTACCTTACAAGTGTCTATTTGGAAAGTTCTTCCCATTCAACATTGCAAGCTAATTTAAAAAAGCTCAAATTCCTGCTACATTCAATCTCTAAGGCGTGATTTAGCAGACAAGCAGGTCTAAATAAAAATCTTGGAAGTTAGACACAGTTACAGTAAGTAATAAACACAACTGCTATCTACAATTAGGTTTCTACTTAAAATCTTAAATGCTAAAAAAGTTGCATTCTGCTTTGCATATATTGTGTCATTGAATGTTGGATTAAAAAATCTGAAAAAAGCATTTTTCCAAAGAGGGAGGAAATTCTTTATGTCTTAAGAAAAATAGTTGTTAAAAGGTATAAGAATTACTCACCAGTCTCCAGAGACATTAATTCTTAACCACAAGCTTGACACACAAACAACAAAACACACGTAAGGATGTGAGGGACGAATCTCTTCCCTTGGAATCTTTTTCCCAATGAGTACTGCACAATCCTGACCCAGAGGAAAAGCAACTTAGCTGTCAGGATTGCTAGACTCTGAGAAAGCTGATACCAGAGTGATGTCACTTACTCCTGAAGTGTTACTGCAGCTCCAAACTATTGACTCTCTCCTACCAATAAAATCTCATCCTCCAGATGATGGAAGACAAGACATTTAACAACAGGATTAAGTTTCAACAGGAGCTAATAGTACAGATTTTAACAGTGTATCTCGAGGTTAGACAAACTATTACAGTCAGAAAAAGTGAAAAAAAAAAAAAAGGCAAATCAAAACCACCACCAACAAAAAAGCCCCAGATGTTATCTAAATATGCTCCTCTAATCATCTCTAACCTGCAAAGATTTTCCTTCTGGCAGCAGTACTCAGAAAACACAAGGTGAAGAGGAAGAGCAAAGACTGGCACCACAGCACTGGGCATCTGGCTACAAAGCTCCAGCTAATTCACCTGAGAAGTTCTTGGGCTGGCAGGGTGGCCTTCAGCTAGGTCACTTTTCTCCCTTTTTTGACTTCTTTCTGCCCCAAGATTTGCCCCACAATGGAAGCTCAATCCTCAGGAAGTAGTTGCACAATTCCATTGGGAAACATTTCTTTTGGATGGAAAGGAAAAAATAATAACGAGCAAAACCATAACCCTTATGTACTAAAATCAGGAATTTTAATACTGAAATAGATGCATCCAAACTGCCAATGCAGGATGTGAAGCTATAAAAACTGCAAAGAAAGGAAAGAAATGATCACAACAGGCACTGCAGGAAATTTCTCCACAGGAAAGAGAAACCAGGGACTAATACTGTACTTTAAAAATACAAAGCAAGAAGGAGAAGAAGAACATAAATAAATTATGTGGTACATAAAATTCACTTTTGCAAAAGTAAAAAGCAGAGTTGCAGTTGCAGGGTCTTCTACAAATCCTAAATTTTAGACTAGAGCACAGAGATCTTTCATATTAAAATCCTAAACATCAAAGATTATCTTCATGAATATTTTCAAATTAGTGTCACACACATCTTTAAATACGACAGCCCACAGATTTCCAACAGTCCTGAGCCAACACCATGCTAATTTAGAGCTGATTAGTAATCAACGGGGGCACTGTGTGGGCAAGCACCGCCTTCAGTCAACCACACTGAGGGCAAGTGCAAGCCTTTCTGCACAGAGCAGGCCTGGATTTTTATACATTTATTTGGAAAAATATGTGCACTACAAAGAGACAAATCTTGCAGAAAAAGGATGCAAATTCACAAGATAAATCGCTACTTTCTAAAAAATGATCCCACGTGTGCAAGATAAGAAATTCTAAGGAACGCATAAAGTAACAAACTAGAGGGAACACAAAGGCCTTCAAAGTAAAGAAATGGCAACTCGAGTTAAAACAACAAAAACGTTCTTCTGATAGGAAAGAATAAGGCCTGGGAAAGTACCCCAAAAGGGGCACACAGTCAGAAAAGGCTCAAAATGGGGATAATCAAAACCAGAGTTATTCTTCCTCAGTTTTCAGTGTGAACAGCATCAAAACCAGAAGCTGGGAGGCAGAATGAACTACCAATAAATGCACAGTACAGGGTGCCACGGGGGCTAGGAAGAAACTGGTTAAAGAGAAGCAGCCAAGTGCAAGGCCAGGACTCAGCCGGTGCACAGGACACTCCTGCCAGAATCCTGCTCAGAGGTAGTGGGTGAGATCATCAAACTCTCCCGTGTCAGAAAAAGGCGGCTTCAAAATCCACAAGTGCTAAACCCTGAAGGCAAGTGACCTATTTTGAAACAATCTCACCTGTCACACTTAGAATAGCAAAAATCTGGAGTGCCAAACCAGTGAAATGCTGTTTCCAAAAAGGTATGGAATATGAGACTTGAGCCAAATATTAACAATGCGGAAATGAGTTGGAAAATTGAAGAGTTTTACCATCAACCATGTGTTAAGTAGTCAATATTAGAGATTGTGCCTCCTTTTCTTGCTCGGCACATTAAATTTACAAAACTGATCCACTGCTTGAAAAGAAGTTAGCAAGCTTTTCCTCCTTTTTTTTGACAGCATATGGTAAGTTTTATAGAAGTAATTAATCTCCTGTTAGGTCCTTGGCATTAAAGTCTCTCTTTGTAAGAGCTGAGCTATTTGCAGAAGAATTTAAATTTCATCAATAGCCTCCAGCCCTGAGTTCAGTGTTAAGATCTGGTGAAGCATTAGCACATGATGTTGGAAGACAAATACCACAGCAGCTGGAAGAGGGAAGAACCACCAGTTTTGAGACATGGTAGCTTACCAGAATGTAAGGGATGATTTTGAAAGAGAAAATCTTAATATTTAATTACACCAACTTCCTGTTTTTATCCAGTTTTCAATTTCATTTAAAAACCAGTTATTTCATAGGAAAAATGACCATTTCTGAAGGTCTTCAAACTGAGATTACAGTCAGTGCTGAAGCATCATCATTTTAAATGAAGAGCTTAAACTTCATAAAAATACAAGATAGCTAAGACTAATCCTAACAGTCTAAACCAGAGTAGGACCACAGGACACAATTTATCACCGTTGAACGAGAGTTATGCACTGCTCCACTTAATATAATCTGATATTTTCAAGAAGAAAAACTTTGGTTTTTCCAGCCAAATCAATACAAAGACAAAACAACATAATTGGGCTGAAGGAGCAGTGGAAAATAAAATTGCTCTGGGCACATATGTACAGATGACCACATGGCAATCTTAACTATATTTTCCACAGAATGTAAGGATTTATGTTATGTTATGTTCACGTCTAAGTTACTAAAGTCTTTACTAAGTTATTTTATTAAGGTCTTTAGACATCTGGTTTAGGAACATGCTTCTGATTAGTTCAACAAGCTGCCTTATGGACAGTCAGTGTAAGTGCTGTAATATACAAAAACCTTAGGTCAAAAAGATGTCACATAGGAATGAGGCTCATACAAAAATGTCAGATGAACAAGACTCTTGGTGGTCATCAAGTTCAACTCCATGCTCAGAGACAGATCCAATGCCAGATCAGAATGCAAAGGTCCTTGCCCAGTTGAGTTTCAAAAATCTTTAAGAAAGACATGGAATCATTATGTGCTCAAGAGGCTTGGGTTTTTTTACTAATATTATTTTAATCTTTTAGAACGTACTTTATTGCAATTTATGACCACTGCCCTTTTTACAGTTCTGAAGAGCCTGTCTCATTTCTAAAGCCCATGTAGTTAATGAAAGGCTGCAGTTAAGTCCCTGCTTTTGTCTTTTCTTCAGGCTAAACATAAGAATCCCCCTCAGCCTGTTTTAGCACATCATACATCCTGCCCCTGTAGCCTGCTAATGCTGAACTCACTTGTGTTTGCCTCCCTCTCTCATACTGATGTGACCAAAACCAGACAGATTATTGCAGGGGTATTCCAAAGCAACAAGCTGATGTGAATAATCACCATTCTCCCCACAGCAGCTCAACAGTTAACCTTCATCCCCATTCCAGCACAACATCCTGCTCGTTTCCCACCAGGACCCGCAGGCCATTTTCCAGGACGCTGTTCCTCCACCTGCACGCTCGCCTTTGCTCAACTCCAGCATGTTCCACTCCGCCCACGCCCCCAGTTTTGCTCAGGTCCCTGTGGGTGACTGACCTGCCCTCTGGCACTCTGATGCCTCCTCCCAAGGGTGCTGTTAGCCAGGACCTTGCTGATGGTGCATTCAGCTTGATTTGCTGATCAGTGTTAAAACAGTTTCACCCCAGCAGCAACTCCGGGAAAGACTCCTTGTAAACAGCCACTGATTTGAAACTTCAGACTATCGACTGCTTAAGCCTTATGGTGCAATCAATTCTTCACCATTCATCCAATCCATACCCCACACTTACATACAAAGGTACCACATGAAGGTAAAATCAGAAGCCTTGCTGAATGTAAGTGGTTTCCACTGTTTTCCCCCTCAGTTGCAGAGGCAGTCATTGCAGGAGGTAGCCAGGTTGGTCAGGCAAGATTTTTCCTTGATACACCATGTTGGCTGTTTCACGTGCCTAGAAATAGTTAATATGACAATTTGCTCTTCAATATTCTCAGGGAAAGAGGTGAAGCTGACCAGTGTTTAGTTCCCTGGATTCTCTTTCTTGCCTTTTTCTTTTATTTGAACAAAGTAGTATTTGTCTTTTTCCAGTCATCAAGGTTATCTGTGTTGATAAAAATTACTCTCATGGTGACATCTGTCAGCTCACTCAGCATCCTCAGCTGTTTATGTTCCTAGAATAAGAATCCATGGCTTTTTCAAGCATCAGTCAAAAAATAATTTATAAGTGAATGTCATATTAAAAAAAAAAAAAAAAGAAAACAACAAAAAGCAATCTAGGAGGGGTAAGGGCCACAAGGCAGCTTTTATCTGTCTAAACAAAACAAAAAAATAGATGAAACAACAAATGACCCCACAGGAAACACATCACTGGTGCAGGTTACTGGTATGCTCCAGAATCTACTGGGAGCTGCCATCTGATATTCTGCTGTATCCACAACCCTGCTGTAAATCTGTGACTGAGAGCACTGAAGTGTTACCCAAACATTACTTTAAGCTTGCTCTGCTTAGTTTAAGCTCTATACACCGTGAGCAAAAGTGATAATTTTGAAGCAGGAATTTTGACTGCTTGCTGTTGACAGTACAGACAGAACAAGTTTTCCCAAAGGGAAAGCCCAAACTTGGCTTGCAACTCGAATGTCTTGTTCTGTCCCAAACATCAGAGAAGTTAAAGACACGTAATAGAAACTGCATGCAGTATGAACATTACCAGTCCAGCAACCCTAGCAGGGAAGGCAAGGCCTCAACAGCCTGTGGGGAACTTGTTCCCAATTACAGTGACATACAAAGACACTGACAGAGAACCTCAAACGAGCTTGGGAATAGCCAGTCAGCATTTAGAGTTGTAGTCTTTCTAGAATAACATGTTGAGAGTTTATATACAGCCTTTGATTCTATGCATTTAAATTGAAAAGCAACAGAGTGAATGTTTCCTCCTTCCTAACGCTTTCAAAGGAAGGGAACAGCATTTTTAAATTTACTGCTGAAAGACAAGGATTAAAGCAAATATCTGGTTCAAGAGTATATTCATTTTAAAAACATATATACTTTTCTCAGCTAAAGCATCTTCTGTTAAAGCAAACTGCACCCCAATGCAGTGATGTAGTGACACTGCTTTCATGCTGCAGGAGTTGCCACTGAAACAGAACATTTCAGGGAATTTTAGCTCACTGCCTAAACCAACACCAGTCAGAATCTACTCTTCACACAATTACAGAATGGTTTGGGTTGGAAGGAACTTTAAAGATCATCTCATTTCAATCCCCTGCCATGAGCAATGACACCTTCCACTGGTACCAGGTTGCTCACAGCCCCATCCAACCTGGCCTTGGACACTTCCAGGGATGGGGCAGCCACAGCTTCTCTGGGCAACCTATACCAGTGCCTCATCATGCTCAAAGTGAAGAATTTCTTCCTAATACTCAATCTAAACCTGCCTCTTTCAATTTAAAACCATTGCCCCTTATCTTGTCACTAGCTGCCTAAATACCTCTCCCTTCCTTTTTCAAAACCCCCTTAGCTCCTTCCCTTGCTTTCCTAAAATACACATCACGTTTAATCCAGAACGCAACTCTCCAGAAAAGAGCAATTGCGAAACCTGATTATCTAGGAATTTTATTCACTGTAAAACAGATCTTCAAGCATGTGCCAGACATGGAGGACCCACAGTCTCCCACAACTCAGCAGTAAGGCCTGAATCTTCTGAGATGGAAAACATTTATTCCATTCCCTGTGGCCTGTGACAGTCTTCTGCTCCCCCCAGTGGCAAAAACCCAAATACAATCCACAAGGAGGCCACTGAAGCAGCATCGCTTGCTTATACAGTACTATTCTTGGAGGTTCTTCAAACCCAAAATTTCCAGTATGCAAAGGATTTTTGTTCTACAAAAATAAACAACAGTGTAAATCAACATTTATCTCAATTCATGCAAAAGAAGTTTTAGGCATTGATAAACATAACATAGTTGATAATGGAAGCATTTAAAATTAATCTATAATCCTAAAATTGACAGCAATTTTCTTGGGTTATGATAAGGGAAAAAGAACACAACTTTAAAAATAAAAATATTTTTGATACAAGTATTAGTAGCAATCTTCTGTTTAAACAAAAAAGTCACAGAAAGCTGCTGCCATGCAGACATCACTTGCCTACTCCTACCACCCTTCCAAAGTTTTCCTTCTCTTAAGCCTCAAACAGTTTTTTTAAAAAGTGAGAATAAGAAAAAAATTTTTCCTGAAAGATGAACCAAATAAGCATTTAAAAAATAATTCTGACAGTGTAATTTGAGGATATATATCTTATATATAGTAAACACTCCTATATTCGAAGACTAACTGGAGAATTACGTTATCTGAAATATTTTTTTGCTTATATTAATGGCACCTGTGATAACTTACCAGCTACCTTCAGTGAAGAATGATAAGAAAAGAACCCCAGGGCTTTTTTTAATTGCATGCACTGGATGAGGTGAGACACTGAACCCACATTTGAAGGTCTAAAACATTAACAGAAGAGTTTAAACATTGTATTAAGGAAAATCACTTACTGAAACTCACTGGTCCAAACTGAACCACTGAATTAAAATACAACTTGATAAAGTTACCCTAGAACTTAATTCTAAAATTTTCCTGAGGTTTTATGCAGCCCAAAAACTTTCAAACATAAGTATTGAAAATTATCTGTAGGCTGTGCTGGTTTTAAATAGATTCAAACGTGCAGTGCTTACAAAATCCCAAAGCTATCTAACAGGTTAGAGAAACCCCAAATGCAATTAATATGGTTTAAACTGCACCTAAAGAACTTCTACGCTGGAGCTTTTCCTCTTATTTCCAAGGATTCCTTCACTTCTAAACCAGAGAAATAACAGCCTGCATTACTTTTGCATACTTCAAGTTTCTTAAGAGCTGTTAAGTTAAAGCCCTTGGACTGTCACAAAGCCTTTCCAGCCAAACATTACATCCTTTATTTATTCTGAGGAACTAAACAATGAACTCTCACTGAAGCAAGTGAAGTAAGTCAGTGAAATAAGTGCTACCCACACGGAGTAATGATGTCAAATGCTGATATCAGCATTACTACAGGCTGCACTGAAGCCAGCAAGGCAGGGTTTACACACAGATCTTTCATTACAGCCATGGACAATGCTGGAAATGAGTGACAAGCAAGAGCCACTACCTGAACCTTTACTAAAAGGCAGTGCTGCTCTTTGAGTCAGGAAAGCTCAAAACCACTGTGCAGACCTGAAATTAGGTGTGTTCATCACACCAGTGAGATGACAAGAGTTTAGAGTCCTACAGAGGGGAGCAAGACTTGTTAATTTCATTTTATTCTTCCTGTTTTCTCTCCTTAAAAAGGAAGGCGCTAAACTGGTGGGATTGGCTGAAGTGGTCAGGAGAATTATGTGGTTTAAAAGCACTGAGTTCGTGAGTTTTAGGACCTAATGGATTCCTGAATTTCATTTCCATGCTTGTCTTTCAAATGTATTTTGCAGACTTTCCCTGAGGATTAAGATGACAGTGTGACAAGCAGCCGTCTAAGGATTTTTCTACACTGTCTTTTAATGATTTTGCAAATGTTCATACCAGTGCACAGTAGTTGTTTAGCTTCAGAGGCATGGTTCCTGAAAGTACATTCCAGTCAGGTTAGTTCAGTCATTTTGGTATCTCAAAAATAATCAGGACATCAAATATTCACTTCTCAAGCTTGAGAAGACACATTTCTCCCCAATAATTATAATAAGATTCAGATTACAAACAGCTCAGCTCTTTGCAGAGTAAATTCTGATGATCCACATCTATTGGATACTGCCTGTCAGAACACATGAACTTAAAGTTTTGACAGAAACAGAATTACTGGTAACCATCTCGAGTGTCATAAAGGACCTGACTTGATACACTGAAAAAACATCTAGCTAGAAGTTATATGCTTCTCCATTCTACATATTGGTGTATTTGTTTCTAAGACAGATGGCATGACAAAGTTATTTATCAATAACTTGAAACCTGTAAATTATAATTTCTGCCTCCAGAGCAAGGAGTGTGGTGTCAACAGAATCAGCAAAGGAATCCATTGTCTTCAACTAATTTATTTCCTAGATAAAGAACAGCAGGGCCTTTCTTACTGATTACTACTCCTTGTTACTGTTATTCTTCAATTAAGAATTATTCTTCTATGTTCATTCAATATGAGAAAGCTGCAGAGAAGGGGAATTGTATTCACCAGTCACAGTGTCTACATTTTTATCAGTAAGAATGCTACTGGTGTGTGCACAAGGTCCCACGAGATAAAAGAAAGGCACGTGAAGACTATTTGCAGGCACTGAAATGCTTTTCAGTGAAGAAGGGTCCAGTGTTCAAATTGTAAACTCTTCTTCACTGCCACAGGGATATCAGAGCTTTGCAGGGAACCAGCTGGAAACATTTTAAAACTGTTAAAAGTATTTTTATTATAATGTCTTTCAAGGAAACGGCTCTACACTTCTCACTGAATCTTTTATATAAAACATGGAGGTAACAAGAGACAAAAAACTGAGCCTGGGAAGCTAAAGAGCTTTCTGGATCAGAACATCTAGAAGTGCTAGAGAAACTACAACATGGTTGGGGTTAGTGTAAAGCAGTAGCTAGACTTACACACACAGGTATGGACACACCCCATGCACTCACACTGCACTGACTCTGACATTTCTTAGCTTCTCCTCTCTTGACCAATGTTTTATTACTTTTCCACATAGTTCTCTTTGTTCCAGTTTCACACAGGTGTAGCAGAAGTTTTTATAAATTTTTGCATGAAAATGGAGAAAGGGAATGCAGCTGCAGAGTCTCTCAGTATCACTGCAACACAACTGTCAAAAAATGACACATTGCTGCACTACAAGACATGTCATCATAACATATAATGAAGAAATAAAAAATAAATCTAATTCTGTTGAAGTCCTGCACTGATTAATATATTTAATAGTCCTGTCTCAACAAAATCTAAAGTGTTCTTACTTGGCTTCAACAAAGACAAGGTAATGAATTAAAAACTGCATCCAGTGGATGAAATTATCAACCTGAATCTATCCTGTGAATGTGAATCATCACAGAATACAAGAAGACAAGAATATCTTGGTGCTCAGGGCCCTGAGTTGATGAATTAAGGACCTGAAACTTTGTTACAGGGGCGTGCAATGGTAAGATACGAGAAGAGACTGGACTGTGAGTTCACCAGAATTTCTAAATGGAATGACACAAAGCTGGTAGCTAGGATATTAAAACCAATCCAGCTGCATGAGCAGGAAGTTTCTCTGGGGCTATTTGGCTTTTCTTCCTATGGGGCCAGGTGCAGCTTTGCACCGACATGCATTTCAGTGCCTGAGGTATTTGACTGACAGTCATCATCAAGCTAATTGCATCAGGGATGTGCCCTTTGGCTTCCCTTTCTGCTTCACCAGGCTTCCCCTATGATCCTGGTTAAGTAAACCCCTTGTTCCCATTCCCAATTTGTACTGCCAAGATATAAAATATTCCCCATCATGAAAGCAACGAAGTACAACTGTGAGATACTAAAGTTGCACTGGAAGGTTGTGGGGAACACTCTCAACCTATTCTGATCATCCAGGCAGGCAGAAATTAAACCCAGCTGCTCCTGCAGGAAGCACATCAAGGCTGGAACCACACTGCACTTGGAGACACTTTCAGAGGCAGCACTAAAGAACTTATTTTGACAGCCTCAGTGTGAGGGCTACTAAGGATATCTGTCTTGTCTTTGCTCAGAGAGAGAACAAATGCACTGGGCAGAGTGGGCTGAAACAGATGGTATTACCAAAACTGGCGTTTAAGTCATGCCTTTCCTTCTCTGCTATGACAACCTTGATGTCTCGGGCTATTTTCTCCAAGAGAAAAAAAAAATAAAAAATCATCCTATTTCTCAGAATAGTAAAAAAAAAAAAAAAAAAAAAAAAAAGAAAAAGTCTAACATAGATTTGCCAGATACAATGTCTTGTATCAGACAAATTTCTATTGAGCAAAATTCTTAAGACTTGTATTGATATTGTGCATTTTAATGACAGCTCCGGAAACCTCTTTCTATTTCTTGTTTCTCAGTGCAATTTTCCCTTCAAAAAACTCCACAATAAGCCAAACAAATCTCATCAAAAAGAACTGTCCGTTTAAAATAATGCAATAAAGCCATTTTTCTGGTTTTGTTTTTAACTTAATCATGGATCACACTTAAAGGGAGCTCAGTAAAAAACACTCCATAGCAAATGCTGTTCCATGAAAACTGTGCAGGTCCTCCCACTAAAGATGTTACTCAGTTTTGTCACCAAACACCATGTTTTCACTGATTACAAGGTTTTTATTCAGCTGCCCATATGCTAATTTCATGTAAATGACAGATTTTCTACCAATATGGTCATGTTATGATACCACTGGAATAATAATTCTCTGGAAAAAACCCCATACACATTATTATATATATTATGGCAAAAGAAGCAAGGGGACTATCTGAAATATAAGACAGACAAACTTGAGAATAAACTTTAAAGACTAAAAGTACTGAAATTCTGATTAAGTTAATAATTTCTATATGAACAGGGAAGTATAAAACATGGAAACCTTTTGATATTTGAGGTTCTTGGGCAAGATATGAATTGCACACAAGTCACTTCAAGCAGTCTGAAGTACATAATAACATTTCCTTTCTTTTTATCTCAATGGTCATACTTTGAAAGAGCATCAAGTTTAGATTGGCTTGAAAACAACTAAGTGTCTGTATGGCACATGCTTCCAATAAATTGAGATTAGTTAAAGAAAAGCACAAAGCAATTCCAGTTTTCTTACAGCCTTTGACATGTTTAAATACTAAACCATTGTCTCCCCACCACAACACTGAAATGTGCATAAGACTGAATATCCTGAAAAGATTTTAAAATATGGATGCATTCATAAATGTAAGGAAAGTGATGTTGTACTCTAAACACACTGAAAAAATTAAAACTCATGTACCATTTTGAAGACCATTCCTGTTCTTTTTTTTTTCCTTTTTGTTTTTCCCCTTTTCTCTACCCTATGCTTCTTGGAGGGGTAGGGGATGGAATTTCTGATCTCCAAAAAGGAATGTTTTACTCTTGGTCATCTTTTATGAAATTTAAAGTTCCAAATAACCCCTTTATACAAAATTGTTTGCTAAATTTTCATTGACAGTTATTTCTGATAAATGTTTACTCACTACTGAATTTCAATGACCTAGCGTACTCATGGCAAAAATCTGCCAAAATTCACAGGACTGTGTTTAATACCCATTTTAAACATCAGCGTACTGAAAAAGTAAACAATTGTTAGCTCATTCAGCAAGGACTTAGCCAACTCATTATTTCTACTCTCTTGGTACAAAAAAAAAAAAAAAAAGAAAAAACCCCAAAGTTTTTAAAAATAAAACAATCCCAAATACTTTAGGTTTTCACTTTACAAAGCTGTTTCTCAACTTGTACTAGACACATACAGAAAGAACTAATAATGCCTTCTTTACTTTTCCATAAAATCTCAGACTTAGTGCTGACATTTGAGCCAATTATTTTAAATGAGTACTGGTGAACATTTTCTTTTTCATTTGGAAAAGTAAATTTAGCTCATGCTTGTGAAACATAGCTTCACTCCTTCCTCCACTCTATTAAAAAAAAAAAAAAGAAACTAATAAATGGCAGTATCAGATTGTAGCAAACTGTCTAAAATAGGTCAAGATCTGATGCAGAATGCTGACAAGGATTTTAGACACAACCTTCAGCCTAAAATTGTCACAGGCTCTCCATCTGGCATACCAACTGAGTATGTGCAATTGTCAGCAGTAGTAAAATCTTTCATTTAGAACACAATGTGAATGGAAAAAAACTGAGCCTTCACTGTCCAAAAAGATTTTAATAATTCAAAAAACAGTTGGCAGGCAGCTAAAGTGATACATATAGAAAGGTTCCCCTTCACCCACAACCTTAACTGATTTTTTCCCCCAGTACAAACAATTGTATTTATGAAATTCAAGCAAGGAGTTTAGTTAAACATTATTCCAGCAGTGGTGCTCCCTCAAAATGACTAAAGCCACCACCACCACCTTCTCACTGTTCTCCCAGCGAAAAAGAGCCACACAAGTCAGTAACTTTTTATTCATGTGAAAAACAAAATTAATTTTTTCATCCTCCTCAAAAATAACTCAACAGGTTGAATTACATGCCTCAAATTTCCAGTCACGTGAGCAAGTTCCTCAAAGATCCTTCCAGAGACCTCCAGTTTCTAAAAATCAGAAAATTGACATAGCAAAGTCCTAGAAACTTAAATATTCCACTCTGGTATTTTATTGTGAGTTACAAGATATTGATCTACAATAAAATAGAATAAAATCCTAATGATGGCTGGCATGTCTAAAATGACTGAATTATAACATTCTTGAACATGGAAAAGCCTAATTTTATTCAATTTCAGTCTCAATTCAGTGTAATTTAAATGCATTTTGAATAATCTTGTTCAGCCAGCAGCCCTTACATACATTCATCCTCCCTCTCTGCATGTTCTGTGCATGTATAAATTATATATATACATATTCACACACACATCCAGAAATGTAAAGAAATCAACAAAACTAGCACAGAGTAAAACTGCAGCAAAACAAAAGGCAATATATTGTTGACAAGTTTTCTGAGTTCTCAAAATAACCTCTTTATGCACAAGCACCATTAAGATCATAAACACAAGGCAGATTTCTCTCCACAAGCTATCCATGACCCAAGGATGTTAAATAAAATGGGTGTAGACAAGAGAAGCTCTGCAGAGGAGACAGTACCTTACCTAAAAAATTCAGTTAACCTTTGTAATGACAATGGAAGAATTTAGCTTTTTGAAAAACTAACCAGACTCAGCACTTACTTCAAAGGAAAGAATAAACGCTATCCTGACGAGTAAAATAGACACGATCAAGGTTATAAAAATAGCTTAAGATGTTCAACACTTGCAAATTACTGCTTTCCTTTAGACTAAAAACTGTTCCTTTACAAAAACTGTGAAATACAACTTCCTGAGAGGTTTGAAGTTCTCTAGGATTGCTGCTTATCCAGAAACTCCTCTGTGGCAAATCCGTGTAACTCCACAGTATTTTCCAGATCTCAGTGAGACACAGCTCATGGCACCTGAAGGCACCACCATTATGAAACAACATGTTCCAGTTATGAATGAAAACTCAGTATTAGAAATAACATGCTTTGAAGGTAACAAGGCAGTACAGTGATTTATTTTACAAAACACAGATCTGCAGTTACCCCTGGCTGCCTCTCTTTCATCATGTGTCAAAGCAGCAATCTAGAATCCCGTCCTGGCAGCCAAAGCACAGCTTTTCTGATGGGATATGACAGCCCTTTGCCACCAGGCCTCAATTAAATACGTTATCCTCAGGCTTTAACAAAAATTTTAACTCCTGCCCCCATTCACATAATTTTCCCCAGAAACCCTGCGTTAGGGGGTCCAGCAAACTCACGTTCAGGTACTCAAGATTCACACATACACCACCCTCCATTCTGTCCCTCCTCCAGCCAGGAGTGTCAGAGCCATGATGAAGCTTATGGGCTTATTGATTCTACTCCTATAAATCAGGTCAGCTGGAATAATAACAGGGGTTATGTTTGGCAAGAATCTCTTTTGTCAGACTCAGCAAATTCACTGACAAGCAGCTTTTCCCATTGTAATTCAGATCTTTTATCCGAAACACTAAAGTATATAACCACAATCACAACAGGATAAAGGTTATGCACTTGTAAAAACAAGCTCCCCTCCCAACCCCAAAATATTTGTGAATGCATTAGTTTTTAGAGCTCCAATCTCAATCCAGTGATGAACTGTGTCACACCAAAACCTTAAAACACATGTGAAGTCATGATATTAAATCAGTCATGATATTAAATCAGTCATGATATTAAACCATCTTTCTTCACCCACAGGTAAGTGAAATCAGGAAACAACTTTTTTTTGGGAATGGTAGTGGGTGGTGTCAGTTCATCAATTCACTCCCTGCTTTTTACAACCCCAGTTTAGAGGTTTTAAAAATATATTGTCAAATGATTTTCTGCTAAAAGTTAAATGCCTTGCATTAAAGAATTTAAAAGTTATATCTTGCAGATGCTCTGGGAGGAAAACAAGATTTTAAATCAAGTGCAAGCATTAAGCTTCGATAATACTTTGAATCATAAATCCTGCCTTCACATAGTTAATTAGAAGTTAATTAAATGTTAAGCTGTATCAAGTATTCACCTTAACTACTACAAAGACTATAAATCTATTCAGAAATTCCTACTGTATCTTACCAAGGTGTCAAATCTCAGTCATAACCAAGAACTAGGAAATACCTCCTTCTATTCCTTAGTTGGTTAAAGGAGGAAATACATACATAGCAGCAAAACTAACATAAAACCACCTAACTTGCCCTGTTTAGCAATTTGTCTGGAAACCAAGTACTGTAAATATCCTTCAGCATTGTCTTAAATAAAATTCTCTTTTGTAAGACTACTCAAGCTCCCTCTAAAATATGAGATACACTAAATAATCCAGGTTTTAAGCCAAAAGTGGTTTAAAAGAACATAATGAAAAATGACTAAGAAGTGATGGTTGAAGAACTGTTGCTATATATAGAACAGTTAGAAGAAAAAAAGATATGTGCCCATTTTTCTGCCCAGCCCAGCATTCCTGTTAAAAAAGCAATTCTTCTCCAGTAAAGAAATTAAAACACACATACCAGCATTATTTTACTGAAGTGAAGGATGGCAGAGACATTTCAAACAGATACCATTATTAGAGAAGAGAGACAAGTGTGAAGCTGAGTTTTATCTGAGATATCTAAAGGCATCAGAAAGGAAAGAGATGAATATCAACTCACCAAAAACACTGGCGATCTAACAGCCAGGCTTGTCTCACATCTCCAGTTGCCAGTTCCAAGAGGAATCATATGTGCACTGATGGAAGGATGACAAAAGGGCACGCTGTGCTCTCCTCTACTCCACTTGAGTGACAGCTCTCCTAACAGGGAGCCGAGACACGCTGCAAAATCTCTAACAGTGGGGACCTGAGAGAGCATGCTCAGTGTCTAATTTAAAATGGCCTGATGCTTCATCTCAGCAGGAGATGGCCTACTTCCAAACAATTTCAGAACTTTAAGTCAAATCTAAAATCATTAATTGGAATACACAAAACTCAGCCACCAAGTAGCATTGATTTTTTTTCTCTTTTTTTTTGTTTTAAATCTGGGCTGATGCACAGATAATTATTTGCACTACTTCCCTGCAGGGCATCCTGAGGCTTAAACACTATCATCATGTGCTTCACTGTAATTACACGATGCCACTGCAATAGACTGAAAACCTTTTCAGGATAGGATATGATTTGAACTCTCAGCAGCACAATTCATAAATCAGACAAAGACAACAGATCTGTTGAATAGTCTCCATATTGATTTAAGAACTATCCTACCTGCTGATTTCTGGGCAGGGTTTTTAAATTAGTTAATTTTTTTTTTTTTTTTTTGGGTGGAGGAGGCAAGAAGAAAGGCTTGAGAACTGTCTAACAAGTGATGGCTTGAGAACTGTCTAGCAACTGATTTATGTTCCAGAGACATTTACCTCCACTTAAAGTCTCTTTATACATAAAGAAACCATTTAGCTTCTTAAGGAAACAATTTATTTGGATATCAGATGTCAGGTTATTCACATGCAAAAATCCTGTGAAACAGATATTCAAACCTTTCCCCCTCAGGAGATTAACATCTTTTAACACACCCACAGACAAGTGGTACAGAAGTGTTGTGTGTTTTGGTTTTCTCTATCTCACAGTCCTCTTTCCATATTTATTGTATATTCATTTTTTCAAATGAATACACCAAGTTTTCCCCCTCTCGTGAGAAGAAAAAGCTGCGCCCCAGGCACTTCTGGGCTTTTAAAATGCTTTCCTGTTTATCATTCAAGCTGAAAGCAGAGTCAGGTAGGATACTTTATAAATGCTGTACTTTAAAGGATGCTTATATGAAAAAGAATCACAGCCCACCTCCTGGTCTAGACCACACCACAGCGTAAGAAAAAGACTTGGAATAAACTCTAATATCAAGTCCTCTATTTCCAGTATGGGGATATTAGTTAATACAGTGGTTGGTAAAGAAGCAGGACATAATTCTTAAGCTTCACTAATGTCCACAAGTAACTTAAAAATTGGGTTTTCCTATCTATGCAAAAATGCTCATATTTACTACAAGATTCTGCAACTTCAGACACAGAGCTGGGACGTCTAAGACCTACGATTTGCACTCCTATGCTTTAAAAACCCTCTTTACTAAGGCCATTATTTTAATATTAATTATTTATTTACAATTTTATACATCAATTAATTTAATAATTATACAATTAATAATTATTATAAATCCTTGCCCTTTTCCTTTGAATTCGCAAAAAATGAGAGGAAGTCTTTTCACTTCAGCAATTCCTTCCAGGCATAAACCCAGAAGTCAAGGTGCACAACAGAGCTGTGCCACAGCTGAACCTGATTTCATGAACACACTGAAACATCCCATTCCATATTCCAGAAATAATATTACATCACTATGAGAAGTAGTTTATTCATAATCATATAATATTAACTGCATTCACTTGATTTTTAATCACATAATACCTTGGTAGTTAATTTTCTCACACCAATATATACAAAAAGAATCCTTGCTACAACATATATCCACATTGCAAAATTCAGATGAATTCTGCAGTCTGTCATAAGGTGATGAAAACTCATTTTCTTGATAAGAATTCTAGTATTTCTTTGCCAGCTAGTGAGCACTTTAAAGAAACAAGTGAAACAAGTACTAAATCACATTTCACATTTTTACCTAAGATTTTGTTTCATCATCTAGCTTTTCATCATTTGCTTCGTTACTTCTCTCTGAACTTCCACTTAGACTAAGACTGGTAAATCAGTGTATTTTTAAATTCAAGGTGTCATGAACATAAGAGTTGCCTCCTGAGTGAGAAATGTTTTCATGAAGACGGGCTTGCTCTAGCTTCATTCTAAAAACAAAATAAAGAAATAAATGCCATTGGAGAAAGATTAGTTGTACAAATCCATAGGTACCTAATCAGGAGTTTGCAGTTTCCACATATAAAAGATGAAGGGGATAAAGAAGCCACTAATAAAACCCATTAAAATTGAAGTAAACACCATTCTCTTGTTTCAAGTTCATTCCCCTTTGCTTCCCAAAATCCCACCAAGCTGAGCACAACTTACGAGAATTTTCTTTGAGCTAGACAACAGTTTGCAAGCTCAAAAGGTCTGCTCTGAAGTTAAATTTCTGTGGGTATATTTTCCAATTTTTCATGGAAAAAAAATCCCTCTGCACTTCTTGGACAAGTGCCCAACTTTACAGAAGAGTAAGGACATTTTAGGACAGTCCTGGTTTTTCTGTTGATGAATCTGTATTTTATTGCTTTAATGACCTACAAATTGTAGCCACAATACTGAAATGCAAGGGGGTTATGAGCAGCACATAAAGCCAAAATGCTTTGATTCCACAACTAATGCAAAACACTTGCAAAGCAGTCTCTGCTGACCTTGAAAGGGTTCCTTTACAATGACATAAATTTGAGTTTCAAGATCTGTTCTACTTGATAAGGCAGTTTTACAGTAAGTGAGTATAAATTTGCCAATTTGCCACGTAACAGACATGTCTTGAAAGAAAAAAAATAATTGAATTAATACATAAGTGGGAAATGTGGCCTGTACACAGGACTTCCAGAAAATAGTTCTTCTGACTATGACAAAGTTGGGATTAAAATCAAACAGCCCTGGAAGCTGAAACATTTTTCTAGAGTTTATGCACTGATATTCAAACCAAAGTCTTGTTGCCACACAAGACACTGAAACCATGACAGACCACTGTGCTATAAAGACAATGAGCCTCAGAGAGTGTTGCAGGAACACAAACTAATTTCAGTAAACTCTCTACAGACAGTCAGAAGCTATGTCAGAAAATGTCTAATGACTGAAGTGGTGGTGGTGGGTCTTCTCCTTTTATTTTATTTAACAAGAAATCAGGTGGTAAATACTTTAAAACATCTTTCTGACCAACACCTTCTTCACAACAATTCACACATGAACAGCCCTGATCACCTGCTCTGACAGCAGAGCAGCTCATTTTAATAAGATGGGTGTTCAGTAGTATATTTAATTTTCAGTCTCAATATCAAACTCGCCACTCTTTCAGAATGTAAGAATTATGATGAACTTTTAAGGTTATAACTAGGTTTTATAAGGATTTTATTAAGAGCCTTGATTTATGTAATTGACGTTTTTAACTAAACATGATAAATTCTTCAGTAAATTATATACAGCTGAGTTTCACAAGACTTTCTGGCATCCTAAAAAGAATTCCACAAGGATGTCTCTTATACATGAGCTCTTTTCAACTCTCTTCTCAGCCCTGGCATGATGACACAAGCAGCTTTCCTGGATTTAGTTACTAGAAGTAATACCTCAAGATGTCTCTCTCAAATGCTACATCACAGATATATAAGAATTCTTCCATTTCTGTGTAAAGCTACATTCTCCAGAAATGGGTAGCAATTTAAAAATGTGTTTGCCATTATGTTATTATATCTTATCTATCAGCTGACCTATTCAAGTGGAAAGAACATTCTTCAAACAAAACAAAGAAAAAGGATATATCTGTGTCTAGACAACCACAGGGGAAAAATTACATATGTAAATTTCAAAAGATGAGTAATTTTTCTCTTATTTCTATAGTGTAATTTACATTCTTGTTTCTATTCATAGTTTTGACTGTGCTACATTTTTTTCAGTGTTGATGTTGTGCAACATATATTCTCTCTTTTTTGTTATTTTCTAATTATTTTTGCACCTCACTTGAAAATACTGTCCTAGTTTACAGCTTTTCTTTCCATCCCATGTTATTTTTGCCTTCTTTAACTTTCTTCTCTTGTATTTTCCCTGTTAATCCATGTCCTACTATCTGCAATACTGAGAGCAAATGAAATAGATGTTGAATGTTTCTCATGGGGCAAACAGAACTAAAGGACCCACAAAGTACACGTACATTTAGTAGTACATCAGCTGATAAGTGCCCTGCATTTTATTCCTTAAGTTATGGCAGTCTTCTGATAAGTCTGACTCTTTATAGTCTTTCACGCTTCAAAAGCCCACCATTAGACTGAATTGTCAACTCTTTGAGCATTCCCATTTCTATTGTCATTTCCTTTCTAAATATAGGTTTGTGCTCAAGTTACAATAGTTTGTGCTCCTGCTCTTGAATAAGTAAAATGGAAAAATAGGGTTTATATCTGCTGTTCACAGCTTATAAAAGCAGGCTTGCATGTTGGTCTTTAATATATGACCATAATGATTCATCTGGAAAATTGTGTCAGACAACGTGCCAGAACATATAAAACTGCCACTGCTGCCCACATTGTTAGTGTCGTTTCCCAAGTTTAAAATGTATATGTTTATATTATAGTATCTGAGACTAAGACCAGGTCTGAAGCAAGCACCTTTCAATAAATACAAGCTACACATGTGCCTATCCCAAAGACAAGCTCTAACTACACAGCCAACCCTCTGCCTATCCTCAGAGTAGAGAGAATTCCCCTTCACCCACTATTCTATAATAAATTTGCTCGTCTTTTAAAAACAGTCATTAAATTTAGAAACACATTCAATATGGGCAAGAGAACAACAGTCCTTGACAAAAGAACAGTACTTGCTAAGGCAAAATTTTTACTCTTTCAAAAACTCAGCCTGTTAGGGACTTTCCTTTTTATGTTTATTCCCAGAATTGCCATTAAAAGAAATCTAATAAATTACTGCATATATGAATAAGTTTACTTCTGCTGCAAGACTGACAACTGCAGGAATCCAATCTGAATACTCCTTCTTAATGGCCAATGCAATTGATTTTTCTACAAAAGATTTATACTGCAAGAATTGTACAAGTCAAAGAAAAATTTTTAGGGCAACATCACCACTGACCTGGTCAGTGGAGAACACATCCTTCAACTCTATCTGGCAACAAGAGAAGCAGCATAAAAAAATTTTTAGTTTTTGACACAACACAGAAGTGAAACAACCCACCAAATACAAGTTTCTGTGTAAGAAACATTGAAGCTCAGCAGCTCCTTTGTACTGCAGGACCTATAGACATTCTCAAATCCTTATTCAGTAACTGTCACAAAGCACAAATCCCTTTTATTAACTGGTAAATCCAGAGTTAAAACTGCTGCAATCCCATCTGGAAAACATCTCAGTTCTCCTCTCAAAGTAACTTTCCAGTCAGCCAAAGCTCTGCAACATTCTTAAACTCACTCTGAATTGCAGCTACATGTGTGCTCATTAAGCTGCTTCTTTCTATTAATGGAAGGAATTGTAGTAAAAATATCCTTTTGTAGAATTATCATTTTATAAAAACAAATATAATGAATTTAAAATTAACTACTTAGAAGAACATGCTATTCTGACAACTTGCTGACTGTGTAAGTCAGTGCAGAATTGCAACCACGAGCACTGGCTGAATTAATCTGAACAAGCACAAGATCTCTGCCTCATCTCCAAAGTCTCTCAATATGCAAAAACTAAGTTGACAAAATACTTGCAGTGAAAGAGCGGAGGAAAAACTCTTCTGCATTAGAGAAAATGAAATACATTGCAAAGGAAATGAGAATAACACTCAAAACTAATTAAAGCAAAATACTGATCAGCATCACTAAATAGCAAAGTAAGAGAAGTTTACTGAAGCGAAGAAAAATTCTTGAAGTGCTCAAATGGAAAAAGGAATATGAAGTTCAGTGAAAACTCACAAGTCAAAAAAAAGAAAAAACAAACATTGCAGGCTCTGAGGAATCACTTGCAAATGTGTAGAGGATAAAAATGGGAGACAGGCCTATATCTCAAACCTAATACAGCTCATCTTTCAAACTTCAGAATCAGAAAGCTTTTCAAACAAACAAAAAAACTTAAAAAAATAAATAAAAACATTCACAACAGCTTTTCAAAATGAATGCCACAGATCAGAGAACTATCAGGTAAAACAAACTAACAATAACACAAAAATAAACAGAAACCAAACAAGTGAGCAAATAAATGAACAAAACCCACCAAAAAAAAAAAAAAAAAAAAAAAAACAACCCCAAAAAACCCCAGAAAAACCCCAACAAAACCCCCAAAAAACTAACAGCCCTCTCAGCTCAGAGAGAAGCTGGTTTCCCTGAAAGCATCCTGTAAGGTCACTCGTCAAAGCTCCTCAAAGGAACTAAGGTGCCAGAGGTTAAGAGAGGGCAATGGGTTCACAAGAGTGAAAGGATACCAATTAATAAACCTGCAAGGGCTCAAGCTTACAAACTCTTCACCCTGGTTTCAAAGAGAGAGGGAATACAGAAGCTAAACTCTTCCAGTATTCTCGGGAACAAGGACACCACTCAGGATGACAACAAGGGCCCAGGTGAAGGATGACAGAGGACTTACAAGAGATTAGCAACAAAAGCAGTAAAATAGCAAGTGATATTTAATAGTGGCAATGTAACATGATACTAATGAAAGAAACATCTGAATTTTACACAAGAGCATGTAGTGAGAGGACAAAGGGGAATGGCTTCCAACTGAAAGAGTGCAGAGTTGCATTAGATGTTGGAAAAAATTCTTTGCTACAAGGTGGTGAGACACTGGAACAAGTTTGCCCAAGGAAGTTTTGGACATCCCATCCCTAGAAGTGTTCAAAGGCCAGGTTGGACAGCTTAGAACAGCTGGGTCTTGTGGAAGGTGTCCCTGCCCGTGGCAGGGAGGTTGGAACAACATGATCTTTAAAGCCCCTTCCAACCCAAAGCATTCCATGATTCAATGATATTCAACAGTGGGCTTTGCGATGACCATTTCTACTATGGAATAAAACCTTAGTATTTTAACAGATACCATTTCATAGGCTGGTCATCTCAGAGAAGTCACAGAAAGTTTTGTGTGCACATAGAAAACAACACAGAGCTTTAGTTAGCTCTTAAAGCAACTTGTGGAGAGTTGGTGTGGAGTCAGGGATGAATACAGAAACCTATCAGGTGCAGTTAAATACAACGATATGAGCTCTGACTCTAGAAGTCACTGAACCACTGACAGGTGTCAGCCAGGAAATCTCATGTAGGTTCTCCAGAAAAAAACCCAAACAAATATTCACCTCTGTCAATCTCTGTTTCTGGCAAATGCTGCAAAACCCAGAAAACACATTGTTCAAGAAACTGTGAAGACAGCATGTATCAAACTGCTGGAGGTAATTTCTCCTACCTTTGGCCACCTTTCTCAGCTAATGTGAAGCCCGGTAAGAATGATGATACAGCATCCATTTATTAGAAACTAGGGGGGTTGGGTTTCAAACTCAAAAATACCTTTAAACAGTTTTTTCTATTCCCCTGGCTTCTTCACCTTTTCAACAAGGTAGGGCATGATCCACCCACTTGTGGCACAGAGTTGACTTTCACTTCAAATTACACAAGCTTGCCAAATGTGAGCATCTCCCTTCTGCAGGCCAGAGCTTACCCACTGCTCCCTACTTCCCTATGAAATTGATGCAGCATGGATTGTGGAAGGGAGAGTAGAGTAATTCTCACGCCACAGACATTGACAGATTATGAAACCAGTGAACAGGATAATTAAACTCTGAACGATCCACAGCTAATTTGCAGTTGAACTTCTCTACACAACAGAGGTCTGTAATTATAAATTTCCATCAGATACGAGTCCTTGTTACGGGGTTTTCACAGACAGATGCCAGAAAGAGGGATACTATTTATTATACTTGGACAACAAAATTTACCAGCCAGAGTGTAGCTGTTTAATTTTGTTGTCAGCTGAATCACCGGATCCAGCACAGTGGATTAGCCCCTAATAGCACAGGCTTTCCTTCTGCCCAAGCTGTCACCAGCTCAGTGTTACCCTGCCCAAGAACTCCACATCAGACACCAGCCTCCCAAAGCTGCTGAAAGCAAATCTAATCACAGTGACAGTTAAAATAAAACCAGCACAGATGAAAATCATCATATTCGGGCTTTCTCTTTTGTTAAAATTGATTTAACCAATATAATGAGCTTTATATTTCTCAACAGGAAAAAGCCTACATACATCAATAAAAACTAGAAGGAGCAACACTTAAAATGCCTTTTTAATTGACTTTTTTTTCAGGACAACAGCCCAGGGATAAGGCTTCATTATCACTCCAGTATTTCATGTCCTTCAAAAAGTACACAATTTATTCTCAGGATACCATTCAAACACTACTCACAGGAAATAAACAAACCAAAACCACAAGAAAAATCAACAATTAAATTGGATATACATGACTAACAAAAATCTCTTCAGCTTTGAATCCTGCAGTCAAATTTTAGTTAAGATAGCATACACCAAGAATATTTTGCAAGCTGATTACATTTTCTTAGAATACCCATCTTTAAAATTAAGATGTATTCATTTATAGTGCATGTGCATTCATAGTATCTTAGTAGTAACAGAAAAGTAAACCCTGGAGAATAAGTGAGAGCTCATTATGACCCAAAGCACTTAAAAGAAGAAAAATCAAGGGAAATTTGAGAGGTAAAGTGTACGTTATATTACATGCTGAAACCAAACTACAAAAACCCAATTAGCCCAAAAAGAAAAGAAAAAATTAATGAACAAGAGAGCCAATACGTGTGCTTTCAATGAGAGCCAGAGGCAATTCATTCACAACTTTACTTTTCTTTCAAGCAGCCTCTGATGGGTTTTTCTTAAGGCTAAGGTATTACTTTGAAACATACACACACAAGGAAATACAAACAGTCGCAAAGCAGTTTTAAAAGCAAAAATTTTTTAAAAAAATTGTTTTGATAGCCTACTTGAAAACCAGAAAAATAAAAGAAAGATCAAATGCTTTATTCTTCACTAATTATTATATGAGAACTTAATTACTTTAATCCTCTGCTGAGGAGATGAGAAGAACAAATCAAAATTTGCCTGTGTTTCGAAACTGCTGCTGATTCTGCACCTTGTAAGCCATTTGCGACCCAAGATTTCAAAGCAAACTACTTGAAACTCAAATAAAACACCCTACACAATTGCATAACTTCAAATAAAATAAGATGAAAATGGTCTTAACTGAAAATGAAGAAAATTACATAAAAAGACTGAATTATTTACAGTGTTTGAAAGACAGAAGCTTGTACAGTGCAAATTCAGGTACACCATAAGGGTGCAAACAGCATAAATTGACAAAACCTGTAAATGTGTTCATTCCTACCTGTCTACAAGTTTCTCTGCCCAACAGCAGCTCTGTCCACTACAGTGCATTAAACACAAAGAAGTTTCTACGTGCAACGTGCAGTTTCACAGCAAATGATTTTGTAGACAACAGTCACCATGTTTGTTTGACCTACAGAACTCAGCCATGCACAGAGCAACCCCTCCTGGACCATCTTCACATCACGTGCAGCTACAAAACACTCGGGAAACCATCTCCAGACAAACAAAAGTTTAATATATTCATCACATGAATTCCTCGATCTAAAAACCTGCTGTTGTCTTAAGTGATTTTAAACAATTTACAGAGCTACAAAATCCTATGCTGCACTTCGAACATATCAGATTTTATCTGAAAACCCTTGAAACAATAATCTAATTGACTCTGTATATAAACACACAGCATTGTAGAAAAATTATGAAAGAGCATTAATTATGGATTAATAGTCTTGGTAAATCCTTAGCTGCCGAGACTATAATGCTGAGATATTACAGTATTACCAAAATGAATCATTGTGCTCTCAATTGCACAGCGATGCCAGCAGAGTTGAACGAGGTTGGCAGCATCCTGGCAGTAGAAAAAAATAAGATTTTGTTGTACTTCCTTAGTAAAAGGTGTCTTACAGGTGTTGACCTGATCTTCCAAATCTTGTACTTGCATGGGCTAATGAGACAGCAGTGTGAAATAACCCCCAACTGCTGAGGATTATTAATTGAGTATTAATGGATTTTTTATTTGTCCCCCTACACCAGGGCAGCTCCTGAGGCACAGACTTGCAGCTGCTAGTCCCCAGGAAGTCACACCATAGTCCATCAGGACCTGCTGGGATACACAGGATTGCACAGCAGTGCTTGAAGATTCATTGACATCTTTTCCCTATTTTGAATAATTCATTAACATGTGAAAAGCAAACAAACAAAATACAACCTGTATTCAAAACTCCACACTCAAACACTCCTCGCTCAAAAAAATCCAGTGAAATTCAGTCACTTGTTTAGACCTGGAAGTTTGATACACAAAGAAAATGTGCTTATCCAAAAACTAAGTTCCAATAATGTACTAATACTCTAAAACCCTGATCCTGATCCCTCTCTCTGAAGCAAGGTGTGTTCAGACTTGTGTTATTTTTTTAATTAGCCTTGATAAGATGCTCCCAGTGTTCTTATTGCACCAAAACTTCAAAATAATCTATGAGCAGCATTAAAAAAAATGCTGCTGTAAGTTTTAAAACAACTGTTCCCAGTAAATGTATTAAAGGCAAAATACTACCTTATTCTGAAAGCAAGTTTTTGTTCTGCTTAGTATTACTCAGTGTATTACTAAGGAGTTTCTGTTAAAAGCAGGAGTTGCAGGGTTTGCTTGTGGTGGCTTTTTGTTGGTTTGTTTTCTCAGTTGGTTTTGTTTCATTGGGTTTTTTCTTTTCAATAGCTTGTTACAGGTTAATATTCAGAGAAATCCTTTCCTTACCTGCTCCCAGATTTTAGAACTGTTATTTCCTTTAGGCTTTATAATGGGAGGTAAAAAAATAAATCTCCATAAGCAATAATTTAGTATTCCACTGCCAAGTCATGTAAATAAAAATCACCCCAAGGGCACATTCAGATAAAAATATGCAATCAAAAGCTTGTTAGAAATACCAGTACCTGAATTGCACACATGCAGATATTTCAGTGCCATTATTGTATGATCAATCAACATTACACCACCACTTCACACTTCAAACATGGTAAAGAATGTCTTAAACGTACTAAAGAATGTGCTGAAGAATGTCAAGCTGACTTGTTTTTCTTTCATACAGGGGTATTTGGATTCTTTAGTTTTACATTGTGGCATATTACTTTTTTCCTTTTCTTTTTAATCGCTTTACACAAACTGCTTCACATTTTTGTGTGCTTGAGAAATGACTTGTGCAAGTTGACTGACAGGCATTTGAATTTCCTGTTGAGTGTGAAGACAGAAGTTACCTTTGATGACTATCAAATTTATTCCTTCTGGATATGAATTTTAAACCCTACATTTTTATTTTAAAGACAAGATCTAGCATTCCTGCTCTTTTAAGCCTTGGTAAGAGATACTCAAATACAAAGTGTCAGCATTTATGCTTGCCTGTAACATGCATTTTCTCCAAAGCTTTCGATTTTATTAGCTCAAAAGTAGCATTAACCCTCAAATATTTCATCCAAGTTTTGAAGTTTGGAAGCAACTTCAGAAAGACAAACTGACTACTACACTGGTGTCTTCTCACAGCAGCTTTCTGCTTTTGATCTATGTACAGAACATTTATGCCTGTTAGCATGAACACAGGTTAATGTGGCAACAGGCTCATTCTAAAAATCATCCCCCAATTCCTCTTCACTCTTGAAACCGTTAAGAAATTCTACTTAGATGCCAACTTCTTCCCCAGAATTCTTTCCAGTATCCCAGAACAACTCATATTTAAATGATTCAGATATGCATAACCTAAACAGTTGGGAAAACAGGTTTTATTCATGATGGTAAGTACAATGTAATTATTAATTATATGAAGTACATCTGAGAATAATTACACATAAACTAGACCTCTTTGGCACTGCAGTACTTGGCATGGTTTTTGCAACCTCAAGTCACTTCACCTGGAAAATCTTATTCTTGTGCCAAGGAGTCAAATGTATCCTGCATTAATATTTTAATGTGGAACATACATAACTTATTCACAGAAGAATGTGAAAGAAGTAACTTGATCTGCAGTGTAAGTTAATCTACAAATGCAACTTGAAAAAATAACAACATCCCCACTAAATAAAAACTAAAACCCATTCAAATTATCAGCTTGTCCAGAAAAAATGAAGTTCATAATGTTAGACAGCTTACATTTATTAAAATGAGCCTCAAATATTCTTCCTGGCTTGAACAGCAAGAGCAGGAAGGTTGCCACAGAAATGGGTCTTGCCCTAAGTGAAAGCCTTTTAAATAGCTAAAGAGACACAAGGTAAATTTATTCAGAAAAAAAAAAAAAAAAACAAAACCAAACCCCAAACATTCTCACATTTGTTTGTTTTAGACTCCATCTGAAGTTTCAAAGATTCTGAGGAAGGTATGTTGTGGTTTATCCCCCTAAAACCCTGACATGAATTTTCATACAAACAGAATTTGCCTTCAGAGTGTGGAAAATAAAAATAATAAGCTTCTTGGAGAAAAATACGTCTTTCTTTCCTCTGGGCTTTCCTCTTTCTCTACCAAGGACTGGGACAGAAAGGAGGGAAAAGGAAAGAGAGCAAAAATGAATTCAACAGTCACAAATTTCTGTTCCTAGCAATAACAGAATTACTCTACCTTTGAAATCTTTTGTCATTACAAAAGTTACTCCTTCTTCTTCTGAATCAATGATTTGATTTAGTCACACTGATATACTTGCAACCCATCAGTGACCTGTACCCTCAAGACACATAAGGATTTGCTCAGTTCCAGCAGATGTACAGCCCAAAAATGCAGTGAGTTAGAGATTCCATTTGTAAAGTGCCACATTATTTAACATTCACAGCACAGGTATTTTAAAGTTCTTGCATAAAGGCTAATGTTTTCATCAGTCAGTGAACTACATATTCTTTAAGAGATTTTCCATCTATACTCTGATGATTTTAAAGTGTCTGATATGATTGGCAAAAAATATCCAAATGTTTTTGTTAACAGGAATAACACAATAAAGATTTTAACTGCATTTTCAATATGTTTCTTGAATTGGTTTGGACACAAAAGTCAACACTTCCATAATGCAATGAACTATTTCCATTCCCTCCCCTACATTAAATCATTTCAAGGACATAAAAAGCAACATTTAAAAATATTTTGACACTTCCCTCCCCTTTAGATATATATACCCTAACTGGTTGAAAGCACAGTTACCCAATGAAGCCAAGAATGCCTTTTTTTTTTCACAAAAAGGATGATAACACCAAACATTGCAATTCTCTTTACCTTGACATACCTAATTTTCCCATGCCATCCTCATTTGTGTCCAATTAAATCTTATTCCACATCCTATTCCAACACTGCTTTTTTGTCCTCTTAGTCTATTTCCAAGCTTATGCCAAGGTAAAACGTTAGAATGACCATCAACTGTGTTCTTGCAGGAGGTTTGCAAAGAGGAAGGAATACTGAGAGCTTGAAAAAAGACTGAATATACCACCTGCTTTAAACAGACTGAATAATCTCTGCTAATAAAGCAAGGCCATATTAATGACAGACTTCTTTCTAGAATAATCCTAGTCTTTATGTTAAATTCAAACCCTCACTTCAGTTTAATTAATCTTTAACATATGCTATTTATAGACACTGTATTTACAGCATGTGCATGCTGCATCCAATATTTAGACTTGTGCAACAGAGAAGCATCACCTCTTACTCAGAGGCTGAGCTACTCAATCTCCTCTGGGAAATTCCACACAACCCGGATCTGCAAAAGAAAAACTGCTCCTGAGCCAAGGTGCTCAGCATAAGCCACGTTAACTCTTCCAAAAAGGTACTGTGCTCCTGGCAGTGCTTGCTCCAAGTCTGGGAGAAAGCTGACAAAAAACCTCCCTCCCTCTTCCCTCTTGGCTTTAACATGTTTGCCCACATATTAAGTGAATCCAGCTCCTCCAGCGAGCACTGGGATGGGCAGGAGAACAGGCAGTAAATGCTGCCATCTACCAGAAAGTCAAGAGTTTTCTTTTTCAGCTGGCAGTAAGAAAGCAGGGAGCTGGGGGGAAGGCAGAGGAGCTGCTGGGTAAACACAGCAGCCAGCTCTTATCCAGTTGTAATCTTTAAAACATAAAAGCCACTAAATAAAACCTACAAAGAAAAGACCTTTCAAAAAGTGGAAACCGGTCCAAGTATGGAAAGCAAAAACGTAAAGCTGCAATTCAGTAGGCCAAGAAAAATTGCCTCTGGCGTATGGCACAAAAATCGAACAGAGGCTTGCTCTGAACAGATGAAATTCTCTCAGAATCTTAAGAGGTTTGATCTGCAGAGGCAGAAAGAGCACTCAAGACAGGCAAAACCACAGTAAAATAGCCAGCCACATTTTTCTCATTGGAGAAACCAAGTTCCTCTTAGAAGTGCTGAAGCGTTTCTTTAAAGGCAAGAGAGTTATAAAGTGTCTCAAAGCAATGTCACTACAGAAGTTTTATTTTAGAGAACTGGTAAGTGAACTGCAATAAAACTACCTGGTTAAATTAGTGTTTATTTAATTATTCTAAGGAAATAAGGAAAAAAATTAGTAGCATGCCATAATGGCTGCACTTTGCATATAAGGTGACTTTAGCATCAGAAGAATGTGGACATCAAATGGGGATCTTGTGTGCCATTAAGTGCTCCACTCTTTTCCAAGTTCAGCTTCTGTATTGGGTGGTTGTCAGGTATTAAGAACATAATTATCAAGTATTCAGTGAAGAATATAATTAATAGACATTTTAATATATACTGTGAAAAAATCAGTATCACCTCAGTAGGGGAAAGTCTCACCTTGCACATTTACTGTAATGGAATCATATTAATCAGAGCCATATGGTTGTCTGTAAAAATGAGGTTTTTTTTTTTTCTTTTTGAAGTCCTTCATTCAGATCTCTTAAAGATGCCTCATAGTGATGAAACAAAACCTGAGCCCTGTGTATGTACGGATAAGAATATGCAGAATACCAGACCCTTTATACTCAAGATTATTCATAAGCTCTCTGAAAAAGAGAAGAGCATAGGAAAAACTTGCAATCAATACAAAATTATTCAGGACAGGCAGAACTAGATTGAAGAGGGCTGCTGAGAAAACCCACAGTAGCCTGAGATACGAGACAGCAATTGAAAAGGGCTGCATTAATTGAAAAGGGATTCTTACAGGAAAGAGATGCACAGCCAAATATCAGGCTTGGATTAGGCGCTGCCTCTTAGGAAAGGGCTGAAGACCTACACTGTGGTTTCAAAAAGCATCAGCCCAGAGGCAGTCAAAAGGCAAGCATGGCAGAGAAGCTGAAACAGCAGCCAGCCCTGCCACCACTGAACTCCACTGGCGTGGAGATGCAGCCTTGTGCCCCTACTCCAACTGTGTGCTCCTCCAGGGAGAACAAGAAGCGGGGATAGTCTGAAAGAGCTCAGGCTCAACTGGACTCAAGCTCAGAGAATGGGGAGGAGGAACACAGGAAAAATGGTGCAGATAAAGCAGAGAGCCAAAGTGGTAAACGATACTGAAAAGTGATACTGAAATTTCCTTCTGCACAGGAAGCACTCGTCATCTATTGAGGTGGAAGTAACAGCAATGTGACTAGTTGCTCCACTGAAAATCAAGTTTTGTTCAACAAAAGAAAAAAATTGAAAAAATTCTTTATCTCTCATCACAAAGTATTCTGGAGAGCAAAAAAAAACCCACAAGCATTTGCAGAATAAAGTATTAAAATACCACAAGATGCTTCAGTGCAGCATTTAGATACACCCACACAACCCCATAGATACCCGATTTTTATGATATTCTTTCCTAAAGGACTTAACACTCACACACAGGTCTCTTTGCTCTGCCTAGTACAACTATTTTGAGGTGATACTCTAGATGACCATTGACTAAAATGAAAAACAAAAACAACCCTCCATTTACTAGACAATTAAAATTGAGTTATAAAATTCAACAACTTGGACAAAACGTCCCAAAGGCAGCCTTAACGTTTTGGGTTTTTTCCATAGGAACACAGGCGTCAGTGTAATAATAAAATAGAACACTTAAGATTTCAATAAAATCCTTCTCTGGATATGCACTTAGGGAATGCACTAGAATTGTTTCGAAACTAGTATACAATCCTTTATGAGAACAAACTGATGCTTGTGGGGCTCCTCTCCCCACCGCTTATTAAAAAATAATGTTTAATCAATATTAATGTCAGAGCATAGAACCTGCACTCCCAGCTAACTAGTTTATTAACAAATAAAAAAAAATCTATCATTCCTAACAAGAATATTTTCACACTCCATCACAAATTTAATTAGTAATGGCACTTCAGGCATCAAACCAAATTTCGAAACTAACCCTTCTATCCCTATGTCACAGCAAGGTTAACATAACTCAGGTGAACTGACTTTGCCTTCCATCAAGAATTTTGCCAGCCATCACAGAAAGCAGCACTTGGGTGCTAAAGCATTGAAAGACTCACTACTTGTTTCCCAGGCAGTCTATTCAGCCATTGCTACATGTATATTTTTAAGAAACACACCATTAACTCCCCAAAGACAAAATTAATTTCCCTGCAGAAAGAGCATTTAGATGTAAAAACTTGGTAACCAGATGAACAAAGGAAAATAAAAAATTTGGCTGCCCAAAGAAAACACTTGGTTGAGCATGCAAAGCAAGGAGGATTGCTGAAGAGGACAGACAGTAAGTCACACTATACTGGCTCCAGCCTTTAATAACCACTGAAGAGATGCCACACAACATAACTGCTCTCACATCCTGATATCATTACAAACACTTAGAAGCTACCAGCTGCCTCACAGTTTTAACTTAGAAAATCCCTTTCTTGGCCCAGAAACCAAGTGGTATTTTGATTTGTATGCTACACATGATACAGGAAAACTCAGTCAAGGACTAGTACCTTATTGTACATGCAAGCATAGAATAAAGCCTCTTCCTTCAAAGAGATTTACATTCAGAGAGGGCAAAACCAGACCACAACCACAGACAATATGCAACAGAATGTGCCTGATGAATTACTTATGGAAAGCAAGCAAATCAATCCTGAAAGTAATATGCATTTTGAAAGTCTTTCAGAATCTTGAGTGCAACATGAGAAAAACAAAAAAAAAAATCCCCAAACTGAACACCAGCCCAACAATCAATGTGAAAGTTTAACATGTCTAAAGTGACATGTTAATTTGAGAGCAGAAATAAAAATGCTCATGCACAGCACATTCTTAGCCAATAAATCTAGCCTATAGCTCGACATTTGAATGCTTTCATCACATGCTTAATAAACAAAACAACCATATGAATGTATGTTAACATCATGACTGTTTACAAACACGGACTGCAATTGTTATCTGTCTCACCAAGGCTTTTGAAATGATCAAGGGCATTTTTCCCTATACACTGTTACTTTACATCATATTATACTATTTATAATTTATATTACATATAAATAACATCGGTTTTATATTATATATATAATTATATTATATATATTTTCCATGCTCCAGCTTCAGAGCATTAGTACCTGTCCCAAACACCAGACATAGAAACTCAATTACTCACACTCTGATGTAGCTGTTAGTGTATTTCTAGAGTTACATTCCCTTCCAGCTTTTTCTTCTGGTAGGCTACATAATCTCTCCTTAAAAGTTGTGTTTCCCTAACTCTCTGACTGCCTTGCACTGTTTTTGGTATCTCAAAGCCTACACTCACTGGATGTGATTTCCCCTGATTATTCTTGCTCACATACAGGGCACTCATGAACTTACAACCCTTTCCCTATTTTCTACAGTACATTTGATGTGACTGATGAAGAAAGCAGGAATGTGCATATTCTGAAATCCACTACTGCCTTTAACAGGGGTCTAATTCACCCTAATCAGGTTTCCACTCCAATAAACAGAAATGGGGACATCTGGTTTTCACAAGCCAAGACTCCCAGCATGGATGAAATCACCAGCATTGCTCACCCTCAATAGGCACACTTCAACTTGTGAATATTTCAGGTTTTGGGGTATTTTTAGTTCATCTCCACAGCTGAGAATGCACCTAAGCAGTCTCACAATCAAACAAATCAATTGCAGAGCAACCTCCAATGTTCAGTTACCAGTTCTATCCAGAATGACCAAATCCAGGCAAGAGAGAATACAAGAACAAGACCATCCTCCAGCAAGGATGTAGGAATTAGCAAATTCTTACAATAAACCTACTCCCTTGCTGACAGGGCAATTAACATGCTTTTGAAAGTCAATTAATTACATATGGGCTTGAAAGTGATCTTGCAAGAAGGAAATCTTAGTGGACAGAATATTACAGAGAAATCTCCTATTGAGATTAGAATAATCTCATCACTTCACTTTTAACACAGCAGACATGTCACCAAAGTACTTACAACTTGGGAACAAACTTCTCTTTTGTAGGGAAATGCTTACGCTATCCTACAAGTGCCAAAAATCTCCTTCAGAGTTTCCTTCCAAAGCAACAATCACTGCGTGAACATTTAAAACAGTCTCTTCATCTGCACCACTTATGTCACTGCTCTAATTTTTCCCTTAATGAGGCAAAGAGATGTTTTTTGAGGTTCCTTCCTTGCTGTTTCCTGAGAATGAAGAAGCATGCAGCAGTAGGAGAACTGAAGACAAGCCACCATGATGTTTGTGGACATGATGGACTGAGAATGGTCCACACCCAAATGGGATTTCAACTTCTATACAGAAGTACTGCTTTGTAACTGTGGCCCTAGAAACATTAATCAGATTTAATAACTAATTATATCTATTTACTCATCCTGTGTATCTTTTTAATAAGAGCTTACATTGATTACACATTTTAATACCAAATAATTTCCCCCATATAACTACTGACAACCCAAGACTAAGTAACTGTAATGAGCACTAAACAAATCAGTATTAATTTGTAGGCACAGCATTTTTGGAAAGGAGCAACAGGGGTACTGATCCAACTTGTCCACTTTACCAACACATCAGTATTGCAAAAAAATATATATGTTTTGGAACAAAAAGGAGAAGAACAGTTTGCCCATGGCGAGAGTGATAATATGGGATAAATTTATAGATTAATTAATAAATTATTAATAACATAATATTGCAATTTCCTTAAATGATGAGCTACTTCCTCTTTACTGCAATATTTTACAGCTTACCTATGTATACTTATACATACTTATGCAAGTGCTTCATAATTCCAGAATACAGGACAAAATCACACGTGGAAATCTTCAATACTAACCCCTGGAGCACTCAGAGTCTTTGCTGCCAAATTTAATGGGACTTGAACATCAGTTGGCTGGATATGAGCTTCTACAGTAAACCAAGGTTGACCAGAAGTCAATTCCCAGGATGCTCCTAAGAATGACAGAGGAGCAGCTTCAGCAAGGAAGCAGACTCAAAACTCTTCCTAAAGGACAACAGTATGGCCCTACTGGAGTTCAAGCAATCCACTGCATCTGCAACCTTTAGTGCCCTTCTCCTGCCTGACATGCCAGGCAGTGAGAGCAAGAGAAGAAAATGAATACAGAAGGACAAGAACAGGTTATGTGCAAGACTACGCCGGTGGCAAACCCGGCCTTGCTACTGATTCCAAGTGGAGGGACCAAATCTCCTAACATGAATGCATAGAGGTCTCAGAGGAAGAAATCAAGTATGAAAAAATGATGCAGTATTTATAAAGAAATAAGCTGGAGGTAACTTGGAAAACCTCCAACACACCACAGAGGCAATTCAAAGCATTACCAAAGACAATGCACTCAATGCCAGTCCTTCCTCTCAAATGGAACAAAGATCAAGCTCATAAACTACAATTAGTTCAGACTGCATTAGACTGTTGAAACTTTTTGGGGCTGCTCTAGCCAAACCAACCAATTATTTCACTCCTCAAAGACCTTTCGCAGGCTTAGAAACTTCCTTGTCCAGATTTCCCCTACCAATACTACATTAGCTATTAAATACTTAATATATATATCCTGTAAGAGTCACTGCAACAAAATAATATGTATTCTTATTTCTCTTCTGCTTTTCTCCACCCTCTCTTCTTATATGCTGAATTCTCACTTTTCATTTCATGTCTCTACAACTGCTTTAAATTCTCCTAGGACACCCCATTTTGTGTCAGACAAACTCCTGTGTTAATTCGCCTATTCTTATTTCACTTCCCTCTGGAGCAGGTTCAGTCCTCTTGATACTATCCTAATATTAAAAATTAAGAATCCAAGCAATCTCTACAGGTTCATTACAAAGGAAATAAATATTAGAATGAAATACTTAAAATTAAGATAGCATCCTTCTCAGAGTACATCCAGAACTCCCTCACATTTCACACAGATTAAGACTATTACTCCTCATACACCACTTAAGAGATCATGATTACTACTGACTTGAGAAATAAAGCTCCTTTCATAAACACCAACCCCCATCACTTCCTGACATTAAGAAGGCTCTGGCCTTTCTTTTCTTGGTAAGACCTCAAAAAGACAAATAGCAAATAAAAATCAAGCTAAGTCAGTTACAAGGTCTTACTCATACGGAATGACTCCAAGGTGACAGCCTGAAGGCCCTGGTAGCAGCTTCCTCAAGGCATAATTTTTATTTCAAAAGCCAGTTTGAAGACACTTAGGAAACGTGGAAGCAGGTTTTTGTCTATACAAAGTTACACAAGAAGGCCACAGGGACCCAAAGAGTAGATAAAAAAAGAAGCCTGGAGCTGATTGCGAATCTGATGCTGATGTGAAGAGATCTCTCACCTCCTGAACTGAAAAGTTCTGCCTGTTTTTAAAGCAGCAACACAACCACACACTGCACTTAACACTGCAGTGGGGTTTAGTAAAGAATACTCAACCATGAGGGTATTACACACTCAGCTGTTAGGACAATGAGATCCACACCTTCCAGACAGCAGCTACAGCAAACTCATGGGACTTAACCTCCCAGCTGACATTTCTTTAAGTAAAATCTACTGCTTAAGTGGTGTCACTCTGGTAGTAAGTCTCACAGTTTTATGTTTCTCATCACTGATAGCTGCTGGAGGAGGAACAAGATACAAACTGAAAAATTCTCATCGTAAGAAGCTCCTTGAGTAACAGCACCTTTTGGAAGCATCCGGTATTCCACTAGAGAAGCTGCATGAATGACATGATTTAATTTACAGTTCTACTTTGCAAGACACAAAGCAATCCTACTAAAAACTACACAAGCATTTAGAATTGAGCAGGACAGAATACACAATTTCAGATTGGTAATGAAGGAGCTGCTAAATGTTCTTATAACTATGAGCTTCACCATAACAGCAGCAGCACAGAAGAGCCTTGTATTCCCTTCCTAAGATCTGGCACAATAGAGGTAACACACTTGAAACAATAAAAAACATAGGAATTAACAGTGAGGAATTGCAGAGGGAATTTTAAGGTGAAAGCAGCGCAGAGGCATTGTGAAGAAAGCTTTAAAAAACATGTCAAGTTCTATCTTTCTCTTTGGTTTAACCACTTTTGGTGTGTAAGCTAAGTCTTTAAAAAGTCAGCCCAGGAATTGCTACACCACAGTCTAAGTGTCAACACAGGCATCCCTTTTGAAATAATTTCTGAGGTGCCTGAAGGTACAAGATTAAATCCCTTAGGAATGCTAACTCAAAACACTATCCCATTTACAATAACAACTTGAGTGTTGTTGACGTGGAGGTTCCAGCAGGATTTGCTGGCAGGCAAATTACCTCAAGCTTATCACACTGCTCAGCTACGTCCACCACACTGCTGGGTTACGTCACCTTAATTGAGTAAAAAGCAACTTAAGTTGGGCTGACTGCTGACAGACAGGAAGACTAATCTGAAGGCACATTTCAAAAACTGACCTGCTGTCTGAAGTGATGTGATTTATTCCTGACTCTGAAAAGGAGGACAGAGCTCCTGAGCTGGTGGAGCATTAGACTGAGAAGCAGCACGTAAACATTCTCATCACAACCTGCTGCAGCGATGTGACAGGGTCAGAAAGGCATTCTTTAGAAGGCAGCTTTCACTACTGCTTTTCTGAATGCTTCCCAAATCATTTCCCAGCTAAATAACCCAACATGGAGACGTAAAATATGCAAACTTTTATTGCGGTGGTTTTGAGAGGAAATTGTGCAAAACCTTGCTGGAGTGCACAGAGCTTTCTAGCAAGAGTAAATAACCACGCATTGCCCTGCTGTCCTGGGAGGCAGGAAAAAAGCTGCAACTGAATTTCAGCTTTGCCCATTAGGTAGCTCTGAACAGTTGCAGAATGCTGCTTCGAAGAGGTCATCTTTCAGTGTTAAGATCACTGCCCTGTTAATGCCTCAGCCTGAAGCTTGATAAAATGGCATTCAAAACATCTCTATGCCATATTTAGTTGGTTTTGTTTATATTTAGTTTATGTTGTCAGTGAGTAATTAGAAATGTGCTCGTTGCTTACAAGCCAAAAAAACGCCAACCAAACCCCAAAATAATCCAAAAAAAACCCTAAGGTATTTTTTTTTTTTCCTCCTAGAAACACAAGTAATCTTACTTCTCTACTGATGGTTCCCTAAGAATCAGAGTGAACCCTAACTAAAGACAGAGGGAAGACTTCTAACCTACAAGCTGCAGTAAGGATTTTTCTGTTCCTCTTATGGAGGCACAAATTAACTCTGAACAGGGTCACTTTGAGTTATCTGACATGTTGAGTTGACACAGCATTGATCATTTGAATAAACATGATGCAAGCTCTTTAAAGAAGCCAGTGCTGCAATCTAAGTTTGTATTGTGCAACTTGTATTAATTGGCCTGTTCACTGTACAGAAAGATTCCACCAGCTGCAATCTTTGTGTGACTGCTGCAAAGAAGTAGATTTTAACTCTAGTTTTTAAAACTTAAATGTTATGCCCTTAAAATAGAAAGTATTTTATGGAAAAAAAGATGAAAACCAACAACTTCCTGCAGTTATTTCCTGAGACACTTTTTGCTGATTTTTATATGCAATGAAGCTAAAGTCTCAGAGAGAAATGCTCAGTATTAGAACTCTTTAAATGAAATTCAATACAAATTCATTTACAGCCAGTTTCTACACTGCCAGTTTGTGATTATTACTACTTAAGTAACAAAGTCATGCACCACTTTGGAGGCTTTTGCAAGCCTTCATTATTTCCAACAACAAGATAAAATGATTAGTAACTGACAGAATTCTTGTTTACTTTTATTTTGTTAAAAAGTCAAAGGTCTCATGCAAGAACATATGGAAGGTGCTCATTTGAAACAAAGAGAGACAATAAGGCAGGAAAAAGAAAGAGTAAATCCAGCAGTTGGGCTGGTAAGGGAGGGAGCCGTAGTGCAGCTCAGGTCCACATGGGGGACCCAAGTCTAACACTTCAACAGCTCTGACACCGAAAATTGCTGAGGCGAGGCATCACAGCCCTGGGAGAAGTCTGAAGTCTTCCCAAAGTGGCACGTCCAGACAAAGAACCTTTTTTGACTGTCAGAGAAGTAAGAATTAGAGGTGCACGCACATCGCGGCTAAAAGAGAGGAGAAGCACAAGCACAGGTCAACTCACTGACACAAAGGGACAGGACATGCTGGGGGCTGATCCCGTCCCCTGACTCAGCATCTGACAAACACCACTTCACTTCTGGTTCTTGAAGAATTGACTCGACCCTCCTGACTGGGGGGGGGGGGGCAATCTGCAGCAACCCACCAGCCTTTAGTGCTGTGAAGTTGTGTCATAAAAGCCTCCATTGCCAAAACAGCCAGGCCCCAAACAGATTCTACAACACTGAGGAATTTTCTTGACACTTCCTCATTGGTTGTCACATTAGATATTTCAAAATAGTTTCTCATTACTTCTCCCCAGAGCCATTTCCTTCTTCAACACTGACTACTTAAAAGCGAAGACGATACCCCAAAAGCTTTTTAATATTGAAGAAAATTACTTCAAGTTGAAGCACCATGGCAACTACAAGTTGCTATGCATTTTGAGTTTATCACTTCTTTTGAATTTCCATTTATAACAAAGCAGAGTTGTTTAACACCCAAACACACTGACAGTCCAACCTTCCAAACAATGACATTTTCAAGTGTGAATCTCCATTAGTCAACAAATAAAACAAGAAAAAAGCTAACAAAAAGTGTTTTACTGGCAAGAATAAATATTGAAATAATGAGGGATGAGGTGACCCTCATAAATTGCTTATTGCCATAACAGCTACTAACATTTTTGCCAGTCTTTTCATATGGAAATGTGGGGGGTCATAGGGAAGTGAATATGCTCACAGGAGGTAAGGAAATGTGAGAAATGCTTAGAATGTGAATGGGAAATCATAGTAGGATAACTGAGGATATACAGTAGAGATGAACACCTGGCAGCAATAGCCAAGCTTAGAAAAAAATAGAAGTATTCTACATGTGATTGTAGAATGTCTTTACATTTCCATTTGCAACAATATTCCAAGTCTAAAATGTTAAAATCTGCACATGCAATACATCTGAAGATGAAGATCAGAAGTATAAACTAAGGTGCCTTTTTTTTTTTTTTTTTGAGGGAACCATTTTTCAGGAAAAGTGTAAATTTCTAAAAGTTATAGAATCCACAGTAATGAATGTTTCTGCTTTAGGCAAGAAGAGATCTCAATGAGTTCGTACCTATCCTAAAAAACTCTTCACATTTAAGCAGTTTAAGACCTGTTCCAATTCCTGTGCAGAAAAGAAAGACAAATATCTGCAGGTAATAACGCGGCTTAGATTCAGTTCTTACGATTATGCACTTTAACTATATCTTTAGCAAAACAGATTTTTTTTTTTAATAGACTTGTTTATTTTTAAGCTTTCATATGTTTTGCACTTCTGATGAGATCAAAATACTGCTCCTATCAGAAGAGTTACTGAATTCAAATGTTTACAGGGAAAACTTAAACACAGAGTAATTGCTAGGCACACAGTACAAGCAAATTTTTGGTGGAAAAGCATTATTTGGGCTATAATGTAAAAGCTTCTTTTCTGGATTTATTTCAGTCCAGTTTCTGTATTGAGAGAGTAGAAACCAGAACCATTTTCTCATTTACAAAACCGAAAGTTTCAAATTTCAGTTTTTGAAAAATACTGAAAATTTTTTCAGTATTTTCTACAGTGAATCACATTCTGTGTGCTTCTTGCAAAATACAACTGTGTATTCCTCTTCCTTCCAAGAGCTTCCCAGTAATATATAACTGCCCAGGGAGTCTCTGTCCAGGGTCCAAACCGTTTCAGTTCAGTGATTCTACTTTAGCATAAGGCAGACACTGCAAATTCAAACCAACACCTGCCTGTGTGACAGCTGTAACTTCTGCCAGGGGCCCACTTCAGACCTGCAGGGACCCCTTTTCCTACCCAGTAATCCAGCTAAGCCCTTCTTGCCAGCACGCAGTACTGTGGGGCTCACATCACAATCTTTTAAGGAACCGAGTTGCCAGAGTTTGTGTTAGCCTCCCTGCTTAAATACAGATCCTTTGTTTGAAGTAAATTCTTTAAAGAAAAGTCAGTTTGCTTTGTGGAAATGGTTCATATATAAAGTATTATATATTTCAGCAATTTGTTCCATAATGACACAAGAGAAAATATGACGTAGTTCATGTTTTTCTTTTGTATTTTTGCAGCTGAGTGAACAGTCACTTTTTCTATAAAAGTTACAGTTAAATCTAATGTTGGCAGTCTTTATGCACTTAAATGAAAGACAGATAGTGGATTTCTCTTCCATTCCTACATTAAATATTCAAATGAAGTGCGTACAAATAAAGCACCTACGTCCAGACAGAGGTTATGTAAAACTGATAGATTAAAGATATTAAGTGTTTAATATAATAATTTTCTAACTGCAATGCATCCTTTGTGACCATCTTTGCTGTAAAGGCCACTAGAATTCACTAAAATAGGAAAGGGAAGAAAAGTAGGCCCTCACGAAAATTTTTAATGGTCTACAAGGTAAATGATTTTAAAAATTAAGAATTTTTCCTTTGCTGTCTTAATTGGCATTTCAAAACTAGGAGCTTTCTGAACAGAAAGCAGCAGCAAAGGATCACGTAATAGAAGACACTCTTACAAGACCAAAGACTACCAGATTTTTGTAAAAGAAAAAAAAATGTCAGTTAAAAGATTCACTAGTTGAAAGAAGGCACATCACAAAGTTTCTAAAATCCAGAGCAGTCACAATCCATGAAAACTTTTGAACAGAGAGCAAAATAAGCAGGGAGATACATCAGAAACTGACTATATTATTTTGACTGTTGTCCATTTCCTGCTGATAAATAAGTAATAGACTGTTTTAAAATCCTGTGAGCAATTAAAAGGTCATAACACACACATTTAACAGTGACTACAGCAGCAAGCAGAGGACACAAGAACAGAACTTTTAAAACAAAACTTTTGGTGCCAAGGACATTGCACATTCGGTTTGGTTTGCTTTTGTTTTCAAATACGGCTGAGGAGCTACAAATTACTTTCATAGGTTATCACCAGAAACAGAGCACAGGAAAAGGCAAATTTAAGCTACTATTTCTCCTTCAATGGCCTCTGCTGGCTGTCAGAGTAGAGGTGCAGGCCCACATTTCCTGGAGGAAGAAGAGTGGAATCTGTGGAAGGACGAGTGCTCCGGCTCACAGGGATGCTCAGCACAGCACAAAAATCTCCCCAGTTTCCAACAGAGGGAGCTGGCCAAACTCGCACAGTGGTTTTGCTGATCTCAAAATAAAACTCAGAGGTAAACCAACCACACAGAATAACTTATTCTCACTGCTGTAGGAAGTAGAACTTAAACATGCCAGCAGTCAGGCTATATAAAAATGGGGAAATGTCACATTTTTTCACAAAAAAAAAAAAAAAAACCAAACCCCAAACCAAACAGAAGATTTTAAGGGAAGCAAATGGCAAGATACTTGGTTTTATTTGAGATATTTCAGTTGAATATGAGCACTTAAAAAAAACCAAACAAACAACTGTGATCTTTTCCAGTTAATAGGCTGCTTACATGTCATGAACAGACCATCAGATGGGGCATCCTTTTTGCCCAGAGGGCAGAGAAGTTGCAAATCAGCTGACAATAACTCCAATAATCTGAAAACTAGTCGATACTCTTATTTTTTCTTGCAGTCATGGTTACACCTTAAGAATCCCTTTTAATAAAGTTTAGAAGATTTTTTTTTTCTGGGTATAAAAGCTGCTAAAAATCCACAGGCCTGCTAAATCTTATCTTTTTCTATAGCTGCATAAGAAACCATGATAACAGATTATTCATTGTCACAAGTGTGAATGTCAAGCTGTGACCATCCTGACTCCGGACAATTTGTGAAAGAACTCTTTGATGTGGATTTAAATTAAAAGGGCTCTTCCTCTTGCCCCCAAGGTGCAGTAAAATTCAAATGCAGACTTCAGTATTCCGGCTTCATTTATAAATTGCTTTTTGACTGACAGAAGATTTCCAAGAGATTCTCTTTAAAGTAGATGAGAAGATAAGAAGGTGGCTGTTAATCATATCCATAACATGCATGCATATTGCAGCTCCCAGTCTTAAAATTACCAGGATTTTGTATTTTTAGCACTTGAAATTCTTGCAGAAGCAAAATTATGTTCCTAACATTTCTCAGAAGAAAAAGCGAGACACTTCAGTATTTTCCCATGTAAGAGCTACTCTAATTAAGAGCTGATAAGGATCTGTAACTAATTGATTAAGATGCCAGTTGATATCTACTAAAGATAAAATACAAATGAGCAAAATCCTCTCATATATTACATACACAATTAATGCCTGTCTACTTTTGGAAAAAGATGGAAATATTAATTCCATCAGGTTACTTGAGGTTATGAGGCGGCTTCCAAATACACTTCCATACAACCCCCCTGTCCCAGAACATCTAGAAGTTGATAACCTGAGAGCTCAGGGATATACTCTGGCAGTTCAAGAACTAAGACACATTAAAATACATGCTAATTTGTAAACTACAGATTTTTCTTTATGATGTGCTATAAATAACAGACACATCTCTTGCTGTGTTGCCTTTCCTAAGAGGATGACACAAAAATATCTTTGGTAAAAGTGGAGAAGTCAAGTAACCTCTTAAATTTAAGATCTAAGCAAGGAAACCTGTCTTCAACAACTGTAAAATGCTGAAATCTATCTGAAAGTAGGCTCATTAAGGGACCAGCTCAGTTTCTGTATCTTGCAAGTCTCCCATCATTATTCCCCTTCATTTGTCTTTACACTTATTTATTTAACAGATATAGTGTAGTCCATTTTCTGCCATACTCAGATTAGAGACTTCCTTCAGAAAAGCACCGAGTGTTTCAGGTTGCATCTGCCACTTAAAGCACCTTCTCACCCAGAAGAATGACTTAAAATAGTTCTGAACTCCCTACCACTTTTGACAGCTGCTCAACTTCATTATTTCAGAAGTTCTGTCGTTCTTATCACTGCTACTGCTGAATTATAACCATTTCAGATAAAATCCCTTCAGAACAATCTCGTGGGGACAGAAGGCTGTACACAAAGAGGACTGCCTGACACCAGCATACCAACACATGTACATGTAGACATTTGGAGAGCTAAAGCAAGCCATCCTTTTTTTGCTGTGTGCTGGAAAATGAAGCATTGTATCACCAACACTGTTACTAAACAGAAGCATCCAGCTACAAAGAGCTAGCCAGTCCAAAATGTGCATCTTCCAACAAAGATGCTGGACCCTGCCTCCTTGCCCAGGCAACAAATCCAAAATTCCAACATCCTTAATGCTGAACAACTTTTAGTAGCACTTTATTGAGTCATTCTTCCAGCTCTTGCTCTTTCCTTTTCTTAGTTTTGCTGTTGCTGTTTTCATTTATTTTAATTTGTGAGTTGTCATGTAATAAATTCAACTTATTTTTTTGGTAGGTACCAATGTGATAAATCATTTTTCATGTGAAAAATCAACACACACTCACATTCATGAAACTACTTCCTGCCATGAGAGATTTTTGTTATATCTTAGTGTTGAATCTTCTTCCAAAAAGATTAAACTTTAATCTCCTTAAGCCAAATTTATTTAAATATTTTGGTCTGAAAATTATAAATCCCAGTTATACAAAGCTGTGTTTATGAAGTCCTACAGTTTTTACTCGTTCCTTCTTTCACACTCACATAATGCACTATTTCTCAACAAAGCAAAAAAAGTCAATGTCAGCATTAAAGTTTGTGTAATCCCAAATGATTTAAAAAGAGAGAAAAAAAATTAAAAAAAGAAAACCCTCAAGAGCTTCACAGCACTCATCAGGTACTCACCCTGGGGCCTAAAACAAGTTTTTCTTGTTGACTGACCACACCAACCATAAAGTTCATAGTTTAGCATGGAAGAACACACTCCAATTAAGCAGTGGTGTACAAAAAGGATGTTTACTTTTTCCTTCTGTGCTAATCCTTGTTCATTTATAATCAAAGTAAGATAATTAATTGCCAAGGCTCCTCCACCCCAGCATTACTTGTGTTTTAAGCAAGTGGAACCAAATAGTGAAAAGCTTGAGACACTGTTTGAATCAAAGCAACACAAACAGCTAAGCCAGCATTTTATTGCTATTACCTGTTTAACTACACTTGAAAGACGAGGTCCTAAACTGGTTGTAAATTGTTGTAAACTCTAAGTTCATCACCTGCACCACCCCAGGAAAGCTACAACCACATGGACAATGTTGTGCAATGCACTTAGTACAAATCTCACACAACCCCACGTTCACCACAGCTTCACTGGGGAACTTCTAACAGCTACAATATCGTGGGTCTTAAAGTAATAAATTTACTTTGCTGATGAATATCCTCCATTGTTCGACGTGGTTCTGGTAAAAAGACTCACACAAAAGCAACTGACTGCTCTTCTGTGTTTAAGAAAATGCCCATCAAAAGGGGATGCTAAGCACCTATGGAAGAAGTTTTACAGGCACTTGCTATTTCATGATGTTAGATGAGAAAGATACTGAAGTTTTGGACACAGCATTACTCATTTTTGACAGGTATCAAGAAAAATATTTGGTGGATCTTTTCTTGATATGGAAAAGCGATTAAACATCCAGATGCCATTAAAAAAAAAAAAAGAGAGAGAGCAAGGAAAATATTACAAGACAGCTCTCTGACACTCAAAAAAACCAGGCACTTTCACACATTGCCACAGCAGACATAATAACAGGACTCCTTCTCTCCTTCTCCCACAGATGAAAAGGAACAAATCTTGCTTTATGCTTTGGAGCATATTATTAGTCTAAAATACAAGTGTTTATTCCACTTCATTTTAATTTATGTCAGCCTTATGAGAAAAGGTAAAGGCTACAGTTTGACATTTGAGTCACTTCAACAAGAAGCCTAAAGTTCTGTTTCTCTGCTGCTTCCATGAGTCAAAAAAAAAACCCCAACAAAAAAAAAACACCAAACAAACAACTCGTGCCCTAAATTCTCATATTACTCTTGCTCAGATTTCCGAACTCCTATCCTGGCAATTAGTACCCTCTTAAGCAATCAAGCTGCAAAGTTAAGTGTAGTCTCTAGGCAAGCAAACCCAAACCAATACAGCCAGAACTGGATCGCTCCTTCCGTACAGGGGCAGCATTCCCACCAGGAACAGGCGTGTGCAACCTCATTTTACAAGCTCCGTGTCTAGAAGGAAGGTTCTGAGCCCATTAAGCCTCAATAGCCCCACATCATTTACAGCCTTTAAGTACAGTATTTGTGGCTCCTTGCCCTGTGCTAATCTCCTGCAGTTTTCTTCCTAAATAACAACATTTTTAACGGAAGAGCACTATTTGAATACTCAAAAATAACCCACCATAAAAAACCAGCCATCCCTACACCCCACAACAAATGTACACTGAGTTTACTTGAAAAACCACAGTCAAAGAAATTAGCATGAGTTAGATAAAAGATCAAAGCTTCTCTATATAAGGTGACACAACTGCAGCCATGACTCACACTCTGTTTCTGAAAGAAACAGGTTTGACCAAGTGAAGAAGTTGCAGACTCAACAGGTAGGGTGTTCCCAATATCCTGCTCCATAAATGAGCTGCCTGTAGTATCTTTGTTACTCTTGCAAATCCTTTTGTCTTGTCCAGATGAAACCATGGCAGTCAAATAGAATTTTTTAAAGTCTTTTTAAAATTATTTGCCCCAACACTATTCAGAGCAGCTACTGCCATGATGGGGTAGGCAGCTGGGGTTGCCTGCACAAAAATGTGAAGCTTCACTCCATGCACCATAGAAGTTAGGCAGAATTTTCTCCAGTCTATTCCTCATTGTACCACTTCTTCATCTCTGCTTCCAAATTTTTTCCAGACACATGAACTAAAATTAACTGCAGTGATGATCTCACCAACACAGATTCTCTCAAGGAGGTGCCCAAAGTTCATACTTGCTCTATTTTCTGAATGCTGGAAAACACCACTCATTGGAAAGAACCTGGTTAGGCAGCCTTCTCTCTGCTCTACCAGGGAATGTCAAGAAATCTAGGACATGGTGAAGATGTGAAAACACAGTGGAAATCTCTTAACAGCAATCAAACTGGAAACACTTGCACACAACACAGAACTATGCAGCAATTCTGCTTTGGTCTGCAACTAGCACAGAAGTATGCCAGAGATGAAAAACAAACAATCTGAAAACCTTTTTATGCTCCAAAAAATTTACTCAGGAAAGATTTCTTGATTAAGTAGTGATTTCTCTAGTGTATAACACAGAAATTAAGTCCTCCATAATATTTTTCTCCACACAGAATAAATACTTCTACCTGTTTACATAAAACCTTGTAGGGATTAATCATGTTTGAGCGCTAACCCACACTGGGCATGTTTGAAATTACTGACAGTAGTTAAAGGCCATTATAAACGTGTAGCAATTCATCTCTTCACTGTCACAATTGAACCCCGTGCCCCTCAGCTTGGCTTCCCCGGGGCTGAGGACAACATCACCTAAAGTCAACAATCCTTCAGTAGGAGTCTCACCGTGCTCTCAAGCTGGCACAGATGACCTTGCCCAGGTGGCAAAAGCTACAAGACAAATTAAGGTTTTATATACAGTGGCAAGAGGGAACATGAACAAGGAAGAGAGACAATGAGACAATGAAGGTGTCAGAGGGTAGCTGTACCCATACCTGCTGCTTTTCTCCCATGTAAAGAGGCAAAGCTGTTTTTCTCTGAGGTGATCTGCATTGCCACAGGATAGTTACACTAATGGATGCTTCCAGAGAGAGCATAAACCCAGTCTAGCCAAAAAAGTGACCTCAACTGAGTTACAAGGCTGTGTGTGACCACAGTTACAATCCCAAAGCTTCTCCCCCCCAATTATTTCACCAACAAACATGTACCTATGAAATAAGATCAGGAAATTCCATCTACTGGCATGAAAAGGCAGTAGTTACAAAAGACAGTCAAAATGAAAAAAACTAAACTCCCAAAATAAGTGCATTTGCTATCAAACTTCCATAACAGATCCTCTAGAATGAACGAAAAATAAAGATGAGTCCATCAGCACACACATTTTCTACAAAAGTCCAGGTTTCACTCTTCCCATTTTGGATTCTCACATAACAGAGGGGACTATTAGATTTTTAAATTATATTTGAAGCACAAATTAAACCAGGTTTACTTGTAGCACACATGGCAACAGACCCAAACCACCAAAAGAACCCTCAATAGTGCAAGTAGGATCTCCAAATTTAATGAAGTTCTGACTCTTTTTACTATATTTACAGGTAACATTCATGGCTACAGTACATCAATTAAAACTATGTGCAAAAAATAAGACTGTACTGTTTTTCAGACTTCTAGGTCTTTTCAAAAGAACAAAAATAAGAAAAAAAGTGAAAGCACCTCTGTACCATATCACTATATATATAAAATACAATCATGTTATGGAGACAGATGTTTACTACCTAAAAACCTATATACACTTGAGACTACATAACAAACAGTCAATCAAATAATAAATATAATAATGGGAGCTTTCATCTGCACTGTTAACATACTTGGAGCCCTGCATTGTTTAATTCAATTTATTTCACACAAACAGCAAACCAAAAACGTCTAGGCACAGGATAGTTACACTATCATCTTGCTTGTAACAATTATAAGCAAATATTCAACTGTCACTGAATTCAAAACAAAACAAAACCCAACAACCAAACAAGAACAACAAAAATCAAACAACACACACAAAATAAAATTTTGTGCAGTAACATCCAGAAAAACTGTCACACTTAATTATCTTCCAATTTAATTTTAAATGATTTAGCATCAAATGCTTCATGGACAAGCACGTACAAAAGCACAAAAACAAATTACAAGTAAAAAAAAAACCTGCATAAAAGAACAAACTTTTAGCATTTGAGTTCTTTTGCTGTCTATCCACAAGGAAAAAAACAACATGAACCAAACTGAGAAACACTATATCATCATCATCCATAAGACTGAAAGTGTTTATAAAGCAAAAGAGATTTTCCTCTCTAAGAAATATTTTGCAGGACCAAACCAGAAATGAGACGACTCACAACACTGCTCTGCAGCCTCACTGTGTATTTTTATTTGTGCACCACAAAGCTCTCCCAAGAAGGTACACAAATGCTGGATTGTTTTGTTTGGCTGCTGTTGTTTTTAGATGATTTAAAGACACTACCAAGCTCCCTCTACTGTTCTATTCATTCCTGAAATGTCAGCAAAGCACATGATCAGGAAAAATGCCTTGTCCTAGACAGGTCTGGGTCCAAAAAGAAGAGATAATTTGATTACTAAGACTTATTTAAACATTTTTTTTATAAATTGAAAAGTGCTACATTCCTAATTCAATGTAGGATAGAGAAGATTTTCCTTCATAGTTCCTGTAAGTGGTTAACACTTCCAAACAAAATAAACTAATAGGAAATAGAAATAATCCCTGCTACAAACAAGAAACAAAACCAAAACAACCATAAACATAATAAAACCCACTAAAAACACTAAACAAAGCAAAAGCACCATAAATTTCCCCTTCACAGTTCACCACATTCAGGACAAGCTGGTACCTTAACACACTTCCATTAACTTTTATTCTGTGTTTCATATGTTGATCTTTCATCATATCCACTTGGATATGAGGGGGTCTTTAAGAATTCCTTTAACATCACAGCAAACTCCAACACTGCAAACAAGGTCAAACTACAGCTTTTGTGAGAAGCCTGGGCATGGTGTTTGCTCCCAGTGTTCATCCCAATCCAGACTGCATCACTTCAGTCAGCTCTGAACTGACTTTGGAGTCAACCACCTCAATTTGAGCTCCAGTTCTCTCCTAGGCACACACAGCCAAGATTTTAAAGTCTACATCCAAGGTATATCTTGATTTTTTAGTTCAGGAGGACTACACTGAAAATAACCTCTCATTGGTATTGGGATCCACAAAGATGTCCAGTTTGCATCATTACTGAACAAACTGCAATTTCAGAGACATTTATGACTCTCTGGAACCTACAACTGTATTGGCAACCATAAAAGCAGCCAAAAACCCCATCTCCACTCACCCAGGTATCACACACTCCTCAGAACAGAGATCTGTGTTTGGAATCACATTTTTACTTTGTGCTCATCCCTCCACATCTCAGTCACAAACTGAAATCCATGGGAAAAAAAATTAGTGTAATATTATCATGTTATGGAAGAGTCACTGCTTCACTCACAAAACATCACCCAATGATTTGGGCTCCAGATACCTCTGGAGCTCATTTATTCTGACCCTGTGCTCCAAGCAGGGCCAGCTTCAAGCCAAGTTCAGGTTAATTAGAACCTTGTGCAGTGAAGTTTCAACAATCTTCAAAGACAGAGACCCCACGGCCTCTCTGGTCAAGAGCTGAGATGAAGCAGGTCACAGATTATGCTCCTTTCAAGGCTAATTACATTTCCTTATCATCAAGAGCTGGAAAAAGCCCCTACCATTGCTGACAAAATTATACCGCTATGTCAAACAGCACTGGAAGAGTTAGCAGCAGCAGCTGTCAATTCCCAATAATAGAGTTTCTGCACTGGAAACAGTTTCTGTCAGTATTTTTCAAAGCACAACCATTTCCTGAAGTCATCTTGCCAAAACTGACATAGCTATGGGTATTCAGTCAAAAATATTTCCTCTGTTTCTAGGCACTGAGGTCCATATATTTACTGCTGTGCTGTGATAACAGGTGGATCAAACACAGAATATGTTTTCTGTTTTTAAAACCAGCAGAAACATCAAATAATCCATGGAGAAAAAAAAAAAGTGCTTACAAACAAGTCAGCTAAATGAATGGTCTTTCCCCTTATTTTATCAACATGATGAATGACTTGCTGAATCATTTCTGAAGTCAACTTCTGTTTTGTTTGGGGTTTTTTGTTTTGTTTCATTTTAATCAATTATAGTAATGAGTCAAAGACAACCTAAAGATTCAAATTCCCCCAGGAACTTGTAGCCAAGGTAAACATTCCTTTTGCCATTACTTTATATTTGGCACTTCCCTCCTTGATTGAAGAAAAAAAACTTTACCTGCAGTCAGCTTGGCATTAATTTTCTTATGTTAACCTCGATAATTTAGTTTCTAGCTGTGATCTAGAAGTCCAAGAGAGGACCTCAATTTTTGACATTGAAACTAGCAGAAAGCTATACTAATATCAAAGTTTGTTTCATATGTATACAAACACACACGCACACACGACAGTCAAAGAGAAAACACGCAGGGGAAGTAGCCTTCCCCCAGTCCCAAAATCACATTTAAAGGGTCATAAAAGTTCTGACTTGTACCTACAAGTGTAATCCACAGGTTTTACACTCATCTCAGGGAGCTCTCGTTATTAAAGATCTCAAAACACACTGCTAAACCAGAACAGTTAATTCTACAGTTCTGAATAATTCCTGTCAGTACAGTTACTTTTCAACTTGATTCATCTTCCATTTCAGCTATACCCAACAGCATTCCTTTTCAAACTTCTGTGAACAAACAGGCAAGTCGTTCAACTCAACAAACAGTATTATCAATTTTGCTGGGTTCTAAAGTTTCTGCTGGTTTTGGAGGCAGCCATAAAAGCAGACTTCAAACAATATTTTCACATCTTTATTTCAATATGCCTTCTATGCTAGAAATAGCACCTACTTGCTGTTTTAGTTAATCAAAGAAAACTGTAAATATAAATAGAAACACAAGTGAACTGCAGGGAAATACTGAGCTGGCATTACTTAAGTATGCACATAAAAACACCGTATAAATACTATAAGCAAATCTACATGTCAGATTTCTTCCCCATACAGCAGTAGCAGGCAGCGTGATATTTACTGAGAAACATTTCAGCATTAACAAGCCCTCTTAAGGTAGATAGAGCCTATGCCAGCATAAAAGTCTTTTTTCTGAATAGCTGATACTGTCTGAGGAGCTGGTATTTGTAGCAGCTCTTCTGGAAAGTGATACAGGTTCAAGTCAGCCCATATATCTCACCATAAACTAGTCCTACAACTGACACATTTTCAGCTTGATTAGACCTGCCTATGGCTGCAGGATTGCAAAAATCACTGTAAGAGAGGAAGGACCTCACAACCACAGGAAAAGGAACCTGTGACACCGGTAACTTTTACAGTTTCAAGCCAGCCTAAGCCAAGATGAACCCACCCTGGCAAAGCATTCCAAAGATACAATGAAAATACGAGCAAGCAAAAAAACCCTGAACACCTTCCTCCTTGAGGTGAGCCATTAACTAACTCTGAGCTTGGCAAACCCACATCTATTTTATGTAATTCTTTGACTGCAGCTGGGACTGCTCAGCCTGGAAAAGAGAAGGCTTAGGCGTGACCCAATTGTGGCCTTCCAGAACATGAAGGGAGCCTACAAGAAAGGTGAAGAGGGACTATTTACAAGGGCCTGGATGGACAGGACAAGGAGGAATGGCTTCAAACTGACAGGCAGTAGGTTTAGATTGGGTATTAGGAAGAAACTGTTTACTGTAAGAGTGGTGAGGCCCTGGCACAGGGTGCCCAGGGCAGCTGTGGCTGCCCCATCCCTGGAGTGTCCAAGGGCAGGCTGGACAGGGCTTGGAGCACCCTGGGATAAGGGAAAGTGTCCCTGCCATGGATGATCTTCAAGGTCCCTCCCAACCCAAACCATTCTATAATGGATTCAATACATAACTGTACAGCAAAGCCTGAAGAAGATCCACTGTCATCCTTCCCCTATTCTGATTACATACTTACACTGTCAGAACTTAAAGCAGCCTCAATCCACCATTGCTTCAAGCCTGCTCCAAAAATACACATCAAACAGTGGCACAGAGCAAATGCTGCTCGACAAATGCAGCCTTTGACACAGCTTCTAAGTTATGTCAAATTCCTCGTGTTGTTTCCTGTATTCCAATTTCTTCAGCTATCACAAAGAGGTCTGCAAGAACTAGGTCCCAAGAGTTTTTTGTAGAGAATAAAAATTAGAAAGCTGCACCCCAATAATTTTTGATGTGGACATGCCATCACATCAGATTAGGAGCAAGTAATTATGTGAGCTAAAAAGCTTGCAAAGAAAACAAACTGGTTTTAGGTAAAAACAGTTTTCAAGTGTCATTATTTTATGCAGAAGAATTTTAAAGTAACTGCATAGAAAGCTGTAGTCTCTCTAGAGTGGATTCCATTTTCCATTTAGACTTGCTTCTGGAAGACTGGAGATTTTATTTTATTCTTTTTTTTTTTCCAAAGTTCTGTTCGTGCTTTTGCTGTCAGCAACCTGGCTTAAAAAGCTGAAGGCAGTGCCAAGACACTGGTTGCTGACTTCTCTGCCAAACAATTCTTCTATTGTTTTTCAGGATTTAAACGGACTTCTTTTTGGATAAAGGAGTAGTCACAAAACAGCCCAAATTAAAGAGCCTGAAAATTGGGAAAGCATGGCAAGATCTTTATCAGCATTTGGAAACTTAATCAATTATTCTTCAGTTTTGTTATTTTATTATTCTCTCTTCAGAAACCATGCAAAAAAGCCACCAAATGCCTTTAAAAGCTTTGCTGGTAAGATTTAATTCAGGCAGTGCTGGTAGAATCTTCACTACCTAATTCGTGGTGATGAACAACTTAAATGAAGAAATTTGATTTTAAAAGTGTTAATTTCCAATATTCTTGCTATTCAGTTCTCTCTTGTTTACTAGATCACATGAGAACCCAGGTTTCCAGCACTATTATACACTTATTCCTAATCCTGCTCCTCCCAACCCAAATGAGAAATCATTAAAAGCACATAAATCCTAGAGTACGAATCCAGCTGGTGGTACACTAAGCTGCTTTCACCAGCTAAATTCCCCTTAGAGCATTTTCTTCATATTTTAAAGATATTCCAGAGGCACATCCAGCAAATTTAAGAATTGACTCCCATCCTTTGACAGAGTTTATAGGTCTATCCCCATAAATGCAGTTTAACAACAAAACCCATCATTTGTGTCAAACCAGTAATCTGTATTTCCACTCTTCCAAAACCTAAAAAGGAAAAACACCACAAGTTTTCTGTTTTGTTTAATAACGTGAGATAATACTGAGCCCAAAACAACAAACCTTTCACAGAACCTTCTAAGAGAGTTCTTATGCTCCAAAGAGTTGTGTGTACACAAACTACAGTGATTTAGTATTAGCAATACTAAGTTAAGTATCTGTCCTTCAGATTTGATATGAATATGCAACTCTATATTCTGACATCACTATTATCTAGGAAAACCGAAATTCATTTTCAGAGTTGACCAACATTGAGATCTGTATGTAAAAAAGCTTCCAGATTCATTACTCAACTAAATTCATAGTTTCACTAGTTAAAAAGAAAAAAAAAATCAAATCCATAACTTTAGAGAAAAATGTTGCTTAAATTATGATTAAACCTCTACTACATTTGTATCCCACTTGTTACATCTTCCAAAGAATTTATTTCTTGAGAGAATAATATAGAAAAGGTAGTTACTTCCTAATAATCCAAGTACTGATGTAGAGTTGAAGAAAAACCACTCTTCAAATGCCCATGTCCTTAGATAAAACAGATCTTTTGGGAAGAAAGGGAGAAAAAAAAGAGAAGATTTTCTTTTCAACTAAGTAAATATTTCGTCATTTAGATTGTTGTAAGCATCTTATTCTACCCTCCCCAAGCTTGTATCATCTAAATTAATCTTCTGCTATCTCTAAAATGATCTCATAGGATTTCTCAAAGCAGGTACAAGTTAAATACTTCAAACCCATTTATAATCTGAAAAACAATGCAGCTTTAAAACCTCTTTGCCAGGTTCCAACTCACACAAACCCCTTCCTGCAAGAAGTCAATTACACAGTCTGAATCAATACTCTGCCAGCAGACAGTATCTAATGATTTCATAACTTTTATGCTTCTCTCATTAAATCTGTGTGTAGTAAAGCTTCAGTAGGAAGATCAGTAACATTTTCATGTTTACATAGTTTATTTTCAAAACAATTTAAAGCCTAAGCATTACTATAAGCAAACTATTAAGTCTTCCCATGCAGCCATGCTTTGTGCACACACAGCATCCATCAAAGCTTTAGTGATAAGATACCAGTCAGAGATACTCTGCAAGACCATTTCTAAGAACCTGCAGCACCATAATTAAAATGACTCCTAGTAAATTAATATTTACAACTTGGTGATGGATGTTGCTCTCCAGAGCTGCTGAACCAGGTTAGATACACACAAGAGTGCCCTGCTGCCAGCTGTGACAGCCCACCAGGGCAGGAGGGATGCACAGGGCTGCCTTGTTTTGGCAATTACAAGACTCAGAAGTGTGATACCAAATGAAAGGAGCCAGCACAGGGTTCCATGACTGCAGACTTCCAGCCCACACCATCCCAAGCTATACCTTCCACATGTTTTCTGCTGCTTTCCTGAATGGCAAGCATTTCTTTCAGACACCTTTTGAACATCAGTCACAAGGGCCAGCTCTTCTTGATTTGTGATTCCTCCTGGTAGTTATTTTATTGGAATATACAGAAAATCTGTTCTCTACTTGCCTTTCTACCATTTCTAACTTTGAAGACTTGCACTCTCCACAGCAGCCCTCAGTGAGGTATTCCAGGCATTCCTCAAATGAAGCTCTTCCATCTTTGCTCACCCTTGTCAAACTCCTCTGTGTCCTCAGTTGCATTCTATCATTTTCCTGTTAAACCAGTACTACCCTAGCAAAAAACTATGCTTGTATTTCTAGACAGGCTGAACTGGAACAATATTGTTTCAGATGTCAGGCCTTTACAGCCACAAGACTTTTCCAGATGGAGTCTGATTTTAACAAGACTGATTTCTCTGCACTGTGGATGAAGGCCACAGATTCTGCTTCTTCTAAATAAAAGTGATAAAATATAACCCAAATATCAATAGATTATATTTTTTTCCTATCCTGAGGGCATGCAATTCTGTCAATTCATAAGCTTAGCATCATGAAGATATCAATCGAATTTGAGCAAGAAGTGCTGCCTTTCAAACAGGAAAAGGCAATCTTGGTCAAAAAGAGCCAGAAATACTTGCATGAAGAGGTCAGTGAAAACCAGTGACAAGGTGACAAAAAAGAGCACACCTAAGAATCAAAAATAATTATCTCCTTTTTAGTTTCCAAATGAAATTATTAAAAAAATCCCACTTTCCTGAACAGCTTAGGATTCTCTAAGCACTAAAAATACCAATAAGACAACAAATTGATACAGCTGCATGAAAGTTTTTTTAAATGCATGCAGAGTTTCCTCACTCAAACTGCAAGAATATCCATTCAAGAAGCAACACTTGCTCCAAGTTTATATTAGCAAAGTGGAAATAAAAGATTCAATTAAGATACTGGCTCAAAAGGAGACATAAAGAGAGAAAAAAAAAAAAGTAAAACCAACCAACTTTGGAAAGTCATCACTAAAATTTAGGACACAGTGGCTCCATAAGATGAAGGGATAAAATAGCATCTATTATCTGCCTGTGTAGAGGTTCAAATCACATCAGGGAACAAAAAAAGGGCAAGATGTTATTTAACTCAAAGTTTAAGTTTAGTGCCTGTTTCACAAAAATCTGTACCACAAATCACAACAATTGGCATATATCTGAAAATCCTTGAAAGCCTAAAAAAACATGGAGCTTATGCTCCCCCCTGTACTGTTACTGCTGAACTCAGCATTCACCTTGACAGATTAAAAGTGAGAGGGCAGTTTTCTTCCTGGTTATCTTAAATAAGAAACAGATTGTTATACTCAATTTTTTAAAATTTATTTTTAAAAGCAACCAGTGGTAGAACCTGCAAAGAAAAATATTTCAATTTTCAAGTCGGTACCCAAAGAATGAACACAACATGCCAGCTAAAAAGAGAAAAACCCCGAACCAGTATTAACGCAACACAGATGTGCTTTTTTTGGTTATTATTTTAATTCTGAAAAGTCCCTCTCCCCAGGCAAATGACAAAAATATAAAGAAAATCAATTAAGTAGTCATAATTAACAAGTATTTAAAGAGGAAAAAACATTTACCAAAATAAATTCTCTATAGAATGCTATTACACATCTCAAAATATTTTTTTAACCTATAGAGGATAACCAAGAAAATATGTTAATTGGCCTCTAACTTCATATTCTTCCACCTATTAATCCTGCACCACAAAGAAAACCTTTAATCTGTTCTTGTGGCAAAAGGATCTCCTACAAGCACATGGTTAATTTTGGTTAGATTAAAAAAAAAAATCTTCAAAAGGGAGAGCTGAGCCATGTAAAATATTTAACATGAACCACTTCAGCTGCCTCAGAACAGGTTACAAAGATACATAAACTTTTGATGAATTCATACTATTCCGTTCATCTACTGCCAAGCCAGGTCATATCTCAAAAACACTGCTGTTCTCCTCAGCTTAAAGGAAACAGCTCCTGTATGTAAATTCCTAATTTCATGTAGGATATTTATCACTCTCTTCTCAGCTGCCAAGATTGTGCATCAGTCCAACTCAGGAGCATTTAGAGAAAGTCTTTCTTGTAAGCATTTTCTTTCCTCCATTATGAGTTTTATTCTGAAGAAATGTGTCCATTCAGAAGGACGCTGCCTCTTCCCACACGGTTCCTTACTTACTACTCTAACTCACAAAATATTTCCATTCCTACAGTTACTGAAGCACATCGGCTCTCATTCTGTACCATTATCTTCTTTTGGGACTCGTACTCTCTCAGCTTTACATAAGCCAGTTTTCCCCAAATTATTACCCTGGCCATTACCACACCACCAGGTGAATCATCCTAGCATGAAGTAGAACACTGGAAGAGGAGTACTGATAATTACTGAAAATAAAATCACAGCTTCAAAGATCATTCCACACATAATATTTATACACACTTCTTTATTATGCCTCGAGCAAGTAAGTATATATATAAATTCATTAAACATCCAAGTATAGCTTACAAACTAGCAATGGTCTTGTATAATTTTTGGTGGTCCAAAAAAATCACCAGGACAGCACTCTGAAATAGCTCAAAGCAATGTCACCAGAGTACTCTAGAACTAACATTTCCATGGTATTTTGTGCAGTGCAAAACATGGTCTAAGGAGCATGAAAAGCTGATATGCTTTGGAAAGTGAACAAGCAGTAAGCAGTGTTTTTTTATGCAAATTTAGAAAAAAAAATCAAGTATTTAAACACATAGTAAACCCACGTTCTAAATTATGGAAATGTATTATTATATTACATTCTTCTCCATACCCACCTCTTTTATTGGAGTGCTGAGTGCTAAGAATGTGCCATTATGTGGAATTTAGTCAAGCAACTTTTTTTGTTTTACCATTTCAATACATAACTTGGAAAGCAACCAGTAAAATAGCACAATTTATCTCTAAAAATAAGACCAGAGATTTTAGTGGCTCTTGATTATGTTTTTCTTACAAAGATCCTTTGCAGAAAAGTACAAGTTTCAGCTTAAAGCCCTGATAATTAGTGCCTGTGGGAATAAAGCAAATTATTTTTTTCCACAGCACCACAATTTCCTGTAACTTTAATTTTCACATGATGATATTCCAGTAGCTGCTCAGACATAAGATTTTACTGTCTACAGTGTGATCGAGATTTGAAACAATTATCTGTGTTGAGCTTAATCTTCGCCATTAAAAAGAAAGTTAGGTTTACAGTTATTAAAAAACTGTATATGAAGAAAGAGTATTTGCCAATAATCTCCACATAATTTTAGGGACACTAAAGAATTCCTCTACTTTTGGATTCAATTATTTAAAATGACAAAATCTAACAGGTGCAACTTTTAAGTGCACCTGGAGTAGAGCTGTTGTAGCCGCCTTCTTGCAGATGAGAACTTACTCTCAAAACTCCAAGAACCCATCTGCAGTGACTAGGAACAGCTCTATCTACAGAAAAGGGAGCACAGACAAAAGTGCTGAAACACAGGTGTCAGAGCTGCCAGTGGTTTGTGGAGAGGCAACACCACAGAGGTGACAATCCAAAGTCATCCCAAACTGCACTCAGTGGGCACACAGAGGAAACCACTGCTGTTCTTAGAGCCCTTCACCAGCTATTGTTGACTCAGAAATGGGAAGAAACAGTGTCTTACAGGGAATGGAGCTGTACAAAAGGCAGCAGATGCAAGCACCCTTTCCTACTGAAATGAAAAGTAAATAGCACTTTATTTTTTTTTTCCCGAGTTTTAATAATGCACAGGGATGCTATGTTTAATCATCACACCTCATGAGGAGGAATCACTAAACATCTCAAAAGAAGCTTCCAAAAAAGACCAATGCTGTACTTGATTAAAAAAAACAACCAAGCCAAACAAATCCTACATTCCCTTGTAGACATATCAGCCAACAGTATTGGATCTTTCTCAAAATAAATGCTGGAGTTACAGAATTCAAGCAGGAAAATCACTGATGCAGTGATGAGCTGAACGGACATTGTGTTGGTCAGGCAGCTCCAGAAGGCAAACCAGACTCAATCCAGTTGGAGAAGGTAGGCACTTCCTGGTGTTCACAACATCCTTACTCCCTGACTTCAGAAATTCAACAGCATTGCTGCAAAGTGTTGTAAAAAACAAAAAAACAACCAAGCCTCACAAATCACAGTTAGTTACATGCCAGACCTCTTGTAATCCTGTTAATTCCCATCAATTTCAAGTAGACTTTGGAAATTACTATTACATCATTTCATAAACAACAACAAATCCCCACACACATTCTTTTATTAAGTAACAAAAATAGTTTTTCATTTTATTTTAAAAGAAAGCATAGAACTGATAGATGAGCTGTTCCTACTCCTTCAGAGCCAACAGCCTGAGTTTTTACTTGAATATTTTAAGCACAGGCCTAGCAGCAGAGGTGTTTATGCTTTGCATTTATAGATAGAAAAGCTATGAAATGTTGATCTCTCAAGTAAATAATTTCTAGTAAAAAATGCTGTCCAATGGCAGAAAACTAAGCATTAATAAAGCTGTTCAAGGAATGTATTTTAGTGCCATTCCTGAAAGATGGCTTTACACTCCATAATACATTCATCTTTGCTTCAAAATGAGTATTTCATAATGTATTCATTTGAACTTAACATTACTTTGCTTACATGACAGCTCCTAATTCATTTTCATTTTAAAATCTGTTTTATTCTCTGTTCAGAACTGTAGTTTTTCATCAATACCTCTAAGTGGTTATTTTCAATACCCACTTAAATCCACTGAGAAAATCAAAGTGTACCATTCAGCAATCAAATATTCCTTCATCTGAGTATCATGCATTCTCCCAGACAAAACCATAGATATGTTGGTGAAACTTTACCAGGAACATAACAAAAACACTGTGAAGCAGTTGGGACTTATCTAATGACCACAACACTATTTATCTCCTCACAAAAATAAAACAGCTTTCATGTATAACAAAGCAAAGATTCCCTGACCACAAGTCATATTTTTCAGTTGTCATTTCACAGTGACATTACCATGACATCTAGGAGACCTGGACAGAAGCAGAGAATGAATCAGTCCTGTCATGGCGTGGCCAACAGAAAATACCAAAGAAAACCCCTGGCTTGTCTATTAACATTCAGAGGTTATTTTCTTCTAATTTCATCAATTAGATGGATTCTTTTTCCAAAACTAATAGCAGCCAGTCTTACACAGACAGCAGTTTGAAAGACAAATAAACCTGAAGCATGCCAATCTACTGACAGCAGCCCTACACAGCAAAAACCCCTCGAGTTCAGTTGGTAATCTATACTTCTGCTCCTTGTAAAACGAGAAGTACTGGACGCCAGCAGCACACAGATGCAAGCAATTCAAACTATCATATGGCAAATTACAGAGCATCACTGATCTAAAGGAATCACAGGGAGCAATTCTCCCTCAAAAAGAATGACCAGCAGGTTGTTTGAAGTACAGGAGAAAGTCATAAAGAGCAATTTGTTTTTGATCTGCCACATAAGTTTACATCAGTCCATTTTTTTTCAGGGAGAAAGAGAGGAGTGAAGGAGGTGAGAGGAAATGCAGAGGAATAGATGGGCAGAGGAATAGATTTTATTTGCTATTAACAGCACGTAAGTTGAATGTTTGAGCATCACTGTATTAAATATGTTGCAGGTGAGCCTTCACATACATATACCTCTTCCTCATTTTTAGAAATAAATCAAGTAATCTAATCCATCAGTATACAGAGAGAGGTTTCTAAACATATCTGTACATTACAATTATAGTGAGTTGTCCCTAGTGCATGCTCTTTTACTTTAGGGGAAAAAAAGTAAGCTTAATTAAAGTTAAAAAAAAATTAAAATATGTAAAGCTTAATATATAATTCAAAGTCTTGACTTTTCAACATTGAGCAGTGTATCCTGAGCAGGTCTTAATTTCGACTGAATAGCAGAAAATCCTACTGGGTTCATTTCAGGCTGCAGGCATTTGATACTGAACTGACCTCGCAGTATTTACATTCCCCTTAGGAAAATCTGGCATGCAGTCCAACTGGGGAAGATCATGTCTAACACTACTTGAGCTACCAGTGCTAGAAGCAAGCAGAGTAACAGTGAAAATAGTAGGGTGAACAATAAGGGCATGTATACAGAAATAAAATAAAAAGGAAGGGAAAGAGAAGGTCAAACAGCAGAGGAAAAGAAGAACTGAAGAGACAGAGTTGGAGACAGTTGTTTTCCTGATATAAATAAATCCCTAATTTTTTTTCCAAACCAGTGGCGCAGAGAGGCTTTCAGACTACTAAAAACCAAATTACTTCAGCTCAAGGAAAATAAACTGATCAGAAGACTTGAAATATTTGCCTCTGATCAAAACAAATTAACAGCTGCCAACTGCAGCTTTGTCTGCATTGCATTCGATTTTTTGTTGTGGTTGACATATCTGTGTCAAATTTGGACAGCAAAAAACCCAAGCCATGAAATCCTCCATAAATTCTGCTTTTGACCATTCCCCCTACAGTCCTAACCAAGACACCTGGTGAACTTAGCTGATAAATCAAACCCAAAACCTTTTCACCTCCTCTCATTACAATTTAGGTCCCTACTGCTGCAAAGAAATTAGATAGGAATACAAGAGCCAGTCGGTAAATTCTACTCCAATTTTTCCTAGAGGTGCTTAACCCATCTTCAAACAAGTGAAAAGTTTTGTTTGTTCTTTACAGATTCATTCTGCCAGTAACATAATCTCCTATATACCAGGCCTGATGAAAGTGTATGAGACACACAGGTTCTGAACCAATTCCAGATTAGTTTCTTCACCTCCTTGAAAAAAAAGAAATAAAAGCCTAAAGTTACCAGAATGTCTTTTAAAATCCCATTTCCAATTGTGCAAGGCAGTTTTTCAAGTAGAGTAATAAAAGCAACAGCTCTCATCTAAGTTAATGATTGCAATACTTGTCAAAAATGATGGTACCTTCAATCCTCATTAAAAGTTTGAGAAGTCTCTGTCTGCACTAATGACCTACAAACAGCATTGCTAAAAGTCAGAAAGAAAAAAACAACTCCATCACTGAGCAAACGCCCTCCTCCCCCTTTTATTTAAAACCAGGATGCTGATAATTCCAACTCCTCAGCCCGATGCAATCTTTGCTTAAGTCATTGAGGGCAGTGAAACACAGCAAACCCCACTTAGAGCCTAATAGCACACCACCACTTTAATCAACAGACTGTTTTCTACTTGTGTCTCACTTACAGTTCTTTTTCGGCAGCCAAACAGCAAGATTTTCAAGTAACTTATATATCTGAACTCAAAAATGTTTTGAGGCAGCAGGCACCCAAACAAAAGATTATAATGAACAGGATAAAACACTGGCATTTGAATTGCTGAATTTGATAGCACTTTTTGTTGCTTTAAACCGCAAAATGAGCAATCAGAGGCACCAGAAATCCCGAATTTCTTGTTAGACAGGTTTGGCACTCTCACCTGAAGCTGGATGAAAACCACAGAGTGAGCTCAATTCTGAAGCACATTGCAGGGTTTAGCTTAGAATGCAAGAATAAAGAGCACTTCAGGAAAACGTTCAGATTTTTATTATATTTGGAAAGTGAAGCAAAATGCAAATATTCCAGGTTAGAAACTTGGGAGAGGGAGGTCAGTAGAAGAAGCATAAAGAACAATGTGTTCTGTATATGTATATAAGATATAAACACTGCTGGTAACAGGAAGACCAAAAAGATACCCTTTCATTAAATTTGCATTTAAACAGAAGTCACTTTACCATACTACTAGGCATCACTCATCTAAATAATTCTAAAATGTCACCTTTTATGCTGTTTACTATATGTACTGTGCAACATACTCTGCTAGAAAAGTAGGCAAATTTAATGGTTTTGTTGTCAGTTTATCTGCTCTTAAGAACAAAACACTTTCCTTAAACCCACCTCTTCGTGGCCATCATTACAGAGAAAGTTTAAACCTGGGAAATTTTTAAATTCAGTTTACAGGAAAAAACCCTTTCATTTAGTAATTGAATTGTCAGACAGACAGGAGTCGCAGATAAAGAACTACAAGGCTCCATAGAAGGAAATAAAACACCTTTTGCAGCAGTGTTAGCACAATTCACGCTCTGCTTCCTTCCAGCCTCATCCCCACAGCACTTCAAGGCAAGGTTCATTAGGAGGCCTTGCTGATTGCAGGATTTTTGTTCCTTTTTGCCTGAAGCTGAGAAGAAGAAGGGACACAGGTAGGAGGTAGTGGCCAGGACACTCCAGGTTCACCAGCCTGCGGCAGCCCCTAGGAGTGGCTCTGTAACGAGGTAAGAAACCCCAAGCCAGTGCTTTTTACAGACCAAAAACTACAAGCAGATGGCCCAAGACCCCCATCGATGAATATAAGTATTTAGGCTCCCAAACTCTTCAAAGTCATTGTAGGACAATGTTAATAACTACCTTCTGATCTAGGGTACCTTCAGCGACCTACTGCCAAATTCACTGTATTAGGGATATTTTTAGGTTTCAATTAAACCAGTTAAAAACGTATTGATTCAAAAGTCAAATCCTTCTAACTCTGCTGATACAACAAAGAAGATGGTTCAATCTGTAAAAGCTGTGAGTAAAAAGTTATTAATTACAAAAAAAAAAAAAAAAAAATAACATTTGTGTGCTTTAACAGCTGAAAATATTTCAGTGTTTCAGACCAGGTAAGCAACTGATACCCACATCAAGCAGGGAAGATATGAGTTTGTACCATAAGAGAGATTTCAGATCAGAACAGATGATATGAATATCTAACAAGGTTTAGCTTGCATCATCCTTCTGATTAAAATTCATCATTAAAATGAACACTTGATCTTACGACATTGATTACTCAAACATGTATTTTTGTTTGCAACTTCCTTTTTCAACCTTCTGCATCAAACCATACAAAAAATTTCAACCAAGGAGTTTTATATTCATCTAGAGGTTTTTCCTTGTACATCAAAAAACACAAAGTGACCCTACAAAACTATGTGAACAACATCTAAAATCCACAGTAAAACCCTCCACCCCACAGTCATTGCCATCAGGAAACCAAGTTACTCTTTGAGGCATTCAGGTAAATCAAATTAAAAGGTTTTCTTCTTCACCATAAACATCTGAGAGCACCATGTGTTTATTCTTGCTGCTCACAAAATTTTACTTCAAAGAGAGATTTCTGTCCCAAAACCAAGTTGATTGAAAAACTGTAAAGATTATGCATCACATGTTTTTACTCATCTCAAAAACAAACTCTCAAGAATGATAAATGTTACAGACATTGGTCAGTAGTTGCATAATCTGCAGGATTTAATATAAAATTAGGGGGAAAAAATCCAAAATGACAGAATTTTGCTAGCAGTACAGCTCAGAACAAAATCCAAAGCTGTATTTTTGCAGGATTTGTGCAATTACAGTATCCTAGTTATTCAGTGAGTAGTAAAGATGATAAAAGCTTCCAGGAAATACTGGAATGGAAAGATGGCAAAGATGGCATTTGAAATTAAAACCTCCAACCAACTTTTCTTACTAGGACCTCTCTTGCCTGCTCTGACACACTGAAACATTTCCAGTTAATAAAGCACGAAACTCGTTTTTAAAGCACTTGTTTCTATTAAATATGATTTATAATAGATTCTGGAAGAAGAAAAAGCAAGGCGCCAATTTTAAAGGTTAGGCTGCTTGGCAATATACCTGTCCTTACAAATAATTGTTCTTACTAAATCACAGTGGAGAAAGCCATGAAGAACTAAGTTTGTGGAGCCTCCTGAATAAGCAAGCGTCTCTTTAATTGTTTATATAAAGCTTCAAGATAATCACAGGCCACACAGGCATTCAAAATACTGTCTAAAAGCCTCTTCTTTTTTTTTTTTTTTTTCCATTCCACAGATTTCAAACAAGTATTCAATTCAAGTTTCATAGGTCTGGAGCAGAAAGATGCAACTTCACAACCAACCATTTAACCAGACCTTCCTGCCCTACCCAGTACTGGGAAGTAGAGTTTTACTGGAGTGCCTCTGCTGTCAAGTTCCCATCCCCAAATTTCTACTTCTGATGGTGGCTACTAATGCAGCTTCTTCCCCCCTCACTGTCACTGTTAGAGAACACCTTCCCTCCAACCAAATGCAGGAGCAGTGGAGAGAACTGAAAGGCATGGTTATGTCACACATTCCAAAGAAAGAAGGCAGGGGAAGAGGGAGAGAGAGAAGGGGAAGGAGTTTAAATTTAGGTATTTACTTACTGAAACACAGAAAAGAACACACATCCAGGCACCACGCTGGCAGAAATCCCAGCACTCAGGGCTCTGGAGCTTCGCTTCCAGCAAGGACTTGCCTGAAGTTCCACAAGAGCCTTCTACCCCTTGCACACAGAAGCGAACTGAGGAGTGCTCTGCACTGCCAGCCCAAGTGTATCTCAGGTTTGATGAAAGTGTAATTCATTAGAATAAGAGCCAGGGTAACGTAAACATGTGCAGGAAAAACAGGCTTGGCGCAACACCACAACAGACACCAGGTTTGATCAGCACAGCAAAACACTGTCAGACCACAGGGATAAAATAAAAGTGGGAGCAACTCCTTGAAAGCAAAAGCAGAACATAAAAGGCACCAGGTAGAATTTGGACCTGTAAAAGTTCTACCAAATAGAGCTACAACGAGTAGGGTCCTCTGCTGGCAAAGTTCACAAGGTACTTGCCTGCCAGGTGAGGTGTTTTTGGAAGTGTCCCGCAGTTCCAGGTGCTGCAGGACATGGGTACCAAGATGGGGAAAGGAAAAACAACCTGTGCAGCACCCAGACACAACAGGAAGACGAAACACTGCTATGTGCCCCAAAATCATTCTTAAGAAGGCACATCAGTTATCTTTTTTCTGCAAAGGGAGGAGGGTTTGGGGGAAAAATTGCACCACTGTATTAAGCATTGCAGCAAGCACCTACATGGAAGTTTTGATTGAAGAACATTTCCTTTGCTTTTTGCCGTCCCTCACACATGGTGAATACCAAAAATTAAACACCATGTAAGAATTCACTCACTCTAGTAAATGTAGAGTATACCTACTTGATCTGCTATTAGTACTCAATCACCAAAAAAGACCAAAGCTAGGGAAGAGATATAATTACTTAAAAAACAAGGATCTAAAGCTAGAGACCAATGTACTAATTTGCTAACAAATATCAAAAAGTTTGTGTGTCTTCCATATCTTTCTCATGGACTTCAATATTTCATGTAGCTACATATGTATAGGTATTTTTACATTTAAAAATAATTATTCATTAATTCTTACAAGTGTTGAAAAACTTGGTAATGATTAAAAAAAAAAATTAAAATCAGTAAGTTCCTGCATGCTTTCAAGTCTCTCTTAGTGAAACCAAAGCATTTAAGGTATTGCTCAATTTAGAAACACACACTTAGGGAAAGAGACAGCTCAAAATATCAACCACAGACGTCACAGGCAAAAAGAGCCTTCAGAAGCACAGTAACTCCAAACATTCACATTTGATATTCCACCTCCCAGACTATGAAACAGGTTCCTAAGCCAGGGATGATGGGCCCTTCCAGACCTGCACTCAAGTCAGACAACTTGTTTTTGCAGAGTGAACTTTTGCCACCCTTCCCTCTGGGAGAAATCCCATTAAGTTTGCTCCTAGGAAATCAGCTCCCACTCCTACTCCTTTTCCTGTCTCTCCACTGCTTCCATGCTTTTCGCCTTCTTCAGCACACCACTACCTACAGCCTTGTCCTTCCACATCCAACCCATAAGAAGCTGCTTCTTGGATGCAGTCCCACCTCTCCTCTGACCCACACCCATTTCTTCCTGTGCCTAGACTCCCTCCACCTCCACACCCAGCTTCAGCTTTGTGGTATTTTTGGTTCTTGAAATATTTCAGTGGAATAAAGAAGCAAATGTTAAAACAGATAAAAAATGTGCAGGCATTCCCAAAAAGTTCTTATCTGAGCAGCTTTGCTCACTACAAAAGGCACAGGGTAGCTTGTGGCTATGTCCCAGTTTACTCATCTAGCCATACACCATTATTTGACCTACAGTCTCACCACGTAAGAAAAAGAATTAAGTTTATTCTTCGTTGTAGTAAAATAAAGGTTAGAGGTAACAAAAAAAGAACTAAATTTCCAGGAGGAACACTGCAATACTTAGTCTTGGAGACAACCAGTTTGAACTGTTCATATTTTTCTCTAATTCCATTTTTCCTTTCAAGAAAGTGCTTTTCTGCAAACACGACTGATTGTTCTTTGATTCTTCTGCAGAATGTCTCAGCTGAATGGGAAAGGATCTTTAGAATGCACATAAAAGACAAAGGTTCAAACAAAAGCTGAATTCTCAATGAGCACAGGTTTATTTTAGTAAACAACAGAAACTCAGAGCTGAATGAGATCTTATCCCTTTTAATCACTTAATAAATTTTTCTCGCCTTCTCAATTTTCAAGCTACATGTCTACAATAAACAAACCTGCGCTGACAAAAGGTCTCTATAAAAGCACACAAAAACTCTATTTGATGCAACAGTGAACTCACCTCAGCTTTGGCCAGGGTTTGCCAATGCCTTGATTCAGCAAGCAACAGGCAAAAATTGTTCTGATGAATACAGAAAAAGGTAAACTTCAAGAGAAAACTCTACAAATGAAACTTCAATCTTCTGAATTCTTTAAGTTTTTAAGAACTTTTGCAGTCAGATTTTGTACTGTCCAAAAAGTGTCAGTCCTACAGCAAAGTTAAGAAAAATCAAATTATAACATCCAGTTTATCTAATAGTGCTTTGGTAGAAGCCAGCCTAGGTAGACTGATGCAAAATTCCATGAATATCATCTCTGGATTGATTTTCAGAGCAACTTTATTTGGTAAATTAGTAATCTAAATAATATAACCCTTGCTCGAAAAGATAAAAAAAATCGGTACAAAAATCCTACCTTATATTCAGAACTACTGCAATCAGAACCAAAAATGCAAAAAAAGTAAGCAAATGCCTGAGTTTAGATCAGTGTGTTGTTTTAACCAACAATAAGGGTTTCTTAAACACATGCATATGCATAAATGCACGCATGTATTTATGTGATTTTATGGTACTCAAACCCAGTGCTGGGGTGCCTAATGATTATGAAATCATCACAAAGTCCTAAAAACATTAAGTTGGAAATTCTCCATGATCTTACTCAATGAGGAGTCTGAAGCTCATGACCAGGTATTTCTTCTCTACTGAGAAGTATCACAATGGGATTGTCCCATGGGGTCCTTTTCCTTAGGCAATTACAAATAAAATACGTTACTTAAGCTTCCCCTACTACCATCCAGCTTAGCCGTGTTTTGGGGATAAAGCCCTTAACTTTTCAGAGCTCACAAGTGCACAACATACTCAGCACAAGAACCAGTCCAGTGAAGGTTTCTAAGCAGGACAAAAGAAAAATATCAAGTTTGCTGCACCATAATTTCAAGCCTTAGGAGTCTTACTGTATCTTGGTTTTACTTCAAAATACAGAAGATTCAATACTTAACTGACAATACTATTAAATGTTAGAATTGAATGTATCAGTTCTACAGCCATAAGGCCCCATATTCTGGGTAAAAGTTTAGTTGTATAAATACCAAATCAAGCATGACTTCAGCAAAGTTTACTGCTGGAGTTCCCACTGAGTGCTGATGAAGGGCTGTCCATGCACATGGCTAATGTAAAGTAAACAAAGCCAGACTTTCCCACTCAGAAAGAGACAAAACCCCTAAACAATGGAACCACATCTCCTGAGAACACATGCAAGGTATCACCGCAGTGCACATTTTTTAACTCCAAATAGCAAACAACACCTTTTGTCCTTTGCATTTAGAAGGGGTGAGGAGGATGTGGCGAAAGGATTCTGTCACTAGCAAAGAGTCTACTACTCAAAAAAACACAAAAAATAATCTGCAAAAAACGTCAAAATCTTAGCTAGCATCAACTTACTAAGACAACCCTACGCCAAAAGAAAACCACAGTATGCAATGGAAACAACTCCTTATCTGTCCCTGTTTTAGTGTATCTTTCCACCCTAAAACTAGAACAAATTCAATGTCATGGGAGAGAAAAAGAAATGTGTAAAACAGTCACCATTTGGTATTTACTTATTCTGAAAATGAGTGCACACATCCCAAGAAAAATACCATCCTTTAAAAATAATCACATTTCAATGCAGTCTGTATACTGAGTCATTTGTTTGAAATGCCAGTCCAAGGAATGTTAAGATTTAGCTGACGATTATCTCCTCGACATTATCCCAATTTGATTATACTGTGTTTACTACATCAAAGCCAAAAAAAGCACAGTAATAGATTCAGCAACACACCCACTTGGAACACTGAAGACCTATTATTAAAGAACCAGAAGAATAATTTTCAAAAGGTTTTTATTTTCAAACACAGTCTAGCGTAAGATCTTGCCATAAAGGAGGGTTGTTAAACACTTCTATTCAACCTACATATTTGAAGCTGTGCCTCAGAAGTTAGGTCAAATAATTTATGTGATCAGGAAACTTGACTGTCCTTCTTGCCTAACTCTGACTGGACACACTGCAGGAATCCAACAGCAAGGTTTCAAGTGGCTGAAGCATCAAAAAGTGTGACATTAACATTCATTTCCTTAGAACTTTGTAACTCATACAGAACATAAATAAATGTATTTCTTTCAGACCTAACCACAAACAAGTTTTCAATATTTTTAGTTTTAACATCGTTTTATTATGGTGTAATCGACATAACAAACACTAATATTCAGCAAATCAGTACACACAAATGAGCAGGTTATGGTTAAAAATCCACATGTGGGAGTGTTTGCATAGCAGAAGGTCACAACAACCCGTGCTGTTTGCCCCTCATGCAGAAGCCCCAGAGTAGTTAAAATTCAGACAACCAGAATTATTATAATCAACACATCACCCGGAGTTACACTGCCTAGGATCAGAAGACAGTGATTATAACGTTGTCACCCTGTCTACATCAGCTCTCACATCCTCTCTAGCACCAGTAGGGCTGAATGTGAGACAGCTTTAAAAGGAGAAGCCATCACTGGGCAGGAATTCAAATTCAGCCTGAGACTCTACACAACAAGCCAGTATTTAACTAAGGATGCCAAACTGGTCAAACCACGTGAACCTTTTGGAAGGCCTGACAGCACCATCCCTGCTATCCTCCTACAGCTATCAAATCACAGAGAAGTGTTTGTGCAACATGTTTTCAAAGGCAGCACAACTTCCAAACACAAACGGAGCTATTTTCTGTTGGCTATCAGCAAAGCAATTCGCTCCATGCACATCCTACCAGTCAGGTTAACACCTTCAACAGGAGATCTTGGAAGGACAAGTGTACACAAACAACCTACCACTCAGTAAGTCTGTCCAGAAGAGCATCAATTGCTCTACAATAGCTGTTCACACACTTTTTTATTCCAGGAAAACTCGAGTCACTATTTTCCAGTTACAGTAGCTGGCCAACACACTGTTCATAGGCTTATTCTACAAGAAAAGGCTCCACCTCAAGGTCTAGAAGAATTCTTTTTTTTATACTGCATACACACACAAACAACAGCTTTCTTTAATTCTCAATTGTCCTCATTTTATGATCTTGACAGAACTCCAGAGGTGAAATTCTTAATGGATCCCTGTGTTCAGTCTAGTGTATTTCTGGTCAACTGCTACATAACTCGTGCAATGTAAATTGCGAGAAGGCAGAACAGAACAGGAAAACAAACAGGTCGCCTATTCACAAGTAGTCTGCTCTCCTAGACAGCACAGCACCTATTCTGGTCAGATTTATGGGAGCATTACTCTTCAGTATGTGTTTTTAAATTTTGTTTAGGACCAAATCAAACACACTCACATAAAATAAACCATGAAACACATAAATAACATCCACCTCATGCTGCCTATCTTACACAGAGCAGCAACTTTGTGCTCAACACTAAAATACAAAAAAAACCCTACCTGCAGCCTATAAACTCTATTTGTAACCTTCACTCATAAAAGTTATCCCACTGACAACATTAATAATTTAAAGACAGCAAAAAAACACACAGTGCAGTGAGTAAAAACTCCTGAATGGAGAAAAGCCTGTGAATTGTTAAATAGAAGACAAAGATGCATATTAACCAGACAAATATACATAGGTGCCACTTAAAAATTCTCCAGATAAGGATGGTCTAACTATCTAGAGAGGAAAAGCCTGTAAGAAGTTTGTACAGATCTAACCAATGCACCCTCTGGACTTCCACACAAGAGCTTTATTTTCAAGTCTCTCATCCAAAAAGACAATACACACAGCAAGCCTACCACAGTGAATGTGCTCCTCAAAACATACTACAACCTGAACAAAAAAAATAATGGAAATCAATGCTAGAAGCAGAAGCAGGAGATCTGCAAAGAAAACGGCCAAATTAAACCTTCAGTGTGGCTTTCAACAATGTAATTAGAGAACAGGGCTGAAATCAAGACTCTTCTCACAGTGATGAAGGAAGATCTTGCCTTTGTGAAAGCATTTATGGCACAAGAGGGTAAACACAAATATCAAACAGACAAATGCAAGGTATTCTTGGCTCGCAAGGACATTTGCTGCTAGATGGTTACATTTACAGCAGAAATTGCATTTGAATTTGCATCCTCAAACAGCTTTAATTAACACAAAAAGTCAAGAAATTGTTTTAGCTGTGCAGATTCAGTAAACAAAGGACTACATACCCCATGACAGAATTAAATTAATTTAAATCTGTCATAGGATTTATAAGATACCAATTAAGTACAGTTCAGAATGCATTCAAAATTAGTGACATTTAGACAAACTAATTGAAAATTACAGTATTGTGACAAACATTCAACTTACTTCACATAATATCTTGCACCTTCAAAAGTATACGCTTCCTCCCAACCTGTGGGTAAGTCTGAAAAACAAGCAGCAAAACATTCCAATTACATTTTGAAATTATGTTAGCCATACTGGTCTACTCCCTAGCACTAAGGGAGTTAAAATACTGTACCTGATTCCATGTGTCTAAACCTTTAGTCCCAGGAACAAGTATTTTAGAACTGACTCACAAGACTCTCTTATGTCAATTTTGTAAGCCAAGAGAAGCTACACAGGTGAAAATCTGATTTGAGGTTGCCATTCTCAAATAATAATGAGGATGGTTTAAGTGTTCCCTTGTTTAACGTTCCTTCCTTTGATGAGCAACTCGGGGTCATCACCAGATCTCCCTGCCTTGAACTTCAGCACCATCAGACTACCTGGCAAGCAGAGACCTAAACAAAAATCCATCTAGCTGAGTTACATGCAAGTCACAAGCTTCTGAACAGGCATGGTATCAACTACACCACAGAGCATTAGCATTGTGTTAGCATAATTCCACCACTGTTGTGACTAACAAGTGTTCCTGCAGTGTTTACAACTCTATTGCATTTTACACGAAAATAATTTTCCATGTAAATATTGGGGAGGATGTGGGTACATCTCTTCCTTTCTATTACCACTTCTAAGAGTCAGGACTCCAGATATAAAACCCCTCATACCACTAATGGTCAGTATTTCTCAAGTAATAGCCTGCTGGTGCAATGGATGCTCTGGAGATGTTGGGCACTTCCATGCACCTCTAGATGCACCACTACCCTTAAAAGTTTGTCCCTGTCAATAAAAATAATGATTAATACTTAGCATTATCTCATTGAAAGAATGTATTTCCTAAAGACAAAAAAAAAAAAAAAAATCAGTCTGGGTTACATGGTGGTTCTTATCCCCCTCATTACTTATCTGCTCTGGCTGCTTTTTTCTTCACTCCCGTCTTCTCCAGAACAAAAATTAAGGTGTCTTTCAATAACAGCACAGGGCAAAGTACAGCAAACAGGAAGTCTCTCCAGCAGAAGTATTTATGGCCGCTATAAGAACTTTGCAAAAAATACCCTTCCAGTGCTGAATAGCTCAAAGAATAAAAAGCACTTCAATTCATAATGGAGGACAAAGCTTTCCTCACCATCTAGTGCATGCCTCACAGAATTATTTAACAGAGAGCTTTACAATAATATACATCTGCAAAAGAAGTGCTATTCACTCAAAATAGTTTCTTAAGAGAAGACATTCTGAACATAATTTGACTAGGTTCCAAAACAATGGTCAGAGCAAAAGAAGAGATAAAACCCAGAATTAATATGTTTGATTTTATCTATGTAGGGAGAGATTTATTAACATACACATGAATGAGGAAAACTACTGGAACAGATTTGGGTTTTAGACACTTTGGTATCTGATTGATAAATTATGATCAGTGTACCCCAAGGTCAAGCCTCAGAGTCTTGTGTTGAGAAACAAGTTTAATTTACCTGATGATAATTCTGCTCTGTTACACACAATACTCCTGACACTCAAAAGCAAACTGCCTTTCCTTTAGAAAGCACTTAACGGCAGAAAAAAATGAGACACTTGGAAAATGACTGTGAAATCATCAGTCAACACACAGTGGGAATAGTTTAAAAAAAGAATTAATACTCAGCTAATGCTAGTGTTGAACAAGCAAAGCACTTCACATACAACTGTCCCCATGCACATTCTGCAGATGAAGGCCACTTTCTCAATCTGAGCACTGAAAGCAGGAGCAAGAGGAGCCTGATGGCAATCAGTAGCTCTATTTCCCAGCATTAAATGACTTCTTAAAAACAACAGAATCTTCGTTGCAAATCAAACTGCAGAGTTCCAATAGCCAGAAACCTGCGGTTTTTAAACTATTTCCAACTCAAAAAACCAAAACAAACAAAAAACACACCAAAAAAAAAAAAAAAAGAAGGGCTGCCCACAGTTTTCTGAAGGGCTGTTTCTGATTCCTCAATGCGTAAGTATTAACCAAACATAAAAAGCAAATAATCTGATATAGATCAATTCACTTGCAGATTTCCCTGTGATTATCCAAGTGATTATATGGATGAAAACAACTGCACGTATTACTACACTCCACCACCTCCCAGTGGCATATGCTGCCTGTGTGCAATTCCAGCAGTCAAGAGTTTGGCTCTGGGTCCTCGGAGTGTCTGCTGTAAATCCTCCTCCTCCAGCACCTCCTGCTGCTACTTCTCCAGAGTGGAACAAACAGCAGAAGCAAAGACTGATTCCACCCTCCTCCCTCCAAGTTATTTCTAATGTTTCAAGTCCCTTTTCCTCCTACCTATTCCACCTCTCTCAGTCACTTAGAAACCACACAGACTCAGCCTAGATGGGAGAGCAGGGAGAAAAAGGGTTTCTAGGTGACTAGCGAAATCAGCCTCTACATTTCTAGTACACCTATCGTGGTTAAATCCACGTACTGCTGGAAATAGAAATACGATGAGTGGTTTCATGCTACACTGAGGAAGGATGCTGTGCAGGTGGATAACCGGGGTAGCCAGCAAGGAGCACCAGAGGAACGAGGCGGTCTCTAATGGTAACTACTCAGTCTCGTAGGGGTGATACAAGGCAACGGAGGGAAAGCAGAGACAGATACATTACACAGGCACAACTCGGGGGCAGGGAAGAAGGCGCTTTAAGAAACTGGCAAGCAGGCTGGACATGCAGGACTGCACGGCGACTGCAGCGCTGCTCACCCCGGGGGAAACAACTGCGCGAAGTGCGGGGAAAGCGGGATCAGGAGTTGTCCCGGGGGGCTGCGGAGGCTCCGCGGGGACCCCGGGCTGAGCTCGCCCGAGGCAGGGGCGGGCGGGGGCGGCCGAGCCGGGGCAGGGCCAGGGGCTCCGGGCAGGGCTCTGGACTGGGCTCCGGGCAGGGTCCTACCTGCGCTGCGGCGGTGCCCGGTGATCACGGCCTCTCCGGTGAGCGGGTGCAGCCAGGTCGTGCTCTTCGCCTCCTCGCTGCGGGGACGGACACACGGACCGAGTCAAGCAGGCGCAGCCCCGCCGCCCCCTGCTCCCCCCTCCGCTCCCCTTCCCCGCACGCCCCTCCCGGCCCGGCCCCGCTCCCCTCCTGGCCGGCCCCGCGCTCACTTGATGAAGAAGACGCGGCCGCCCTGGCTGATCCCGTAACTCCAGCTGCCGGGCAGCGCCCGCAGCCGCTCCGCGCTCAGCTCCGCCATGGCCGAGGCGCCGCAGCCGGGGAGAGCCGAGGGGAGCGCGGGCGGGGGGGCCGGCGCGGGCACGAGCAGCGAGCGCGTCCCCGCCGCCGCCAACACCTTGGGGAGGGGAGGGCGCAGCGCCCGCC
>JACBWW010000009.1:22578864-22621754 GCA_020086605.1 Lanius collurio | reverse complement strand
ATGCTCCTGCTCCTTCTCCAGAGGACAGAAACAGGTAAAAGCTGTGACAGGATGACCTGTCCTCTGCACCTGGTTTTCCCTGAAGGCTCCATCTTCTCTCCAAGGCTGACTGTGCACCTGTCCTCTCCTGTGATAATTTCTGCAAAACTCTGCTCCTCCAGCTGGTCCCCAGAGGACCCAGATTCGTGCTGTGAATAACGAGGCTTCCCTCCCTCCAGTCTGTTCTGACTATCACTTCTTTTTTTTTCTCCCTGCCCACTCATTTTCTATGTTTAATGTCCATGTGACACCATTCTTCTCTGTCTTGTACTCAGCCTTCCGTTACAACTGGCTCCTGGATTTCCATTTTGCTTCCCAGAGCTGATGATTTCATTTTCTGCACTGAAATTTGTGCTCCTCTGCAAGTCTAGATCGGCTGCTTTATTTCTCTAGATAAGCCCTGTTTGTTTTGCTTTCTTCTTGGCATTTCAGCCTGCTCATGTTAATTCCATCAACCAAGCCACTGGGAACATCAAACATGTAACTTTTTGGTATTTCAGGTTTTAGGGAGGTCAAGAAGGCATGTGTCAGACTTGCAAGTTGAAGACCTTAACTTCTCCAAGCTTTGCTGTTATTCCTAAAACATCATGAGAAAAGAAAATGGATACTATCATAGTACTAGGAAGTGTATAAGAAAATCTCAGTGAGATCAGGCTGCTGGGAAAAGCTTGAAAGAAAAACAGGAGCACTCTGAAACAGAAAGAAATTAAGTAATCCTGAATCTTTGGAAATGATAGTAAAACAAAACCAGAATTCCTCAGCAAGAGCAGGGGGAAGGGCTTTTAAATAAAGCCTATAACAAAGACAACTGCAGAGGGGATTGCAAAAGCTCTGAAAAATGAAGCAACCCTGCTCAATAGAAAACAGGAGTGAGCAGCAGCACTCCAGAGGCCCAGAGGCTGCTGGTGCTTCACGACAAGCTACAGCAGAGGAGCTCCGTGCCACATGGCCACCCTGCTAGAGGAGTTGTGCAAACACTCCTGGGTGTGTTCACCTGCATGCAAAGGAGCCACAGGACTTAGCAGATAAATGCCCTAATGCATGTGGTAGATGGGACAGTGCAATTGTCGTCTGTGTGTTCCTTTGTTAATGTGAGGAAAGGAGAGGGTTTGCAAAGAAAAAGATGTGCTTGATTTCTGCTTGATGAGAGGCAGAGTCTGTGTCTAGCGCCACTTACAAAGATTGCCTGTTGCAACAGAAAAACAAGCAGAAAAAAGGATTTTTTTTTTTTTTAACAGGAGTTGTTCAGTGCTGTTTATGTGATTGTGAAAGAAAATGTTTTACCAGTCCAGCTATCCCAGGGAACAATTTCTTCTATGTTGTTGACCACTAGTGAAAAGATCATGTAAACCAGCAGCACTGTTTATACGACCAGCAGAAGATACAACATTTCCAGTAACGCTATGGGTAAAAAAACAGAAGTGAAAGAAATTAGAAAGTCAGATTTCCAGTGTAATAATAATTGTGGTGCAATAGAAATGCTCACAGCAGAACACCTTTATGAAAGAGAAGGTAGCAATAAAGTGTAGAAGAGGCTGGGGTTATAGGCTGCATCCAGCACAAGTGACAAGAAGAAAGAAAGAAAGGCAACAGTGTGTAACCACATTGGAGAGAAATGCTAAAAAGTAGCTAAAAATATGGCTAAAAATCCTAGAAACCGCCCAAAAGGGACAGAGATCAGGAGATACTTCCTTTTTCCCACAGGAGACAACATAATGGGATGGACATAACCATGTTGCAGTAAAGATGAGTCCAAATGGCTGAAAATTCAAATTAGTTCTGGAATGGTTGTGCCAAAAGGGTGTAAATGTGTCAGTCATATGTCTGAAAAGACTGTATTTCCCCAGTAAATATAAACCTATGTTCACACACTAAAGCAATGCTAGATGTTGATTGGCAGCTCCTAGGGAACTGCTAAAACCACAGTTCTGAAGAAAAAATGTAAGTGGAAAAAAGATAAAATTGAGTTTGGAGCAGTTGTGACTGGAAAAAAACCCTAACAACCTACTAACCAACCAACAACGACAAAAGAAAAATAAAGGGAAAAAAAACACCAACCCTCAAAACAAACAAACAAAAAAACCTCAAACCAACCTAAAATACCCAAGCCAAGCTTGTTCAGTTGCAGACCTGAAAGAGACCTGATTCAGTTTTGGACATGTGCTATGTTACTATACTGCATAAACAAGTTGTTATAGCCAGTTCCTAGGGAAACTACAGAAAGGAAAGAGAACATTAAAAAAAAAAAAAAAAGTACAAAAAATTATCAGCTGCTTTTACTGTGATTGCCAGAAGTGGAAGAGTTAGATGTAGTAGGAGAGCTTGGTTACACTGGGGATAGAGGGGATCTATAAATAAATGGATTTCACAGGTATACCCAGGATTGGAAAAAAAGGAACAAAATAAGTTTGAGATAATTTGCCGCTTCCTTTGGTGTCACAGTTCTTCATTGCTTTTCACTATCAAGGCACTGTAGTTCTTTCCAAGACAGGAAATATTGGCTGAGTACTTCTTAAGTAAAAACCCAGTTCCTTCCATAGACATCAGAGAACTTAACAAAGGTATGTTTTTGGAATGGCACTTGCTTCATTCAGCCTGACATGTATTTTTCAGGTAATTTGTTATCCAAAGCCAAAACCCTGTCGAAAAAAAGTGACATGATAAACTTCTGGCAAATGCTTTCCTGCAAAAGCATCAGTGCTGACTACTGCCCTAGTGTTTACAGTCATATCCCTTAAACATTTCTTCAGGGCTCTGTTAGTCCTCAGAAAGAATCAGCCTTATGGGGACCAGGCCACCAGCATAATATCTGACTGGTAAAGCTGACAGAGAAAAAATGCTGAACAAAATGTATACCACATGTAGGTCTAAGAAGACAACCTTGCCTTGCATAGAAGGAAACATAAAACTAGAAAACCTGAAGTGGAAATGAGAAGTGTGTCAATCCTTGAGATGTATTACTTATTAGCAGAATCATGAGAATTACTTCTTTTTAAATTTTATTTTGTTGATTTGTAACAGATTCTTTATCTGCCAAAATCTGTAATCTTACATTTCTTGCATACTTTTTTCACCAAAATGATCTATTCACTGTGCAACTGAAGAAAACAGGGCGTCTTTGTAACATTTAACAACTGTGTTTAAGGAGTAACAGCAAATGAAGAGGAAAACCAGAAGCCTGTCACGTATTTCAAGCGCTGCAAACACACAAACAAACCCAACCCAGTATTATGTCCCAGTGGAAATGAAACTCTTACTAATGACACAAACTTTTGAACAGCTTGCTGAGTATTTGGTATGGTTTGTTTCTATTGTAAAAAAAAAGACTCTCAATGCATTTAGTGGCACGGTGGAATCCACAATTATTAAACAAATTTTTGCCCAGAATACCAATGCTGTTACTGCAACTTGGCAGCTTTCTTTTTGAGCCGAGCACTTCCCAGGGAGAGCAGGCATGGGGACACATGTTTTGTCAAGAGCTCCAGTTACGCAATAACACAACAGGAAAGAGCTTAAATCACAGAAAAAAAACCCCAGCAAACAGAACCTGAGGCCTTTGCTGAGTTTACAGCAACATTAGTTTCAGCACCAGCAGGCTGACTGGAACCAGTTAGGGATGCATGGCTGGAAGCTCGCACAAAGCTGGGTGGAGCTGGGGGAATGAGCCTCTGCCAGGTTGGCTCTCGTCTTGGCAATGACCTCCCTCTCACTGGCAAAGTGCTCCTGAAAGAAAAGCACGTTTTTACAATCTCGGTGCTTTTGAAAGTAAGTGCTTTATGATTTCCACATGGGATGCAGATATAAACAAATGCAGGACAAAATACAGCAGCCAGGTAGATGGCCTTGACCATGCAGACAGACTCAGACTCTATCACACAGCTATAAAATACAAGCTAAAGACAAAAGACAACCTCTTTTCCCACCCTGCAGAGTCACTTAATGGATTTCAGCAGTGAGTAGGCCACAAAGCTGTTTTTCTGAAATGGAAATATTGTAGTTATTTCCTTCTCTAAATATACAAAGCAGGCAATAATGCTGAAAGAATCTCATCCATAAAGAAATTGAAATCAATATTGCAATACGTGATATTTGTGAAGCCCTGATTTGGCTAAAAGCTCTTAATTTCCAGTGTGGCATTTGTGATGCTGGCAGGATGCTGCCCTGCAGGGATTTATCAGCAAGGGAAATAGATATCTGAAGCTGGGCTCCTATGTCCATACCTAGTTACCAAAATAAATTGCCTGATTTTCAAGCTTGCCAGGAACCAGAAAGTCCCAGGAGCACATGTGTGATAGAGAACAATTACACAGCAGATCAAAGCTAAAGCAGACTAACCACGGTCCCCTAAATTATGAGGGAAACTGAGCCTTTACTGCCAGTTGGAACATATTTTATTTCTTTTTGCTTTTCAGTTCCAAGTCTCCAGTCTGTGATCCACTGAGAAAGCTAATTCCAGAACCGCCTGTTGGTTACCAAATTCGACAAAGTGGAGAACAAATCAGGGATTTTTCACCTGACATTTTAGGTCAATTTTCTAAAGCTGTGCCAAATCACTTACATGTCCAAATATCTTCTAACCCAGGATAATGTAATGAATTTTAAATCACTGTCTCTGGATGTCTAATGCAGGACAGTTTAAGAGACCTTAAACTCATTTAGGTCAGCTTTCTGTGGAAAAAAGCATAGCATTTTGGTATTCATGCATTATGTCTAATGTTTCCTGCTTGATGCAGGCATAAAATTAAAGGTCTATCTTCAGAATTAAAGGTCTGTCTGTCTGATATTTCCAGAGCTGCATGTTATATTTTATGGGGCTGAGTGACCAGAAGTGAAATCTACCTTGGGCAGATGCTATTGACCCTAATTGGTCCCACTCAGGCAGAAAGAAATGGCCCCAAAACACCACAATAAATCAGGATATTACAAATAATTTATTCACAAGTAAAGCCTCGGGCTTCTCTGGACTACAAACATTCATGTTTCAAGACATAAATGAGAAAAAAATGTGGCTAATAAGTTCACTTCTGTTGAAAAATAAGTTTTTCTGTGTGGTTGAAACAAATCCAGTTGGAAATTACTTACTGAACATCCAGAAAACAAACTCCAAATGCTTCATCTTTATCACATATCACCGGCTGCATAAATGGACCCAGATTCTAACCCTGTTGGGATTAGCAGGAATCCAGTGTCATTAGAGACTATGCATATTGCTAGAATAAAAATAAATTCAGTAATATTTACCCCACTAGAACCAAAAGGCAATTTAACCTCAGAATAAAAACCCCAGTGTTCTGTGTTTATTCTGAAGTTCCTGAAAAAAATACTTTTGCCAGTTTCAGCTGCATCTGATCCAGCATCGCTTTAACGTAGTGGTGGAAGCACGTGCAGCTTTTTTGAGCAAAGTGTGCTAGCTAAATAGAATCATGGAAGGTTATTCATAACAAAATTACACAGTAGATCTGTTTCAGTAGAAGAGCAAAAAAAAAAAAGAAAAACCCAGAAAAACCCTCATCATGTTCCATTTTTGTTATATATTGAGCTTAGCTGTCCTCTTCCACAATAGTTTTTCATCATGACATGAGTGTGACTGATTTTAGGAGGAGCAGAAATTAAAATGCTTGGTCTCAAATGCACCTACACTAACTTACAGTACACAAGGCAAGTGCAGTGCACTCATACTGCAAGAAAGTGGATTAGACCTGTAGATCCCGTAATACTGACTGTATCTGGCATGACTCGACTACATGTTCAGTGTAATTTAGGGGTGAGGAGCATGCAGGGTTCCTTCAGTGGCAGATTTGCTCGGGTAGAAGAACGACCTAGAATTTTAACATGTAAATCCTTGTCATTATTACCATAAGCTTATGACTTTTTTTGGGTGCTTCTCTTTAAATTTGCATGTCTGTATGCAGGGCTCAAGGCACAGTCTCATCCATCTGCTTTCCCATTCCTTGCACACTGTTGACCCGGCGAGGTTCCCAGCTCTTGCAGAAGCATGACTCATATGGAAAAAAGTGTCCTTTTGGGAAGCTCTACTTTGTTAGGTCTGGTGTGAGCCAGATTCTTCTGGCCATTCCAGCTCAAATATGAGGTCACCTTTGCTGAAAGACTTCAGCTCTCTAATTCTCTGCCAACTCCTCATGAAGGAAGCTCATAGTTTCTCCAGGGAGCCTCGGCCACAGCCTTTGGCTTCTCTCTAATTCCTAGACTTGCAACTTTTGTTTTCTTTAGGGACTCTGCTGACATCCCCTTTCATTACCTTCTTCAGAGCAGTGTTCTTAAAGCTCATCAGTGCCCCAGTCCTTGTCCTCGCAGACTGAGTGGATGCAGCTGAGCCCCATCTGAAGACCTTTCTCCCTGCCCTGGGCCTGTCACCTTTGGACTAACTCCAGAGCACCCATTCTCATCTAATTCAACTATTGCAGAACTCTGGGGTCAAATCCTCCACCACGGGTCTGTATTTCACCTATGCTCTGGTTACTCAAGAATGTTAGCATTTGCATCTCACGGATTTGGGTTTGAAACTTGCAGGCTGCCAGCTAAAGTCCTCAAATCCATTTGTCTTTTTCCCACTAGAAATCTGTACTGAACAATGTATTTAGGAAAATACACAATGAAACAATGACTTTTATATTAAAAGCTGATCTTGGAATTACCACTTGTTTTATTTTAATGAACAACTGATTTTTAAACATGGTGAAAATAGGCATTCCCAGTTTATTTCACATATGGGCAGCCCCAGCATTTGCTGTCCAAGTATCTGTGGGCAAGGGTCAAATATTCTTGAAAATAATCACTTATGTTAAGGTTCTTAATTTTTTCACCCCAGTTCTTATTTACTAGCATGCTGGATGGAGCTCTGAGCAACTTGGTCTAGTGGAAGGTGTCTCTACCCATCCCTGCAGGGGATTGGGACTGAATGATCTTTAAGGTCCCTTCCAACCCAGGCCATTCTGTGATTACATCATTTTCTTTGTTAGACACAAGTAGACACAAGTCCTTTCTCTGCTCTTGCATCATCCAGTGTTTGTGCAAAAAAAAAAAAAAAAAAACCAAAAAAACCCCCAACGTTGCCTTATGCATATATTTCTCTGTTTCCAGAAAATCCAAATGCTTAAATTAATTCTCACAAATGACCTGAAGAACATTTATATTGATTTAATATTAACTTAAAAAGGTACAAATAAAAACTCCAGTGCTTACTGAGGAATAATTTAAGAGACCACAATTTATAAAACCACCATAAGAAATACAGAAACATATAGACAAGAACCCCAGCAACCTCACAGTATAATATTTTGATACAGTAAGACAGCAGAGAGAGATGGGTCAGGTTTTCCATTTCTTGTGCACATAACTCATAATGATATTTGCTTCTTGGCAATGTTGCTTCACTGACATAGCCTGTAGCATATCAACAAGTGTACTTAAAGAAAGAAATCAGGATCAGTTAAGAAATTATTCACGAGTACGAGGAAGGGCTGCATTTGTAACAGACATTCAGCCATCTCTTCGTGTTTGCTGTTCTCACCTCCTGCTTACCAAGTAGCTTCTGTTTGAGTTTGCAACATTCCCTGTGGAAATGGAAGCCCTGGTCCAGTCACCAACCACCTCTTCTTATTTTTAAATACATATATTTGTATCAGATGACTAAGGCTTTTCTTTCTCAGTTAAACAAAATGTTTTCCTACATGATGACTACCCTGTATTTTTGCTTTCCCACTTTAAAGGTTCGTGGAGACAGCAAATTCTTATTTTACTGAGCAGCATAGCAGGTGGAGTCACTTAAAATGATGATGTAGTGCTGACCTCCCTTTGCTACCTCTCAAAGTGTAAGGGTTTCCCTCCACTGGGATTTTAAAGAAAGATAACCACCATGACATAATTATCCCCCTGTAAAAGCAGTGGAGAATAAGCTTGAAGTGTGAATTAATTTCTTACTCATCAGCAGGTGTGTAGAGCCTCTAAACCTTGTCATGCACAGTTGCTGCTGAACACGTTGCACAAAGGAGCCACAGAAACTTGTGCACCCCTTGTGGGGGAGTCTCGACTCCCCAAGCATTTCCACAATGCCATCAGTGTCAGAGCTGAAGAGGAGGTGTCAGAAAAGCAGATTTGAATTTTTTTTGGTAACCAAACCAGTGAGGGGAGGCATGTCTTAGAACGGGGTAAGAAGTGTGGCTGTGACTTGCTGAGAAGATCAGATCCTTGGAGTGTATTAAGCCTATGACACAGTAACACTTTATTTCAGCAGCAGAAAGCACCCTCAAGTTACAATCTAATTAGAGACATTAAGATTCATTTGCATGTTATGGGGCATATTTTAGGGACAAGCTTCTTTGATCTTTAAAAAGCAGCTGATAAATGGTTGTCCTTTGCCGTATCTAAATCAGGTAACCTGAAGTTAATATGAAGTGAGTTTCAGTGTGCCAGAATTTACATAGGGATGATTAACATTTCAAACGGAAGAGAGCAAACATTAAATGTGGGCATGTTATGTGTCCATGACTGGCAGGAGGGTTGGGTTATTGCTGTCCTAGGAGATGAGTCTGAGGTGACTATCATCTTTCAGACAGGGTAGACAATATTTGGTTTTATTCAAGTACCCCAAAAATGGGTTATAAAAGGCATATTGCATGCTGCATGTAAATACGCTAGAGAAAGGGAGATGGAGAGAGAGATTTTGCTCTCTAATGGAGACTATTTCATTGAAATATGATCATGGTTTTTTATTCAACTCTTTTCCTAGGTTAATACAATCAGGTAATTCTTCTAATCTGTATTCAGGAGATTTGAGCCAGTAATAATTTAGGAATGAGAAAAAATATTCAGGTCTCACTTCACCTTTGCAGAGTCTGGAAATTGACTGCAGACTGTCGGCCCTAAACCTTCATGTTTTATCGGGGAACAAGTTACAATCATTCTTCTGGTTTAGTGCACATGTTTATGTGAGTGAGATTATTAAAGATCATATATAACAGGGCAGCCTGTTTGTGACTCCCTGTGAATCCCCGGTGCAAATAAGAGGGGTGTGTGGAATGCAGCTCTCTCCTCTACAGCTGTATTTAGGAGGGGAGAAATTTCCCTTTTTCTATTTACCTTGCTGAACAGTTCCTTTCCAGTAGGCCCTGCTTCTCTTTTGGCCAGTGCACTGGTTTTCTTCTTTTCTGTTTCTATGCCCCTCTCTTTTCCTCTGTACACTATCAGCAGTCTGGGATTCTCACTCTTGACACCTGAGTTGTTTTCCCGTTGGTCATTTATTTTAGGACTGTGCTGTCTGCCTGCTTTGGGGGGCATTGGCTGTCACTGCATCTCCAGTACGCCCAACAGGCTTTTCACATACAAGCCAGTTGCTGCAATAACACAGAAACTGTGCTGTGCTGGAGATACAAGTGCTTTGGGGTAAATATGGGCTCTGACTCACATGGAGGAACCATCCCTAGCTGTCATTCACTGCTGCTTGCATTTTGTACATGCATTCAGAGCACTGGGTGAGACAATGCAGAATAATGCCAGCCTCTTTTCTCATGCATGTTTACCTTCTTCAAAGGAGATTTAATAGATTCTTTGTATGTTGAGAAAGGCTCTGTGTATAAGCACATAAGGGGCATGGGTAGAGAAACGACAAAAATAGAGAGAAGGGAAAGATTATAGTAGAAAATATAAGTAAAGTAAAATCTGCTCATAGAATTTTCTTTAGCACTGTGTTATCTATTCATCATCTAAGGCCCAATGTCACTTACAATTGCTCTGTAGGATTAGTATGGTTGAGACTTTGATGTTGTGCTGCACCAGTGGCCTTCTCTATTTTTATCTGTAAGCAACAAGTCTTTTGAGCCTCCCCAGGTTTTTTGTATTCTTACTGCTATTAATAATGATGGACAAATTATATGGGCCATAACAACTGAAAGGCCAAATGTGTAGATCATGAAGAGGTGAAAGCAAGGTCACTGCTGGCCTTATATTTTTGAGGGGGAATCTGCAAATTTAGATTGTGTTGCATGGCTTTGAAAAAGTTTAGTTATTTATCTCAACTTTTTTCTGTAAACACAATTAATAATAACACTATAGAAGTATTGCAAATATTAAGTGCTTTGGGAGCCTCAAAGGACCAGCTTTAAGTAAAGGCACAACACTATTATTAACTATGGCAAATATTGACTGTAGCACTAAGTGTGCATTCATACAATCATTCATTCATTTTGTTTGCATCCAGAGAACATACTGGGACAAAGCCATGGATCTCCATCCACATTTTAACCTAAACTTTACTCAGATTAGCCCTAGGTAAAAAAACAAGGTAAGCTAAATTTTCTAATAATGCTAACTGAATGAGCCAAGAGATCAGCTGTGCTGGGCTGATCATTACAAAGGTGGCCAGAAAAGGAAAATAAGTAGTTGTAATTCTTTAGTGAAAAGTAAGGGGGGTCTGAGATAACTTTTGTTTTGTTTTGTTTCTTTTTCTGCTGTACTTTTTACATCAGAAATTTACATTATTTTTACACTGTCAGACCAGTGGAAAAAAAAATTACAAGATCTTAATAAAAGGTCTGGAACTGAGAGGGAGGGTTTTCAGTTGACATGATACTGAAATATTTTTGCCAGATGAGGTGGTGGTTACCCCATCCCTGGAAACATGCAGGGTCAGGTGGAATGGGGCTCTAAACAACCTGCTCGAGTTGAAGTCCCTGCTCTTTGCAGGGGGGTTGGACCAGATGACCTTTAAAGGTCCCTTCCAACCCAAACTATACAATGATAGCCTTGACTATTCCAGACTTTATGCTGTGTAAGTTATCCAAGGGAGCTAAAAAAATACCTGACTCTGTCTAAGCGGTGGTTCTCTTTGTAGTCAGTGGGTTTCATCAGCCACAGCATTACTGTCGCTGTGTCCTGCGCTGTGTCCCCTCCCAGCTTCCAAGGGAGGAGGTCTGAGGCACGCTCCTGGAGCACACGCTGCTCTCCCCAGCTGGAGTACTTTCCCTGTGGGAGCACTGCCAGTTGGGGTGGGTTTGAACAGCCCTCAGGCTTCATGTTGTCCGCTTTCCCTTCACTGAACCAACTGAAAAAGCTGCCAGTGTGTGGCTCCATGTGGAGAATAGTATGTGTGACAAGTGTGGGGGTGATCCTGGGTGATTTGTAATAGTTTGGAAAAGGCTGTCACTCGTGTGGCGTGTTTGCATTATGAGCAGGATAAATATTTCACACTGAGAGGTCTGTCTAGTTAGCAGAATTACACAGCTAGGCAGCAGCAAATTGTCTTTTTCTCTGAATACAAGAAGGGTCTTTAAGATACTGAGCCAGGCAAATAGGAAAAGGCACACCAGGGGGGAGCTGCAACAGGCAGGTGCAATCAGGCTGGTTCCTGGGATGAGTGCTTGGGTCTCTAGAGCATTATCTCAGCTAAAATAAATAAAGATTATTCATTATAAAAATGTGTTGATCAGTATGTGTATGCCTGCATCACATCAGACATCCTCCAGTGCTGGCCTGAGTTTTGGTAGCCAAGCAGTGTGGTCCAGTTGCACCTGTACAGACAGTCAGGTGGAGCATGAACATGCCTTCCATGGCAGGACAATAAAACATAACCTGCATCACTGTGTCCTGTCCCTGAGAGCAAAGAAAGGTCCCCTCCTGAGAAAGGAGGGGATTATCAAGGGGAAAGGCAAGGGCCTGTTCAGGACTTTCAGGAAAAGACGGCAAGAACGATGGGATTGCACCTGGGGAAATGTGCATGGGTGTCCATAGCCTAAGAAAAGGCAGAAGGGAGCAGGGTAGAGCTGCCTGTTACCATGACAATAGGCAACAGAGTATCTGAGTATCTAGTATGTGTGAGGAACAAAAAGATTAGCAGTCACCCAGGAAAGATTCCCATCAAGCCCCTACATTTTCTGCAGCTTAATGAATGGAAATTTAACCTTTTATTTGAAAGATTGTCAACCCATTGGAATCTTGCCTTCCCATCCCACCAGCAACTAATACATCCTGTAGCAACTATGAATTTTGTGTATTACAACATTTTTCACATCCATCTGAAGGCATATTAGAATTCAATGGTAGCTGCAAGAGTGATGTGAATGTGAGGAGGAACTTTTCCAGGGAAAAGAGTCTCTGTGTAGTTCAAAATTTTGCATTACCCCTCTAGTGAATCCTAAATAAATCTGCATTTTTAGTCTTGATGCTACAATGTGGCTGGCCCATTGGTTCATTATTGCCTTTCACATATGCAATCCTTTGCCTAACTATGAAATGGTTGTAGAATACTGTCACCCTGAAGAGGTGATATTTTGCCTCCACTTACAGTAACGATTCCTGGTTCAGGGCCCTGGTTAATAAAATTTAACAGCTTTCTCCACAGGAGCTGTTTTTGTGATCCTTCAGCTCCCTCTTCTCTCATGGGGTGGAGAGAACGATATATCCAACACTGGCATGTTCTAAGGCCTCAAACTGTCTGCCAGATGCTTAATGAGAAATGTGAGCTTAAAGTCAAGCAAATGATAGAAAAACCAGTGTGATGGGTTAAGCTTGATAAAGGGACCAGCTAATTAAAAAAATCAGAAGGGAACAAATTACCCTCAAGTATAGTGTTTTAGTAGGTATTAATGCTCTATACTGTAAATTAATTGCTTGTTCTCGTGTAGCAAGTAATTTTAGTTTGTGTTTGTCCTGCACCCAGGTCTGTATGAACATTATGAAACAAATGAAAGGGATGAAAATGCTCTGATCTGGATGTAGAGGCACACAGAAATGAGCAGATTCATCTGAGTGGCTTTACACAAATACCTAGGACAGCCTGTTTGGAATATTCATGCCTAGCTGTTAGTCATCTTCCCAAATATTCATTTAGATTTTTTTTAGGCTCTTAGAGGAGATATAATCAAATATTTGTGAAGCCTGCATGCAGCACTGCTGCTGGAATTGTGTTTTAGATTCTCTAACACGAGGGCAGAGCTATGTGGGCTGCTGCTGTGCACTCTCTAACAGGCTCTGCGAAGCCTTCTGATTTGAAACACAGCTATTATTTCCCCAAAGCCTGACACAGTGAGTGTTCACATCCTGATTTTCATTACTTTCATTTTCTGGGACTGAAAGCCTTTGGACTATGGGCTGCAGAAGTTTTGTTCTAATCAGACTTTTTCTTTTTTTCTTTTCTCTTTTTTTTCTTTGTTTCCTTTTTTTGACTTTACTCAGCTGCTGTTTGCATCAGAAGCAAAAGAAAGGCATAAGGATTGTACTTTTAATCAGTTCTCTTTTCCATCCATAGCATATCCAAGTCTGGTTACTTTCTTTTCATACATGACATTATTCATAGGACATATTTGTTGATGACTCTTAGGAAGTTTCCTAGTAGTTTTAGAAAGACACTGTTTGGCCTCACTCACATTGGTTTTTTTAATCATTATTGATATAGATAGCCTGTTTCTTGAAGTTTAGACAAGGTTTTACTGTAATAAAGGTTGTAAATATATGTTTTATTTCGCAGTCCTCTGCTTGAACTGGATACAACAAAAGAATTACAACCTTACAGATTAGTATATATATTCAGTATAAAAACCTATAAAACTCCATGAATTATCATAAGAAAGAAGTAATCATTCTGTTTCCCAAACATAAGAATCTTTAAGTACCAGTAGGAGGCCTGTAAACTACATCTAAGGGGCAATTTCCACAGTGTAAAAATTGGCAAATGCAAAATTTGCCTAGAGATGCTAATAATTTATGAGTTATGATCCATGTAATGTTCTGCAGCTGATTTTTCTGCACTAAAGTAAAGGCAGGTCTTTGTGCAATAATGGTGGTGATTGTACAAAGCAGAAGTGGGCATTACAAGCATTTTCAAACACTACTCTCTGTCTTGGAAGTTCAAAATGTGTCAGCAGGAAAACCAGCATTTTAGGAAATTCAGGATCCTGCCGCAGTTAAACACAAAGTGGATCAATTAATTTTTGGTTTAAGAACTTAGTGTGTTTTTAAACACTGGAAAATTTCAAGGTCACTGGTGGACCAGGAGTGTGAAACATGCCACGAAGCATAACTACCCCACAGAGCAGACAATGTCATTCAGAGTTAGGTGTTTAACTTCTTGAATGCCTCTTGAAATCCCTTTTCTGGGGTCTAGAGGAAGGAAACCACAGGTTTCAGGAGGGTTTTTGTTCTGTTTCTAATGACATTCAACAATGTCATCTCTGCTAGAGATCTTCAACACTTAGTTTATCTTATTGCAATAGGGCAATAATGAAACCTGCTTGCAAAATGAGTATTTAATCTTAAGATAGCTAAGTCACTTTTATCCAAAGCATTTAAATATGTAAACCACTACTGCTTTGTGAGCTGCACAAATGTGCCCCACTGCCTGGGGAATGGCTGGCACCTGTTGTATTGCAACCCTGATTTAATGAGCTGTCCTTACAGTTCAAAATATAAAATATAAAAAGTAATCAGCTGGGATCCTGATTACCTTTGCCCATGTTATAATAAGACCTTTGTGATAAAACAAAAAGTTCTGAACAATGCTGTCTGCATCATCATCACAAGCCAAGATTAAAATAGATGTTCTGTTATGTTTGGGAAAAGTCTGGTGGCCTGATTTTCCAAAGCACTGTGTGTCTGAAAGCAACCTTGGCATTCAAGGTGCAAATGACAGAGAGAGAAAAGAACTATTTACTTGTAAAGAGTAGTCAAATTGAAAGAAGTTAGAAAATTGACTTTTACAAAATGAGCCCATGGTCAATAACAACTTTAGCAGAAGGGAGACTAAATTTACTGGCATATATAGAATGAGTGATTTAATCTATCGCTGAACGACTGCCAGTGCTGGGGTGGAACACAGCAGATGTTTTTCATGGAAACTTTAAACATAATTTTCCAATAGAAAGTGAGGCATAATATTGTCTCTAATAGAAATAGTAGGAAAAACTTCAGTGGGTCCCGTAACTACTGTCTTGCTGCTGGTGAAATCCTCTGCACCCTATTTTCTAACTTCAATTTTAATCCTTTTTCTGCTAAAGAACCAATAAGCTTAGGAATAAACTGAAATTATCATAGTAAGCAAAAGGAATTAATTCTGCACAGAAGCAACAGAATTAACTAGTCTGAGGTGAGTAAGCTTGTGTACTAAGCAAAGCCTACATATTTAACCTTGTTACTCATCTCAGCTGCTACATAGATGGGAGAACAAACTCTTGAAAAAGCTACTCCATGATGCCAGCACCAGATATTAGAGGCAATTTAGGTAATTATTTAATGAAAATGGTGACCTCTGATGTGGCTGCTCTCATCACTTCTGCAGAGCATCCCTTTGGTATATAAGCAAGATGGGCTCTGTCCCTGGGGGTGTGCAATGCCAACTCAAATCCTGCAAAATATTCAGTTTTTAACCTAGAAATGCCTATGATAAGGTGCACAATAAGAGAATACAAAGGCTCTTGACACATAAAGGTCTTGTTTTACCTGAAGTTTCCTAAGATTTGACAAGGGAAGAAATATTTATCACCATGCAAATTTTCCATGGGGAAAACTTTCCACAGATATTTGTGGGCACAGGGAATCCACAGAAATACTTTCAGGAGTAAGTTTTAAGTTAACGTTGATGCTGTATGGTTGCAAGAAACAGAAGAGTGACAAACAAGAGTCCATTAATCCTGTTGGTAGTCTTATCAATTTGTTTGGATAAGTACCTATGCAGGTTTTAAAAGTAAAATACATTCATGAGTTGATATGGATTATCCCATAGTTGATGCTCTGGAGATTTAAGGGGAGTGTGCTTCATTAGTCATAAAGAGAGAGAGGAACCATAAGCCAGTCCACAGCCCCCACAGTGTTGTTCACTGTAGAGCTATTCCAGCTCGTTTAAAATGGCTCAGTGATGAGGTTTTCATGACTTCCTCTGGGAGATTATTCTACAGAATTGCAAATCTCAGAAATGGGAAGTGTAAATATTCCCTCAGTTAATTTAATTAAGCTCCTCTCCATTCTTGCCCTCTCATCACCTTGTAATTTCTCTCCTTTCTTACTTAGCATATTCCTCTAAAACTCCATGCTTGAATGGCTGCTAATCTGACTGGGGATAGGGAGTAATCCTTCTTTCTCTCTTTCCCCATGTTGGGTTCACTGCTTGACTGGTGCTTGGAAGGAAGCGAGGAAGTCAGGCAGGGCTTGGGGAGGCCAGAGGAACGTGCACGGAGGGGCTGGCTAAGCCTGCACCACCCCCAGAGGGATGTGGTGGAGTTTTGCATGGCTTCTTTCACCATGCTGAGCTCTCCAGTAGTTTGCCTGACTTTATCCCTGTAGCACTCCTGTAAGAAAGCAAAGTAACCCCATTTTAAGATAATGGAAGTGGCATAAGCTGTTAAGCAAGTGATAATATGTCCCCACCGCACCGTGCAATACCAAGCTGAGATGCTCGAGATTCTTCTATCAGATCAGGTGGGGTGCCCGAAGCAGCATCTGCTGGTGTGCTCTGCACAGAATAATTTGCCCTGTAAAGAAGCTGAGTTGGGTCTGTTTCCACTGCACTAAGAGGTGTAAGCATGGCGTTTGTGACAGATGTTAAATGAGCTCAGCTCTTGTTAGGCAGCTAAGAAAGGAAAGACTAAGGGGGTCTGGTGGAGTCCTGGTGAGAAAGCTGCTGACTGGCGTGAAAATCACAAAAGATGATAGTGATGCAGGACCTTTCTTGTCAAAAGCCTGGGATAATGTCACCTTAGCTCTGTAAACTTAGAATAGAAACCGGTGAGTATTAAAGCTAAAGTTTACATAGCAATAATGTCTGGTTCTGTTGCTTGGCTACTTATTAGGCTGGTAATTTTCTATTTTTTTATATTTCATAAACTACAATCTCCTGCTTTGTAATAACTGAAGTCAGATCACCTCCTTGATCCAGTAGAGCTATTGAAATTTTACTCCACTGAAAGCCAGTCATCATATTTAAGAGGGGATTTGAGCTTACATGCTCTGTCCATATATGAACAGGAATGGATATAAATTTATAGGAATGCATGAAGGGATTCAACCCTCTCTCTCTCTCTCTCTCTCTGTAGTCAGAGCAGTCAAGAGAAATAGAATGTCAGATATCTTTTGTTGTAAATACCTTTCTTATTTTTAAATTTTTTTATTTATTAGGGTTTTTAAAATAAATGCGCTTTTGCGTTTCCTGACTTCCTGTTTATTGCTAAAATCCAATTCAGAGTATCAGTATATCTGATGGTTTGAAATAGGAATGATTTGCTTTATTAAAAAAAACCAAACCAAGTCAATCAAATGATGAAGGTTGCTATAGGTAAGTCAGCAGAGTTACATTAATGTTAAACAATTATAAATGAACGAAGCAAACTCTAAGTAGTCTGTGGGATTTGACCTTTAATGCACAGCTATTAATGCACAGCTATTAATACTTCAACTCCACTCTTCGTACTTCTCAGGTCTCCACTCATGCTCATTGCCTCCAGTTCCTGTTTCGACTTGGCACTAAGATGTTCAAAACTTAATGTCTGCCCAATGACCTTCTCTATCCACAAATGCTTTTTTTTCCTTTTTGCCCTCTATTTATTAACTTTCTTTTAAATTTGCTAGATGTCAGAAGCTTGTCAAACATTCTCCTTTCAGTTCTTTGCTACCTTCAGACCTCTTCCCCTCCGTGTTTAAAATCCTACTGTTCTTCTCTGCCTGTCTCCCGCTGGCACTGGTACATGTGCTCAGTAACTTAGGGGGAGGCAGTTCTGCTTCTTCAAGTTCAGTAAATGGATCAGCTCAGCATGAAAGATAGGAGAATAGCATGGAAGTGACAGAGAGATGCTTTTAAAATTGCCCAGTAAGAAATGGATAAGTGAAGATCTAATGGTGAGGTAAGAGGGTAAAGACAGGTGGCAAATCTCTCCTGGATTTGCTTTATTATGTTAAGAATACATTCTTGTGACATGCAGTGTACAATATTTTCTAATAAACTACATCTCATCTTCAGCATTTTACCCTTCATGCCTGCAAGGCATGTTTTTTTTTTTAATTGGGCTTGTGACCTTTCTGATTCATGAAATATAAAAATAGAAAGCTCTTACAAAATTATTTTTTTTTCTGATAGTGTTGAATTTTGTGAGTGCATCATTAGTATAAAGACTTTTTTTGAGGGGTTACAAGTAGTGTTTACTCTGACATTTAGTGAAGGGGTGTTCTGTTCCCATGACTGCATTTGCTCCAAAATGATAAGTAACCACAGAAATTAAAAAAAAAATTACAACTGCCAACATTTTAAGTGTATGTTCATATTTTGCTTTTGCTGTGATGCTCACCCTTTCAGTAAGTGTTTTGATTTTTTTTTTTATGTTTAGGCCATCTTTGAAAAGAACACAGCTTTGCAAAGAATGACCTTTACCAAGTTTGTAGGCAATGCCATTTTGCTCTCAAGTGAGGTGAGATTCATGTGGGAAAGGCTACTGCTCTGCAATCCTGAAAGCAGTCACTCGCTTCTTTCTTCCTCTGCAGGATAAGGAGATGCTTTCTGCAGGCCTAGGAGAAAGTGTGGCAACCCCCTCTCAGTCAAGACTCCTCCTGGGACCCCAGTCAGGCCTTTTCAGAGACATATTGCTCTCTAAAATAGTGGTATCAGACAAAATGCTCTTGTGTTCTTACAGAGGCTGCAATATTGAACTCATCAATATTGACCTCATCAGCTTCCCTGCACTATGTTTGGAAAGTATAAATCTGAAAGTAAAAATTACAGAAGTTCCCCAGAGGGCCCAGATTCATTCTAACCTGATCAAATCTATGCTGTAGAAAAAAGGGGTACAGCCTCAGCAAGACATTGTCTATCCCATATCTTAAACATTTAGTAGAAAATCTCTATTCAAAATGCTGATAAGATTGAATAGAAATTTCAAAGAAGAAATTGCCATAAACCTTCTAAAATGTTTGCCAATAGGCTTTCTCTAAAGAAAAAAAAAGATTAGGTCTTAAGGATGTTCATCTTAATTTGAGTGTTTACTGCCACTACCATGACAAAAAGCTCAAGTATTGTTAAGTGTGGATATAAAATCATGTAACTAGTGTAATATTAGTTACACATATCTTATCAGCATGGATGTGAACGGATCATTTGTTTGTCAACAACATATTTAATATATAATATATATAACATATATATATATGTGTTTAATAAGGGGATAGAGCACTACAAAAATATAGTCAGATTTCTGTGGCAAAATTGCCAGATTACTTCCAATACTTTTGTGTTTCCTGTATTTAGTTAGGAGTTACCAGTGCTGATGTAGTCCCCGATCTTTTAGAGGTTTAACATATGCTTAAATTTTGACCATATGAGAATTCCTGCTAGGTTTGATAGGACTAGTCATGGGGTATAAGTACGTGTAAAAGTCTTAGTGAGAGCTGATGCCAAGTCCTTTGCTGTCTAACTCTTGGCCAGAGAATGACCCCAGGCTGAATGGGAATACTAGGAAATAAAAAAAGAAGTACATAGACACTGTTACTATTCTCCTGAGTCATACAGATGCTAAAAATATTTTAAAAGCTGTACACTCCAAACTTAAAAAGTGCATTAAAACCTTCAAATTATTTGTTTTAATAGATCATGTGTAAATATTCACCTCTAACTTTGTTTTTCTATCTTTATTGAAAAGTATTGTTCTTTAAGTGAAAGACATTTTTGTGGTTAACCTTAGAGGAGAATATCTGTTTATTAACTAATAGAAAAACTGTAGTGCTTGATGGCAGCAGGAGCAGCATCATATTTCAGTTTGAACAGCTGCTATCTCCATGGCCAGACCTGGCAATCCTTTTTGAATTTACACACAGAATAGGCCCAGACAAGAAGATGTGATTCAGCAGCGTCCCTAGAAAGACTTCTATGCCCTATATTGCAGCCACACCTATGTGGCTACCCGTGAGTCAGCAGAGTGGAAATTAAATTTTCAATGGGTTCAGTGAATTCAGCAAGCAAATAGAACTCGTCATTTTCTGGTAATTCAGCTCCCCGTTGTGTCACTGACCTTGGGCAAGTTATTCAGCTTTCCAATGTTTCATCTTCTATGTTAAATGGATTTAACAAGACCTAATCATCACACAGTATTCTGTAGACCTCAGTGGAAGTGCAGCCACAGAAATGAAGGGAGAATTTAGCACGCAGCCCTGCCACGGTATTCGGGGGCTCTCGGATGACTTTTGACCAAAATGAAATATAAATTATGCAAGGACCTGCTAGAATTTAATTAAGTGAAGCCTCTTGCTATTTTGAGAACAATTTCTTAACAAACAGAATTATCAGAAATACTCTGCTGGTGGAAGCCAATAGCTTCTCCAGGCAGAACTGGTCGCTTTCCATCCCTATAAGGCTGTAAGCACTTTCTGTGTTTTATGAATCATTTATCTCCTGATTTCTCATATTTTGGGTGCAATTTTCCCTTTGCTCAGCGCTGAAGAAGCTGTGCATCTAACAGGGTAAGATGATGGCTGTTATTTTTTGTACACCCATGAGCTGAATTGCTTAGTAGCTTAAGCCACTTTGCAACTGTACAAACACACCGTGAGCAGTAAGAATGCACTTATGTCCCCAAGGACCTAATCTGGATTGCAAAACTTCCACTAGTAGCACAGATGTGCAAAAAGCAAAAATCCATCTTCACTCTCTGTTTGCATTTGCAGAATGTGGATTTAGCTAGAAAATAATGTATTAACATTTATACTTCGATTTGTATTCATGTTCTCAAAGCATTTTATTTACATTGAGTGGTAAGAATCATATCAGTTTATATTTCATATTTGGAAACTGAGCCAAAAAATGACAAAGTGTTTCCTTCAAAACCATCCAGCAAGTCCGTCTCGGAGAGAAATGTGCCTCTTCCACTAGACAGTGTTTGTACATATCTTCTTATTTAGGAACAGCTGTGACTATTAGAATCTATTATTTATATTTCCACTAAGTTTATTTTTTTCCCCTTGCAGTAGACACTCTACAAAGGAGGATTGTTGTCATTTTTCTGCAGGTACTCTGATACACTGGGACATTACGGATGGTAATGAAGCAGCGCTGCAGACATTGTTCAGCAAAGATCTTTGTAAAGCCATTTCAAATGTGTTACTTTAAACCCATGTAGCACTTAAAGAAAGAATTGAAAGTGTGTGGGCCATGGACTTTTGGTGGTGAAGTAACTCAGAAAAGGTTGATTCTGCCTGCATCACTGACCCCACACCATCAAACATTTTCAGTTTCAGTGTCAGTGTTTATCCTCATGGCCAGCAGTTCCATTTACATGCATGCACTGTACTAACAACACACACACTGAGGGCTGCTTACAGCCAAGAGGGAGAATTTGTCACCTGTCCACAGTAGTGGCCTGAGGTTTACACTGGTTACAAGCAAATTTCAAAAAGCCCAGAGGATTGGCTTCAGGCCCAGAATTTCAAACCATCAGAGTTTGGCACCTCACTAAAGGAAACAGTAATAAAATGCCAGAAATGATCACTGGCAAGCTTACAGAGCTGTCTAGCACAGGAGAGGTGTGTGTAAGGCACTAGTGCTGCCTGTCCTGTGATCAGTGGTGGAGCTGTGCTTTAGGGGGTTGTGGCTCTGCAGAGATGGTAAAACAGGTTGTGTGAAGAGTAAGTGCATAAACTAACTAGCACTGACTGAAGACGCAGACATCTGTTTCCAATTTGCATGGAGTTGCTAATTTTTAAAGGATGAATTAGCATAGATCTAATTTTACCTAGGGAGTTGTAATTGGTATTTTCAGAAAATGTGGTGGTCGCTGCAGGCATTGGAGAGCAATTATCCAAGTTCCAGTCCTCCACTGGGCACCTGGAGAAACAAACTCCTTTGGCCAGCAGGAGTAGGTGAGACACAGGAACCATCACTCATTTTGTTCAGCAGGAAAGAACTTTGAAACCCAGCCCCCCCTTTCATCCCTCTCCCAGCAAACAACTTGATTTGCTCTCGGAGAATGCAGCATTCTGTTTTTTCCCCTGAGCAGCAACAGATGGATTTCAAAGCAATCTCTACTATTACAACAGTAGTTCAGCCCCTCAGCTGTTTCTTCCCCTTCAGAAAACCAGTAGCTGATTTAATACAAGGCAATTTCTCCTTCATGGTCTTTTACAGCTCTAGAATGGATATCCTGTTTCCTGAACTCCTCAGCTTTACCTTCCAGTTTTCCTGGCCTCAGGAAATCTCACTGTAGCCACCTCCCAGCCACCTGAGAGCATCCATCACACACTGAGGGCTAGGGAACAGCTTCTCTGGTCTCCAGTGGCTCTAGGAGTAGGTTTGGAACAGAGAGCTTCCTTATGGTGCTGAAACATGAAAAACCAGCAGTGTAGTGCGTTATCCACCCCTGACAAACACTTGGAATACCTTCCTCAGGCTCTGGCAACATTTCTCTAGCTTGTCATGCCAGTAAGATGTTGTTAAAGTGAATTGGAATTGAAACATTAACTCAGTTCCCAGAGGGGATGGTTTAGTGTTTTAAGTATCACGTTTAAAATACCCAAATGCTTTCAGTCTTGTGAGATCCACTGAGCCTTTCACTATTCTAGAGTAAAGATAGTGATCTTTTACAATTTACTCACCAAGTTTCCTTTTCAGATGAGACCTTGGAAACCAAGTAATGCACCTTGTAGTAACTTTGGGGTAGAGATGTCTCCTGTTTAGCTATATACAGAAGGAACTTAAAAAATTACAATCATCATTTTCTCTGGTCACCTCTACATTGTTTAGTGGATCACACCATGCAGTGATAGTCATTTTTTAGTGGCATAGGTTAGTAAACTGAACCTTGGTCGCTCCAGACACAGCTTCAGTTTTCCACCAGCTATGTATCCTCTGACAGCTCTTTATGTTGGTTGAGCTTGTCCCTATCAGCAATTGCTTTAAAGTGGTTAGGCAGGCTGTTTATATAGTTTTTAAAGTAATTTGCAATTCTTTGGAATGAAAACTGCAATATAATGTAGTATCATGAGTCAGACACTCAGCCTGCTTCTATTAACCCAAGACCTGATCAAGATAAGGATGTGGTGGGTTAAATATACTCCTATGACATCCTCTGACATGCTCTTCAAAATGGACTTTTCATAAGTTCATGATAATTGAATTCATCCTGGTTTACAGGATTTTTTTTTTATTTGTGAAATTTTGCGTTCCAAAGCCTCAGTCGATGAAGTGGAGCAGCCCCTTCCCCCACAGATGACTCTCTTAATCCTGTGGGATAAGCAAGGGTGGTACCTCCAAAAGGACACTAGATTCTCATATCTGCCTGACATCAGACAGACTCCAGGCTCTATTCCCATGCCACAATATCTCCATTCATTACACTCTTGTTGGCTATAAGGGAATAAAGACAGCTCAGAAGTCCTGACGGGAGGAAATGTGTGACTTAAGTTTTGATTTAATGGCCAGATTGTGACTTCTTTGATAAGGAACATGGGAAGGAAAATTTTTAGAGATGTCCTAAAGTCCTTGCAGAGAGAGGCCAAGGCCAGAGCTGTGACATAAGCTCTGAAAAGCCAGGGCCTCCTTCTCTGCCTGCCAGGTATCCTGGAGACTTGCTGCAAGGCAGAACACCTTCCCACCTTCTGGCAATGCTCTTTCTTTACAGCTGTGTGAGTTAGCTGAGGATGTTTTTCCTCAATGTATTGCTGACATGGCATCTCTAGTTACCAAGACTTGCTCTACTCTTTCCAAGGTTTCTCCCTGGAGGATGAATCATAGATCACAGGGGCTGACGGGGAGGAGGAAGAAGAGCTGCAGAGAGACATCTGATATTCTGGCAGAACAGCAACAATGGTTCTCGGGGGGATCTCTGTATACTGAACTTGGACAAAATATCTGTATTCCATTTTAGAAACAAAAAAAAACCCCCTCCAAACCACACAAAAGAAAACCCTAGCAACAAAAAATGCAGTTTTGCAATTTGGTTTTGCTTTCACCTCCTACCTTTACCTATGCTTTCCTCTTTCTCTTCATAATCCTAAATATCATGACGTCCTTTGTTAGATTTTCTTCTTATAAGGTATTTTTTGCAATCTATAGATAGAAATTGAGAATGTCAGGATCTAGCCAGAATCTAGACTGATAATGGGAGATGTAATCCACTACATAACACTGCTATAGGAATGTCAGCTATGTTGTTTTGGGAGCAGCCTGGAATTTTCTGTAAGTGTTTATTCTCAAAAGAGAAAAATTCACCTTCTGGGGTATTTGCTATGTTTTCTTTCCCTTCAACTTTTCACATTATGCCTATATGTGTAGAAAACACAATATTTTTTTCTTCTGTATATCTTTGGTACATCAGTTAGGTGAACAACAGAATAATAATTTTCAGTATCTTGAATTCAATGTATGTGTTTGTCACAAAGCAACTTAAATGGCTACTTAAGCTTCCATGACATCTGGATTTTGTGATTGGCAATGTTTTTATCTTTGTCTGCCTGGTTTCACAGCAGAGTGACAATGAAAATGCATTTAAACAAAAAGAATGAAGAAAAAAATCCTATTTAAATGTCTTGTTGTTGTTGTTTTCAGACAAACAAGCATGGTAGTTATCCAACAGCCTCAGAGTACACTGAACGAATCCTCTGAAACCAAAGCTCCAAAGGCTATGGGATTATTTTTAAACTGCCTGCCAAGACCCTGAAATATGATAATTAATGAACTTTAACATATATGACAAAATTCCTAATTGAAGTAGAAGGGGTGCAGGGAGCATTAATAAAATGAAACTGAGTTTTTGAAGTATCAGTTTTGAACCCTTTAATTTTGTCTTTCATTACTAATTTTAGGGAATAGCCTTGAGAAGTTCAGTGACATTCATGGTAAAGTTGGAGGTGTGGAGAACCATGGAGAGAGAAAATGTCCCCTAGAGAGAGTTTTCAATGAAGTCACCAGTCTTGCAAGTCTTCTCTATGTTTTTTTGCAGACTCAGGCCCTAGAAAAAAGAGATGGCAAAAAGCATGAGGAGATGAAACAGCTTGGGTGTACTTCACACACGGAGTAGGCAGGAGAGGCAGGAATGGGATACAGCTGTTCTGATGCCTGAGCCCAAGGCACAGCCCTTCAGGCCTTACTGTCTCTCACCCTTCAGCATTCTCATTCATATTTACAATGGAAATGTGATTGCAACAGTGATTAAAACCAAGTTATTTTAGGCAAGTTAGAAAAAGGCTGATCCCAGAAATAAATGATAAAGAGCAGTTCTTGAATGAATATGTCTGGGATCCTTTCCTTTCCCTTTCCTCCCACAACTGATAAGACAAAAGAAATTAGTCACCTTCTACACACCTTTCTTTGTCTGCTTGAATTGTTCCTTATACTGATTTTGCACACCCATGGACTATCTAGATAAAAATTTGGCCACTGAACCAAATAACCAGTGTTTTCAGATTTTCTCATGTATGGAGAGTGCTCCAGGAGCACGATGAAGGAGGGAATTCAGGGCCCAGTGATGTTGTAGGTTCTCCATCCTTTGAGGCCTGTACAATTTCGCTGTTCCCTGACTCACTTTCAGAGCTGACCCTGCTTTGAGTGGGAGGAGGGAGCCGAGGATTTCCAGAGGTTCCCTCCAACATGTGCTGTCCAGTGCTTTTCCTCTGTGGAAGGGGCTGCTGTGCTCATCCTGGCTCTGGATTCAGTTCCTCCTGAGGGAAATTGAATCCCTCACACAGCATTTCATATTAATGGGAGCAGAACTTGCTGTGCATTTATGTTTGAGTTGGCAAACTGAAAAGTAAGTTTCAAATAAAACAATTCTCAGTTTCAGCTTCCCTTTTCCCTTTTACCTATTTGCTTAAATAAAACCTGAAGAAAAAAAATGACCTTTACTGCTGTTTTTCATTTGCTTTCAATTAGAAAATGCAATCCTTCTGGCCTGTAAAATTTGCTAATATTTAAAAGGATTCTAGACATAGTCCCATAACTGGAGAAAAAATATTACAGTTTTTAAACTAGTCTGGAGGAAAATAATTCTTTTCTAGCATCTCATAGCATTTTAGAAATCCTTAAGACCAGAAGGATGATTTTGCTCAGAATCATTGTTCTTACCAAAGATGAGAAAAATGCAAATATTTTGTTGTGTGTTCTCCTAACTGACCCAGGCTGAAACTTAAATCTGCTACTTCTCTCTGAGAATAAATACTTTAAATTATACATAAAATATATTCTCTGAGAATATACTTAAAATGATAACTTTTTTCTTATCAAGATTGAAGATTTTCAGGTTTCTTCAGATTATCTTAGAGATTCAGAATGCATGGGAGTGAAAAGAAAACCAAAAACGCAGTGGTGCACTAATAGTCATATTCCTCAACAAAGAAGCAAACGCTGCTATTAAGAAAAAGTTGAACAGAAAGGCAGCAAACAAGCCCAGTTCTTTGTCATTCTTTGCCTGCCGCCACATCTTCTCCAGCGAGAGGCTTGAATGCCCAAGGAGGATGCAATTAGCAGAGGCATTTGTGCCCTTCCAGCGCCTGGAGGTCTCAGCCAGGGACGCGCCCTGTAGTGAACGCGCTGTGCAAACCCATTGGAGAGCTCATTGTCAAACTCCTCTAAAGCAACAGCTGAGCAGAATCTGAGAATCAGCTCAAGAGCAGGCGAGGGGCGGTGCGCGGTCGGAAGGAGGTGATTATGATCGCAGCTGAAGCAGCAGTCAGTGCAGCCACAGACTAATCACTGCTGAAGGGCTTTTTGGCATTTAATCTGTGCAGCCAACGTTGGCTTTTGTAGCCGCCAGCGCTGCAGTAAGTGAGCATCTTTAATATGTTTATCTTCTCTCTCCCTCGCTGGGACAGGAAAGCATTAGCCTCGTTCAAGGCAGAGTTCACATACTCAGCTCAGCTGGGGCACTCTGTCCTTGCAGGAGCACCCCGGGCACGTTCCCTTCTTCTTCCCTGTCTCCCGGCCACGCTGGGGCTGTCCTGAGTTTCCAGCAGCACGACCCCCGATCCTGGCGCGTTGCAAGCCCTGATGTCCCAAGCCCAGCAGTGCCTTGCTTTCCCCCGGGGTGAGGAGAAGACCCGACCGGGATCTTGGCCCTGGGCACTGCGCTCGCTGGGGCAGCTGGAGCCCCAAGCAGCTGAACCCACAACTGCTGAACCCCCTCTCTTTGCACGCTGTCGCAGTCATGGGGTGTTTAGAGAGCAAAGGCCGTGCTAGAACATTATGACTTCCTAGATCTCCCCCTTCCCCTGTTCTATCTCAGATCGCATTTGAGAAAATTAAGCGTATACATGCTTTCATACCAACGGCTCCACGTTTTGAGCTTTTTCATTGTTTTGGGGGTTGTTCAGGGGGTTTTCTTGTTTTGGTGGTTTTTTTTTGTTTTTTTTGTTGTTTTTTTTTGTTTTTTTGGGGTTTTTTTGGTTTTTTTTTTTTTTTTTTTTTGGTGTCTGGTAAAAAGGCTACTTGATAGGGTACTTGATAAACAAAGCCCAATTTGAAAGGTAAAACACGAACCCAGCACCTCCTCAAGGTCTCCAATGATTTCCAGTGCTCGCTGTTTTGAAACACAACCCTGGGAAAATCTTGAGAATATCTACTAGATAGGGACTCATCTGTTGAAATACTCTTCAGTTTAATTCTGCCTGCTTCCTTTCAATTTTAATAACTGATTATCTTCCTAAATAGACAATGTAGATTAATTGACTCTGTGTTTTAACTACGAAAACCAGAGGCATAATCAATACCCTTTATCCAATTTATTAGGCATGCATGACATTTAGGTAATTATAAAGCAAAACATAAGGATCAAAAGAGCAGAATGGTGTATTATTAACAGTAAAAGGGACTCTGTTTTCTTTCCCAAGTGAAGGGGTTTTAAAATAGCATAAAAGATGTAAAAATAGAAAGTTTGGCAGATGCATTTTGCCCTTTGTGCACTGTGGAGTCCCTTTGCTTTTGAGGCCTTAAAAAATTTACTATTATAGTTGAAGGCTCTTATCCCACACTGAATAGGAAAACAAACACCAAAAAATTTGGAAAACATTATGCTAATAGATAAGACGAAGAATTCTTGCTTCTTCAGTTTTCAGTCCAACTGAAAGTCCTGTTGTACTCATTTGGGTATTTTTGCCTTTTCCTCAAACTCCTAGCAGTCCACTTCAAACTATTGTAACATCCATTTTACTCATGGAACATCTACTGCCATTGGTTCCTAATGGATAATGTTTTTTTCTATCATCCACTGCTAGCATTTGCCACAAACAAGTGCAACATCCCCAGCTGTTGCTGCTGCAGGTGAGCTGATTGTTGCATTCCTCTGCCAGCTCCTTGTGCCACTCAGCTGCCCCTGCCTGATGCTGAAAAGTGAAGCACCACTAAGCAACAAAATAAAAAAACTGTGCCCCTTAGCTGGGCCTCCCTGTTTTTTCCCATCTTGTGTTCCCATGGCCCTTTCCCTTGTAGCCCACTGTACAGTGAGCTATTGTGTGCAAAATAGAGCAGTCTGGTTACGTAAACCCACGTGTGGCTGTCACCAGCTTTATCACTGGCACGTAGCCCCTCCGTGGCTTTTAATTAGGGTTAATGCAAACTTAGTGAGCTCTTGCTTCCTGGGAAAACCAGAGATTTCACCCAGTTGTTCATGTCCAACTCTTCGGCCGGTGACACCAACCCTCAGCAAACAGCTCGGGGAAGCCGCTGTTGCTCCCTGTGGTTATGTGAGTTCCACATTGGCTGGATTCCTATGCTATAACAAAATACAGTGAAAATAACAAGTATTTCACTGGAGAAGCATCAAACTACAGTTTGGTTTCACTTTCTACACTCTGTTTGACAAATTGGGAGTTTTGTTTGGACTTGCTTAAAGCCAGAGCAGTAAAGAACACCTCTGCTTGTTGCTCCAGCTTCTGTTTGCCAGAGAGGAAATATCCCTAACACCCAATGTTTGTGTGTGCCAGCCCTCACGTTGGCCCTGAGCATTTTGGCAGAGATACTACCATGTCTATCATATTTCTGCAAACACAGAGCCTTCAAATTGTCTGCATATTTGGCTTTATTCAGATTTGCTTCCCTCATGGAGGTGGGGTAACCTGGGTTTGCCTATTTCACCTCACTGCACTTTGCACTCAAAATATGAGGTAGAGGTAGTAGGTCAGAGTAACTCCTCCCTCACAACCATGCAAACACACACATTTGCATTCATTGAGCAAGATTTAATGCCAGGATATCATCCAGGCTACTAAAAGTAGGCAAACAAGCAGAGCAAACAGAAGTGCAGCCCTAGGTTGGCTTGATAGCCTGATACCTTTCTAATTGCCCCGTGTCTGTTAGCCAGAATAACTGAGGGGCTTGGCAGCCTTTAAAACTGAATGTTTAGGATCTCTGCTAACCCTACCCAGAGACTGTCCAATCTGAAAGGCTTTCTTCCGGCTGGAATATCTTTGGAGTTTGAATATCTGCTGTAAATATGGCTATTCCTGACAGCTCCCTGGAGAAGGCTGAGCAGCCCGCTGGGTACTGAGCATGATTTCCTCTCTGCCATAATCATTTGGGCAGATGAGGGCTGTTACTGAGGAGCCTGGGAGTGTGAAAGCTGAAAAATTTTAGCTCCTTTCTTTTCTAGCTTGCTGAACCCAAGGCTGCCTCCTGTCCCCACCTGGGCAGGGCCTTTTGTCTGCTGTGTTGGTACGTGCAGGGGAAGCTGCCGGGCACTGGTGACGTAGGATCACTGCAAGGACTGGGACTGCAGCTCTGCTGCAAGTTCTTTACGAAGAAAATATGTGACATGAGGCATCCTTGTGATAGGCTGAAGCCTGGAATGAGCTTCAGGGGTGCAAAGCCCTATATAATTAAAAACCTTTAACGTTTTCAGATGTTTTGAAAGCCTGTGTTCTGCTACTCCAAGAACACTTTTTTTTTTTTTTTTTAACTTTTTACTTCTGTCACGTTTCCACGGGTGGTCAAATGTAACAGTGTAACTGCTGGCTCATTTCTGTCAGGTTATGCTTTAATGTCTCCTTTTTTCAGTGCTATTCTGAAAGTAAAATATTATCTACTAGTTCAGAATAAAAAAAGTCCCCAAGATTTGCAGGTGAATGACAGATGGATTGACTTTCAAATTCTTGACTTAGAAGTGCAAATGACTTTTAATTAAGTTTAAATACGTTTTTCCTCCTCTGTTTTCCATTCACTCTTTCCAGAATCAAGCAGTTGCCCATGTGATGCCCCCTGTCATTTTTTGTTTCTGCTGTTTACAAGGCTACAGCTTTGGGGGCTGGCTGTATTGCAAACGTCTCAGGCATTACAGAGGGCAAAAAACGGACTGGTGATCATGTCTAGTAGAGTTTAGAGTAAATTTTAGTGGCTGTAGTTAACCTCCAGAAGCAAAAAATCTGATTGATTTACTAGTCATATTGAAATCTCCCTGTACACTGACTTTGTAGATGCAAGTCACTTGATAAACACAAGGTTATGGATCTTTCAATGCAGGGCCTTCTCTGATCAAGTCATGTACAATGGTCAAATTATAGGAGTACCAAGGCACTTCATCCAACAAAACAATAATATTAGGGATGGGCAGAATTCTGATGATTCATCATAAAAAAAAATAAAATTAATCACAGTAAATATTCCAGCCTGTGAATCACAACCAAGTGTTTCTTTTCCCCTCAAAGTCTCAAATGCAAGATGGAGATAATAATGGTAACTGATTTACCAACATGAGGTACTGGTGGCTCTTACATCGTTTTTAAGCACCTGTCTCCAAGTATGGGAAAAGCTCCCATCATTAAAACTTCTTTTGCTTTCAAGTTAAAGATTCCGTCATTTTTTGTGACCAGAAAACAAGTGCTATTTCAGGCTGATGGTACTCAGTGCTAAATCACTTTTTTGGCCCTCTGAAATAGTGAATTTCCCTCCTCAGAAAGTAATAGGCTGTGTCAACACAACGAGCCTAACCAGTCTGGGCAACCTGCTTATTGATGTAACTCTGTTGCTAGTCAATGAAGGCTAAACTTGTTTGTGAAACACTGCAGTTTATACTCCTAGAACACTGCTGGACTGTAATTCAGGTACTTATCCTCAGAGAAATACAGAACTATAAAATAGTCCACTTTAATTTCATGTCAAAGAAGAACCCATTTTGCTGCTTAGACACTGGAACCATGCACTTTCCTGCTCAGCTTGACAGCAACAATAAGTGGTTTTCTAAGACATATAGAAAATTCAATTAATTTCGTTGTAAGTATTCATACAATTTACTCCTGTTCTCTCTGGATTTTGCAATAGATACTCTGAGTTGTCAGCAAAACAAAATGTTCAGGCTTGTCATAACAAGACTTTTTTGTTATCTAAGAGGTAGCAGACTCTTAGCTATCTCTTTCATTCAGGTATTTTATCAAGACTGAATATTTATAAGCTCTCGTATAGCTCAGCAAAAAGGAAAAGTGAAAAGGTACCAGTCATTTTATCTCAATTTAACCTTAATTACACAACGACCCTTTATAATGGTTATTTCCTAAGAGAGGTTGCTGCTTAACATGTACCAGACACTGGGGATGGAACATTACTGGTCTCCATAAAAATGTTTACTCATTTTTCACAGCCACAATGTCTTTTCCCCAGAGCTGTCATACAGGAATTTTTGCTATGTGTAGACATTTTGGAGGATGGTGTTGATAAAGACACTGAGAATTAGATTGGGCTGTGGTCTGCTAATGATCTGTCTTCCAGTTTTCAAAGACTGTTTGCAGTTTCTCTTTTAAATACATGGCTCAAACATTCTTGTACAGGTGGGTGTTAAGATGCTGGATCCTGATTTCAAAAATAGAAATGCAGAACAAGATAAGCCTATTGTACAATCTAGGTGCTGCCAGGGGCTCACTGGGGTTTAAACTTGAGCTGCTTGTAGCTGTCATGATTTTTTTTCCATTTATTTGCTGTATTTTCTTTGGTTTTAAGAGTATGTGGGTATGTAGATAAGAGGGATTTTGAGTTCAGATTTGCTTTAGTTTCTTAACAGTTTGGGAAATACACCCTGAGACTTCAGGTAGAAATCTTACTCTCCCTTTTTTTTGATTTCTATTAAACTAAAACAAATAGCATTTTCAGCTACTCCAAAACATCCTTTTGTCTGAAGATGTGTTGCACATTGACTTTAACAGTTATATCTGATGATGTATGTGGATGGTATCAGGTTACTGAAACTGAAGAGTTTCTCTGGATTTTTTTCATGGCCTTTTCTGGTTTCCTGATGATTTTATAAAAACAAAAGCATCCTGTCCCTTTTTGGAATGGAGAGAAAAAAAACACCCCAAACTCAAAAACAACAACAACAACAAGCCCTCCATAACAAAATGAAACAAAACACCACCAAAAAACGCACCCCAAATTTCAACTTGAAATTAAAAGAATAGCATTGTATTTATTTTAGTGTATGGACATCTTGAGAGGAAACTTCGGATTCCTGAATGCACTCCAGACAGGACTGTCATCTGCTTTTGTAATGGCAGACGGGCTTTGACTGTAGTTTTCAGTCATTCAGAATATCTGTGGTTCACAGAAAGTGGGTGGTACTTGGTCAGCAAAGAAGAAAGCTAGTGCTCAAGCTTTGTAGCAGCTTGTTTGCTTTTGCATATGCTTGTAACTTGTTTTTCTAATAAGTAAATTTCATTGGTTTTTTGGTTTTGCTTAAAGGGGCACAGTTGGAAAATCCCCTAATTTTGTAGATCAGGTTCTCGGCTTTATGGGACTCTGTAGGAGTATCCTGAATGATCTCTGTCTTTCTGTGTCAAATGCAAAAGCCAAAAGAATTGGTTACATACCAACCAATAACTCCCACACACCCTTCCACCCTCAGTCTGTATTCTCCAGTCTTTGGGCAGAATTATCTCTTTTCATTTACAAGTGATTAGCAAGTCAGTGTCCCCAGATGGTGCCTGTGGATACACGTGCTGAGCAATTAAATTTGCATATGTGATTCTTACACTCCAGTGAAAGCTTCTTCTTCTTTTTTTAGTATTTTTTTTTTTGGCGGGGGGGGGCGGTTTCTGCCTGATTTTCTTTCCTTCTTACCATTTTATTTCCTTCTAATTGCAAAAATACATTTTCTTCTGGATGGGAGAGATATCTGGCAGGTCAGGGCTGTAAGGCAAGTGTGTTGAGCGAAGAAATCAGTGTGAGGGTAGTGCCGAGCAGAGCAAAGTCTCTCTTTTTGAACTAACACCTTTCCTTCAAAAAGACAGCCACTGAAGGCTCCTGAGCTGGGAGCTGCGGCTGTGAAGTGGTGCCTGGGTGGCCCTGGTGCAGAGTCTCTGCTCCTGTCCGGGGTGACAAGAGCAATAAGCAGGCCAAGACCTTGGAGCACTGGTGTAAAATCACTTTTCCCACTTAGCACTCCAGTCTTGTGTGACCGTGTCACAGGAGGAGCAGACCCTCCATCTAACTCTGTTTTTTTCTATGCTGTCAGAGGATCTGCCAATCTGCAGAGAAACTAAACAGTTTCCCTTGCATATAGGCTTGTGTAGGGTGAAGAATTTCTCCTAATATGAAATTATTGAAATAATTTTAGTCATCTCTGCCTTCTCTTGAAATAACAATTTCTGTAACCTATTCATTGAACAAAAAAAAAAAAAAAGCTGCTCTTGGTGACTCATGTTGATTGTACTGTGAGGTTTTCAGCAGATAATTATATTTAAATATGTGGGTTTAAGACTAAATAATTGAAGCAAATTAATGCAAACTAATAGAGTTATTTCTAGACGGAAGTAATTTCTTGAGGGAAGTACTGTGGCAGTTGTTTCTTTGATTGTTTCTACTGTTAGCTTGGGAACATATTTTAAACTGTGACACTAAGCAAAACTAATTGGGAGAAAAAAGGTGTGAAATTAAGACTGAATTTAATTTTTGGAATTCCAATACAGTCTTCAAGAGACTCACTTTAGTCCAAAGGAAGAATCAGGGCTTTTGTCTTCACATCAAAGCAACTTTTGAACCTGATATTTCACTTTGCAAAGGAGTTTTTGATATACCACGTGGGATTACAAATAGCAAAGATGAAAAGCTGTGCATCTAAGCCTCTATAATTGCTACCTATGAACTGATTGTATTCTGGGGCTGAAATGGTTTGGACAGTGACCATGTTAAACTTCTCCCCTTGGATTAGTTCACAGAAGAACATATGAAACACAAGCCAGTGATTGAGGAGTGATTAGGGCCATGCAGGGCAGGGTCTGTGTAAGATGTGTTCAGTGCCACCTCAAGACAGCAATTCTGCTGTTTGACAGTCCAATAGCATCTGAAAATGAAGCAGAATGAATGTAATGAAGAAGAAAAGAAATGAACTCTCCTTCTTGTACTAAAGCATAGCAGCAAGCAGTAAGAATCACTCTGCCTTGTTTTAGCTGCCAGCAGAAATAGTTCAAAAAATTGAGAAAATGTTCCATGTACAGTTAATTTAATATTTGGTTCTTTTTTGTCCTTCATGTATACCTAAAGATACCCTAGCCAACACCTAAGAAGTTAACAAATGCTCATGCCTTTTAGATTTGAAAAATGAGTACAATATATGTAAGATTTTGATTTAACCCCTAGAATTCGTACATTTTAAGTTGTTCACACTAATGATCTTTTCACAATATCTCTGCCTGAGTTTAAGCTGTAGATGCAAAGAGTTTGGTGAACCAAATAAGAAAACTTAGCATGATGAAACTAAAAAGAAAGTGAAGTTGAAAAGAAAAAAAAAAACCCAGAAGCTACTGGAAGTAAGTGTGAGATGAGACAGACTAGCCAATCTTTTTGTCATACAATGAACTTGTAAATATACCACTCTGTGGCCACATTGGAAGGACAAATAAAAAATCACTAATTGTTAAAAGCAAAAGAAAAGCTTGCAGAATTAATGGAATTGTGCCTGGAGTTAGGTGAAATCAAAGTTTTAGGCAATCTAGGCTAACTAACACTGAAGAGTCAGAGGTTTAATGTCAGTCAGTCACTACGTGTTAGTTCCAGTACATCTGCTTCAAGTGATACATCCACCCAGACACCCTTCAGAAAAGAAGTGAAGCCTTAGAGTTCTTTCTGCAGAGAGTAAAGAAAGTTCACTTTTTCTCCACTCCCAAAAGCTTTTTAAGTTTCTAGAGCTCCAAAGACCATTATAATCATTAACTCTCCCAAGACTCAATGGAGTCTGCCAGTATTGTACAAAGTGTATGGAAAAATTGTGCCACGAACTTAAATTGTGGAATGGTTTGAACTTGTGACACTGCCTGGGTCTGCACTCATCCAGTCAAAGTGATTTTGGGAGGCTTGCCTTGAAATTTGCCTTTTGCAGGACTCAGGAATCTTATCTGTCTTTGTGGCAGGTGCCAGTAGGGCTCTTTTACAAAGAGAAAGCAAAGTTCAGAGGGTAGGTGGGACAGCCTGAGGTCCCAAACCCTTTCACTCTGCATGTGACTGCTTTATGTTTTGGATATTGCTGAAGAGTCCTCCATATGCCAAGGCTTTCCTTAAAAATTAAAGGGAATCCTCTCCAGAGCTGTCCCTGGGAGTACTTTAGAGCTCATCTCCTGTAGGCAGGTACCAATTTTGGCTTTGATAGCATTTCTGTCCAAATGCATTTCTGGAGCATTAATCACAGCAATGCAGACCTATCCATAAGGCCGGGTTTTCAGAGGGAGTGAGAAAGAAATGTGTCAGAAACACCCAAAAAAATGGAGCAAAAATAGATGCTCCTGACTGAACTGCTAGAAGACAGCAAAGACAGAAAATAGAAAGCTCTGGTTTGGCACAGTTCTTACAAACTGTGCTAATAAGAAATACATCTAATAATTCTGCATTAATGGAAGGCCAATAGCTTTTTTAAATTTTGGTTTCACCAAAGGGGTTTTATTCTTTGCTGCCCTTAGCAGTGGACAGGTATGTAAATGAACAAGCAAAAACTTTAATAAAAAGAAAGAAAAGCATTCTGTTCTACTTGGAGTAAAGACTCATGATATTTAGTATTCCTAACTGGGTTTTTTTTGCTTATGCTCCTTATGTATATATAATTAACATTACAGGATATTTTTTTTTTTTACTTCTTTGAATAATAAGTCTTCTCAAATGTGAGTCATGAGACGGAGATGAATTTTTCCTGCAGAAAAGCACAAACCTGATAGTTTTACTATTTTATTGTAAAATATTACAGGATTAACTAGGTTTATTATTCACTAGTTAAACTTTGTAGAGTAAGAAGGTATGGCAACTCCTGGAAAACCTTCAAGCAGGAAATATAGCCCCTGTCTGAATAGTGTGAGGGATCAAAAGGAGAGGAGATTTTTTTTTACTGTGGATGAAATTGAATATTTAAAGCCTAAAGAAGTTTTTAAATTGCTCTTGGCTGAGTCTAGCATAGGAAATTATTGATTTTTGCAAATATCTGATATAGGCAGTGCCTGGGAATGTAGCTGAGGAATGAAGTCGTGTATAAGATTTTTTTGGGAGATGCTCAGTCAACTCTATGCTTAGAAAAAAACTATCAATGGTGAGTATTTGAAGATGGAAAGCTAAAACTCCTATGTGTCTAGGGTAAATCCCAGATAAATCCTGCTCCCTCCTGAGTAAAGGGATGGAGGAGCGGATGTTGTGAGCAAGGCTGGGGATGGATGAGCACAGCTCGTCCCCTTCTGACTGGTCAACACCTGTGTGTAGCCTTTTTCCTTGCAGCAGAGAATGTGAACCAAAGCTGAGGGAAGAAGGTGTTTGCTGCACCAGCCATCTCTGATAACCCTAACCCTAACCCAAATAATTGGTATTTCCATTCTGTCTTCTGTCATACAATAGGAGTAATCTGCTGACAGATGCAATTGCCTCCCTCTCCTCTCTCTTTCTTCATGAACTGCAGATGAGCAGCTGTGGGGTAAAGCTACCCTTGAAAATCCACAGTATGACCAGAAATATGGGCCAAAATTGCCCCTTCCCTCCAGCCAATGCTTCAGAAGAACAAACAAAAAACTGTAGCTCTTGAAAGGAAAGAGTTTACTTCCCAGCACCTCTCAGGGGCAAGACTGATGTGCTGTTTCCCTGCTGCTTGGAACTAGCTTGTAGCTTTTAAATGTGTTGGTTTTCAAGATGCTGCTGATGTTTTGCATGCTGGTTGTTCTAAATGTTGCTACAAAATACCTCATGTTTTCCATGCAGCACACTGGCAACTCATATGTGCATAACAGTTTAGGAAGGGGAGGTACTTAGGAGTTACAGTCTTATTTCTGTATAACCAAGTCCTTTATTTGAGAGGGATTTTTAGTCTTACTGGACCTCAGCTCCCAACTCTGGAAAGAATAAAACCAGCATGTTAATAAATACTTGCTAATTAATGCAAAAAGTAACGTTTGCATCCTCCACAAGACAAAGCTCCCCTAGGAAAATCACCACTGGTTTTGGAAAGTTAAATTACAGCCCTCACCATAAGCATTTATTACTGAACCAATGATTATGCCAGTAGAAGTCATAACCATTTAGGTATGAAGGCCTGTAGCCAAAATGTTGATGCTACTCTTATTGTTGTGTGACCTTTCCTGTGTTTCCAAGAAAGCTTTGCTGTGCTGAGAAGAATCTCCTGACCTAAGCTTTTAAAAAGATTGGCAGACTCTTCTGAGTGGGAGGCTGCATGAGAGCAAAGGATAAATATTTGCAATACAATGGAGATAAAGAGGAGGCTGGAAATGTTACTGCAGCATCAAGGCTTTATTTTACTTTTGAATTTGGGTAAGTGCCAAGAGGACTAAATCAGCACACTGGAAAATACAAGAATGAACTCTCTTGAAAGAAGAAGATAAGGCTACTAGAATCAGGAGTACAAATTTTATTCTGGATATGACTCTTGGAATATTTTCACATCTGAACCTGAAGTAATACTAATAGAAAAACGTATTGAACTTTTATTTCCAGTCGATATATATCTGCCTTTATAATTTACATAAGTCTTGTAGTAAAATATTAACTTCCATTATTTATGAATCTATTGAACTTTGCAAAGATGTACTGACAGTTGAAGGATTATAATTTTAAAGGCAGTTCAGTTCACATCATAAATATCCTAAAAGGTCACACACTATCCTACAGTATCATCTGAAGGACAAGGAGCTTAGAGTGGTTTCTGTCAATTCAGAAAATGTTCCATCAACATTATCATTTTAGAAATCAACATGCACCAATTTATCACCCTGTGGGAATATTTTTCCACACATTTTTGTGAAATGCTGAGCTCCCACGGAGTCACTGTGTGGAGTCCCTCCTCTTGGTTCTTACCAGATCTCCCCTGGGTTTAAAGAACCAACTGCAATCACTCAGTATTCAGGCTATCCTCATGCAACGTGGACATCACAATGCCAAAATCAGCTAGATTCTGAGCATCTCTGTTTCTCATGTCTACCCACCCTGGAAATGTGAGAAATAAAAAAGGCACTCAATATTTTCCAGCAGTCAGATCAGTTTAAAGGTCCACTGACAAGAGTAATATGATTTCATTTGTAGTATTGCAGCATCATAGAATAGTCTCACTTGGAATGGATGCAGAAGGATCATCGAGTCCAACTCCTAGCCCTATCCAGGACATCCCAAGAATCACACCATGAGCCTGAGAGTGTTGTCCAAACACTTCTTGAACTCTGTCTGGTTTGATGCTGTGACCACTTCCCTGTGGAGCCTGTTCCAGTGCCCAATCACCCTCTGGGTGAAGAGCTTTTTCCCAACATCCAACCTAAACCACCCAGACACAACTTCATGCCGTTAGTAACTGTTAATTTCCTGCTTCTCAATAATCCCATGGCGGATAGTGACATCATTTCCAATCACCTCTTTTCAACAGAGAGGGGAAAACAAAGCATTTAACAATGCATTTAACACAGCATTTATTAACTTGTTGTAATAAAACAAATGAATAGATCATACTGAAAATGTTGGAGTATTTCATTGCATAAAAAAGAGTGCCTGTAAAATTTCTTGTTAACTCTGTTTTATACTCTTGAGTTATCTGCCATAATAAAAAATACTAGGACAGATTTATAAGAACTTTTCATTATAAAGATGCAAAGGAGACTGACAAATATAAACTGATTCTCTTTGGCTGGAATATCAAGTTTTTCTAAGAGAGTTTTAAAGAGCATGTTACATTCACATTCATTGGCAGCACAAAGAATAGGGCCCAATATCTATATGAGTCATATACAGACTTATTTTTGTTCACCACTGAGTGAAAGACAGAAAAAACCTTATTTTTTTATTCAAACAGTTACTAAATGGGAGTCTCACACTGAATCCCTGTTTCATATGGCTTAAAGGACTGGTGCAGAACAAAGCAGTTAACTGCTGACTGTGTGTGCTGCTGGATAACGTGTGTTAACAGAGCTGGCATCAAGTGGAGAGCCTGTTTTATACTGTCTGCCTTAAAACAAACTCCCCTATTCAAATATGGGGAGTTGAAGTATCCCTATTGATGAAAAAAGTTGGCAAAATTCTTTTTTAAGCAGATAAATTCAGTGATAATTTTAGTGTTTTCATTATCATGCCAAAGACAAATTGTTTTTGTTTTTTAGGAGCAAAACATGCACACAATTGCCAGATCTCTGGTTTGAAGTTAATGAAAGTGCTATAAATGTTCCAGCAATTAAAAAAAAAAAAAAAAAGCCCCCAAAAAAGCCTGTGACTTTCATTTTTTACCTCTCATAATGGAAAAGAAGCCCCTGCAATCAGTGGGTTCTCAGAGGTGACAGCATAAACTACACGGGCTGAAGGAACAAAGGAGAGAGAGACAGGACTTTCCAAGTGAAACTCTGAAGGAATTTAGGTAAATAAACTCCATAAATCAAGATGGAGCTGCAGGATCAGATTACTGCCCTTCAACACTTTCCTTGGGAAGCAGTGTGTGATACAAGCCCACAGCTCCTGTTGAGAATGTGTGCTCACTGACTGCTCTTAACTATTTCAGAATCAGGATTGCACCCACTAACTTCAGTGAGACTGCTTGCTAGATAAAGGATGACAAATCTGGTCCTAAAGTGGTAGACTCTCTTGATGAATGTGCATCCTAATTCTCAATGGCATTTAAGTGAGTGAAACATATGTACAGAGAGAATAAAATGCCAAAATGTGTTGCTTTGCCGAGTTGCCACAGTTGGAAGCTTCCAGTAAATTTCCATGTGTTTGTTGATAAATCCTTCATTTTAAATAAAAAATTATTTCATTTTTCTAGTAGATTTGGAGTGACAAGTCCTTAAAGGCTAAGCAATACCTTGGTTGTTTTGCAACATCTGTAAAAGAAAGCATTTTCTTCACTTTTTTTTCCTAGATATCTGCAAGAAATGTGAATTTTCTAGTAGCTAACTATTTGTTTTACAGATGTAAATTTTTAAAAGCTCAGAGGCAAATATAAGTTCAAAGGTCCTAAATGTTTATTGCTAGAAGTTGAAATGAGCATGGTTAATTGTTAAACAATGGACAATTTCCTGGATGATTCAATGCATCACAGGAGATAGGTAGCCCTGATTAAGGCCTCAGAAATAATTGAACAGGATAGATTACAGAAGCAATCTTAAAATGCAAAGAACACCAGAGAGGAATTCATTTAGAATAAATACTATTCTCTTTAAATTTCATTATAGGGTTGTTTTTTTGGTATCGTTCTACAGCGTGTTTCAAAGCTTCCTGAAGTTATTGAAAATACAGTGAGATGGCAGCGAATATCCGGGATTAAGCCAGGATATTATTTAATTATTTAATTTTGCAGTAGTCGAGAGAGAGATCTATGCACTCCAATTAAAATTTAATACTGTTGAACAGCGACAAACAATTTTAATTAGCATTAGATTGCTCCATAATGCTAGTTAACATAACAGCAGCTAATTCACATCCATAACAAGTGATTCCTCGATGCAGTTCACATAGCACAGCAAGCCCTGAACTAACAATGCTGTAGCTGTTTCCTCTGTCAGAAACCTTGAAAAAATCAGGGGGCTCTGCAGTGGCTAACCAAGAAAGTCACAATGTTTGGAAATCAACACTGTACTTTCCTCAGTTAAAGAATTCATTCCCATGTGCACCTATTAACCTCTCACCCTGTAAATCTCAGCCCTGCAAAGTCTATCTGACAGGTACCTGGGATGGAAGGGAGAGACCCAGCAGCTCTCAAAAAGGGGCTGTGCTCTCTGGCCACAGCTGCTGCCAGATGTCCAGACAAGATGTAAAGACACAGTAAATATACAGTTTATATATCCAGAATGTTCCCAGTATCCACCACTGCAACTCAAGGGCTTCTTACTCACTTAAGTAATCAGAATCCAGATTCATGCCTGGATGTTGGCCGAATCATTTTTGGAATCATCCTTAATATATTACTCCTTCCAAATCGTGAGCAGAGATCCTCTTGATGCTCTGAGGCAAACCCCACTGTCCTGTGGGGTCACTGTCCTGTGAACCTTTCCTTCTGTCACCACATCCCTAAGGTCGCTGCCTGCTTTGCTTTTATGGACCAGCATGAATTGTTGGTGACTCCTGGCTTCTAACAACAGGTTCCTTCTCCTTTTCCCTGGCAATGTTTCTAACAATGGGAAGTTGTTGTACTTTCTGTCCAGCAGATATCTCTACAATACCCCAGCTTAGACATTGCCTCTGCCACTTGGAAGTTGCAATGAAAATTACTGTAAAGGATTGGGAGCTTGGAGTGGTTTGTTTACCAGTTGTTTTTGTAAAGCTTGAAAATCTGTAGCATCTCAGACCAAGTGAAGGCTCAGTCTGATGGAAAGCTGAATATTTTTTCTGCTGAAGTTTATAGAAATTAATTGTAGGTAATTTAGTTACAGAAATAAAATCAGTCTTGGAAATGTCACACTTGCAAAGCAGGTTTTTTTTATGTAACGTGGCTGCTATAGGTTATTTCAAAATGTCTTGTAAACCAGAAAACTCCTAAAATATGAATAGATCAATCCCAGTTTCCAATTTTTCCAAATATCCCTTGAAAGATGTGTTATTTTAAACAGATGTGATCACTTCTGAGCTCCATATACATTTTAATTTTAGTATCCTTGCCAATATCAATCTCATTAGGATTTAATTCACCAATATGACTGCAAAAAGCTGGATGTTTGCATTACTGAAGGACATGTTAGTAAATGTAGTAGATCCAGAAACTCTTTGTAAAATCCATGAAGTCAATGAGCAGATGAAAGCCAGTTTTACCAAATACACATTAAATCATTAATCAAAATAAAGCAAAAATAAATGTCAAATTTTAACCCACATAATAAGTGAAGAATGATGGTGATCTAGAAACTTATTCCTAGATTATATCAGCCTCAGTGTGCTGATCACAGGGTAAAAAGTGTTGATTCTTGCTGGCACACTATTGCTGGCCAGGTTGTCACCTGATTTTCCCCACACAGAGTGATAACCCTGACATCTCTCTGCGTCCATACCAACCTCTCTGCCCAGGGAAAGGTGACCTGCTCTCTTGGCTGACAGTGTGATGGGACAACCTGAGCCAAGAAGACACCAGCTGTAGGGATGTTTTCTGCAGGGGGGGCAAGTCATGGCTCAGAAAGGACACTGCCCTCGCCGTACAGACTAACCACAGCAAACACACACCCCATGGATTCACCTCCTCCAAGAACCTGAAATGACACAAGAATACACGTGGGATTGACTGATTATGGAGTCAATATTTAAGAATGTTTTCAAGTTTGTTCCTAGCCAGAGATGAAACTGCGCCAGAGTACCCTACTCTGAAACAACCCCCGTAACACTGAGTATTCTGGTTTGCTCCACAAGCCTACACAAGACCATGCTAGCTTTTGATTAATTAAGGCTCAATTTGTAATACATTAACACATAAGGGAATCTTTATATATATATATATATATGTATATATATATATAAATATATATATATATAT
>JACBWW010000009.1:22521807-22578530 GCA_020086605.1 Lanius collurio | reverse complement strand
ACGGGTATATTTATAGAATATATAAATGTAGAAAAATAGATAACATTATAATAAATATAAATATATATATATATATATATATAAATATATATATATATTTTAAATGATCCCAATTGGCAAAAAAAGTTTCGATTTCAAACAAAGTCTTTCACAAAGTTCAGTGTTGTCAGAACCAACAATGGTTCAAACCATTCTAATAATGACTATTTACAGAAGAGATGGAGTGACTCATAAAAAGAGCTTTCAAGCCAAACTGTAGCAATATATTTCTAGAGAGTAGCCAGTTTCTTTTCAATTGTCAGCTGCTCACTATGATCTAAAAGGGTTCAACTGCAGTGATTTGTAGCACTCTCCATTTTCACCGATGTTTCACAATTCATCAGTTTCAAACCTAAATAATACTGTACCCCACTGCAAATGTTCCTCTAATCTTTTCCTCCTCCAATGACCTGATCTGCAGGACTACAGGGGAAAAATCCCCACTGTTCAGCTAAATATAAATCCTGCATGAAACAGATGTCTCTCCTTTATCTTTCCCAATGCTTTGTTATTGCATTTAATGATCTGGCCCTGATTTCCCTTATTTCCTGTCTTTTAATAACCAAAGAAGGGCAGACAGATCCACTGTAATACACTGATCTCTTTGAAGTCTCCCATTTGGTAATTATAGGTAAAATGATGTTAAAGAATATAAAACACCACAAGTTTAAGGGAGCAAAAATGCAATGTATCTGTAATATTATACTCAGTACCTCATTATTTATTATAAACTTCCTTCTTTTAATGTCATAAAAGACCCTGAGACACCAATTGGTGTCAAATTGTATTATTATAATTTCATGGTGTAATTCCTGAATATTGCTGGACTTACTTTAAAAATTGAATGTTTTTGGGTTTAAAATGTTATTTAAAGAAAAAGGGATACATCCAGGATGCATATCTCCTTCCCCAGTGCTCATCTCTTTAATACTTGATTGATATACTCCTCTGGTCTGATTTTCAAAAGAATTGAAAAAGCGAGGCAGGAATCTGCATGTCCTACTTTCCCTGAAATACCTAATATTTCCTCAGTTTTGTTGAAATTCTCAGCATATCCTACAGAGACTTTCAAGGTGGTGGCTTCCTTATCAATGCCAGAATTCACCATATATCTGAGAATTATCTCCTACCTCCTCTTGTTCTGTGTGGCACTGGGTCCCACAACAACAAATTAGACTTTCATCCGTCCGAAATGTCCTCTGCATATGTTAAAGTTGGACTTGAAAATTATGCCTTTCCTAGACAGAATTATGGCAAAGTATAAAGCTGGAGTCCTCGTGTTCCATGAGCTGTGGGTGGGCTGAAAGGGGAGGAGATACACAAAGTCTGTCTGGAATGGAAATCAATTCCTGCAGAAACCCCATTGGAGGGCACCTCATACTCTCCCTAATCTCTCCTCTTGTTCAGAGAACAAGGCTGCTGCAGCACATCATTGCTAGGTCCTTGAAACTGTGCAGCTTGGTATAATTTAGATGTGAATTCTCTATCTATATAACTTAGAAAGTTACTCTGCTTCCTGTCTGCCTCGTGGAGTAAAAGATTTTCATCATGGCCAGTCTGATCCTTTCAGGTTTCAGTTTAATCCTGTTGTCTCTTTTAGTCACACCACTGTGATTTCATTTTCTTGATACCCTCTTCCCTGCAGGGCTGGGCGAGTGCTGAGGAACCCCTGGATCCATCTCTTCTCCAAGGTCTCAACCTCTCCCTGCAAGGCAGGGCCTCCAACCCTGATCCCTTGTGGCAGTCTCTCCACTGATCCCCTGTCACTTTGCCAATGACTTTCTCATCCTGGGGATCTGAGAATGAACACGGCATTCTGGCTTTTCTGCCTGTGTCTCCTGATGTCTCCAAAGGTGTAATGTATTTTCTGCTTTACCAAAGTGTTGTCTGAGCTATTTATTGCGATGCAAGGGGGGATTGCTTGGCACAATTTAATAGTTCTTTTGATAAGCGGTAAAAGAATAGCTTTGACATCTGGGGAAAAACAGCTAACTTGCAAAGGAAGTTTTAGAATGAGTGAATCTGGTCCATATGTCCAACCTGAGCATGCTTTTGCCATAGTGTAAGCCATTCTGTGCTAATGGCAGTATCTGCTCCTACAGGACCCGAAAGAAGCTCCATGTTTCAGATTGGGGAGCTGGTAGGATCTATTGGCACTTTGGGAAAGCACAACATACAGAAGAAGAGCTTGATATATTTGCTGACATTTCATCTTTGTTCATGTATTTGTTGGACTGACAAATAACTGTGGAATGCAGATGCATAAGAGAACCTTTTTAAAGAGAGCAATGAATCAGTGTTTGAGACTGATGTTGCATATGATGACAACTCCCTGGCTTTCTACAGCATTTCTCCTGGCTCAGACACTGCTCTTGATGTCATGTCCCGTAGCTTGTTTTCCTTTACCTCAAGTCCCCTCTTCCCCAGTTATCCTTCACTCTAAAATACTCTACTTGCTCTGTTCTGTTTTTCCTTCCCTCTCACCAGCGTCCTCCCTCTCCCACAGATGCATCTTTAACACAAAATTTTGAAAGTGGGAGCAATAGCTTGGAGGTCAACATCAAACCATTCAGTGTGCTTCCCTGAGGAGAGTCATTGTGAGCTGCACAAATAGAGATGCATGTGAATAAAGACTCTAATGCTTCATTACCACTGCAACAGAATAATTGGTACTCTAATTTACATCCTCCCAACACTATCTATCTATCAAGATGTAATGAGATATTTAACATGTTGTTACTCTATGTACGCACATGTTTTATACATAACAACCTGTTATCTGTCAGCTTAAACCAGCACTGTACAGTACAATTAGATTCTCTCCCCTATAATTATCCTAACATATGTCTGGGCAACCCCAGCAAAGACAAATAATATGCACTGGATATAAATCATGACAGAATAAGGCCATGAACTCTCTTGGTTCGGTATTTTATATTATTTTACTTTCTTGAAACTTCAGATACTTAAAGACAAATGGATTTTTAAAATGAAAAATCTATTCTTTTTTTTTAAGAGGATGACATAATACTTACAAATGCCTTCTCTACATTCTTATTCAAAAGGAATAAAATGAGCTACCCAGCAGGGTAGAATATGGATCAATATGTGTTTTCAATGGCTCCTGGTTTTATTTCCACTGAAGTCAGGAGGTGTTTTGCCACTCATTTCCAAGAGTGCAAGATTAGGTCCAAGCTAGAATTTGTATCAGTCCTGCCTATGTCTTTTTTAGGTTCACAAGAACTCCAGAAATCTTTAAATTCTGCTACCTACAAGTAACATGAACTCAGAAACGTGGAGTTCCCCCACAATCTGAAAGTTCTGCCATCCCACAAAGTTCTTCCAGTTCTAGCATTCAAATGGCTGCTCTTGCAAATAATCTTTCTCAGTAAAATTAAAGCAGTAATTTTGTTCCTATTAAAACCTGTTTTTTTTCATGATCATATACATTAAGAGTTTTCTACCTTCTGTATCTCTTTTGTACAAAGAATTGCAGTGAAAGAGTACTTGTATTCTTTTTAAAAATGATGCATAATAATTTCAGGGATAACTTAAACCAGGATATTCTCTTCACCTTCCCTGGAACCTTCTATATGAGCAGAAGGTATCCTTGTCTGGCATAGGTAAGCACACCAATTTTCCAAAATCTTCTGTTACTTCAAATTCAAGAAAGAGAAAAATGAAATTATTCAAAGAGAGCGATTAATTAAAAACATAATGACGAACGTGCACTATTTTAAAAAACATTAGGTGGAAACAATCTCAATTACACTAAGACTGATGGGAATCTTCTGTTCCATAGACATGCTGTAAAATATCAACAAAGAGATTTTAACCCTCACTTTAATTTTAGTTCTTTTCCTTTTTTCCTGCAGAGAATTTATGATTTTTTTTTAATTACACCAGCTGTAGTTTAACCAGAGTGAAGGGAATCTAGTGCACCCAGTTCTTTTGGATTTCTCATAATGTTTGTTAGTTGCTTAGACACCAACAAGTAGAAAACTGTCATATTCTTTTCTTAAAAAGAAACATCTTAATTTAATCATAAATATAGCCTTCACAGAGGCATTACTTTTGAATTTTTAGAGACTGCAGAGATGAAATAATTTTAAAAATTAGAGTGTTCACAGTTTTCAGCTACTTTTGCTTTGCAGACAATAGCAGTGGATAAAACATTGGATGCATTCAGCACGAAGCACCATTGAGATAGGATTAGGCAAATGCTCTAGAAATTAGTGCCCATCCCTTTGGTACTTCAGATTTGCATCTTAATTTCCCTTTCCTTCAGAAAATGTTCAATGTATTTCCATCTGCTTTTGTCCAGCTAACATAAGGGGTTAGGGTTTATTTTTTGTGTACAGACATTTTTCTGAAATATAGCAATCTGGAGATATTTGGTAAATAGATCCAGAGGCTTTATTGTGAAAACATTTAATTTCCATTTCCAATTTCAGATCACCTTACTGGCATTCGATTTATTCTCCTACACTCAAGAATATTAGAGAGATCAGCTGCTTTGTCTATACTGTAAATAATTTGGCACAGGGACCATAATATACTCAATATTTGTATCACTCTCAAAATAATGTATTCTCAAATTGATTGACTTCTAGTCAGTACCATAATATGAATGTTAAAACAGGGTTGCATTTCACACTAAGTCATATATTAGCCAGTAGTCATGGAACCCAAATTTAATTCTGTCTTGGGTGAGTATCTACACTACAGAGTTCAAAGTTACAGTCATCAAATGTCTGAGAGGAAGCAGATCCAATACCTAACTGGGCAGTCAAAACAGCTCAAATTGCAACTATCAGACACTTATGATGAATTGCTCATGAATAAGCAGCAGGCTAAGAATTACTGACAGAAGCTATTCTGAGAGGAGTTTTGAACAAATCCTAGGGAAAAAAAAATCGTGCTCTTTCAATGACAGTTCACAAACAGAGAGTTGACATTTGGCAAACACATAATTCAACATGAATTACTCAGTCAAGACTAGTAATAACACCTAGCAATTATACAGTCCTTTACACATTCAGCGGATTGTACAAACTCTGACATTAATTAAGTTGAACTGCCTCTTCTCCTCTACTCTTTGCCTTAAAATTCTCTTCAGCAAAAAACTTGCTCTGGCACACACAGATTTTCACACAGACTGGCTGTGTGACCAGCAAAATCTCCATCTTTATGGGCAAAGAGAAACAAGGTTGAAGTCTGAGGTAAAAACACAAGGCTGGCTTGTCAGTTTAGAGTCCAGCATAAATTAGGAATGATGCACAGTTGTGAAAAGCCAAAGATGGACTTGAGATTTCTCAGTTACTGTCCTTACTACTGGGAGGAGGGGGAGGAGGAGAGGGGTTTGTCTGCTGGGTTGGTACCTGCTGAAACCCCAGCAGGAAGATCAGTGGAGGTAGGTGGTGCAGAGCCCATCCTTGCACTGGAAGAGGCATCATCATTATTGCAGGAAATATTTGCAGGTTATTTAGTACATGGAGTATGTGTCAAAACACTTCAGAGGGGCAGGAGACATAAAGCCATCACATGGACTTTTTTCTCCTTCCCTTCACCCAGCCTCCTTTCCATCAGTACACATAGAACTTATTGAGGAGTGTAGAGAAAAAAGCAGAATTGTATAACACCTGAGTAAGACCTATTGGAAGAAAACAGGAAGGCTAATAGGCTGAGGTCACACTCAAAACTCAAGACAGCATTGTCTATAATTTCTTTTAAGATTTCTGTGAAATTAATTTCCTAAATACTGTCAAATCACCCACCCTCTTGTTGCCTTCCGATGTGAAGGCAGGCGACCTGGTTTCGAGGGTACAGCACGGCGGCCTAGCCTCTCTCAGACCGCTCGGACCACAGACACACAGACATCAATGTGATGGATGATCTAATGGCGTTTATTATCTTGTCTCGTGGGGTTAAATAGGTAAGGGGGTTTCACTACGTCAGAAAGGGGGCGGTGGGACTAGCCAGAGTTAGTAGGAGAGTGGAAAACTACAGGAATTTTAAGGAGTGGTGGGTTGCATACCTTGGGTGATAGCTTATCTCAGGGGATGAGGGAGAGAAGGGGCCCTGCTTCTTTCCGTCACATCCCGAGATCTTCCGACCGCCTGTCCCTACCACTACACCCTCTCTATTCAGATAGATGATGTATGCATGAAGTTGATTATTCTGTAACAAATATGTCCTGAAATAATATCAGGCTGCTTCTAGTGGTATAATCAAAATTTTGGAGGATGAGTTGAATAGATCAGAAATAAGAAATTGTTCTCAATACTCTCAGGTGAATGCATATCAATTTATAGAGATGATATATATTCTAAAGAGACAAAGAAAAATAAATTGGCCCCAACATTTTTAGCTGATGGGGTTAGAAGGCAAACTCATTAGCACATTCATAAGACATTTGCTTATCTATACACCAGCCTTCTGCTGCTGAGCAAACCTCCAGAGTATCGCCTGGTTCATTTCTTGGCCTTTGTCATGTATGGGGCTCAATATTGCCCTGGTTATTCAGCACTGGTGAGTAATCAGTGTGCCCAGTAGCCACTCACTCATGTGTAAGAAAATCAAATGGTTCAGACTCTTTGATCTCATTGCATTTCACTGCTTGTGTAATTTATAGGGCTGATAATTGAAAGCGGTACAGGTTCCCTGAGTTAAATTCTCTGCTCATTTTCTAATGTGCTTTGATAAATGAAGTAGGTTGGTAAGCATAATTACAGTCCTGGATTTCGATATTTTTCTCTCTCTCTCTTTAGGATTATATTTAGATGTAGTGGCAGTACAATTTTAAAAAGAGCTTTTCCCTAACTACTATATGCTGAGTCTCTCCCAAAGCCCAAGTCTTTTAAGTACAAACTCTTAGAGAACATATAAGTTTCTGACAGAAAGCCACCTGTCATGTATTTGAATGTATTCATTATAAATTGCATGCCCCTTCTATGATTACAGAAAGCAAACACTCAAACTAAACTTTCAAAGTTTGCTAATAATCAATAGCCCCACCTTTTCCTGAAATTTCCTGCATCTAAATCATCAAACTCATCTGTGCCAGGCAGCAATCCCTGGCTCTGTGGGCCTGAGACATAACTAGAATATTTTGTGTTTTCAAAGTGAGATAATCTGGGAAAAAAAAGGTGAAATCTGTACTGCAGCCTCCTGGAGCAGTGCCTCCAGAGCACAATGCCAAGAGCATGCATTGCTTACCCTGCAGCCTGTCCTCAGGGTATGTGCTTGTCTTTGTGGGCACTGGGCCTGCTGGCATCCTGTCAGGAGTCTGTCCAAGGCCAAAGGAGCCCGTTTTGGCACCATTTATTTCATGTTTTCTGCCTGGAGTGAGCCCTGGAGCAAATCAGTTTGCCAACTGTCCCTTGGATTCCTCCTGGAGCAGACAAGAGTGCTCACTCAGCAAGGAGCCTGGGAAGCCCTGGAATAGCTGCACTGGGAATAAGCAGCACCTAGGCTGGGCAGCTCTCTTGCTTGGCAGCACAGGGATCCCTGAGGACAGATGCCAAGTGGTCTTGCTATACTGACTCGGGGCTATAAGTGTTTCCATGGTGGGGCAGATAATGAAATATCACCCACATCACAGTTTCCATGACTATACGAGCTTGAAGAGCTTCTTATCCTCATGTGTAAGTTGTGAAGAGCAAGCTTTTTGTCACCCTCTGTGTAAGATCCTGGGTTTCATACAACAATTTTTATTAAAGGACAATTTATTCTCTTTTCTTCCTGCAGTATGATTCTCCACTGCATATTAAATAAGTTCAGGAGGAAAGGGAGAGATTTGGTGAAGAGTAACGAGTCTCTGAAAAGTGGATATAAGCATCAGGGATCTGCCTTCCAAGCACTAACCAGGCATCACACCCTTTTTTTGGACAGCCGTTTCATCCTGCCACTTTCACAAATATTAAGAGCAATTAAAATCACAAAAATAAAAACATTGACTCCTACACACCTGTGTTTTAAACTGCTGCTTAATATTTACTTAATTGTCATAATAGTATGTAGTGCATTCACTTCTTTAAATGGATCTGTAACCATGGCAACAACAGCATATTCTCATAGCAGGTTCTTTAAAGTCACACTCTGGAAACAGCACATTGTTCCAACTTGTATTGTTTACTCTGATGCTTTGGATAACATGACTGCACCTGTTTGGTTGTTGCTGGAGTTAAGTAGCCCCTTCCAACCAAAGCACTTGTCATATGCCACTAAATGTCCCTTAAGACTTTTGTTAAGGTCAGTCTGCATCATTCCCAAGGAGAGGAAACTAAGGCACAAGTAGATGAGCTGACTTGTCTGCTGCCAGACAGAATTTCTGGCCAAAAAGAGACACCAGAACACATTTTCTACACTTCCAGGCAAAACTTTCACTGGTCATCAACTAAGCAACAAGATGTTCTCTAGATTTTAAGAGAAAAAAAAAGAGGAAAAAAGAAAGGAACATATTAAAATTAGGACCTTTCCATTCAAAGTCAGGCTGAAGCAGAGTAATTCTGGAGGTCTGAGTGCAAAGCAGTTTGGGTAAAAATTCGTTCCAGCATCTAGGTCATTGGCCATAAAACACACTCAGAAAGCCGATGTGGGATTTCTTTTGCTTATATTGCTATTTGTTTACTGTAACTGTTGAATTTCAAATTTATGCTGATTCGAAAGCAGAACTTGACCTCTTGTTTTCATGCAAACATCCACCACATGAAAAAAAGAAAGAAGTAGTAAAAATATCTGAAAGGAGCCAAGGAGTTTCTCAACAGAAAGAATTTCTTAGTTCATTCTAAGGCCTCTCTGAAGGGTGCAGTTATGCTGCTTTTTCTGTAATATGACATATTTTTGCCCTTCCCCATTTATTGCTATTCCCATTAGAATAGAGTAGTAAACATTTTTAACGATGATATGTTTTCACCAATTATTCAACAAATACAGAGAACATCGAGTTAGAGGAAATGAGGCATTAAATACTGCAGGCAGAGTTCATACAAAGCACCACAGAGGCTTGAGAGCAGCTGCTGAAAGCCATTGTGCTAAAATTTCACTTTGAAAAAGGTACACTTCTGTTCAGTAGGCTCAAATGTTTCTACAGGAACCATTCAAAGGCTTTTGTGTAAATTGTTTACATTCCCATTATGAAAATAATTTCATTTTGAAATATCTAGGCAACTGAAACACCACAAATACTCATATGACTGGCATTTGGGCCTGAAAATATGGGAACACAATTCAGATATCCATTGCAAAGACCTTGGTTCCCTCTGCTTTGGAAACAGAGCATGTAGGGTAAGATACTCAAAGTTGCCTAAGACAATAAAAATGCTTCAAGTTAGGCACTGAGACACCTGTGGTTGGTTTGCATGGCAAGGTTTTGGTAGCAGGGAGTACAGAGGTGGCTTCTGTGAGAAGCTGCCACAAGCTTTCCCCGTGTCTGGCACAGCCAACTCCAGCTGGCTCCAGGATGGATCCACCACTGGCCAAGTCCACCAGCAATGGTGGAGTGCTCTTGAGACAACAGATTTAAGAAGAGTGAAAAAAAAGTCTTGTGCAATGGAAATTTCAGAGAGGAATGAGAATAGGTGAGTGCAACGACTCTGCAGACATACAGATCAGTGAGGAAGGACAGGCAGGAGATGTTCCAGGCACCAGAGCTGAAATTCCCCTGCAGCCCATGGGGCAGTCTGTGGTGAGGCAGCTGTGCCCCTGCAGCCCAGGGAGGTCCATGGAGGAGTAGAGATCCACCTGCAGCCCAGGGAGGACCCCACACCAGAGCAGGTGGATGCCCAAAGGAGACTGTGACCCTGTGGGAAGTCTGCACTGGAGCAGCTCCTGACAGAGCCTGTGGAGAGAGAAGCCCATGCTGGAGCAGGTTTGCTGGCAGGACTTGTGACCTTGCAGGGGACCGACACTGGAGCAGCCCATTCCCAAAGGATTGAAGCCTGTGGGAAGGACCCACACTGGTAGAGTTCATGGAGGACTGCCTCACATGGGAGGAACCCCACACTGGAACAGAGGAAGAGTGTGAGGACTCCTCTCCCTGAGGAGGAAGAAGCTGCAGAGACCATGTGTGATGAGCTGACCACAGCCCCTATTCTTGTCCCCCTGCAGCACTGGGGGACAGGAGATGGAGAAATCATGAGTGAAGTTAAGAAAGGAATGGTGGGAGGAAGGTGTTCTAAGATTTATTTTTTCATTCTCATTATCCTACTCTGATTTGATTGGTAATAAATTAAGCTAATTACCCCAAGCTGAGTCTGCCCATGACTTTAATATGGTGAGTGGTCCCTCCCTACCCTGATCTCGACCCACATGCGTTTCATTCTATTTTCTCTCCCCTGCCCAGCTGAGGAGGGCAGTGATGGAGTGGTTTCAGTGGGTACCTGGCATCCAGCCAGGACCAGCCCATGACCCCACCTTAGTAATACTCTCTTCCTTTCATATAATTAATCCCTTTCTAGTACCATTGATTTTAATGAGACATGAGGGGTTGTTTATATTTTCTTGCTACCAGATTTAGAAAGTAGCACAATGATGTCATTTTCATACTAATACACCTTCTGGCCGTGCTGACCATGGACTGTCAAATGCCATTTCTGATGACTCATGCACATAACTGGTTATTCTTTGGCCTGCCTTTTCCTTTGATGCTCTGGCCTTTCAACTTTGTGATTTCTCTGCACTTCTGAGCCACTCTGTGTCCTTGTCTGACTCTCTCTGTCTCCAGCCTCTCTGACTCTCATATTAGGCAATCTGCTTTCCATCATTTTAATTTTTTCATTTCTTTATTTCTGCTTTTATTCATGTATTGAGTTTTTCAGACTCCTTTGGAGGGAAGTTAGTTTTCTTTACTGACAAGAAGCACAGTTTTAGAGCTGGGGATGCCATGGTATTTATGAGTGCTAAATAAAAGAATAAGAATACAAAGGACCATAACATGTGATTGAGAAACATTACCTGAGTGTCAGGGAAGGGAAAGAAACTCTATGAAATTTGCCCTCTTCCCCCTCCTTTTTTTTTTTTTTTCCTCAAATTTAAATAAACTTTAAAAAGGAATTCCATTTAATTGAGGACTGATATCAGAGTCAGCAAGGAGTAACACACTCCAGCAGTTTCCACAGAGCTGCTCTGCAGAAGAATGGGTGACTGTCTTTAGTTTTTATCTGCTGAGCACAGGAAAATGGGAGGAATCAAAATACCCCAGCTGGGCCCAGCTCTTTCCCAGCTCTTCCTCTGTGCTCCTTGCCCAGCCAAGCTTCAGAGCCCTGCCTCCAGCTTCATGTCCAGCTTGTTTCTCCCTCATTTCCATGCCCTCCACACTACCTGTCCCCAGACACAGAGACTCTTAGGGCTTGCTGGGGAGTCTCCTTCCTCATTCTCTGCCTTGTCTTTCCTCCTGTTTCAGCTATAAGTTCTCCGGAGTGCTGTGCTATATCAGGTCGAGGTAACTCACTGCAGCTCCTTTCCTTGCATCTCTTTTCAGCTTCCTCATCCAACAATTCTCCCCTCATGGCAGAACCACCCTTCACCAGCATTTGCACTGTGCATTTCACTTTGCCAATCAGCAGAACAACAAAAAAGTACTTTTCATTATCCTTATTCATTGATAGAGTTGGGTCATGCAGCTCAGGCTGTACTTGGCATTTAGACCGAGGGAGAGATCTCTCTAGTATGGCAAATTTTAGCACTTTCAGTAAAAGGTTGTCAGATTAAAAAAACGGTATTGGAACAGATAATGCCTGGCAATCTTAATAATAACCATAATAACTTCAATAATAATAATACCATCAGCAGTCACTCATAATATATGTGTTTTCCTTGATTGTTATGGACGATTTCCCTGTAATATTCTTCTGAAATTATATTATCATTTCTCTCTATGAGTAAATTATAACTGACACTAAAATTTATCATTTGAGAATAACACTGTAACCTTACATTTTTTAAAGGCTGCTTTTATTCAGATCACTCAATGGGACAGACTCTACCTGATGCAAAAGATCATGCAGAAGATCTGGTGTATTTTGTATTTCAAGGTCAGCAGGACTACAGTGACACAGCCAGATTTGGTCTATGACTGAGAGACTGAAGCCATACCTCCATTTAAAGATGTTCATTTCATTCCTGTATGTTCTGTTTCAGCCAGCATCTCCCTTCTCTGTTCCTCTGCTTTCCAAATCAAACAGATAATCATAGAAGAAAACAGTTCCCAACTTTATGTTTTTGATGCACTGACCAGAGGAATGCTAGTGTGCAATCCATGATATTAATGGAGGTAATAGCTTCCAACATTTCTTGCAACTTAGGAGAGAGTTTCCCAGAAGTGTGCAGGAATCAGAGGCTCTGTTTACACTATCATCACCCCATTGCTTAGGTTACTGGAAAAGAAATAACAACAACTTCAATATATCAGTAGTATAATATAGGAATTTTTTTTTATCTTTAGTTTACCCAGAAGGTTGGCAAAATCATCTTCATAATGGTGGTATTATGCAGCTTTACTAGTGTGTAACCAAAGCCATAGAGAATATATACCAAATGCCATAGTGACTTTCCTTTCTTTTCTTCAGACATTCTTAGTCATAAAATCTCTTATATAGTTTCCCAAACCAAATTAATCCTGCACTCTTATAGTGAGCATGACATAGATGTTTTCCCAGAGTAAGTCTAATTTAGTAGGCAATGTGCAGAAAAGTTTGGAGCTCTAGCTATAGGACATTTTGCTGAAATTACTCCACATAAATCAAAGAGAAGATGCCAAAATAACTTCAATGAGTCTCCTGCTTTCTCAATGTTTGCATGTTGGGCATAACTGATTTGCTGATAGTGTGCCCTGGAGAGTTATGAAATCCAAAAAAGGAAGACTTCTCTGTTGAAACAGCAGAGTGTTATTCATTAAAATAAAACTGCATTGAGGAAAAACAGCCTACTAATTAACAAGGGGCTACTGCGAGCAGATCTATTATTTTCCAATATTAAATAATTAGCGTTTTTATTACTGTACCATTATATACACATCATTTGCTTATTTATTGAAGAGATGTAAGGGTTTTTAAACTTTCATTAATATGATTTGATGCAGCAGAGAATTGCTTTACTGGAACAAACTACTCCAAACCTCTTATTTTTTTCACCCACTCTTAGTGAAAGGTGAAGAGCCCAATAAAGCTGAACGTGCTGTATCTTTTCATATGCACATGTATCATTACTGTGACATGGCAGTGTGTTGCTCCTGTCATTTTTTCCCATTCCTAGTACAAAAATCAATTAAAATTAATTAAAATTAAGTTAAAATTAATTCCTGAGCACTATTTCTCTCTCTGAAGCTGGGAGTTTCATTCGGAAACCTGTCTTCAGAGGATGCTCACCAGGAGTCACAGGTTCTGTAGTACCCACATCCACTGACACAAATCTGTGCCCTGTGAAGATGTTCTTAAAAAGGGCACAACAAAGAAAACACATATTACAGCACAGTTTGAGAGAGATAGAATTCTTTAGGACTGTGGTTATCCTCTAGTGCCAAAGAAGAATGACCCCCCTATGTATTCTGTTTGTTGCTTGGAAAATATTTGATTATTTTTAATAACTGTATGTCAGTTCTCTTTGAACTAAAAAAATGTCAGAACAATGGCATGGACTATGGACAGTGTCCAAATAACATTTGACAATCTTCTCTGGATTATGGTATTTTGCCACAACTGGGTTTGCTGACCAAACTAGCAGCCACCTATTCACTAGTGGTGGAGGTAGGATGAAATTCTGTTTGTAAGTTATGGAATATCTGGACTTGTTGAACTGCACAGTCACAATAGCAGCATCAACTAGCATTAGATTTTTACAGTATTTATTACAATTTATTTACATTAGATTTTTAATGCTTTTCTTGGCTTATCGTTGCAAGCCTAGTGCAACAACCAAGATGAACTGTTCTATGTCTGTATAGTTATGTCCAGGCATGCTGAAGCACTCCAGTGACTGCCTGCCACAGGTGGAATTTTCCCTCTTTTCAACAGGTCTCAGTTGTCAAAGATTGTTACAGCTTTAGCCTAATTTAGACATAATTAGATATAAACAGACATAAATATTCTTGAAAAAGAGCACTATCTTGCAAAATAGAAGTTTAACAAGCATCTCACAGATAGAGCATATCATCGTAGAATCTACTCATATGGGACAGCTTCCCCACTGATAATTAAATATTGAACTTATTTCCAAGTCCTTACGAAGCTAAAAATCATCATTATTAGTAATCTCAAATAAAATTGACCCTTAACTGGTATTTCTGAAGATCCTTATCTAGAATAGAAGTGATATAGCAGTTTGCAATTACAGAATTACAATTGAACTCTGAAATACAGAGCTCTTCATGGTTTTGTCTTTGATATGTACTTAAAACTTATTGCTATATATTATTATATGTACCTTATAGGGGAGAATTTGACTTGCATAGAACAGAATATGTGTGTAATTCTTTATGAGTGTTTTTGAATTTTTGTCCCCAAGGTGTTTTTAAAAATCTTGTCTGAAGTTAATAAATAAACGTATAAAAATAACAAAGCTAACTAACTTAACACAGCTATTAGGTTCTTTTGAGTAGAGTGCTGCGAGCTGGGAAAGATTTTAAAGAGATTATGGGCTGAAGATAAGAATTCCTATCTGACAGATCCCTCTGGAGGTCATGCAAGGGAAACAAACAAGAAACCATGTGGCCAAAAGGTGATCCCTTAACAAACAATTAGAGGGTATATGGGTCAGAGAAGGGGGACAGAAGGAAGGCAAAATTGAAGATACTCAGTTCTACCATATGACTGAGATGCTGATATAAACAAGTATTGTATGCCTTTTCCGCAGCTCCTGTCCCAGTGCTACAGCTTTCTGATTTGTCCTATCTGATTTCCATTTCCAGAAGCCTTGGTGCTCTGTCTGCTTGTATGGCCAGAAAATGCTCGGAATTAGACTGAAAATGATCCCTCTGGTACCCATGATGTATCACACATGGCTCAGCTGGGAGAGGAGGGACAGAATGGTTCCATTCCCTATCAGATTATAAGTCACACATGAAGTATGGGTCCCTCTGGGGCAATTATCCCAGAAAACATGGCATCTTTTCATCAGAAACTCCCAAGCTAATGTTAGTGCTCTGACCACTCTCACGAAGAAGGACCTGCTTCAGTAGGAAAATGTCACTGGAAGAAGTATCAGCATTATAGCTCTGGGGAGAGGCTGCAGATATGGAATAGAGAGACAGGATTGTTCAAACTGAATAGATTTGGATAACACAGGAAGAAACAGCTTTTTCCAATGGAGTCTTGAGCTTATAGAAAAAACCCCAAAGCTACAGTCTCCAGCTCCTGAGACTGTAAAAAATGTGAATTCTGTCTGAATACCTCAAATCTTAACCATTCCTAAATTAAACTGTTAACAAACCCAGCTGAAGTTAGGAGTCTTGAAAGAATGAAAATGTTCATGTGTTTTGATTTTGTTTTCACTTCCTGTGAATGCATACTGGCTAAGGTAGAACACTTGGAGTAAGATAGATTCCACAGACTAACTGGACTGAAGTTTGGAGTGTGTTTTCTGTCTGAAAGGACTCAGAAAATATCAATATCCATTTACTGAACAGTTTCCAAACAGAGAAAGAAAACAGTAAAGAAAAGGAAAAAATACAACAGGTTTAAAGTGGAATATCAAAGATATATTTAGTATTTAGGTAACCTATATGCTTTTATAATATTTTCTCTTCCTCTGATTTTTGTCACAATTTTGTCTGTTTGTTTTGATGCATGATTGTTTTTCCCCAACCTGCAACTCTTGGGTCAACTGACCTGTATGTAAATGATGTCTTGGCCATCACTCCTGGTAGTACATTACTCAGAAGGAAAGATAACTGCAAAAGTGTTTTCTTGCTACCCTTTCCAAGTAATTTTACACTAGTCTGTAAGAAAAAAAGATACACTGAAAAGTGAGTCAGGAGTGAAGGCAGGAAAGGAAAAAGACAGAGAAAGAAATACCTAAACTGCTGAGAGCATCTTAGCTTTCCTGGTAATTGCACAGGGATTTTGTCCAGACCAGAAGGGTCACTGGCTATTCAAGATATAACAACTTATGAACCACCAAGGATGTTGATGGATAAGATCAGAAACACAGAAAGCCAGATATATTTATTTATTTTTATTTTCTCATTCAGAATGATATTCAAAACTACTGGACTACTTTGTAATTTGCCCTTTTCCCCCACACTTCATTTAATTTTCATTTGCTGTCATGCTGATATCTATTTAGGGTATTTACCGCAAAGTTAAAACATAATCCTATTGGAGGTAAAGTGCAAATAAATCATACAAAAAACACAAAACTTTATTATTGTTATTTCTATAAAAGAAAAATATATTTCTTGTTTAAAATACATTTTTCTCTTACACCAAAAATATTATTCTTATTGGAAAATCAGACTTTTGTAACCATAATGCTCAACTACTCAAGTACCACTGAACAGTTACACTAAATTTATTTAGTAAGTTGCTGCAAGTTTGCAGAAATTTTATCATTGTTACGTGCTGGTTGTATGTAATATATCAACAGTTTTACAAAACTGAGTTGTTTCTCTTGTCCAAAGCCTTTGCTTATGCAAGTATTACTAATTCCCATTTCTAGCTCATCCAGTAAGACTGGCTAGAGCAGCTCAATGAAATCCAGTGGAGAGAGCAATGGGTCTGTGTAAAAGGGAGGAGGGTGAATAACCCAGGATGTTGTACCTGCTCAGGGTCTAGAACTCTTTTTTCATTGCTATCTTGATTATCAGTCCTGAGAAGGAAAGTGCTGTGTTTACACTGTTGACTGAAAACACCCTGTGTAGCTGTGAACAGCAAGTGGGAAATCACTCTAAATGAAACTCCAGCCTGTCACAGCTGGGCTCTTTCTATTCCTGAGATAACTCTTTACAGCTGGCCTGGGCAAAATCTTCATGGTAGACATAATCAAAGGAAAAACTGGAATGTATTAATGCATCTCTGTGTGATTAATGAAGCATCTCCACAGGTAGTTTTGTGCCTGAGCTCTTGTGCAGAGGAGGCAATGGTGATGCCACCCTGGGAAATTTCACCAGTGCAATTCACTGGGGCAGCTCCACTTTGCCTACGCAGACACATCTTAAAAAACCTTGTTAATTAGTCCAGGCTTCACAGCTCAGTTCCTAGTGAGGCATAATTAGAGGGACTGCTGGACAATAGGTGTGTGATGTGAATCACTGAGTCAGGTCCCAAGAGTGGAAAACTCTGAATGACATGGAAATACGACATGAAAAAGAAGACTGCTATGAGGGAAATGCATTTGTATTCTAAAAGCACAGCCAGGAAGGCAGAGTAGATCAGAAAATGACCATGCAGAAGAAAAGCATCACTCAAGGAAAAAGGATGTGAATAGGTTGTCATGATGGAACTGGAAGAGACAGCTCTCTCAGGGGCTGTATGGAATATGTTTGTGAATGAGCAGGAAGCATAAAAATGCAATGCCATGGACAAGAACTTAGATGACAAGTGAAGAGACAGTGACAGGACAGATATGAGATTAAAAGTAGCTGTAGACTGCAAGAGAAGGAATAATAAACAAAAAGAAAACATGTTGAAAGAAAAGAGTAGAACTTGTGACTTGGCTGTTGCACAAACCCTTTGCCTAAACTCACAGATGCTGGACATATGATGAAACCATTTTATGGCAGGCTTTTTTTTATTCATCTGAAAAATATCACTTGTCTCATGGAAAAGGCAGCAGGTGAAGTTCTCCAGTGCTGATCCTTGGTTGGTGACAGGTCTCTTTCAAGCCATATGCAGCTACCCATCCTTAGGGGTAACTGAGGCTGCTCTAATCTGTGACCAAGAACTGTTCAGACAGTTTATTGCTACCTCTCCACTTTCTCTTGAGCTGGTCTATATACAGCTCTTTTTGTGGCATAGTTATGCTCCTCAGGAAGCATAAGATGCTCTCTAGAAGAGAAAAAAAAATGGAACTACTGTTTGAGGAAATTAGGTTAAGGCAGGAAACACAGAAATGCCTTTTCATCTGATCATTCAGACATCAGCAAGATCTTCATGGTAGAATAGGTGGAACCAATTTGCAAAATGCCTTTGAAATTGCTTACTGTGTGGTGAAGTGTTACTGGTGCCAGAATACTTCAGTAGAAATTGGAAGAACAGACTTGTTAAAATATTTTCACTCATATGTTATATATACACACACACACACTCATATTAGAATGGCAGACTGTATTTTATGTGGAGCAGTAATAGGAGGGAAAAAGTAAATCCAGAAAGATCAGGACTCTCTAAAAGACCTAAACCCCCAGAGTTTTGTGCTTACTGACTGCAGGGCACTGAGGGGAAGGTGTGATACAGAGCACTGCTAAAACTCCTTATACTCTAGAAGTTTCAGTAGCTAGGGTGTGGAGAAGATTGGTTGGATTATGCTGCTATTGAAGCAGCATTGATGATATACCTTTGCCTGTATCAGGATCCATTCCCTGAAGATTATCCCAGTACATCCATATAAATGGTGTCATGGGTGCCATCAAACAGAGCAGGAACAGTGCTCTAAGAAGTGCTACAGTTGGAGACAATGAGGTCCATTAAATGGAGGAGGTTCATTCCTGCCTGACAGTCATTCATCCAGCAAGACAATGGGAGGGGTGAGGGAAAGCCTGGAGAGGATGCAATCTCTCGATTTCTCTGTAATAAGAAATTGTTCTTATCAGTTTCTACAGGCATTCCTGAAGTTAAAGATTGTCATTTCCACCATCTAGCTGTGAAGAAGACAGAAAATTGGACTTTTTAGTGGAGGAAGAAAGACCCTTCCACTGCCATTTCAGGGTATCTGTACAACAGAGGTGTCCTTCACCATCAGACATTAAAAAACTTACTGCTGAAATGCCTATTGAATGGAGCTGTCTGCAGATAGAGATACAAGCTCAGTGACAGCTTCCCCAGTAAGGATGGCACTCTGGAAAAGTATGAGAGGTGAGCAGGAATAAACAATCCAGTTTCCAATAGTATGGGTCAACAGAAAATGTCTTCACCCTAAGGTAAGGTGAATGAATGGTCATTTCTGGTGCAGGAAAGGCTTGTTTAATTTTTCATATCATCCCTGTAAACACAGGCAGTGTGGCCTTATGGAACTGTAAACCTCCAGCTGAATTTCAGACACTAAAGAAAGCGGTGCAGATAGAAAATAAAGAAAATCTTTATTTAAAGCTGCCAGAACATGATTAGAATTGTGTGAAGTTTGCTTTGTTCGGTTTTTTCTTTAGTACTTTAAGTCACTGTACTTAGTATTAAAACATATCAGTTCAGGCAGCTATAAATATCCTCTGAGATTTTAAAGCAATTACATTTAAAAAAGGAACTGCAGAAGATGTACAAACAGGGATGATGTTTTAAAGAAATTAAACAAAGACCTTAATTGCAAATCCAGTCATAGCGCTGAGAAGAGGAAGAAACCTTTGCTAAACAAAGTCTTAGTGGCATGAAGAAATAATAATCTGACATTTTATTGCATGAATTGCATTTTTCTTCCTAGCTACTAAGTACTTGTCTGATGTTCATTTGCTGCCACATTTAGAACTGTAAGTTCCCCCAGAAAAATGGAGTGGTGTTCAGTGAGATGCATTACTTACTATGTAACTGGGACAGCAGCACCAGGGACTAATGTGGACTGTGGTCCTATCACAGGCTGTGGCAATATCATGTCAAGTTCCTTTCAGTAATTTGTAATAAATAATGACAACAAGCATTTGTAATCCTAAAGTAGGCTGAGAATAGTCTCTTTTCTGGCCAGATATTTTTCCCTAGCAGTCCAGGATAAGAATGTATTTCACTGTAAATGAAATTGCCCAAAATTTGTACTTTCATACTCTAGATAAAAATTCAATCCTGTTCAGTTCTGTTCAACTCTTTCCTTATAAATTCCTAAACAATATATATCACTGAATAGATGTTGTTACAATCCCCAGTTTAAAACCATGTTCATTTTTGTGCTCTTAGCCAGAATCTTCAAGGAGGTTTGGGTGAAGCATGGATCTTGCATTACATTCAGAGGAAAATTCAGCTGATTTCTTGGCTTGGTGTTGCAAAATGATGATTTTACAGCACAAGGGCAGCTTGGCAGATTCCCCAATACTTCTTCCCTCAAAAGTTATCTAGTTTTCCATGAGAATTCTTATCAGTTGTGTTTTCCCAATGATTATTTCTATGTTTGAGGATTCCATAGGCCTTATTTAATTTGACATTTTAGTCTGCAACAAAACACAAGTGCAAATATCTGCTGAAGAAATGAGCCAAGTGATGAGGATCATTTGGCACAAAGAAACTAAGAACGTAAACATTTATGTCACAAGCACCTATACCTTCCTGACCTTAATCCTTAAAGAATGGCTTCACTTTTTTACATGTTACAACAATTCTGTAGTTTGTAGTTCGGGAAGCTCATGCAAAATTGAGGATGAGAAGAGGGAGGATCATTCTAGCTAACATTTGTGTTCAGTAAAAATCAATAGGTCAAATATTAAAAACTACTCAGAATAAATAGTTGAATACACTGCTGTGAAATGACTGACTTTCAAGCAAGAGTTAGCCAGCCATACACAATTTGCAACCTGAAAAGCATGGAATTAGATGAAGAAGTTAATCTGATTTGTTTTCTCGGCTTAAACTGTAACACAATATCAAACAACAGTATGGCAATTATTTAATTTTGTGGATGAGTAATATACCTTGAATTCTACATAGTTAAAGCTCTAACCTCAGTCAAAAACATGTTCCTGAATTTGTTGAATAAAGAAGGGGAATTAAAAAAAATATATATATTCTTTAGGCTTATCAAAGTCTTCCCTTGTTTGAAAGCAAATCCCTTCAAAAGCATTGACTATATCTTGCTCTTCTTGTAGTAGTACATTCTATTACTTTCAACATTTTTGAGGCTACTAAATAAATGCTTTCTCATCAGAAATATGAATCACCACAGTGCTTACTTTTGACTATAGAAGAATAGAAATAAGAGCCTCAAAGCTGTCTGCCCAAGTGGTCTGATTCTTTTCTCAGTTACTGGTGGTTGTCTGCTGAATTTCCCAATCTAGAGCCACAGCTTGCAGAACTGAATTCAGTGAGAGATTTACTATTGATTCCTAAGAGGTCTGTTGATGTCTTTAATGAGAAGTAAACCACAAATTGTTCTTTTTCTGAGCTGGGCTAGTCAGGACTGGAAGCTGAAATTACAGCTTCAGTGGAGTCCTATTTCCTGTCCTGTCAGAGGAGAAAAACGTGACCAGGAAAACGAGAGCAGCTTTAATCCCAAATCTCTCTGTTTGTATAGACAGATAATATAACTGATATATAATATAACTAATAATAAATCTAAAAGTTTATCCTCTAGTCCACTTTTAACACAACTAATTACTAGCCCTCTACAGATCTTAATTCTGAAGAAACCAAGCTAAGGTGTAACAGTGTTGTAAGGCAATCCCCTCACACTGCTGTGTTTGCAATAGAGATGTGTCCTTCCTGGTGAACTAGAAATAATTCATGACTGCACACAGTGTTAGAAATTTCAAAGTTCAAGCATATACTTAGCTTAGTTAGAAGCCTGGCAGATAAGGTGAAAGATTTGGAAAATTTTTTTGTTTTATTTAAATGACTGTGAAGTTTTCTTTACTTGAAAGACCAAGCAAGGCCAAACTTGTAGAAAAACATATGGACAGTCACATTCATTGTTGCAGATTTCACATTAACATTTAATAAAGGGGAAAAAATCAGCTAATAGTCTTGCACTTCTCTTCTTCTTCTCTCCTTTATACCATAGATCACACTGAGAAAAGTTAGAGTGAAAGAAAATAAAGGCTGCAAAATTAACTACAGGAAAAAAATGGAATTACGATTACCTGCATTGAAGTTATCCTTCCCTTGTGTATATTAATTATTCTGCAGTCTAATTACACTATCACACATTAATTTCTTCTCTAGACTCCAGACTTAGTCATGCACAGAATGGATGGTGCTTGCTGCCTAAGGATTTTTCAACATTTGGTTCAGTGCACAGCCCCAGGCCTCATATAGATTCAAACCACATTCTGAAAACAAAATTTTTCACTCCCACATGGACTTTTTTACCTACATTGCAATATCAAAGTGCCTAACCAGTATTAATTAAACTAGTTCCTACCACTTTTGTGAGTTAAATGGCCTTTACAGCTTCCTATTTACAAAGGGGAATTGAACCCCAGCAACTTCTGCCCATGGCAAAGAGTGCAGAAAATGTCAGACAAAATGGTTTAAGTCAGGTGATGTCATGAGTTGCTAATTAGAGGATCTGAGGATAGAAAACAACAGCAAATATCTAAGTCAAATTGTGCTCTGTACTCCCTAGTATTTTCCCATCATCTATTGTATTTAATTCCAGCATTCCAGGATATATCAATAGTAAGAACACTTTGGACCTGAATTTCAAGAGTAATTATATAGTGCCTGCTTATAAAGTATTGGAGTAATAGGATCAACGCCTAAAGCTGCTATAGCCTGTTTATTTGTGAGCTGTGATCTCACAAACAGAATGGGGTCATTTTAGGCAAATACTTCAGAGTAACTTCAGGAGACGTTTCCAAGGAAATTTTAGATGCACGGGGACTGAAGGAGCATGCTCATTCTTCAGTGAGTGATGCAGAAAGCTGCACCTTCCATATGCTGAGCATCTCCGCCTCGCTGTGAATTTTCCATGAGAAAATGCTCAGAACACCACTTTCATATTGGGCTTGTGGTGGTGACATCTCTATGCAGATCACAAAGACCCCAAATTGTTGTGCCACAGAGCGTGCTACGTGCTACAACCACAAAAATAACTGAAGAATGTAAAAATCTATCTGACATCTTCTGCCAGGCAGAAACCCATTTCCCTGTATATCTAAAGGTGTGCTAATATAGGTGAGAAGAGACACACTGCTGCCTACTGGAGTTGACACAAGTGATCACAGCTCTTTTTTCAGAAGCAGAATATTTTTAAAACAATTCAGAACGAAGTTCCCAAACCCCCAGGGTTGAGCAGGCACTTCCAGAAGTGAGTACGTGTACAAGAGCTGGTGCAAGTTAGGCTAGTTGTATTTTGAGTGTGACACTCATTTTCAGGTGTCAATTACTGTCACCTTTGCATTCTCATCACCTAAATCGGGTAATATTATTGCACAAGGCTTCTGTGAAGCTTAATATAAAGATAATGCTTTGAAATGGCTGAGGGAAAAGTGCTACATAAATCCTGAAAACTGTAAGATGTTGTTGATGGTTGTATTCTTGTTCCTGGGAAAGAATGATGAGTTTGTTCATTTTCCTTTTATTGTTTATATGTCTCACAATATGTACGAAACACACGTTTTGCCCCTAGAGGATCTTGGATTTTTATTTACTATAAGAAATTTTATTTCTCTATTTTAAAGGAATGGTGCATATATCTACCTGCATGGAAATATATTATTTTACTGAGATGCCTAAAGCCTTTGGTAATTTAAGTTGTAGGGTTAAATTCATGGTGTTATGTGTAAAGTAGCTTTAGTAGCTAAAGTAGCTTAATTATTTGTAAAGAATTCTAGCATTCTCTGCCTTGAATCTAGACAAACAAAATGTAGTTTCCCTGGATTTTAAACTTAAATCTACCTCCACTGTCTTACAGTAAATCTCACGTACCTTATTAATAACACTGCCCTGAATTAGTAGGATAAAAACAGTTGTCCAGCTTATCTCCTGCCCCACAATTGTTAAGTTGTAAAATCAGAACACTTAGGTTAAGATTAATGCCGGCAAAATGCCTACTCCAGAAATTCCCTGGGCTCCAGAAATGTTCTGGGACACATCAGGTCTATAGGATATATTGGACCAAAGACTATAAATAGTTTCCCAAAATATGATTTCAGGGCAGGATTTATGTTTTGCTCAGTTTATGGTTGGTTTCACTTCTGCTAGGCTGGAAGAACAAGGAATAAATGTCCAGGGCACCTCTCCCCAATGTCTGGGTGTTGCAGTTGAATAATATAGAGCATACATACCCTAGCAATCTGCAGGAGTCATGATTAACTCCCCACACCTGGAAAAAGTTACAATTCCTACAATATCCAAATAATGCAGATGGCCTTCTGATGATTGGTTGAAAGAAAGTACTTGAAGATTTCAAGATGAAAATGAAAGATGTCTCAACCATCTCTGCACTCCTTGTCTCCCAAGAGAGATTAACCCCCACTTCAGATCTTTTGTCTAAACTTACTTCTCAGGAAAATTCTTTGGTATCAATGATAACTTGAGGAGATCCTGGCATCTTGCACCTTTGTTTCCTCTTTGGAAGGGTACATTTAACTCCAAAAAATGAACTGGATGACTTTGAACCACCCTTACCAAGAAACAGATGAAAATCATTCCAAGATGAGATGTAATCCAGTCAACAAAGGTTAGAGCCTGCAATTAGGGAAGCTGTTTTCTGGTGACTCTAATACAGCTCCTGTGCATGATTTAGCTCCTTAAAGAGCATTATAGGCTGAGCAGGGCCAGCTCTACCTACACTTAAATCTCTGGATCAGTCTGAACATGAGTCAAAGCTTTGTTCTTAGAACATTAAAGCAATCCTCCACGTGGCACGTTCCAAACTACAAGGAGCTGTGTGCAGTTTTAATTTTTTTCTAGTTCTGTGTTAACTCAGCAGTTCTCAGGTGTATGTGTTTTTGCTGATTATTTCATTACCATACCATGGACTAATAGCATGATCTAAGTGCTGAATATCTAATCCCATAGGGGGATTTGATAATGCAGATGTCAATGGCCTGGCAGAGTATTTATGCTAATGGTTTCCAATAATGGATCAGGGCTCAAATCTTTTGTGTGTGCCAAAGGCTCTCCACATTTTAGGCCACAGCAGCCTGCCTTTATCTTCTTTGATCTGTGTACATCTGATCCCAAATGTGCAGCTTTTATGTGGAAACAGAACAGTTCTTGTTGCTGTGACAATGGAACTCCACAAACAAAACATTTCAAGAAAAGCTTTTATATTTTTATGCATTAAAAAAAAAGCAATAATATAAAAAAAGCCATAACTTCTCTACTGATCAGAAAACAAGATACCTCATCTAGGAAAACCCAGCTGACATTTTAACTGACCAACAGTTTAGCATTTTTATTTCATATGCTATTTTATATGCTATATTTCATGACTACTGAATTTGAATCAGTTATATCTTCTAAAACAACATAAGGATATCAAACCCATATCTGTTTCAAAATACACCCTTTTGGAGCTGCTCCTGTGTTTCATTCTAGGATTATACAGTATATGTAAATGCAGTTGGTTTTTGGTCTTCTAAGTGATTATATTTTGCATGACTTGAACCTGAACTGATTTATCACAGGCTCATTTACCTGCAGCTTTACGAAGAAGCTTTTGGACTACTAAATCCTATTTTTCTAGTACACCAAGGGACCCGACTTGTAGGTGTTCTTGAATTTAATTTTCCTGTTATGATACAAAGGTGTTGCAGAAGAAAAATTGGTATATAACAGAAAAGTCTAGAAACAGTGACCTTTCTCTTGCTATGAAAGCTGAAGTCTGTGACACGTCTCTTTAATCAGCTGAACAGAAAAAGATGAGATATGAACAAGTGGAAAATAGGAAAGACCAAACTGGATTTCCAAAAGCTGGGATATGCACCCAGAAGGCATTGCTGCAAATGAGACTGAGTGCAGAACTAATGTAGGCTGCTAGCAGATTTGCAAAACGTGTGTGCAAATCCTATTTTTGGATTAAATGAGTCATGTTAACTACACACAAGCCAAGTAACTCTCTGAGTACAATAGAAATAACTTAAATGCAAACATGTCTTTCAAAGAATGTTGGGGATAGACATTATTAATTTTGATTTTTTTTAAACAGGCAAATGACCTGCTGGTAGAACTGACACAAGACTAGGTCAGGCTTCTACCAGTCATCTCAGCCACAGCAATTCAGAATTTAAACTGCCATCATCTTCCTCCACCAGAAAGGAAAGAATGAGTTGACATTGCCCAAATAATATTAGTCAGGAGGAAACAACTCTCTCCCACTTGGGAGGTTCAGTGTTCTCTGTCAGGAACCAGCCTCCAGTCCTTCACAGAAGGATCTGCTCCCTGTGTCAGCCCTTCACCCTTTCTATACCTTTCTATTTTGAGCTTGAAATTGCCTAAGAGGTGAAACAAATTACTTCTGGAGGTTACATGTCTTCCTCAAGATTCCTCTCCAGTAGACCCAAAAACTTACATAACCAGCAGAAGGTAAATAGTTCAGGTGCCTACAACAGCTCTATAATTTACTTTCTGATTAAAATATTTCCACTTGGGCATAATAATAATTCATCATGTTTCAATTGCTTTGATATCCTACATTTACAAATGTGCCTCCCTCAGTCATTATCCTCCTGTAGAGAAGAAAACCAGAGGGAAGACAAACAGGTGTGTATTGGGATGGTCATGGGATTCTGGGGCTGAACTGAAGGAGCACAAGGTGGAAACCATCAACTTTACTCCTCAGAAAGACTGATCTGTTGGAATCTGGCTCTATTTTTTTAAGCATGTAACTGATGTAACTGGCCCAGTTTTAAACTCCCTTTCAAATACAGCTGACTAACAGGATTGACTTAGCTTTGTGCTAACTTTCCAACATAAAACAACATGAAACCCATCAAAATTAACTTTAAGACTTCCTGGCAACAAGAAATTGCAAATTCCTTACTGCAAGAGATATTTGGCTTAGCTGCATTCAGAAATGATCACAAATCCTCAGTCTATCAATTTCCTAAACTTACCCCTACTTCCAGTTTTATTCACATCACACTGAGTAATTTTCACTGCCAGCTAACAGAGCCCTGCAGAGTTATGGAGAAGGAGTCACTGAAGTGGTGCAGGGTTTAAAGGAGGCAAGGCAAGTGTGAGAACTGGTGCAAGGAAAAGCAAGTGGCTTTTCCCCTTAGTTATAGTGGGGAGTGGATGTCTCTATGGACCTAAACATCACAGCACAGTGGAGTGTTCCTGGAGCCTTTGGGCGGGTCCTGGTATGGAGCTGTGGCCAGGGTTAGGATTTCTAAGAGTACCTTTGGAAAACACACAGCAGAGGAGGGGTTTGAAGAATGATAAGGGTCAACTGGTACGAGGATTAGGACTGCAGTACCTAGAAGCTGTGTTTAGTGTTCAATATCAGATAAACAAGAAGATTAGAGAGGAGGCCATTGCTGGCAGATATCATCTTATATTTTGCTGTAGGAGAGGATCATGTTCTCTGATATGGTATTAGGAATAAAGATAAGGTACAGGCTAAAGAAACTAGGATTTACAAAACCTGCTCCAAAGCTTCTGTGAGCCACACTCCTCATGCTACCGGCTCTCTTTACTGTGTGTGCTTTATGGTAGCTCAACATTTTTTCTCCAGGAATAATCCTTGCTTGAATCCTGCTCTTTTCATCATAACTCAGTCCTTCGGAGGACTGCATTGGATCACCATATACAGAACGCACTACAACTCCAGAAGCCACAACAACACAGCATTTTATTTCTGTGAATTAGTGTTGATCCATTGTTTAGTATCCATAGCCAACCCTTTGCCAGGATTTGTTGGAAGTTTCCAACAAAAATAAATACTGCTTCTTGCCAATGTTACCACCTCCACATTTCTAACTCTATTTCCAGGATGAAGAGGAAGCTGTTTGTTTGTTCCTCCAAGAGGATTCACAGGCTATTTTAATAAAAGCACAGGTGATGTGTGGTGGGCAAAATATTAGCAATTACAGTTGTCTGTCTGAAATCCCCTGCTCAAGCTACTCACTTTCCACCACAGCATTGCAGAGTCTTTTCTTCAGAGACCACAAGGGTGTTTTATTTTACAGAGAATGGTACAATTCCAAATTCTTATGGTGATTTGCTATAAAATACACAGTGTGTATGTGAGATTTATGTAAGTGAACTGTACCATTCCAATTAAGTGTTGTCTTTGTGGATTTAGGCAAAAGTTTAAAGGTTCATCTTGACCAGCGGGAAGCTTTACCCTCTAGTTGTTTCTTTGTGATTGAATCTCTATTGTATAATCAATCAAGTCTGTCATTTTTTAAAGCATTTTGTAGCCTGTGCTAGAATGTGAGAGTAAGACCAAGAAATATATAGGTGCTGCCATTATATTTCCAGGCTAAAGCCATTAGATGATGGGAACACGAATTACTGGGAAATACATATTTTTCATAAAACAGGCATAAATCAGGTAGGAAAAAAAGGGAATAGGATTAAACAGAGTTTCATACATTTGATATACCAAAGTTACAATTTTCAGTTAGAGTTTTCTCTGCTCCAATTCTGGTAATTCTGTGTTTTGTGGTAATTCTGTGTTTCGTGAAAATTCTGTGTTTTGTGAAATATTGCAGTGAGCAGAAATATTGCAGTGAGCAGAACTTAGCACTGGTTTTCAAAACCTTACTCTGTTTCAGAAAATCACCCATACACATTTGCTAACTGAGCAATACCAAGACATTACATTACAAATCATTAAAAAGCAATTTTACTTTTCCAAAACCCAAGCTATCAACTATGCAAAATCCAAACATGGGAAGAATCAGAGCACTTGGAGATATTTGAACACGTGTGAGAAAACACCTGCAAAAGAGTCCTGTTCATTTATTATTACTGATGTGGCCTTCAATCAGAACATCAGTCAAGGACTCATTCTGTTACAGCATTTACTGTCAAAGAGATAATGCTTACCTATAGCTAATAGCTAGAGATAGCACTGGCATATTTAAATGACTTATATGAGAATTGAGTGCAGCAGCTTAATTTTGTTTATTTATTTATTTTTTTAAATTTGTACAAAGCAATGGATTGCACCAGATCAGAAGTTGAAATAGGGCACAAAATGTATATTAAAAATACCCAGCAGGTGCTGCAAAACGAACCAGCAATTTTGTTCTTTGTCTTGTCCCTGCTTGTCCTTGGCTCAGCTGTGGGGTTCACATCGGTTTTTCCTATACTAACAAATTCCTTGCATTTAGTTCCCCAGTTTCAAAATCTTCTGAAAAGAAAGAAAAAAACCCTCTTCCCTGAATAGGGTTGCCTGATCAGGTGTCCCTTTCCTTTTTTAATTCTTTATAGGGCACACTTGATCAATTCCCAGTGGGATCTGATAACAGCATGTTCAGTTATCCAGCACCTTGCCTCCTTGCCTTTGGAGGACTTCTGTAAAAAATACAGGACAGACTCATTTAAAGATATAAAACTCTTATTTTAGCCCTAAAAACTTATTACTTAAGCACATGCCAAATCATATTATTCCAACATGATTCCAAATACCACCACTCCATGCATTTACACACCCACAGACTGAGAAGTTTGAAAAGGAAAAGGGAAAAATCAGTGTTTCCTATGTAGTTTGTCTCATCTTAACCTGAGGTTTGTAGAACCACTGCTTGCTCTTCCCCGGCATGACCTCTACACTTACAACATCACAGCCAACAAAAATTCAATGTGGTGGCAACGATGGGCAGAGGAAAAGGAAAATTGTTTGTTATTGACAGCTAGAAAAGAACTAGAGCCAAGACTGGAGTAAAATTGGTGTGATGAGGGAAAAGATGCATTATAACCTTTCTGGACAGCTAAATAATGGTCAGGAGGCAATAGCCATATTGCACACTTATTGTTGTAGTCACTGATTTCTCAATATTTAATGTAAATTTTGTAATTAGACTGTCAAAATAAATATAGTCTACCTTCTACTGTGACAAACATTAGTTATAGGACAAGCATCGGGTCTGCTGGTGGTGTGTGCTGTGTGTCAGTAACTGCCCTATGACAGCCCTCAACCAGTCTTACCCTCTTCTGCTCCTAAAGAATTAGTGAATTTGACCTCAGCAATTCAGAGCACACACCCTCCATCCCACCGGACTGAAAGCAGGAGGACATTCAGAGACACAAAGTGCTACCACAGTAACACTGCAGTCCTTGTGCTAAGCTGCCTTCAGCACTGAGACTGCCAGTAGAGCCAACAGCAGAACTGTACAGAAACACTAAAAAGGATGCACAAGAAACCTTTAAGGAACTGACATCTGGATACAGCTACTTGAAAAACACTCACTGCTGTGACTGACATCCGAGCAGAGGAGCTGCCAAAAGTCACCTTTTAAGCAGCCAGGCTTAGAGATTCTGTCACTCAACTGGACATCAAGGGATGGCAAATAATCACCTGCCCCATTTGTCAGCTGGAGGGAGAGCAGGGCTTTCTGAAGGTCTTGGCCCCATGCTCACATTGGTGCTGTGGCAGAGCACATCCAGCCTGCTTCCTGCTGTTGCCAGGGAAAGCTGGGGGAACAGTTGTGGGCAGGGCTGGACATGTCCCCCACCGGCAGCACCAGGCTGCCCAATGCCCAAGGCTGACCCTCATCTCAGTTTTTACTTTCCCCTCACCTCATTTTCCCTCTCGTGACAGCAGCAGTGCAACACAGGGCTAGCTCCTGGCCTTGTGATAGAGCAAAATTCCAGAAGCATAAAGCTGGCTCTGGGAAGATTACAAAGGGCTCAGAGATGGCCATGATGGCTGTAATAAAGAGCTGCAGGAGAAAAACAAAGCAGGTGCCATGATTCAAGATGTTATTTTCTGTATATTGATATTGATTGTATATTGATTAGTTTCCTTCACAGTTTGCTGACGCCTGTCTTGTTTGTACACACTCATTTTGGGTTATCCACATAGCTCACTAGGTTATATGAAAACTATGAAAAACTAGAGGCTAGTTTAAAAATGCCCCTTAGAAAATATAGTTGAATATATATTTTTACTATCTTTCTGTACTATTGAAATTTTTAAGAGGCAGTGGTTCTAATTCTTTGGAGCCAGCATGATTTTTTTGCCTATGCACTAGAAGCAAGATGACAGTTTCCGGGAAGAAATAAACATATATTCCTAGAGTTCTACATTAAATTGATTAATACTGCAGATGTTCACATAAAAAATGTAGGTTTAATATACTCTGGTTAACAAACAAAGAAAGAAGTTTCTGCTGTGACATGAAATAAATACATGCACAACCCAAAACTTTATTTTGAGTGGTGAATGGAACAGAGGAGTTGATTCTATGATGGTCATTATATGGGCTTGGAGAGACCAACTTGATCCGTGTCCTGACAGGTGCACAAGTGGCTAAAATTTATGTTTGGAGAAAGCTGTATAACTATGGGGAAGGATAATACCTATAACCATACATGGCAGATTTATTATATTTCCTTGTATTCCCTAACTTTGAAAGTTAAGAGTCGAGCAATGACTTTACGAACATAGCACTAAATGATCCATAAATAAACTGCACTTATATCAGAATGTATGGTTCTCCACATCCACAGCTGAAAGTCAAAGCTGTGCATCAAACAGGAGGGATGTTTCCTACTGGCATTTATTGCACTGCTCTCGAGCCCCATTATTCCTAGGAAGCACTTTGCCATCCTCAGTGTCTGCATGGAAAACATGTTATCAAGAAATAAGGGGACAGAGAAACAGCAGAAACTGTAAATATTGAGGTAGGCCCAAAGCAAGAGGCAGGTGACAGAGGGGTGTGACAAGCTTCACGCTTTGATTGAATGTTAGTTCTGAATTTCTAAGACTTTTATGGAAAGAGTCTCAAAATACTTCAAGGCCTAGAACAGACCTGCAGATACCCTGCTTGTCTTCTGTTAAAAACAATTAAAGCAATGTTCTCTTCTGGCATAATTAATTTTTACTTCTGCAAATAAAGTTCCTTGCATCGTAACCCTTCTTGGCACTGATCTCCCATTCTTCTCTTTTCCTAATGCTTTTTGTGGGCTTGCACTTCCTTTTTTTCCCACCCTCTGTAGCCTGCAAGTTCCCCATGCCCTGAAAAGTCATTTTCTGTACAGCTGTGCTTTCCAGCCCTGTCTTCCACAGCTTGATGGTTCCTGGCACTTCCTTTCTTAATTTTCTACTCTTGGCTTTGAGAGCTTTGTAAAAAGCCCAGCTCTGAGCAGAGCTTGAAACTTGATTGTACAATATTTGCCCAACTGTTTAATTCCTTCCCCAAAGCTGTTTTGGTAGCTAGGAGAAACATCTAGGCTCTAAGATGAGAAGTGGCCATGAGTTTATCGAATTGTCTTGTCCCACAATCATTCTTTCTGTGATTTAACTGTCCTTCAAACACCCTTTCTCCCCCATTTCCAGAATTGTATTTGTGATTTTGTTTCCCCAAAATGTCTCTTCTTCATCCTCACTTTTTCCTAGCCTTAAATGCTTAGAATTCATTGTGAGAGTCTTGACCAACTGTCCTTAAAGCCAGCAGGAATTTCTGTCACCTCAAAGAGAAGTCATATCTTACAATAGCCCCTGTATATTCCTTTATATTCTTCAGAGAAATAGGACAATTAGGTCACCTTACTTTCCCCCACAAGGACAAGGAATTTTGTCATCAATTTCTGATTTAAAAACCTAAAACATGCCCTGAATTGCAAAGTATTTCTCATCCAGGTAGTCTCATTGCACATGATTTAGAAGAACCCACATGAGAAGAGCATGACCAAGGGCGTGTTTTGAACCTTTTTAACTGCTCCTAAAACACAACAGTATAAAACCAACAAAAGTGAAGAAAGTAGAGGAGCAGAGATGAAAAAATTTTGTTTCTGTTATTCAACTAGCAAAGGAGTTTTAACTGGCATAAACAGGAGGAGACAACTTTTAGGATGGCAAAGATGTGCTGTAGTCATAGTGAATTAAACTGGATGTGCAGTTATACATCCAGCAGGGATTTAAAAAAACGAACAAACTAATACATTTTACAGATATTTGAGAAGAGACAATCATTAAAAGGGAAGAGTTCAGTTCAGTTTCTGAGCTGGTGTGACAGGGCTGGTGAAGTATGCTAACCAAGAATAAAAATAGAAAAGTTATAAGCACATAAATGAATCAAGAGTCTCTTAAAACACATGCCCTACAGCCCTTGCTTCCAGCAGTTTTGACACATTTGTCCATCAGTATGTGAATCAAGCAGATTAGCTTGAGAAAATTTGCCTTGGAGTGAAGAAAAACATAAAACAAAAGAAAAAAAAAAGAAAAAGAAAAATTGTCTTTGGAGCAACTTTCATTTCTTGCTATCAGAGCACTGAAAAAATGTTTTACATACAATTTGCCAGGCTTACCAATATTATTCCCATGTTGAAGTTTCTCCAATTGTCTGTCACATTTGACTGCAGGAAAGTAATAATGCTCTCATGATGAAAAAGAGCAGGAAAAAACCTAACTGGCATTTTGTATGCCAGGAGTAAAGATCCTCATTGCTTGAGAAGAAACATGGTAAGTGCGTGCTAAAGAAACTTCTTCCTGTAATGAAAATGTTACTAAAATATTATTTAGGCTTTTCAGAGTGCAAAAAAGGCCCATTTCACAGAACACCTAACCACATGAGCAGGAGGGGTGGACCACATCACCCACTATGGGTCCCTTCCAACCTTCCCCATTTGTGACATTGATAAATTAAAAGGAATTTTTCACCATATCTCATCGACCTTTTATCTCATATTGGTCAATATGATAAAACTAAACACAGATTATTCTTCTCATGCCTCCCTAATAGCAGATGTTTTGAGTGTAACAAGGAGTAATAACTCATGTTGCACTTTACAAAACCCAAACCAAAACACAACTCCCTAATAGGATTGACAAAAAATTAATCTCCTAAAAACAAAAACAATCTTAAGATACAGAAATTAATTATAGAAGAATTAATATTATTACAGCAGCTAGAGTTTCCTGCATTACTAATCTTTCTGGCTCAGTTCAGCTGCTCTTACATTGCACCTCAAATACTCCATTTGGACTTTCACTGGGCATGAGGCATGGCACCTCTCATCTGGAGTACATGGAAAATAAAAAGACATTGAAGAAAAAGAGCAAGAGACACAGATGGACAAATATATAGCAGTGATACAGCATTGACTTTGTGAACTGTAAAATCTTTTTTAAAAATCCCCACTTACTAATTTATGGTAGTTCTATACGTTAAAATATAGATAAGTACACATGCACATAAAATATATTATTCTCTGATATTTTATTCATTTATTATACTGAGATGAGTTGTCAAAATATCTTGCCACAGATCAGGCAAAACATCCCACAGTCTAATAAAAACAATGGCAAAGACATTTGGTAACAGAACTGAAGTGTTTGTCATCTGTGCTTGCCAAAAGCAAATCCCACACCAGCTAATGGCAGACAAACAACCTTCTCTTCCACAGTGTTCTGGCAGCTGCCAAAAATCAAAATTGGACAGATCTTATGGGGAAAAAAATTTGGGGAGTTCAAGACAAATTTGAGGCATATGGTCACTGTAGTACATATAGTTATCTATTATTCACCGTTTGACAGGAAAATATTATTTTCTATCTTTTATATTCTAGTTTTCCCTTACCAATGCCTCTTATTGAAATTTTGAGGTCAAATGTGACCATTGCTCACTGCAGGGTGGAGATTTTTTTTAATGATTAGGCCCTAATCCAGCTCCAATTAAAGTCAGTGAAAAGACTCTAATAGCTACATTGAACTAGGCACAGTGCCAGCACTTCCAGACTTTGCAAAAGCCCCAAACAAAGGTGTTTATTGTACTGCAGATCCCACATTTGCTAAACCAGCTATCTACACCCAGTGAAGCGGTAGCCAGATTTTTACACACTTCTGTAACCTTTCTGACAAGCCCTGGCTGGCAAGAACAATGGCCAGGTTCACTGGAAAACTACTGAAAATTATATGAAAGGAAACATAAACCCACATTTCAAGCCTTAATGAATATGAATTATATCACTTGGATTCTTTGTAAGGAGTGCTTGTGGATCTCCATTTGCAAGCACTTGGTTAAAGTGATTTGCAGAACATTATTGGGAAGCAGAGAAGAAAGGGAAACTGGGTAAGAACAAAACTTGGGAAACCAAATAACCCGAGACATGCAAGACCATCCCACCTCAGGATAAAGGGGCAAGAGCATAAGTAGCCAGCCATTAACCATCCTCAGCAGCACCTTACCCACCCACTAGTGCCCAGATAGGGATGAAACCAGCTCATGGACAGAAGGATCTGTTCTCCCAAGGGCAGGGAGCAGCAGGGATCCAGCTTTGGGAATGCTTCTGCCCACCACGAATTAACAGGGTATAAAAGGTGTTGGCCAGCAGTGCTGTCCTGTGGTGCTGTCAGTGCTCTCTACTCTGCTGTGCTGCAAACAGCGGGTGGTCTCTGGGTGAGCACAGTGCTCTAAGGACTGAAGAAATTTGGACACTAATTCCTGATTTGGCATCAGGTCAAATGCTTCTGGGATGCACATAATCTAACAGTCATGCCACTTTGTCTTCTTGGAATGATTAATTACAAGGCAGAGGTTGTATCCCACTGGGTGGGTGCAGATCAGTAGAATAGGAACCTGCTCTTGCTCAGCTGAGACCTTGCTGCTTTAACTTTATAAATAAACAAATAAAATAATCTGCATCTTTCTAAGTATTAGAGTTCTTATAAAACTGCAGGCCCCAAAAGGGTCTTCTGGTTTCTAATGGTTAATTGAGGTTATATACAGGGTCATTCCTCCAGAACAGATTGTTCCTACAGCCTCTGTTTGTTAACAGACTGAAAGGCGTAAAAAGAAACTTAGTTGGAGTTTTATGTTTTGATTCCGCTGTGTTTTTTTTTTCTTTTTCCCCAGAAAAAAAACCCAAAAACCCCCAACACTGAATTTCTTTGTGAATCTCTCGAATAAATTACTGCAGCACTTTAAATGTAGAGAGCAGAACTTTTTGTATGCGATGCCAACTGCTCTACAAAGTTTTAGAAGAGTAGGTGCTATATTGAGTCCACAGCACAGCGTTTGTTGTGCGTTTGCCAGGTCCAATTAAGCAAAATTTATCAAGGCTGGCAACAATCAGCTTGTTTCATCTGCTCCTTGAAAGGCCTGATCCATATTTTCTGTGAGAGAATTAATGGTTGGTCTGACTTAGAATACTGATCACCACTTCAGGAAAACAGTTAAAGACAGAGAAAGCTGAAGGGACCAGAACAGTCTGTGGAGTTTATTATTCTATATGCAAAATATTTCTGATAATACTCTTTTAGTTTTGTACAGGCAAAACATGATTAATTATCAGGCAACAACAAAAAACCATCATGCAGGACATGAAAATGGAGGAACATTCCTCTTTCTTGTTATCTGGAATCTGAGGTTTATCATCTTACTGGAAATCTATAACTAAATCATCATAACATCGGTTCTGCAGCACATATATGGTCTGACAGATGTTTCACTTGCTTTCAATCCAGCCTTTTTGTCCATCCACAGGGTTTTGTTGATGGCTTTAAGAGAATGTTTAAGAGCCCACAGAGAGTTGTGGTGCTAGGCCAGCAGAGTACAGATTGGTACAGCAGTGTCAGAATGATCACGGTGTAAGTTACTCCTCATACTGACAATTTCAGGATAGCCCACTCTACAAAAAACATTTCATGCCAGAGTGTAGAATAATGGAAAGATATTGTGCTGCAAAAAATTCTGTGACAAGCTCTCATCATTGTAAAACAATATAAAACTTGTGCTCTGTTATTCAAGCCACATAGTCTTCCAAAACCACTGACAGACACTGTTTTTACCTGTCACCTCGCCCTTGGATTATATTGTCTGCCACTAATACGGCTCGGTCCTTTAAATGGGAAACTGTAGGGCATTCATCTGACAGCCTGGAGAGGTTGATTTCTTCTGCCATTGCTCATGCAGAGGCCATCTGGGGACACTTCACTTGCTGTTCTGCCTTTAGGGAGAGCTCACTGATCGTCTGAAAGCAGATGGAAGTGTGTTGTCTCTTCTAAGAGACATTTTTTGTGTTCTTAAGATGCTTGCTAGCAGCTTGATTTCCATCATTAGTACTTCTCCAAAACAAAGACTGCAACTGATGTGACATAGTGAACATTCCCTTAAATCAATGCTGGGTGTACTGAGAGAATTTACCTAGCTTCGTTATCTAAAAATCTAATTAAGCATTTTGGGGCTGGGGAGGGGGAGATGGGGGAACAGACAGCAGTGATTTACAGTAGGGCGACTTTGTTTATCTCTCAAAAAACAATCTCTGAAAGAAAACAAAGTCTGATGGACAAAAAGACCTAACTGGTCCTTTGAACTTCGCTGAAGTTGTTTTTGGATTGCTGCTTCATAGCTCACAGAAAGGCCATAATAAAATTACTTGTCGAGATACCTGGGAGGACACAGCAGAGAGCATTTTTTTCCCCAAGTGAAATAAATGTAATTAATTTGGTATTTTATTCTACTCATGACTCAAAGAAACAGCTTGAGATCATTTCTAATACCAGGCTGCGGCCTCCCTTCTTCACAATTTATGACAGTAAATCAGAATGTACAGTTCCCTTCCCCATCAGTTCTCCTTCCCTGTTGGAGACCTAATTTTGGAATTTCTATTCAATGAGCATATTTAAGGTAAAGAATGGCCAACCACCCAAAAAAGGTCCAGGTCTATTCTTCCCACCCAAGTAAATTTGACTCGGGAGAACTGTTGTCTGATTGTTCCTTACTACCCTAGATCTAGTAGACTCACTGAAATCCTCAAAATTAATCTTAATTCAGACTCTGATGTGACCAAATTTTAGATGCCTGGATTTAGATGTATCTTAACTAAACCATTATGTATGACCCACATCATTTATAAAGACAAAATGGACACACCCAAGGCAAAATTGGACTTCTTTTGTCTTAGGAACTTTTGTTTATTAATTTCCCATTAATTTCCTGCTCAGCCACACCCATTGCCAACAAAAAGTGTTGTTATAATTTCTCTTTTTCCTCCTTGTTTTTAACTTAATAACCTTCCTGATCTATGTAATGATTATTTTTCCCCTTTTACTTTACTCTGAGATAACTAACAAATCCCCAGCATTTGCTTTCAGACAACTTCATTTCCTATCCACTGAGCCTACTTAATCATATAGTCTGTTCTCAGTGACAGACTGTAATAATTGCATAATATTAACTGGAAAATACTGAAGCAACTGCAAAAATGCCTTTTTATTAATAAAGTGAATAATAATGTATGTAATTTAGGTTGGATGTGCTGTATTTGTGTCAAGTAAGCATTTTTCTTGCTTGCCCTTGAAGGGAACTGCATATGAAACAACAGAGCCTCAATTTTATAATAGATAAGAGTTGGGAATCTTCCTGCTTCCCCATATCAGGCAGTGAATAGGGCACTCTTGGGTGCTATTCTGAAAATACTCATTGAAGTTATTAGGCACATTCATTGTGGCTATCGGTGTTCATTTGTTACAAAAAAAAAAGAGATAATACAGGCTCTGTCAGAGCATAAAATCTGTGTGAAGAATGCACAGCAGCCGCTACTTGTAGCTGGAAACAGAGAGCAAGTTATTGGTATTGTTAGCCCCTCCAGAAGCACATTGTAGTGTTCTCTGAACAGAGGAAACAAATGGCAGTGTGAATGACACATTCACCATTATACACTCTCCATAATAATCTCTATTCCTATTTTTCAGGACAGCTGGAGGATGTCCTATCACTATTAAACTGAGAGAATAAAGACCCAACATCACATAATTTCTTGCTCTTTCTGCTGAGCATGGTCTCTTCTGTGTCCTTCTTTTGTGCCATAAAAAACCACAGCGTTTGATGTCTCTACCTGCCTAATTCTTAATTTCATGGTTAATCTTTCTATCATAATCATCTATCAAAATATAAAAATGGTTTAACTGAGTTAAAAGTGTCATGAATGGAAAATAGGATTCTCACAACGCTCACAGTTGCTCAGCTGCTTCTACTGTGTAATATGTGGTTATTGCACCCACATTCATGTTGAAAGCAAGGGACTGGTTTTGTGTAAATCTGCTTCAGTGCACTGAGAGTTCAGTTTCAATGTTAAGCTCAGCATACCCCTTAGGGATGTGTTATGCTGTCCTGAGCACTCAGATTTCAGTGTTTAAGTACAAAGTGGCTACAGACTCTCTGCACTGGAGAGAAAGGAAAGTATCTTTTCAAAAATATTGGTCCCTTGCTCACATGCCTAGATTTTTGTCCAGCCTTATATCTGCAGCATTGATACACAGTACATGGCATAATGCGACTTTTTTTCTGGAGAGTTTACTAAGTAAGCCAAACACCAATCAAGAGATATCAAAAAGATAATTTCTGTGTGACTATTATGTTACTGGTTGGGTTTTGTTTGTTGTTTTGGGATTTTTTTCCTTAAAAAAACAACAGCAATCACCTTCTTTAGCCTCTCTAAGATCAAAGCAGTTGCCATCAAGGACAAAATGTATCCCTTGGGAAAAGAAGAAATCAAGATTTAGTTGAAAGACAGACCTCTCCTGGGTTCTTGGCTTAAGGTAATGGACACCTTGGATAGTTTAAGATTACGACTTTAGTGTTTCAGTTTTGTCACCACTAAAACAACAACAGCAAGCTTTGTGTGTGGTACAATACCTGAGAGGCCTCAACACTAACTCAAGGATTCCTAAAGGCAGGGATACTCCTAATACAGCCAGAGGGACACAGCTCTGTCTACTGAACACTTGCATTAAATCTTGTCTTGAATTTCCTCAAAGCCTGAAGTCTTAAACTACTGGCTTTGAGCTTTGTCTCCTGCTTGTATAGAGAGAAAAATAGAGATTTATATCTCCACCCCAAGAGCTCACAAGAATTATTATTTACACAGCATTTCTTAGATACCAAGAGTTGCATACTGTTATTTTTGTATTCTTCTGTACTCTGCTCAAAAAGTATTGTACTCTGCCAGCACAGTATATTTGCTAATTCCTTTAATAAATGTCCTTAGAAGATAAGCAAGGGCAGAATAGGAGAAAAAACAGGGCCTGCAATTAGTGCAGGCTGAATGTTTTACTGTGCTTTTTAAACCCCTTGAGTTGCCAATGTAGTTACAGCACTTAATTTTACAATACTCTAATCTCTAATAAAAACGTTTAATCTACAGCTTTATTCTCCTTTTGAAAAGACATTTTTGTGGGTCACAGAAGCAAAGTATTTATGTTGTCAAATGGCACATTTAATGGCTAAAAGACTCAAACATATATAATGCGTTAGCTCTCCATAAAACGTCTTCTGAAATATCATAGAGGTATTCTTTTCATTTCTGGAAAAATCAGTAAATGTTGACTACTATTTAAGTTTGTAACTTTTGGCTTCCCTACAACAACAAATTTTAGAAAGAAAGAAATCTTGCAGCCAAGAGATAGTTTTTAAGATCACTTTTTAATTTTACTCATCACAGCCATTTTGAATTTGAATGCTTTTAAACACAGCAGAGCTACCTTTTCTGCTTGTGTTTGCAAGGCAGGATACAATGCACAAGACACTGTGTAAAACTGGGACTTTAAGTAACCAAAACAACAATTAATCAGATTTAAAGTTGTCTTTGCACAGAATCACTTATTTATTCTCTTTCTAACTTTGGCTTTTTTCATCTTTCCTGTTTCTCACCTTTCTTCCTATCGTATAATCTTTTTCTTTGCCTGCTTAGCAACTTCTTTTCCTTTCCTCTCCCAAAATACACACTGAGATTATTTTATTTAGCCTTAAAAAAAAAAAGGACCATTTCAGTTAAAAAAAGGTGCCAGAGTCTTCCATTCTGTCTCTCTACAAAGAAACTTATTCCCTGTTCCAGAATAAGACACTTTAATTTCTAGACACTACTTTTTGAGGGCAGATGGGGACAACGGAGCAGGAAAAAAAAATTAAGCAACATCAAACCTTGAGTTTTATTTTGATCTTTTTTATCTTCTATTAAAGTAAGTTATGCCCTAAACTGAGCTTGTTTTGTTAATATGTCTTCCCAAAACATCAGGAGGAGTTTTCTAGACTTTTTTTTTTTGTTTTTTTTTTTTTTTTTTTTTGTTTTTTTTTTTTTTTTTTTTTTGTTTTTGTTTTTGTTTTTGTTTTGTTGTTGTTGTGCAAAGGATCTGTGCCTGCTCATGGCTTCTTGCCTCATGCAGCCACATTTCCCACCACCCCAGAGCTCAACCTGCTGCTCCCACTGCACTGAATGTATTCCTCAGCAACACACTGGTGATCTAACCACTCCAGTGTCAGCATCATAGTAAAAATAAAGTAGTGACACAAATTTAACAACCTTAGTGCATGAAGGCTGCAGAAGGACGCAAAAGTGAAGCTATTTTAGGTTTATCACTACAGTGAGCCTAAAAATCAGTTGAGGAGAGAGGAGTAAGTCATTATAATGGCTATATTCTCAGTGAAATAACATCCAGGTCAGAAATGCAAGGAGTTCACTAGGCAAAGATGTGATTATTACTGAGTTAATGAGTAGGTATGATTGCACAGGAACATACTCTTCTTCCAGTTTTTTCAGGGAAAATTGCCTATTAGAAATCTTTCACCCTTTCAGTGACTGATGCTCTGCAATGTTTAATCAGCTTAATATCTGTCCCTACTCCTCCTGACCCCTGTAATGAATTCAGTCCTAAAGCTGCTCCAGCTGAAAGGGGGACCTATAATTTGCAAAGCACCACCTACATCCCAGTCTAAACAGATGACAAAAGGTTAAAAGGAAGAGACTATTTCATCCTCATTCAACAGATGGAGACCCATGGCCCAAAATGTGTGGGTCATTTTCTCAAGTCGCTGCTGGAGCAGTTATTGAATCACATCTCATATATCTCACTTCAAAGACTCTTAATCACAAGGATTCCTTTGTTGAGGACTCCTGCTAAACGAAATAAAAATAGTTTTGCAAGGAAATCTTGTGCAATGGTCAAGGAAATCTAATTGCCAGCAATTATATTCTGATAGGAAACAGCAGTGTTTGCTGAGGCAAATCTGCTGTGATACCACAATTGAGGATTACACAGCACCTGGGAAAGGAAGGCTCCTTGGCACGGGGAGAATTCCAGGGGACAGGAATGAGGGCAGTCTCTCCAGAGCATGACTCAGACAAATACAACTGAATCACAGCTATGACACTGTGCTTTCTTGAAGGCTACATAAAATCGTTGTAGGCACCATTCCTCTGTCGTTAATATTAGGACAGTGCCTGCTAAAAGCATTTCAATATTAAGACAAAATAATGTCTTCTGCTAGGCAGACTAACGATTTGGCAGGAGCCAAAAGTTAAAGTAGCAGCAGCGCAGTAGAGCACTCTGAGGACTGAGAAATAAAAATACTCATACAAATACATCTGCTTTGATTTGCTAATGATAGCTCTCAGCTAGACTACAGCATTTGAATGCCTGATAGCCACTGCAAAGTGACAGTAGCTATAAAGCAAATCACAAAGACACAGCTATTCGGAGTGACAATAATTACATAACTGGAAATTATTTACTTTTATGCATTTAAAAGGAAACAACTTAAATAGGCCTCAGATTTGGCACAATCTTCAGAAACACAGCCCAGAGCAATAAAAGACAAAATGTAGAAAACAACTAGGCATGAGGCAGGAAAACCAGAGAAGAGAGAAAACTTAAAAAATCCCCCTCTCTATTTACACTTGAGAAATTCTCCCCAAATATCTGTGTGTTGACAGTGTTTATAAGATGTTGTGCAGATCCAGCGTGCAAGATTTTTAATGTATCCTTATGTTGAACAGTTTTATACATTGTGACTGTGTTGATTAAATGAGAATTTTAAAATATTTTTCAAAACATAAACAATGTTTATAGTAATGTTTTATGCAGCATTCAATACTACATCATTATGTCTTAGCTAAAATTAATCTTCAGATAAAAATTAAACTTTTTTTTGTACAAACAAATTGTTGGTTGTTCCTGCTCTAACTTCTATTTTGATGCCCTGAAATTCCATGGACCCAAATTTTTCAGCTTATTATTCCATAGGAGTACAACATGGAAGAAAAGGGAAAATACTGTTTGTTGTTACCAGATTTACCTGAATTTTTTGGAACACGCTGAATATTAATCTATTTTAAATAGTAACTCAAATTAATGCCTTACTGAAAAGCATGAATTTCTAATTTAATATCAATACATGGTTTTTTTGCAAACCACGTAAATATTAAACTTGGGAGCAGAACACACCAAAAAGAAATGAACAAATAATTTAGAAAATGTTTGTAAATCCATATCTTTCAATTATTGTGTTGTCCATGGAGTCCACTTTAAAGTACAAACCTGTGGGCTTAATGCACTGATATGAAAATAATGGGAGACTAATTTTTAAAAAAATATCAGCGCATTCTTTGTCAAATTTGGAAGACAGTAGGATTTTATATGAGTGCTTCAGAGCAAACTATGTTCATCACAAATCAAATTCAAGGATTGACAGGATGCAATATTATGCAGACAAGTCATGTAAATTCCCCACCACACAAATATTAAAGGACAGCATGTGATTTAAAATCAAGATTTAAATCATTCTCCATGAGTATCTTTCAGAAAAAAATTGAATTGATAGCTATTACCATAACCTTGACACTCAGCTCATCTGAAAAGGAATGACTTGTGTCATAGCTGAAATTTAGGAAGCTCTTTTTTAATTTATTTCATTCGCTGTTTTAAGGCTGAAGCTTCTCCCACCTATGAAAAGCATTAGGACGCCAAAGCTGAATATGAACAAACCAAAGTGAAGCACCATGTATACCAATTGCTAGCAAAGTTTTAGGACACCTTTTGATAATTATTGTGGATTTATGCCTAAGTAAATCATACAGAAAACAACCTGAGAAGTGGGGAGCTTTTTTTTCCTGATATGTAAGTTCCTATTTCTTTATATAATATAGTAGATTTATGTTTAAAATAGTGTGTTAGACAAAAGACTGTATTTTGTTCTTTTTCATGCTGATGAGATCATTGCAATTAATTTGATGTGCTGTTTCTTAAACAGTGGTGCTATCTGTCCTTTCCCCCTTACAGATCAACCTCAAATCAACAACAGCTATTGTTGTTATAATTTTCATGTCTAAAAAATTGATTAGAAACTTTTGGTGGATATAAAATATATTTGTTATTTCTTACTTTTTGTAGTGTATGAAGACAGGCCTACATGAATTATGACAAACAATGAGGGTTGTGCAGGAATGTCAGCTGAATGAGGATGGTTTTAGAGGCAGATTTTGTGGTTACTTTGGCTGGAAGAATAAACAGCATTGTAAAATAACTCTGAGGGCCTTCCAAAATATACAAAAAATAGTTTCTTTTAAAAAACCCCTCAACTATATTGGCAAGGAAATAGAATATTTCAGTGAACATATGTATTACGCAGGTAACTCCTGCCAAGCGTTTTCTAACAAATTTGAGGCAAACTGTTCAGCACACCAGCTTTTTTTGCCAGCCACTTTCAAAAAAGAATTAGATTATCTAATTTTAGGCATCAATTTCACTGTACTTTACTGCTCTATCAGTTACTTGTACCCAGAATAATTCTATACAGAATAGCAGAGCAGAATTGTTCAGGATACATATAATGAGTCTGCCCACACATCTGTGTTTGCAAATTGGCTTGTCAGCACTCTTCAATCCCAAGTCAGACCCAGTTATACCTATTACAAAACCTATAACTTTAGTTTCACAGTTCTTGAGATGGTGCTGTCTATCTAAAGACAATTTTCAGTATATTTATAGTAATTTCATCAGTGAAGTATCACTAGCAGCCCTACAGACAGTAGCCATTGGGCAAAATACAAATGTTCCACATCCCATCTTATCCATCAGCTTACATTAATTTTCTTTGTATCACAGAAAGTTATCACTGTAGGTTTAGCTCCAGGAAAATAGTTGTTCTTATAGTAGCTCTTTAAAAAAGTGTAAAGTATTTCTGTATAAAGCCGATGAAGTAACAAGGAAAAACAGAATAGCTTTTTATTCCTCAATGTTATATTGATTTTGTGAGAGAGCAATCAGATACATCTTCATTCATGTAAAATTTTCCAAAATATACCAAAATTGATTGAAATAGGAAATATTAAAATGTGTGTTACCCTCAATACCATGTCACACAGTTATTCAACTTTCTGCCAAAAACATTCCTGTATACAACCAATTTTTGAGATGATTTTAGGAACAGAAGCTCTAACCGTGCAGAAGAGTTTTGTGTCAATCTGATCATTGACAATCTTGACATTTTCTGTCAAGAACAGCAGAACTTATTAAAAAAAAACCAAACAAACAAAAACCAAAACCAGTTTAATAAAGGAAGTGCTTCATTTGGAGGGGTGGAATTGGAAGTAGAACTGGAGAAGAGCTATTGGGGTGTGGGAGGTCCTGTCAGAAGGGTTATAGCAAAGCAGCTACTGGATTTTGGGCTGTTTGTGTTTTTTTTAATTAATGTTAGTCCAAATGCAAATGATGTCTGAGAATATTTTGGGTTAGACATGTTATTCTTCCTGCTTGGGGAAATCAGCCAGCAGTGCATTCCTCTACTCTGTTTTAGAAGTCTAGGGCACTTCTGCTTGCGGCAAAAGGGAACAGTCAGATAATTCCTGATGTAAAACTGACTGAAAAATATGGTTCATTATAAAGTTTAGGATAATGACCTCTTAATTAGGGGGGTGAAAGAGTGAATGCAGTACAGTGATTGCATCTAGTACCACTTAGTATTATGGGACAAGGGCTGATGATACGAGAGAACCCATGCCATATTTCCCTGGAAAACGCAGAGATTCTCATATTAAATAAATATGAGATGCCATAAAGAAATTAGAGAAGACAATAAATTTACCAGGATACAGTTGGAGTGAATCAGAAAGACATGGGGAAGAGAACTAGAATGCTTTTAAGATGTCTGAGTTTGACATAAACATGATTTACATTAGAATAAAATGGAGATAGCTTCTCTCAAGCAGAAATGATCCTTCTGATCATATGAGTTATGATCATCTAGGCAGGGACATAAGGGAAACAGAGTATGTTTATCAACAAGTGAGTTCTTGGTGACTAATCACAACAAACAAGACTTCAAACAGGTAAATATATCACTACACTACAACACCTCTGGGGATCTCTCAAAATAGACAGGAGTAAAGGCGAAGTTTTCAAGAAAATCAAATGTGAACAAACAATTGTTAGTTTGGAAATATAATTTAATCTCAAAAAGGTTTATTCATATAACTAATCCTACTTTCAATTAAATTTATTTTGGATTTCTTCTGTATTTAGGTCTTGAAATGAAATTGCATTTTGAATTATTGTTGGTGAGCAAAGATCGACAAACTAAAGCGGCTTTGATTCACAGCCCAGAGGTGCTGTAAAGGCAGAAGGGAAGACAAAAACAAGATTAAGGTTCTGCTTCAACCTCCTGTTCAGTGTTCAGAACACCATGATGTCACCTGCCTTATGAACAGTGGAGACCCATTCACCACTTTGACAGCAGTGCTAGAAAAAGTACTCTGTATGGGAGCCCTTGGGAACTGAGAAATTGAAAAGCTGATGAAAGATATTAATATATTTTATATGGCCTTTGGTAACCTTAAGGACAGGAAATATATTCTTCTTGTTATTATTTGGTATGTGACTGTTCATAATAAGTGAGCATACAACATTTTGATGGCTACAGTTCCAAAGATTTGGTTACTGACTGAAATTCAATGACAAAGGATTGACTTGCTGGGATATCATCTCTTGAAATGATTACATTTCTTCCTCCCTAAAAACAAACACATTTAGGAACTTTTAAGTCTTTAGTTTAAAATAAAGATTTGTTTATTCTTGTCCTGTTAAAGATGAAAATTCCTGTCTCTCAAGTACCAGCAAGCAGAAGAAATCGAGATGATTTTCTGAATATTAGGATTTTTTCACTCCTCCCTGGGTTAGCCTTCTGGCTCACAAGGTCAAAGTAAGTCAAATTGCAATATTCTAACCCCACAGAAGAATAAGAATTAATTACATCAGATAGACAATTTCTTAGAAGCACTTGTTTGATATTTTAGGGGAAGATGGTTTCTGCTTGCACAAATGAAAGCAGAAGCAATCCTTAATTGCCCATGAGCAGATGAAATAAAGGCCACAGGTTTCTAGTTTGTGAAGGCAACCAACAATTAGAGTAATTGCTTTTAATATATTCCTACCATAAAAGTTCTGAGCCTGGATTACTGCTGGCCTTGCCCCAAACACTAGTGGAGACTTTTCAGCTGTACATCCTGTATGTAATCAAATCACATGGACAGGTTCTGTGAGCACTCACTATTCCTTGTTTGCTTTCTGGGCAGACAAACAGCAGCAGAAAGAGATGGTGAGGTCAGAGTTCATGCATTTTCTTCCCCCTTTAGGAGCAGGCAAAGCAGCAGAGGTATGCCAGGGTGTATGTGTCCAGCTTACTGATCAGTTCAGAGTGACTTTCACAGCAATACAGAGCATGGCCTGGGGCCAGGGGCTGTACCCCAGGTTTCTTGGGGGTAACTTTTGTCCCCAGTGCTGTACTGCATAAAGAGTGAAACTTCATCTCTAGTTCCTTCTCTCCGTGTCCCTAAATGGATATATTTGGAAGCACAGCAAGGCACATAGTGGTGATAAAATTTCTTTTACTTAGCTCACCTGTTTAAAAGAGAAGAGGTAACTTATTGCTCCTCTGCTCTAGCATGTGACCTAACAATCTCTGAAGTTTATGTGTGGTTTTTAACACTGTATAGATTTGATGTTTCAGTCTTTACAGGTTTTAGATTTTAATCTCCTGAGGGAATATAGATTTTCCTAGTTTAGCCAAAGCAGCAGTCAGAGCAGAAGAAGATTCCTCGGTGTGGATAGGCCACCATCCTGTGTGCCCTAATATAGACCCCACTAATACAGTGGAGATCTGCAGCAACATTTAGGGATTTCTGTGATAAGACACTAGAGCAACAGCGAGGTTATACACTACAGAGTTTGTCTTCAAGGAATCTAGATTTTCAGGGAAACTCTTCAGAATGTCTACATCTTTTGTAATAAATCTTTTTGAAGAAAGAGGAGGATATGCAGCAAAAGCAAGGTCCTTTGGCTTAAATGAGAGGAGAATCGATTTCCTGAAACATATTCCATCTTCTTGAGACTGGAAACCAACATCCAGTAACTTAAAAGCTGAGGGTGTATGCTGCTGAAAGTTCAGTGGATTAACTGCATTTCTTTTCCATTCACAATATTCCATTTAATTGATAACAGAAATGAAAATTTGCAGTGACTATTCAAGTACACAAAGACATAACATAAACAGTCACATAGGGTGAATTGGGGCTCATAGTCTGCTGTTGAAGCCAGAGATACTAAGTTGTGCTATTCTGTTGTGTTACACAGCAATAGCATGAAAAGAAAAGAAAAGAAAAGAAAAGAAAAGAAAAGAAAAGAAAAGAAAAGAAAAGAAAAGAAAAAAAGAAAAGAAAGTTACCTTTTCCTAATATGTCAAAAAAAGGAGAAAATATAAATGATATCCCTAATTTATCCAAGGGAATGAAACAAGGTAACAAATGTGTTCCAAGCTAACCAACATACCAGCCAAGTAAGCAGAAAATAACTAATGTGTGATTGAGCAGTTAAAGAATGTATCAGAAAGTAGAAATACATGAAGGTAAATATCTCACTGCTTTGCTGCCAACATATTTTTCTTTGAATAGAAAATTTAGACACAATTTTAAAAGAGCAAACAGATCAAAACAAGGATTCTGAAACCTCAAACAATATCAGTATTTCTTTATGCATAAGAATAGATCATTTAGAGGCAGAGTGCAATGTCTGTCACTTTGATAAACCAAGGAAAATCTCATAGCAAATTGACATATGGAGATAGTATTGACATATGGAGATAGCCACAAGATAGGAAGTTATAGTGAATAGGAGGTTATCATGAATTGAATTTCAACATCATATGGAATGAGCAGAATAAATTCAAAGCTGAACCATAGCAAAACACAGAGTACTATTCAGGAGCTATGGGCAAGTCTGCTGCCACAAAATCCATTTGCCTCCAGTCCTTTTCCAACTCTCCCTTTTTAACTTCTGGCCCCTAGTCATCCTTCTTTTATCCTTCACAAACTTTTTACCCCTGTGCATTGTAATACACTTAATTCCTGCTTCTCTAGGCTGTGTATCTTGCCATCAAGGGAGTACTAAAAACAAAGGAAAGATTTTCTGCCTGCTCAGTGCCCTGTAGATGCAATTTCAAGGGAGGTTCTTCCTAAACCTGGAAACAATCTGCTCAGTATTTATGGGCTGTCTGAAGACCTCCTCTCTGTCCAGAACTTGTGGAACTGTGCCTCTAGCACTGTTACCATTAAGCTCTACTTTAACTCCACCTCGTCCATCTGGGCAGGCTTCATTCCTCTCCCACCTAAGACTGAATTATGACTTGGCTCAATTTTATTCCCCTCACGGGTGGAAATTGATTCTTCTGATGCTATTTTCCCTTGCTCAAAAGCCAAATTGTATTGTTTGCTCTGTGTATTTAGCTGCAAGTGTTTCTGTGTTGTTGCAGTAATTCATTAGGATGTGGCTTTCCACAGGATGGATGCAGGATACAGAAATTTTAGTGGTACAAGTGCAGTTTCTTCTCAGGAATTTTTTGATGGTATGCAATACTATTATAAGCAGGATAAACATGTCTTTAATAAATATTCATATTCCTTTTGTCTAGGTTTCTACATGTCCATTGTCATAGTTACAAAACTCATTTAATACCCAAGACTTCACTCCATCTGAAAGCTTTCAGCAGCAGATATTCAGTTTCAGTGATATTTCACCTGACTTGACACAATTGAGGCATTTAAATATTCTTTTAGTATAAATAACAAAATTTAAATCAAAGATTGTTTTTTAAGCTATCCTTATTTGTATAAATAGTCTTTTTATAAACAGATTGAATATAAGAGTGGGATAGATTTAATGTGGGATAGATTTTTATCATGAGCAATAGTTATTTTATATATAGTAACTCTGCTTTTAGAGATATTTATAGTAATCTGTGGTCAAAGTTGTTTTGCATTCAATTTTTTAAGTGATCAATATAATTTTCCAAGGCTGGTATTCTGAAAAACACAGTATTTGCTGTTTTTCAAAAGAGTATGCAGATGCCAATGAATGCTGTTTATAAAGTTTCAATGTTCCATAATTATATTAGATACAGTGGCTAAGTCACTATTTAAACTGCATATTTGTAACTATATTTGGCAACCAGAGAAAAAGTTTAGCTGTCAACCAATTATTATATTATATTCTTACAAAGGAAAACTTTTATTATCCTGAAATGTGCAGCATAATTTCGATGTACCCAATGCACCGAGGTTCATCTTGCTTAGATATTTTTATTTTTCAATAATTCCTCAAATATGACTTTCACTACAACCTTGTTTCTTATGAGGATTATCTGGAATCTACATAGATTGAATCTGCAATGATTCAGCATTAAACATTGAATAATGTATGTGAATTAGAGCTTAGCCCTTTTATGATTTTTAGGTCTCCTAATTTTATAGTCTTTATTTTATCTCCAAGTGTATATGTATATGCACACACACACACTCTTTATGATTTTCATATATATAAATATACATGTACACACATACACTTTATATTTTAGATGTACCTATAGGATTTTTTTCTTCCTCTAAAATATATTTGGCAGGTCTGTCTTGTCCTATATAGGGCATTTAATGCCCACAATGCATTTGCAGTGACCCCTGAGGTAGCAACGTCAGTGCCAGCACAGTTCTACTGTGCAGCACAGCTGGGGATTTTCTCCAGCATGAATTCCAAAATCAGCTAACCTGCAGTAGCTCCACAGTGCATGGAATCTTGTTAGCCTGGGTTTTAGCTCTTTGGGCAGAGCAGGAATGAATATGGCTCAAGAACCAGGCTGATCAGGGTTTGGATATCCCAGTATCAAGATCAATTGTGCAAAGGTTTGAGAAGGATTTAATACTAAACAAATGGAGATGGTACTTGGCTATCCAAAAACGTTATTTCAACAGTCTGACAGAAATATATCAGCTCTGCATTTATTGTATTCTGTGTATTTTTTCAGAAACAGGTCAGGCATTACTGTTCTTTAAGACCTAACTCTGTTTCCCCGCCTAGCACACTTAGATTTTTTTTCTGTCTCCTTCCATTTCTTTTTTTTTCTGATGTGGGTACTCACATTCACTGGGCTGCTTGCTAAGCTCTCTTTCCTGTTGGTGTGTTGGTGGAAAACAGGATTTTAATCCTTTCCACCTGATACATTGGAGGACAGTTCTACTGTTTGGTGTGATGTCTGCACCCAGAGTTGGTTTTAAAGGAAGGCAGTAGGAGTTGCTCAGGGCTTTGCTGGTGGACGAGCCGCTAAACTGAGCATGCAGCTCAGGTGACGTGTGTGTGCTTGGGGACAGGCAGACATTAAGACCAACTTCACAAAGGAAAAGTGCAATCTCCTTTTTCATGCCACATTCTCTGACATCAAAACTAGAAGTCCAGCTGAAGTCTTTTGTGTGAAGTCTTTATTCTCCTTCTCACCAGTCTGAGCAATGAGACCATCCAGCCTCTTGTGCACCTGAGAAAGAGCCTCTGAGATACTCAGTACTTGTGCCACACCAGCCTGGAAGCTGACTCCTGGCCTAATGACCCAAAGTCATGAGGGTAATTCTGGTTGTGTTTGAATTTTCTTCAGGCATCAAAAGGTAGAATGGGAACAAGACAGACTGAACTGAGCTCTCCTGTAAAATCATATATTGACAGTCAGTGTTGTGCAGCTGAGTAAAGAGAGAAATAGCAAAAAGGAAAAAAAAATAAGCAAACATGCTAAGCAATATATTTTGGCTTTTGAATTGTTTTCCTGCTTCTGGATGAGGCAAATAATGCACCCAAGAAAGCAGTTCTGCCACTGTTGATATGAGACTACAGATCTGCATAGAATACTTGAAAATGCATAAATTCTTCACTAATTACATCTTAAACAAACATTTAATATAATTTCAGATTTTACCACATCATACTAATGAGCTACAAACAACTGTCCTTTGACCCAGAGCTTACAGCCCCTGGCAATTTCCTTCCTACTTAGCACATCATGAAGTCTTTAGATGGCAATTTTACAATATGACATGGTTAATAATTTGGTCTTTTAGAAGCAAATGAAATAGAGAATATTCTTCTAGGGAATTGAAATTATCAGGATTATGCTGCCTATGAGGAGCTTAATGAAACAGGAACAGAAGCATCAAAGTCACTTTTGACTACAGAATTTTATGATAAATATATTGAGTTCTTTTTATTTCTACTTCAGCTTTTTGCTTATAAAAATATTGTGCCAGTATCAGTAGGATTTTGACATTGGAATTACTAGTCTGGTGCAGGTGTAAATTTGCAAATGCTTTCACTTCTTCTAGTCTGGTCCTGTGTGTTCAGAGAATTGACAGAAATTCCCTTTATATAGGAAATTCTTATAATAAATCTTGCTTAAAAAAAAAAAAAAAAGTGCTGGACAACCTAAAATTCTAAACTAAAGATTCTATTCTGTGGCGAGCAAAAATCCAAGGTTTATTTCACCTTCATTCTGCATCTAATTTCTTATTGCCCCCCTGTTATCTGAGAACACATAAGTAGCCTGCACTCTTGTAGAATCTCCTCAGCTCCCAGTGCTTCATGTATTTATTTTCCCAATACATAATGGTGAATCAACTCACACAAATGAAATAGAGTTTCACTCTACTGAATGCACCAAGGCAGTATGGAAAGTTTTTAAAACATGGCTTTTATATATTCCCGTTGCAGAAGAAGTGGCCAGAACACAGTTCTCCAGCTACCTTCCAGCTACGTCAGGAATGATGCTAACCTTGTTCTTTTGATGCCCACAAATTGCTCGTTTTGTAGCACATGAACACATTTTCTTACAGCTGTAAGGGAACTCCACTGAAAGAAAGAGACACACAGCAGAACCTCCTCAAATTCAGAAGACATTGAACACTCTTTCTCAGAGCTTAAAAGGCCAAGGTGCTTCACTTGACTGTTGTATTTTTGACTAGAGCAAGGAGAAATGCTTAGCATTTAATTTACTGAAACTTCTAGACTTATAAGAACAATTCTGGATCTAGAAGTATTAATTTAAAGAAAATTAATTGTTCAGGATCAACATGTATCATATTGAAGAAAAAAAAAATGCAGCAGGACCATGTGGATTGTCATAAAATAGATTTGAGAAAAGGACTGGAAATTGTTCTGTAGTAACTTTCTCCAGGCAAGTCTAACGTTCACAGTCAAAAGAAGGGAACCTTTCTGTTGCTCTCTGTACCTTCTTTCTCAGGCCCTTCATTTTGTATGATCAAATTCCACCAACTGGAGCATCATGGTACCCATATCATACTAGTCCTCCCAGTGGAAATAGTCCAATGATTGTAATTAATCAAACAATTAAGTACTTCATTGAACTGAGGCTTAAACAGAGGAGCCAGAAAAGAGCTGAAGGCAAAACAGAGCCTATGCATTTTAATCTTCTCTTTCTCTCCATGAATACTTCACAGGAAATAACAGGTTGTTTTGAAAGAACCTCCATTTTAAGTGCAGTTTGTCCCATAATCTGCATCACACATTTGGCAGCCCATGTAACTTTGATAACAGAAAATAAATTATTGCACACTAAATACCAAAATGTTAATTATGCTTTTCATTGGCTTCAAATAAATCTATATTTTATAACGGATTTAAGCATATGGAACTACAGCCCAGAGGGTAAAACAACAGCTTGGTTCTTGCAGGGCTTACAGATCATAGAAAGCATGTTATCTATGTGTCTTTAAAATGACCTTTTGATGGAAAGAGAAAGAATAAACTATAGCTGCTCAGTGAATACATACAGTACACTCGATGATAATTACAAAAGAAACTGGTCTGAGCAAGACTATATTACTGGATAATGTTAATTATTGAAGAAAGAACAACAGAATAAATTTGCATGTAGATGTTATATATGGAAAGCAACAGTACTGAATCTATGTAATACACTACTTGAAGCAATCACATTAATTTTATGGACTTGAAATACTGATGAACAAGAAGGTGACTTCTTACTGCAGGCAGTAATTCATTAACAATACAAGAATGAATAATAAATACTTCAAATAAGCTGTGCTTCTCATATCTGTCTCTAATGACTATGTAATTAAAGTAAGTTGAAAATGGGAAGTCTTGTGTGAAATATAGTTCTTAAATAAAATTAATATCTTCAGTGAACTGGCAATTCTTTTTTTTTCAAAAATAATCACAGGAATTTGTAAAAGATATTTATTAATGAACTCATAAGCATTGGAAACAAAACCCACTTTTTCTCCTCTGTTGAATGCTGTAAAGCAAGAATGACAGCATAAGGAAACCTGATGGCTTGGAACATGCCTGCTTCTAAAGGCAAGTTATCTATGACACTTCAAGATCAGTGGAGGCAATGGTACATAAAAGATAACACAGCTGTTCAAGGCATGTACAGGAGTTCTACTTCTGTGTGAGCCTGATTTCTGAGTGGTGAGCTTCTCAGAGGACATCCTATCAACAATATCTTCAATGTAGGGTAAAAAAACCCAAAACATTATAGACACTGCTCCCTCCCCTGCCCCCAATAATTTGTTCATCTTCCCTTTGATTATCTTGTTTCAGAAACAAAGCATTTCTATCTGAAACCAAAGACATTTATTGAAACCTATTTTTTTTTTCTTTTTATTGAAACCAGTCTCTAGGAAGTTTAACTGTCAATTCCCCATTCAGAGAGAAGTGGCTTGTAGTGTATTTATTTGTTTTAACCCTTAGGGGAGCTTGGACTCTTTCAACCATTGAATTCTCACAGTGGGATACATTCCCCAGTATGCTGTCCCAACCTCCTGTCCCAGCTGAACCCCAAATTAAACACTCTCTTCCAAGGGAAGGAATGTGAATAGGTGGGCAAAAAGTGAGCCATATGAAATGGGCAGTTCACCATGTGCCCAGGCAGAATGACTGGAAGATTAATGCCAGAGCAGGCCACTGTGAGGGTTTCTGACCATGAACATGAGTGACTGTGAGCACAAACTCATATTTTCATCTTATTTGAATGTGCAGGATGTCATTTGGCCTGATCTATGTATTTGGGTTAAAGTCTAGCCCCTTGGTGGGCAGGCTGTGTCTCAGAAGGCAGATAACAGTAAAATTACATGAGCATCACTGTACTCCATGTCTTGTCTTCCTCAGGCTTCTAAACTTCTTGTGTTCAAGAATAAACAAAATATGTTTAAGAAAAAGAAATGAATAAGTGAATAAGCAGAGACATTTGATCCTTTGCTTTCTGCCAGTGAAGATGAGCACACCTAAATAGCTGTAGGCTTGCCAGGGGCGGGTGCACTGCTTTGTGATCTGTGTAGGTAGATCTTGAATCTTTACAGAAAAGAAAGCTGTCATACCTGAGAACACAGCAGTGTGCTTGAGGATGTGGGTTTGTAGAACTAAATTTCAACCAGGATAGAAAATGTCTTGTTTCTTAATCCTTTTTTATTTTGTGAAGCAAACTTGCATTAACTATCAGTGAATTTCATTTGGGACCATGGCAACTTTGCACACATGTCATATATAATTATATTAATCCCTACCTCAATTATTAAGAGTCAACTATTTTTCTTCTAATCTAATCTAATCTAGGCTCTGGCCTTCCATTCCCCTAAGAACGTGCTTCACATGAAGTTTTGGGGACATACATAGGGACAGCTCCTAGATAGGTCTAATCTGCAATCTCTGTCACTATCAGCAAATTTTTTAGGATCCCACAACCTCAGGATATTTTCTGGGTATTATTTTAAGGATGTGCAGTAGTTCCTTTTTCCATTCAAGGATAATTGAGTGAATTAATGATCTAATATGACATGGGTCACCTGCTATAAATATTATTATTATGATTATATCTCTCATTCCCTCAGTTTCTTATGGTGGCAATTCCTATGTCTTTCTATAACAAACATGTCTTGTAACTTTGAAAAATCCCAGGGTGCTATGCTTTTACTAACTCAAAATAGTTATTTTTTGAAATAGTGACTTTTTGAAACCATTCCACACTTTTTATAACTCTGAAGCATTCATTAGAAAGGACCATGGAATCCACTATTTGAGCAAGAATGTCATACTGACATACAGACTTAGAAAATATCTTGCACTTGGCATGTAATAAATCTGCCTTTTCAGATTTATTGGAACATTTTTAACCATTCTTCTTGTAGAAGGGAAAATAATCCTTGAATTTAGTCTTACTATAGCTGCAGCATTAATGTGTTGACTCTTTGAGCTCAGTGAAAAAGAGACACTTGAGAGAAGGTTCTTTAGATTTCCTTCATTTTTATTTCCTCTGTTTCAAAATAATATTTTCTTTTCTTTCCCACAATTTGGAAAGGAATGGGAGTAAGGAATACAGTGGAGATTTTAGCACAGACTACAGGCTGGAAGAAATACAAGCAAGATGTTTTGTTTTACAAAAATTGTCTTTTCCATTCCATGAATGAAACAAAGAAAGAATTTTTGGAAAATTTAAAGAGGAAAACATTAATTCCTTCCAATGACTAGCAATATTGATAGACTTTGCTTTCTATCAATAGAGAACTGGAGTCTTAATTGCCTGTTACAGATTTGTCTATCTACTCTGAAACAAAAAATAAATTAGCTTTTAAGTCCACATGTATATTTGAAAATGAAATCCTTAAGCT
>JACBWW010000009.1:22351202-22521417 GCA_020086605.1 Lanius collurio | reverse complement strand
AGAGAAAGGAACCTCCCAAATCAGAGGACAGTATATATGCAAAATCTTCATTTTTCATCCAAAAAAGTAATCTGAAGATGTCCATTTTGCATGATGTTTTTTCTCCCCAAAACCATAGCAATGTGGAGCTTTTTACTACATTTTAAAAACAAGACAATGAAACCAATCATGGCCAGTCAGCAGTGAATCCATAAAACCACAGATGAGTATTTAGAAAAGGGCAAGTTCAACCTCTGTGGCACTGCAATTCCCACCAGCCATGACGAACAACAGCAAAATTTTATGCTTACATTAAAACCACCTAATATTTGTATGAATAAGGCTTAAATGTTCACACCAATATTTTTTAAAAGTGTAGTGTTTACAGAGGTACTTGAAATTAAACTTTGTTGAAGCTCTGATTAAAAGTTATGTTTACAAAAAACAGCGAGGATGGTAGGCATTTGAAAAAAATTTGTGATAAATGTTAGGAAATAATCACTATCACAGTTTGAAAGTAAACCAAAATCACATACATTCCTTTGGCCTTTGTAATAAATACTGGGAGAGAGGAAGTACCATTTCTTTATTCTTTAATGCTGCAACAACCAGCACATATTCCTGATCAGTCCTGAAATATCTTCTGTACTAGCTATAAAAAATTTATTCCTCCAGTGTCCTGGTCTTCCTTTTGTTCATGTGCCTGTATTAGGGATTCAGAGATATATGCACAAGAAAAGCCTGAAGGCTGAATTTGTAGGGTTTCAGTGGCAATGAAAAAAAAATCTAGATATAATGTCCCAATATCTTTGCCAATCTACCTTATGAACTTCCTTATAATCAACATTCATTTGGTGTGAAGTTCCAGAACTGAATATAATTTTGGTTTAAACTACAAAGGAAAGTAAGAATTTGTTTACATCCTCACCTATAGCACTGTTCTGGCTTTGACATTTTGACCATTACTAGTAAAGTTATTGAAAAGTACTACAGACTTGAATTATTTTTAAAGTGGTGATTGACTCATTGAATTCTCTGTACTCTCCTGAGTAATCCAGAAATAAATCAATTAACTCCATTTTGTCTTTTTTCCCCTTTTTTATTTAGGTCGTCATATCAAAGACTGTATTTCAGTAAGCATTGAGGCACTCCTGCATTGGAGACCTTGGTGTTCAGAAGCTGACTCCATAGTTTATTCCAGTTCATGAAAGTGTGAGTAACAGGGAATTCCTTGACAGATTTCCTCCCTCCCCCCCCATATATCCTTGACAAAACCTGAATGTTTTCCAGAATGTCAATACAAAACTTGGTGTCCTCAGCTTTCACAGATTTCATAAAATCTGTGGCAAGCTGCCTTTGGTCTGTCACATTTAGATTCTCACTCAGGCTTGCTGAAGCTGGCAACTTTGAAGCAGTTTGCCTGGAGAAGAGTCCCTGTAAAATGGGTGGGAAATGGAGTCAGGGCGAAAGCCCAGCCTGATTTCCAAAGGCTGTCCCAGTGATTTGAAGGCTGATACTGGTGTGCCTCAAAGCAGGACACAGACAGCTGCTCTTGCCCAGGTTTTGAGCACACAGCAGTTCCCTGCAGAGCTCGAGTGGCCTGGCAGCCTTTTGGGGTGGCCTCTCTCTGTTCCCCAACATCCACCATCCCACCGTACCGTGGAGCCGGCTGCTTCCCCCAAGGCCCGAAGAGAGGGTTTTCCCCCCAAGTTCCTGCAGGGGGTTGGTAGCAGAGTGCTCCTGCTTATTTGCAGGAGAAGATGCTGTTGTGGTGACAGCCTCCTGCCTCAGCAGCTCATCCCCTCGGGCCAGAGCAGAGAGACCTCGGACAAGCTGGCCAAACTCCCCAGGAGGACATCGGCGCAGGTGGCTGCCAAAGGCCTACTCCGCCTCACACAGCTCTTCCCTGGTGCACATGCCAGGGGTGTGGGATATCCTAAGGGGACGAGATGTCCGGTCAGGGCAGGGCCTGGGGGCCACTTCGAGCTGGAAGGAAAAGGCACAAGATGGTGGCAGGGTGGTGGAGCAGTGGTGGGAAGGGGCCCGTGTTGGGCACCTGCAGTTTGTGACATCACCAGAGCGGCACCGGAGCGACACTGGAAGGACGGGGGAGCAAACATTCCATGCCATTAGAACAGGGCACAGTGGCATGAGGAGCCCACTGTGAGCCCAAGCGCGGTGCTGACAACGCCACTGCTGGCTATGCACAGCCACCATGGATGAGAACAGATATCCTTTTCCTCTGCTACTTTCTCCTCCTCGTCTCCCCTCCCTGCCCTGTGACAGCTGCCATTGGGCCTCCCCACACATCTCTTTCCCCTCAGAACTGGACCTGGTCTGGGACTCCCAGGATGGCAGGAAGGGCCTGGGGTAGCCGGTCCAGTCAGCCAGGGTTGGCTTACAGTGCTTGGGTGGGCACAGTGGTGGGAGCACTCACTCCTTGATGTTTCTTGGCATGCCCCACTGTTCCCTGCCTCTGCTGAATCCCCTTGACCTCCCTACATTTTCCTCCTTTCACTGCACCCCTTTCTGCACCCTGATCACCCCTTGATCTCCTTCATGGCTTCCTTCTGGCCCTTCTGGTCACTGCCCTCAGAGTTTTTGGGGACAGAGAAAAAAATCACTTCCTGCACACCTCAGGGCCTGCTGCATTCTCAGAGGCCTGATGACAAGGATGTTCTAGAGTATGAGCAAAGAAAAGCACAAGCTTCTTAGGTTTAACAAAATTATACTTCTCCCCTCCTCCCCCCTGTTAAAAGGCAATTTCATGGGCCAGGATCTTCCTCAACCTCACCTCTCACACGTGGTTTTGGAATATCATTCAGAATGATTTCAAGACTGGGAATATTGATTTAGAAGGTTGCATGAGGCTGCTTGAAAAAATGCAAATACCTTTTGATGAAGACCATTTAAAACATATTTTCAAGGTAAGGTGTATGTACATTAAGCAATTTACAGTTTAAAAGTTCAGTTACACACGTCCTACATTTGCTGATTTTTTAAAATTAATTTTTTGGGAAGTGTGTTTCATATTAGTGTGGTGTGCAAAATCAGCAAAGAATTTGCCTCCTCCAGGTCTTTTGTTTCTGTGTAAAATAGATAATCAAGGGCTTGCATTAGAATCAGAATAATTTAGATTGGAAAATACCTTTAAGATCACTGAGTCCAACCATTAATACAACATTGAAAAGCCCACCACTAAACCTTGTCCCTGAGCACCACATCTTTTAAATATCTGCAAGGAACAGTGATTCATACACTTCCCTGGACAGCCTGTTCCAATACTTTACAACCCCTTCAGTGAAGAAATTTTTCCTAGCAGATGATCAAAACCATCCCTGGCACAACTCGAGGCTACTTCCTCTTGTCCTATTGCTTGTTACTTTGGAGAAGAGACTGACATGCACATAACACTGTCTTTTCACCACAATGAATTAGTGTAAGATGGAAAAGATGTTGGTTTTGATTCCCATTTCTTATTGTAACATGGTCACACTTGAGAAAAGTTGAAGCATTCTGATTTCATGCCATCCATCTTCTTCTGTGATCAAGCTAAGGAGTCCAGACGTGCCTGTCTGATGCTGGACAGAGCCACTAGAGCAACTTCCTAAAAATCCTCTTGCCAGGAGGACAACACAGACTCGTCTGAGCTGTTCAGGCTTTAGATTCAGCCTGCATTCATTCAGTTCTCTGCTATACCTATCCTGTAGTATTTAAGAGGTGTGCCTGAATGGATGGGAATTGCACTCTAAGCCCCAGGGAAAGGATTTCGCTTTGAGACATGGCAGTGTTTAAGAGATTTCCTTGAAAGTTACATGATACAGCAGAAAATGGACTTAGTAAGTTAATTTAGTGTAGGTAAGCAAACTACTGCCAAGGGGGTCTTGTCTCAGTGAGCAAATATTACAAAATTGAGTGCCTTGCCACATACTGGGTTTACATGTTCTTCAGGTCCATTCCAGATCTTACATCAAAATATGTAAGATCTTCCCTTTTACCTCATTTCCCCCCCAAAAAAAACAGCTGCCTGGTAATGTTGTTTCCCTAAGGGAATGAAACCAAGTGTATTTTTATACATATATATGTATGACTCTTCTGAGAATGTTGCAGCCAGATGGCTGATTCTTTCCTGATTTGGCAGAGGAGAATGAACTATGGCAAATCAGAAACTTTTAGGTCATGAGAAGGAAGGCACTAAATTTTCCTCATCCTTTCTTCTTCCTCTCTCATTGTTGTCTGCCTTGTCAAGCCAAGGTAAAACCAACAGCATGAGCTCAACCCTGGCTAAAGAGGATTCCTGTGGTTTTTAAACTTGCACTGCACTGAGACAATTGCCAACCTTGAGAATCTCTTGAGAACTTAAAAATACTTCTCCTTGGTCCTGCTATCTTCCACCTACTTTGGTTTCTGACAGGAATTTGAGAGAGAGGGTCAGATGTGGGTAGAGAAGAGAGGGATTATTTGAGGGAAGTGACCTGTAAAGAACAAGTCTGGCCTAGGTGTATTTAGCAACAACATATTAGACCCAACAGCCTGATCTAGTTATTTGTGGCTCTACTGTTAGGTGCTCTTTGCTATTTGAGAAAGATTTACTCGTGTTTGGTAGTTTGGGGGCTCAAATACTTCATCAGTGTAATAACATGTAAAAATTCAAAGCGTTCTGAAAGAGAATCTTACTGACATCATTATCAGTAGCTACACATCACTAGTTAATCTAATGGTTATACATACCAAAATACATTTAATAGAAAACGTAATTTTAAAGAAAAATCTCCTTTTTTTCTTGTATGTTCTCTCTGAGTTCCCTTACTGTAATATTCTTTGGACCGATATCAGAATTATGACAATTAAGGTTTTAAGGAATAATAAATTTTCATATAATTTCTCTCAAGAGTCTTTGTTTCTTCTTTTTCTGAACAGCAAAGATTTGATGTGCATTAATAAAAACAAGAATGTTAAAAATCTACCAAAAAAAAAAGAATATCTTTTTAAAGTGACATGACTTTTATCACTTTAATTTGAAGAGTTCTCCTGTGTAGTATTAGTGCCTGTATTTCATCAAGATGCAACTGAAATAGAAACTTTAATTTTTGCCCAGCTTTATTTTATGCCAGTAACTAAGTGAACATCCTCCAAGTTCTAATAGACTGTTTATTTCCAAAATAAGTTGGTATTTTCTTTTCCTAGTTAATGGTTATGAGCAAATTTGCAGTATTGTTAAGAATATTAAAAATTTGGTTGAGGATATCAACCTAGGATGGGAAATTTTTCAGCAGCAACGAAACACATATAATTAGTATTTGTACTGAAATATTTTCTTGCTAGTGATTTCTGTTAAAAATTATCATTATTATTCTCTTTTACAAACTCAAAGCAAATATTAAAGTACTGATTGGTAAGACTTTTCACTACAACTCCTCATGAAATTTAATTTTATACTTGTTTCGGTTATCTAACGTGTTTTTACTCCTATTGTTTTACTTATTCAGCAGTGCAGTAGAAACTGTACTGCATAGGAAGGAACAGGCAATGGATCATTAAAATTTTAGGTTTTGTGCTATGGCTTCAAAACCAATCTAATTTAGCAGTAATCAAAAATCTTGATCAAAGAGCAGTTGGAGCTCAAGTAAGCAATTTCCTGTTTATAGACACTTTTGTGGAAGCCAAACCCGCCATAGTAAGTGCCATGTTTTGGATGCTGGAATTTAGCCTCTTTGGCAGCCCCAGTTTATGGAGCCAAAAAATAGGAATTTTGATCAGCTTCACTGAGGCACTAGATTGATATTTATTTGTGATTTTTGTGAGCAATTCTATCTGCAGATTTCTCTTCATTTGGCAACTTTTAAGAATAATTCAGGGTAAAATGTTAAAAATATTAGTATTTTGTATGCAGTTACTTATTTTGAGTGGAAATTTTAAAGGAAGAATAGAATTGTAAACCTGAGAGAGATGTAAAAGGCAGAAATGTTAAAAACATATTATTCTACTCAAATTCTTTTTCTTTTTTAGCGTTTCTAGTGGCTTTTATACTGAAACACTGAAAATAATTATTGTACTAACATTTTGTAAACTCTATGAAAACAAGCTTACAACTAAAGAATTCTTAAAGTGGGAATAATTAATCTGAGTTAACATTCTGACTTGTTAAGAATGGAACATGATGTCATAGGTTATTATAAAATATCCTGTCTTCAAACTTTGATAGTGTTTCTTATTTGAAATGTTGAAAGTCTTGTTTCTCTTCATAATTTGGCCATCCTCATTTCATTTTAAGATTATTGGTTGCTGTATTTTGCATGCAAATTTAACTGACAGTATTTAAAATATGGTGTAAATAGCTGTTGCAGAGGTATTATATTAAATATATTTTCCACATGATAAGTTTTATGCTGCAAATTTACTTTAATGCATAGCATTTTAGAGATTTTCTACAATGTATTTTAATATTAAAAATGCATTAAATCTAAATTTATTGCACTTATTTAGATGCTAATTATGTCATATGGTCTATTTTACTTTATATAAAATATTTGTAGCACACAAAGTGTAATCTAAAAGTTGAAGAGTGTAATCTGATAATGCATTGTAGTCACTGTTGCCTGAGGGTTCTTCTGTGATTCTCACTCTTATGGTCATTTATAAAAGCGTGTTCAGTGGGCAATTTTGTATCATTGCGTGTTGTTTTATTGAATTTTTTTTTTTAATTATTTTTGTTGCTTTTTTCCTCAGAGAACTCTTGACAAACACACAGGAGACATAATTAGCATGGACGACTTCAGAGCAATTTATCGAGCTCTTGTACACAGACCCGAATATGAAGAACTATTCAAGGCTTACTCGTCAGATGGCAGAATTCTAACTGACACCCAGCTCCTTAAATTTCTTGTAAAAGAACAATTTCAAGCTGAAGCTGATGAAACAACTGCTTTAGAAACTATTATGAAGTATGAACCCATTGATGAAGGTATGTACAGTTTAAGTGTTTGATATCTAGATCTTCTTCATTGTGCTTCAATGACTGTGTTTTGCAAAACATCACACCTTCATTTCTTTAAAAGCAATGTCTTTTTATCTAATTATTATTCTTTTCTTTCTGAGTTTTAATTTATTTTCATGGTGCCCTCCTTTCTCTGATCCTGTCTTTTTTCTGTCATTTATCTGTGTTTTTTTTCTAGTTCTTCATTTGTCTTTTTTTTTTCTAGTCCTTCTATATATTCTGTTCTTCAGCTTACCACAAATAATTTTAAATTTGTTTTTGTTAGGGCTCTTACCTGCCATTTTGCTTGTCTGCTCATTACACTGTCTTTTCTCCCTTGAGTCATTTGGCGATAATGCAAGGTGTCAGACAAGACTTTTATGACCCCCATGACTGACTTGCAGAAGCACTGTGTAAGATTTCCGTAGGTGCCTGGTCACCCTTTCTGAATCATGAGAACTCCGAGACGAGGAAAGGTTCATAAATCTGTAATATGCTCTTCATCTATTGAAAGGTGCCTCAAGTTGTGGTGTAACACTTCTGCTGAGTTTCACTGAATTCAGCTTGAGGCAAAACTTGCAGTTATGGAAAGCTATGGAAAGGATATAACTGCATTTTGTTGCAAGCTGTTACTTTATTCAGTGGAATATGTTGAATTCTTTAGTTTCCTTGGTTCCCAGTCTTTGAAAATGAGTGGAATCGATAACTAGTTAAGAAAAAACAAACCCAAGGAGAAAATATTTCTTCTGGGATAATAACCCAGGATTACCTATGCTACCCTGTGGTGGAAGAAGAAAATGGAAAATGGCACTTTTTCAATGAGAAACAGAAGACATTTGGTGTTTCATTCAGAGGCACTTACTGTCCAGTAATAGCTGCAAAGCACGTGACTCCTTATGCCTTTACTCTTTGAGATTGCCCTTCAAATTTGACTGAATTTCATTGAATGTATTCTACTCTTTCTGAGAAACAAATATGTTTACTAATTGTACAAGTTACTAGTTTAAAAAGGTCCTTTTATTTGGTGTTACCTGTTTTGATGGGAAAACTAAAAGCTAAGAAAAAAGGCTAAAACACAGTTAAACAATGAAAAATTTTCAGTTCATTAGAAAACACCTTTGTAAATAAACTCAAGTTTCTATAGGTTTAATTTAGTGTCTGGTTTAAATTTCAGATGCTGAGCCAAATTCTTGTTTGTTTCTTCATCTGTGATAAAATTGTTTGTCTCGCAATTGGAAATAATCTTGCTGAACATAATAATCTCTGTATTGTTCCTGCTCCTTTGAGTGAATTCAAACTCCCACTCAAACATATTTATTGAAAATTTCCAGTTATGACTGACATGATAGATGAGTCATACGGTATTGTGATAGACCATTTTGTGTAACTGTCGTTCTGAATTTGCAACAGAATATAATTCATCAGGATGATCTGTTGGACTCATCTGCCACCCTTGCCCTGTGTATTACAGAAAGGGAAAAGGGCAGGTTTGATTGACAGGTTTGCTAATAGTAATGACCATTCTCTGATAAAAGTTGTAGCATTGGTATGTCAAGATTAGGATGAAAACAGTGACTAGATTTTACATACAACTTTGGTAAATCCATCTACAGCATTTAGTGCCTCCCTAACATTTGTGCAGAGATATTTTCAAAACTATTGAGCCAGATAACTCTGAATTTACTCTCTGTGAGTACTGTAGAAAGTTCAGGACAGCATGGAATGAATTACTCTTTCATTTTTATTATATAATTCAAATGTCTAATTTCAAAATGCTACACTAACTTTTTTTTTCATGTTTGTGCTAAAAGCTGGCATATTTGGCAGAAAGAACCATTTCTATGGAATTGATCACAAAATATGAGTATGTGATTCACACCTGATAGTTGTGTCTTACTAAAATCTAAATTTTGTTAGTTTTGTTCTTCCCATTTTACTATTAGCTTTGAATAGAAACCTCAACTCATTAAACGAGATTAAAGAGAACATGCCAACTTAATGCAATTTTTTTAAGCTTGGTATATATGTCTTTTTTTAGAAAATATTGTCCATTATTCAGTATTTGCATGGATAGGATTAGAGGCACAGTGAGGATAAGGAGCTGCATCCCATGATTATTTACAATGTAGTGCCATTCAAAGACTCTACTCCTGCCTATTTTCCTGCTAGGCAACACAAAAGCAGGGCAAAAATGCAATCCTCTCTTAAACAACTAGCTTGCTTTGTAAATAACAATATAAGCCTAGTGCATCTGTCAGATAAAGACTTTGAGTAATCCAGAATGTCTTTGTGAATCAAAGAAACATTTTCAGTTTATTCCTAGGATATATGGTCTTAAGGATTTTTTGAGGGTATTTTTGCGCATGTGTGTGAGAGACAGAGCAGGATGAAGAGCATAAATTTGCAGGCGTGAATGTTTGATCCCACTGGCCAATGTAAATTAAATTTAACCAAGCAGACATCTCTGCCAAATTCCTACAGATTTCATAAAAAATCTTGTGAAGTAAGAAAGATGACTTAAAGATCTCAACTAAGACAATGGCTGTCCCTGGATTTGTGAGACAGAATAGTTCAGATGTATGAAAGGGTGTGTAAATACCCAGTCTCAGGGAATATTTTCAAAAGAAGATGACTGTGAGATATAAGCCCTTAGAAACTGAACTGCTGTTCAGGCAGATACTTTATTCCAGTATTCACCAGACACAAGTGTGTGTAAGGTAGAAAGAAGACTTCTGAGAATATAAACTTGGAGTGCAAAAGGAATAACTGTATTCTTACTTTAATGAAGGACATATTTCTCTCTTTACTGTTCCCTTAGAGGATGAATGTTTTAGTCAGATGTAAACTAGTCAAATTTCATAGTATGAAATTCCATCTGATGGTGTTTCTGACTGAGTTTTAACAATGATTGAAAGCCTCCTTCTTCCAATATAGCAGAGTAACAACCTCATCTCTGATTGCCAGTATTTGTCATGAGGTTTCACCCTTAAAATTCCCAACAAACATATTTGTACCCATTTCACTATCTCTGGGGGTCAATTTACATATACATTTAACTACTTCTTTAGCTCTTAGGAAACAAGGAGCACATACATAGATTTAAAACATGGGAAACACCTTTCTCCCTCCCTCCCTAGTCTCAAGTTCAGTTCAGGTTCTTCTCCTCCCCACACCCCAGTCTCTGCTTCAGTCCAGACACCTCTCCCCCCATATTGTCAGGGCTGCAGACTGTACTCAGTCCCTTCAGTGAGGAAACAGGTCTTGCATGAGGCTCTGGCCTGTGCATAGTGATTTTTGACTTGTTTTGGCTGCTTCAGTGTGGGTACTCTATAGACCTTCAGGGCAGCAAACATCTTATGAAAGTGTTCAATTTTTTCTTTCCAAAGAGAAAGAAAAATACTTTCAAAGAAGTTACAAGATAAATAAGAAAGCAGAATGTAATAAACTCTAAAAATAATGTATAATTTAATCTGAGTCTTTCAAATACTCAGATTCCATCCATAATACCTCTCTGATATGACAGTATTTATATATATGGCAGAGCTGGAGTTTACCTTAAAAGGAGAAATGAGAAAAATAATTTTTTCTTAAATCAGATTTGAAAAACAAAAACTCAGTATAAAAGAATGTTGTTAATAAAATGAATCCCACACTATCCAAAAGAGAAGGGCAAGAAAAAAAAATAATTGAACTTTTGTGAACAAAAAGAGGCAACGAGAAGACAGAAATCTTTTCTTGCCTTCCCTTTCTATGGCAAATGGATGTGTGTGCACACTAACTACTGCTAAAAGGTCCTAATGGAGAAAAAGACTGAGGTTCCCCCTGGGGAGAAATGTAAGGCCTTGATGAAAGTCTTTTCACTGTGGAATAGTTATGGAGATGAATTCCCATTTCCTCTAATGTAGAAGCAGAAAATGTCTGTAAGTGGTCAGAAAATAGTATGACTGGGATCTTCCTCAGAAATGTAAGGGACTGTAATAAGCCCTACAAAAATAAAAAGATTTTTAGTCTGTTGACTGGGGACATGAGCTTCAGTTTTACTAAAGTCCAAGAGTTTACACATTGACTAGCAAAACAATGTCATATTTTCATTTTTGGGGGTTATGATCATCAGCATATTTGCCTAAACATTAATTGCTCTTGAGCATATTGCAGTTAACTTTTGTCAATGACACAAACAGGCAGGGAAGCATCATAAATAATTCAGAAAATAAGCAAGACTTTGAAAGTCCAGTATTTTTCACTAATTTAATAAATAAATGCAGAAAAAGGTAAGACTTGTTAGAAAATAAAAAATACACACATACACACATGCACTCACACAGTTATTAGCTCTACTTGTAATTGCTCAAAGAAATATATAGACCATAAAAATTAAGTTAACCAGAAATGAAATCCAGACAATTCATGTAATTCACTATAGGCCAAGTATACAGGATGAATGCATTCTGAGTAATGTAAAAAATTTCAAAATGTTTTTAAAGATGCAGAAAGAAGAAATTTAATCCAGTTGTTACAAGTATAGAACAATACAACATGTGCATGTGGATAAATCTAAGTCAAGATACAAAATAAGTTACAGTTTTCAAGGATCATGAGGGTAGCAATAAGTCTTCCAGCAAATCTGCTAGTTAAAAGAAGACCAAAGAAAATCCTGATCCAATGAGTACAATCTGCTCCTTAATATTATTAATAGCATTAATTTAAATAAGATCTCAGTCAAAAATATGGATAAACAGGGTAGGACCTTCTTTAATGATTTAATCAGGTCAGTGAAGACAGGTTGACAAACCCAGTTCTTAGAAAACTGGCTATAGCAAGTTTGACTTGTTATACACAAGGCAAAAGTTACTTTTGAAAATAGAGGGAAAACACATGATAAATTGAAATATTGGAAAAAATCAAATGTAATATTTATTTTAGAAAGGGACCATCCAAGGAACTAGACACTCAATTACCAGAAAAAAAATGGAGCAAATAGTAAATATATAAACCACTCTAAGACTGTAAGAAGTAGGAGTTCATCAGGACATTCCCTAAAGAAATAGTATCCTGTTTTCTCCTACAAAAGATTAATAGCACCAATGGATAGAAGAAAAATGAGAATTATCAGAAATCTGAAACATAAAGATGCCCTGGATTGGATTTGTTTTTTTGTGAAAAGCAGTGGAATGAGGGAAGTGCAAGAGCAGTTTTCATATATGAAAGACAGGAATAATACCATACAGCAAATATTTTGGGCAGCAAGGAATTTTCAGGGTAAACTTCTGTTTCCTAGTTATGGAAAATTTCCTAACAATAAGGTTACTTAGCTGTTGAAATGGTTTTACTGGGCTGTCTGTGGATTCTTCATCAATGGAAATCTGGAAGAATAGCTTCAGAAGGACTTCTGGTAGGGATAACAGTTGCTGGATGAAGGTATGTTTGATGTCTATTTTTCTTTATCATTTTAAAACTTTGCAAGTTTTCTAGTTCAAAGACTTGTGTAACTGAGAAATAATAATTTTCTGTAAGTTCTCATTCAGGTGTAAAATTTTCAGTCTGTCACACACCGAAGATTGATAATTGCAATTCTAACTTGCAAATTCTGATTCTTAGAGCTGTAGTAAGAACTAACAGGTCAGAGAAGGGGTTTTCTGCAGGTATTTCCAGCCCCAAGTTTTTATGCATCGAATTCTAAGTTATTGTTAGCATAAAATAATCTTGGATTATTTACTGCTTATTTACTACTAGCCTACTGTGGTGACAATAAGTTTATTTTAGAGTAAGTACTGGGCAAAAACCCTCACTAATTCAAACTATGTTTTGAAGCAAAGCTGATATTTGAGATGATATCATCTGCAAAATGACTGCATTTGAAACATGACACTGGGAGCAGTAGCTGGCAGTGTAATGGCTCTGTTTGTCATCAAATCAGTCAAATGCAAAACAAATGGAATGACTATCACTGGTATGGATGCAATTAGCTCATTTTGTTATAAATGCAGTAGTGTAACAAGGGTGGTATGCAATTTATCTGTGTGGGCAGGTTTTTCTTTTGTTAAGATGCTATTTTTATTTCAAATATTTCTAAACATGATTTGATTAGTATTTATTTGGAATTTTCCACCCCGGGGAAGACATTTGGTGCTCGGAATCATGGTTTCTGTAAGACTATATTGAAAATCTCTGACTGACGTTTTAGAGAACAATTCTTGTTCCTTTAAAAGAGAAAAGAAGATTCTCTTAATGCATTGTCTGGCATGTTACTTTCCAAACTAAACAACAAATACTTTGCTTTATTTTTAATTATAACTACTGCAAACTCTTTTTACTCATGTCCACAGAAGAATAAAAATGTAAAAACACATTTATTTACTCTCAGAAGTTTGAACCACAGGAACTGAGCTCCAGAGTCACATGTTTGTGTTGTTTATACTTTTGTTATGATTTTTAAAATTGCAGGAAAGTGTTGTGCCATACAACCTTTAGCAGTGTTCAGAATTGGCTATTAAAAATTTCAGAAAGTACATAGATACAACTATCAGTTTGCCTTCATGACAGATATTCCTACTTTTGTTTTTTGTTCAGTGAGGAAGAAAAGGCAGATGTCATTTGAAGGATTCATAAGGTACATGCGGTCAGATGAATGTTCAATATTTAAAAGCCAGCACAGGACCATCTATCAAGATATGAACCAGCCATTATGTGACTATTTTATTTCATCTTCTCACAACACCTACTTGATATCTGACCAGCTAATGGGACCCAGTCATTTATGGGGATATACCAGGTATTTAGATATTATTTTTTAATATTTTTAAAATTCTTTGGCTTTCTCTTTTTTTAATGATTACGAAGTCATATACAATCCTACTTGGCAGTGAGGGACAAAGACGTCACAGATAGAAGTTGAAAATGTGAGAATGGTATTTTATTTTGTATGTACACTTTTCAATATATTTGCCAAACCATCTGCTCATAGTCTGGAAACAATCTATTTTTTCACTTACATCTCAGAAAATCAACCTTGCAGCAAATGAAATCCATAGTGTGGTGTGCAGTGCATGATTAAATCAGTTTTTAATCTCAACACGCCATGCAAAAATAAACAACTCTCTGAAAGAAATGAAAAATTCCCAGACAAGCTCTAATCTGATCAATACACAGGATGTATGTTGGAGTATGTCTGCATCAAGGACATCTGTGTTCAATGCATGTTGCAATGTGGGCAGTTTAAAAACAACAACAAAATGGGCACCCAAGTAGCCAGCAGAGAGAAACCTCTCTGCAGTGTGTGACTCTAAGAGGATGGTGATCAGGATGCCTTATTGCCAAGGCAGGGAAGAAAGACATGGATTGTGTAATAAAGGCAACACTGAGAGGGCAGGAACTATTAAGAATTAGGAAGAGAGGTGTCCAGAATTCCTATTATTTGTACTACTCTAGTAAGAAAAAAGGAGCTGGAACCATCATCTATCTGAGCTCTTTTTTTCAGTTGCTCTCATAGTTTTCCAACCATCTGAAACACTGAATTTCTAACAATATTTAAAATTCCATGATGTTAATATTGCATTGTTGAAAGTAATTGCAAAGAGGGTATAACCCCCTCTCTCTTCCCCTTTATGTACTATTGGTGTGAGGAAAATGCTAAATGCAGCTAGAGGCATATTTGACATATTGTTAATGTGTGAAAGGCAGCCTGGGAAAGACAGATTGGTAATTAAGTAATGTAGTTTATAAGAAATGTTTCAGTTAGTTGCAAGTCAAATTTTAGAAACCTAAGTATTTAAGAGATGCCACTAACACACTAAAACTTAAAGCAGAAAATTAAGGAACCTGAGAAACTTTAGCACTCTCTCTTAGAAATAAGGTCCGGGAAGAAGAATAGCTGATGTAAAGACCAAGTGCAACCTGGTTCTCTAAGTGCAATGGATTTTTAAATGCAGTGATTCTCAAACTTGAAGCAGGTTTGGAATAATAACAGAAAACACCATTTAAAATATTTATTCTTTTATTTTAAATGATGATTTGCCTTTATTCCAAAATCCCTTTATTGAAATCTTTGACCCTGATTTTAAATTCTTTTAAGGAAGATAATTCAGGTAATCCCATATTCTTTAGTACTCCAATAAAGTTTATTACCTAACACACCTAGAATAAACAACAGAAAGTATGTCTCTCTCATATATGTATAATTCTGTAGGATTTATTTTTATTTATGATGAAAATGACGTGGTTTTTCTGTAATTAATCAATGTGCTTGTAATCAGAATACTGCAATTTGTATAAAAAAGTGTGATATCTTTCTTTTGCCTGTAAAGTTGTTTCTCTTGTTCTTCTGAAGTGCTCTTTTAAAGGGATGTCGTTGCCTGGAAATTGACTGCTGGGATGGACCGAACAATGAACCTATTGTATATCATGGTCACACTTTAACAAGCAAAATTCCATTCCGTTCAGTAATTCATGTGATTGACAAGTATGCATTTATGGTATGTATAGACAAATGGATGTATACATAATTTGGTTAGGATGTGATGGCAGCTTTAACAAAGCCAGGGACATGCCTCTTATAGATTTCTCAGGGTAAAAACATATGAAACAGAGACTGTGGCAATGGGCATTGTTGAAATTATTTACAGAACAATTGTGCTATTTGTTCTTCATGTATTTTAAAAACTTTTTAAAGGAACCATGAACATATTTTCCTGATAATGAATATAAACCAAACTTGGTGCAAACGATTCAGGTGATCTTACTCAGCTTGTTAGGTGGAATTCTCACCTGAGATAATTTAAACAAGGACTGGTCATAACGTGACGAATCAGTTCAGAATTGGTCTGAGGTTTTTCTCTTTTTTTGTATCTTTTAAATATTTTTACTTCACCTATTCTTTTGTTGCTGTCAGTCTTATATTCTACATGTGTATTTATGAAATATACAAAAATATTAGATAATAGATGAGTTTGAGGTGTCATTTTCCATTTCCTCTCTTTTTATTTTGAACTGTGAATTTGATAACTGTTAGCAGCTACTGATATCTTTTTGCCAGGTGACTCATCAGGGCAATGTCCCTTATGCCTGTCTCTGGAAAAGCACTGAAATGTGGGTAGTTTTTGGTACTGTCTCAGGCTTTTGTATTGGTTTCTGACAAAATTCCTGCTTAAAGGAAGTCCTAAATGACCATTAAGATAACGCTCAGATTCAGGCCTGCATTATGTGTGTGAATATATACATCTATGATCATAAATTTATATGGATTTTTATACATATGTGTTTATAGCCTTTTCAGTGTTAATCAAAGCTGTGTTTTTCCTGTTCTGTTTTCTATATAAAATTTAATTAGTCTCTGATTTAAAAAGTGAAATTAAAAACATGATTTTATTTCACCGTTTTTCAAAACCTATTGGATATAACTCTTCTATTCTTGCTAATACACAACATATTGTACTTAACTCTTATGCAAACTTCATTTCACATTCCCGAGTGCCAATGAGATGATAAAATCACAATAGGTGATGGTTGGTACCAGCTGCCCAGGCAGGCTGAGCTGTGCTTCTATTAACAGTCAATAGCAAATGCTCAAGGGACAAACATAAAGACAGGGAAAACATTAAATGGTACTTCCCTTACCGACAATTTATGATTCAATTCAGACTATTTTTGGTAGCCAGTATTACTGGAAATTTGTGAGATTTATTTATACGTCTAACTGGATGAGTTTCTTTTGAGTTAATCTCTAATTTTTACTCAATTTCCCTTTTTCACCTTTCACCTTCAATTTTTTATTCAATTTCCCTTGCTTGAGTTTTGTGATGAGAAAAGTGTAGTGAGTCCCTAGAAAAGTTTGTGATATTATGAAAAATAAAAAAAATATGCATAGCTTGTTCATGCAAAGGCAATAATTTCTGAACAAGCTTTGGGGAGTCTATCAGCTTGAAATGTAGTCAATTAAAATCTGTAACAAACTAAAGAAAAAGACATTTAATCCTTTACATTTCAATTTTAATTTTTGAATCTGATTTTGCGTTTTAAAATCAAAACAAGAAAATTTCTTTTCACGTCTCTGCACATGTCTAGCTCTAACTTTCTGAAGATGCCCTTTTTTCTTCTTTAATTGTGCTTTCTCTTTTCCACAAATATTGTGAGCTTTTTTTTTGTGTTACTAACCTAAAACAACTGATCTTTATTCTGAACATTTTGAAAATGAAGGTAAATACAGATTGCCGAAGGGACTTTTGTAAGATATTTCAGAAAAGCAATTTTTCATATTCTTATTTATTAATAATAAAATCTTTAAATTATATTTCCAGTCATCTGCCTATCCAGTTATACTGTCTTTGGAGAATCACTGCAGCCCTAAACAACAGGAAGTAATGGCACACTATTTGAAAAGTATTCTAGGTGAAAAACTTCTTTCTTCACCAATTGGTGGTGAAGTAGACATGACTCGACTGCCTTCTCCTGAGGTAATAAGTCTTCATCTTTCTCTGTGAAAGTGGTGGAAAAAATTGTGGGGTTCTTGATTTATTTATTTATTCTTTTAATCTTCTGAACCTGAATGTATGGATCCCATCCGATATCTGAAACAGACTTCAGATAGTATCAAAAAATATTTAACCAGCATAAAAAAGCCACATGGAAAGGTGCCACATGTTGGCATATCTGTTATCTGCTGATTTATTTTTTGTTGCTTAAATTGAAGGAAATTCCTGAAATTTAAACATGTTATTGAAATGGAAATCAGAATCTACATTTTTTTGGTCAGTTACAGCGATGATGAAGCTTTTTCTTTGCATTCTGCTGCTCCAAAGCCATTCTCTTCCTCAGTGTGTTTCTCTCTAAGACAATGTTTCTCAGCTGGTGGCCTGAGACCCCTGGGATATGAAGTCAGAAAAGGAAATTAGATGGGTTTTGAAAATTTTGTTGCAGACTAAAACAAATAAATTTCCATTGTTCCTGTCTTTGCACATAATTTTCTTTCAACGAAAAAATTTTTTTCAAATCTCTTCTAGCACAAACACTTGCCTACATAAAAAATACTTATTTAGGCTTGTCACTGCTGCCAGTGATAGCTATATTTTACACTTTTTTTTTAAAGTAGCTAAAAAATGCAAAAGAAATGTGGGGAGGAAGCACTGTCATAATGAAAAAATGAAAACCACACAAAAACTAGTAATTTTTTTAAGAATTTGTCAAGGAAAAATATTTTTGAAGTGATATATCCAGAAGATTTGCTGAAGTATTACCATATTGTTATATTTCCATAACAATGTTGTTATGGAAAATAACAATAACAATAAATATATTTAGCATGCACATTTCTCTGCCAATTTTTTTTATATTGGAACATTATATTTTTTTTAAAACACAGTGTCCAACATAATTTTGAAACCTTGAAAACTGTTTTTTCAATTGGAAAAAAGTATAAACTGTGTTGAACAGGAGGGCTTGTTTTAAAGCTTCTCAAAGCATGGCTGGATTCAGTGCAGTAGATGTCTAAGGATCATATATCCTCCGAAGCAAGCACAAAATCAGTGAACATGGAATCACTGAATCATATATTTAAAAATATTACTTTCTGTGGCATATGTCCTTTAACATATGGTGACTGTGATATAGGGAATTCATACTTCATATTTCTCTAGCTTAGAGTTTCCATGAGTCAGGTCTGTAGAGCTTTGCCTAAAAATGCACTGCTGGGTCTACAAGTATGGAAATGCTATCAAGTGAGTTCATTCTCCTGAGTCTTCAATGCAACAAAATAACGTGAGATCTGTTCCCCATCTGTACAAGGTAGAAGAGTTACCTAAATAACACCACTGTCCTCAGCTGTTTACAAAAGTCTGAATTTAATAAATTATTATCTGGAGAGTGAACATAAATTAGGAATATCTCCATTTCTCCTATATGTTCTGATCAAGCATGTAAGAAAAATCAGTAGGATTTTACTTAGCAGTGGGAATACACACCTATGACTGAATTTGTAAATTCAGTAGTAAGCTTGACATTTGGCTGGCATCTTTTTGAAGAACCACTTTTGGTCCATGTTCAGAAGGAGTTTAGTGACATCATGTCTTTAAAACTTGGGACCTTGTGCATTTTCAAGGCCTGGATAAATTCATTATCATTTGAGAAAGCCAAATCATGAATTTAGTCTTCAGACTGCTTTGCTTAAGCTGTGCTAAAGAGATGTTACTGAACCATAAAATGGTGAATTTAAAATCCTCTTTGTGGGAAGGATTCTCAGTTGGTGCGGGGGAAAAAAAGCTGTCACCTATATAATTTACTGCTCCACTTTTTTTCAAGATGGAGAACTAGCAATAATAGCAAAAAAGCCAGTTCAGTGTTCTTCTAGATCAGAATTAAATGGTTCTCTTGTGTGTACATGAAGTGGAATACCACATAGCTTCTCCAAACACTTCAGAGTGACTTTTGACAATTACAGGTTCATTTTAGGATTTAGAGTTTTGAAGGTTTCCATGGAAATTCTTCTCTCTTTTCTGTTCTTTTCTGTTTCCTCTCCTCTCCTCTTCTCTCCTCTCCTCTCCTCTCCTCTCGCTGCCCTTAAGCTTCACCTATCTATTCTACCTCCTTCCCAAGCAAATGTTTTGCCACAGAAAGCAACAGACTTGGTACAATTCTCTCCTCCCAGTCTTAGCTATCGTAGTGGTTCTAAAGAGACTTCATGAACTTCCTCTGATATTCACTGGAATGTCATGTCCTTTGAGTCAGTTCCCACGTTAAATTAGACTTGACATCACTGACTGGCGCCAGACACCCCTGCTGGTTACACCAGCACTCCTGGCAATACGCTGATACAAAGGGATGGAATGAAGTGTCTCATGCAGCAATTTGTGGACTAACTTAGACAACATTAGGATGCTAGAAGAGATAAGGTTTTACTTACCCTGCTGTGTTCTTCCTCTCTAAGAAGTTTGACAGCTATTGAAAGAAACATGTAAGCATCCAAAGAAACACAGAAAAGAATGTAAATGCATTGATGCTTTGATGAAAGTTTGTTCCTCAATTGTTTTGTATTGTAGTGCATTGAACTGCCTTACACTGCTGACAGGATAGACACATGACAGTTAGGAATTTTTTATTATTTGCAAGTTTCCTGTCACAAAGTTGGAATGAGATATTGATATGTGATTAACTGAAAGTGAAGTGGCAACTACAGTGATTTTACAAGTTGTCTTTAATGTTTACCACACAGCTGCAAGATCAATTACTGTACTGTGGAGGTTCAGAAGCATTTCTGGCCAGGATTGCCAAGACTTCCCCATGGTTGTTAAACCTGTGGTGTCCAAATAAAAGGACCTGTTTAATTATCTCCTTGAGAAAGATTAATAGAAGGTCTTCAGTACAACTTTATGGGCTACAGACATTTAAAATCCTGCTATTATGGGGAAAACCAGCTAACCCCAAAAGCCAGGAGTCCTTCTTCACAGTTTTCTTCACCTTTATCTACTCAGTATACAAACAAGCTTTCCCTACACAGTGTGTTTTCATAGAGAAATTCAAGATCAAGCCTGCTTTAGCATATCTAATTCTGTTGCTTCAGTTATGAGATTAATCCCTATTTATTTTGACCTACAAGTTACATATGCAAATCTCTTGACCAAGTCTTTGCATCAGAAATAGCTTTACTTCTCAGCAAGTCAAAACTTTTCTAGTCACTCTTTTGCCTTTCAATTTGTCTATGGCATATATTCTTTACCAAAATAAGAAGAAAGATATGAGAATGTGACATGTCTTGGTGACCACCTCAAAAATAAAAAAAATCAGTATTGTTTCTCTTAAAATTTCTGGATTCTCTAGGCTGTAGTGAGTACTTACAGAAGACTCATCTGATTCCTACACCATTTTTAGGCATTACACTCTTCTTGAGGGAACATGGCTTTCCCAGAAATGTAGTAAACATGTGACAGTTGTTATCTGTTGTTAATAACTTCCCTGTAGTGTAAAGCAACTTCAGGAAGTAACTAAAAACAAGACATTGCCATATTTTATATCATCACCCAGGTAGGTCTTGGGTTGGTGGTTTATTTGGTGTGTAAAAATCAGATCCTTTGTCTGGCAAGGTGTCTTCTTGGAACATTGAGAGGTGGTAAGGAATCTGTGCATGAGGACTCAGCACACTGTATTAATATCCTGGCCAACTTGTAACCATCTTTCTCTGTAATCACCCTTTGGATTTATTTCCAATCCATCCAGAAGTTTAGTTGCCTGCGTAGAATATCATCTCAGATATAGCACAGCTGTTTAGCCTTGGACCAGACTTACATGAAGTTTACTACAGAGCATGATACAGAAGTGGAATTTTCAGGGTAGGGTGCTTCTCCCTGGGTACATGTGTTGTATGAAAACTTGTTATGAGGTAGCTAAAATGGTGCTCCTGATATAATTGATGTCTGTTTACCTAGAGCTCAGATATTGCTGATAGTATCGATTTAAAGTATCTCGATTACTGTGGTTTATAAGGCTGCCACAAAGACATCCATTCACGCTTTACTACGTGTGATTCTCTTGAATTGTTAAAGAAAGCTGGTATTGAGTTTTTTTAACAGTTGATCTTAACAAATCTTGTCATTGTCTCAAAACCTGTTCCTGTGTTAGACTTCACAGGAGGTGTTGTATCTTCACCCTATATCAGTACTTAAGACAGCAGTATAATTCTTGAAATAGAATGTTATGTAAAACTCAGAAGAGATTTTAACCTTGTTACTTAGCATGATTTTCAGGATTTGATATTCCTCTAACTAAGCACCTACAGCTGGTCAGGAGAGGAGAAGGGAGAACAACAAGCTAAATTTAAACAGGAGAAGCTATTTTTTTTTAATGCTTATGTCTCAAATCCAGAGTTTATTTCCTACATTTCTGGGGACTGAATTTTTACATTAATTGCAGTGGTCAATAGGTGGGTTTGCCTGATCCAAAGTGCTTGTGATTTTTGTCTTGGAAACTTGGCATTACTTCAGCTGCTTTGTGTTTTACATCACATTAACCAGAATGTACGAGAAAAAAAGTTTTGTTCATCTAATTATGTAAATATTTGTTCCAGTTGATTGTACTTGGAGGCTCTTGCTTATGCCAGCCTTGAAGTCCCACTATGCTCTAGGGAAGTTCTATTACATTTTACATATTTCAAATTTTTAGTGCTTAAAGTTTATGTAAACGTAAACAGCAAATGTATTTTTAACGTATTTTGCCTCTCATAATAAAACTAGAAATGAGAAGCCATAGTGAATGCTCAGACCTTCAGCTCATTAAAAGAATTTTCAGGTCTCTTAGAAGACTTGGACATTTAGAGAAAAAGGTGTCACAAGAGTAGCAGTGCTGATTACCAATTAAAGAACTCAGATTTCACGGAGTCACTGATTTTGTAACCATAGCTTTGGTATAAGTTTTTTTGAAGTTCAGACAAAATCCTTGGTGTGCCATTTTTTCAGTACATGTTTCATTTTCAATGATTTGGGATAATTATTATTGGAATTTGCTTCTGGCCAAAAAATAGCAAATTTTCATATTACTGGAGTATTTCCTGTAACTCTTTCTAAAAAGAGCCATGATTTTAAAATGTTATCATTGTAGACAAAAACAACAACAACAAAAAACCAACACTAAAAAACTTCTCCTACCTCTGTGTGTCTGTGTTTTTGCTAACTTCACGTAAGCAGAATTTTAGAAATGGACTTAAAATATCATGACCCATTTTTATGTCACCACACACACACACACACACACACACACACACTATGATCTTTTCTTATTTATAGATGTTTGCATATAGGAGGTAGTAATGTAATCATAGAAAGTTTTTTCTTCCCTGGTATACCAGGTCAGGATTTGGTTTTCTTTTTTTAATTGGTAAAATTAAGTCTTCCTGAGAATAACAAAATATGAGATTGAAAGTGGGTAGAATTAGTTTTAAATATTGGGAAATAGGAACACGCAAAGGCAAATTCAGAACTCTTAAAAAATATGAGTAATATTAATCATATTAAATCTCTTCTAAAAATATCACAAGAATAAAAAAATTAGTCCATCAATAAGAAATGAAGGAAATGTTAAAGGGAATCCTTATTCTGCGTTACCAGTGCAGAGAGACTAATCAAACCTTCCAGCAACACAGCATTGATAGACAGTGGGCATAAGGATGCCTCATTCCATTGGCACCCTGGCAAATTACCAACATGAGATCTGAAGTGATGAGGGGATTATGAGCAATGGAGATTGCAATGGCAATAAGTGGAATGTCTCTGTCCTTTCCCATGGCTTTAATTTCCATTACAAAACTTTGAGTTTACAGGTTTCCATCATCCATACCTTTCATATTTACTTAATGGATACCTTAAAATACAGCATTTCAGTTACATCTTGTTAACTGTGAATTATTTGTTCACAGTTCCTACCACATTCCCAGTAGTGTAATCTTCCTTTTCACTAGGAAAGGCATAGGAAATTTAAGGAATATTTTTGTGGATCACTTTATTCAAGAGCTATAGTAAGTCCTGTTACTCACTGGCAGCTCCTGTGTACAGATGCAAAGTTGAATGTCTGCTACATAATAGCAGCCTTCCTATTAATACTGTTTCATAAATCTAAGTGAAATATATACTCATAGGATTCTGTTGCATGGATGAAAACCTTGTTGTTAGAATTGATATAATTTAACGATGTTTTTTCCCCACTACATTATGTATTCTATATTATATTGATGCATGTCCCTGCACTACAACACATATCCATTTAAAAATAGGGAAACTGCTTAGGTAAAATCACCAAACTGTTGTTTCCCTGGCCAGGTAAGATCAGCATAAGGATCTACTGTAAAATAACACAAGCTATAAACAAAAGTTTTAATTGGCCCAAAAGACAGATATGCACATAGGCACTAATCTAATAACAAATTTCCCACTGGCTCAGTGATAGATCAAAATATTTCAAATTAATATCAGACACGTCTTTAAGTGTGTATATGTATATTTAAGTACATTTAGGCCTAGTAAAAAAATGTACCTTTTATGTTTTGCCTAGCCATCCTCTTTGACTCTTCCTACTTTTATCTTTTCATAGTTTCAGCATCTGTGTATCTGTGGTGGGGAGCCTTTTTTCCTGTCATGGGGTTAGATAGTCACATTCTGTTGTGTACTTTGATCCCCTTATTCTCTTTGGTTTATTTGGCTTTGGCTTCTGCCTTACTCCTGTCTGTCTTTGCTTCATTTTTTTAGCTCACTGCATTACACTTAATAAACAACTTTGAACATGGGTTGAATAATACCAAGAGATTAAAATCTACATAATTCTAGTTACTATTGTTTAACCTCTTTTCTATAGGCATTAAAATTCAAAGTTCTGGTAAAAAATAAAAAAATTGGAACAATTGAGGAAAGCATGCTCAGGATGGACTATGACAATCATGGTGAGACAGAGGAACTGTCTGACTCTGAATTTCTGTCTGAGGACGAAGACACAGATGACACACTACCTCTTCAGCGATCAAAGAGTCACACCAAAAGAGGAGCAGATCGTAGATCTTCACTCCCACCTAAAAAAAAATCAAAGGTAACTTTTGCCTCAATTAAATATAGAGAGAGATTAGAGATCAGAGATATTAAAAAAAAAAAAAGGGGGTGCTATATGATGTTAAAATAGAGATTAAATTTAAAAGGTAAACTTTTAAATTACTAATTTCAGTGCATTTGGAAATTACATGTTTTAGCTCAAGGTTTCAGTTTTCCTATTCTTAAAAGAAAAGCCAGACTGGACCACATTTTAGTATCCAACTAAAAAGCAACCCCTCCCTGTGCTCCCATCTTGAACTCCAACTGCATTTTTTCCTCTTTCAAACCTCATGCTTGTTCCAGGTGCTCAGTACCACAGTAGATTAAAGAAGTTACCCAAGTGGTTTGTTGGTCCCATGGCCCTCCTGGAACTATATATAGAAAACACTTATAGCAGATCCTGATGATAACAGAGTTAACTATTTCTTCTCCAAGTCTACCAGTCAGTTTTTGAGATAGATAGATAGATTCTTCTATTTTCTTCTGTTTTGGATTTTTTGCATTAAATTAGGTGCACACTCCTGGTTGTGCTGAAACATTTTTCAGCACCTAGAATCGGAAAGGTATTTTTACATTTATCATGTAGAGATTTAACATTAAGTATTATTTCTGAAAGGGAGTGTAAAAATTGGATGTAATCTCCTTTTTGGAACTCATATTAAATTTATTCATTTTTTTAACCAAGTATAATTCTCTACCATGGAAAATCTGTTTCTTCCTCAGGGTTCAAACTGCTTTGTTCAAGTTTTTTAAGATGTCAGGCAGCACCCTGTATCCAGTCACTGTTGTACATCATGCTCTGATTACCTGAATGTGGCTAAACTGGCAATGCTCCTCAGAGCCCAGAGTTCTTGCTAAGAGGCAGTGTCTCTTCTTTGTATGATTTGGTGATTAAGGTGTTTGCTTCTTTCTCATTCCATCTGACATGGAGAGATGGCAAGGAAAAATTCTGAGGGAGGAAGGACTCTGAAGAGGAAAGCCAACTTTCTAGATAATAGGTTTCAAGTATATTTGTAGGATCATGTTACAGAATGTATTCCACATATTCTTAAACAACAGCAGCAACAAAAAGCATCTGCTCATGTTTCATAGGCAGAAGAGAAAATGGTTTCCAGGGTCCCACTCTGCTGGAGTATTTATCTTGATGTCCCACTATATTGCTTTATGGGAGGGTTGAAGAACATTTGAATCCACAGCCAAGACACCCCAGTGATGCTGCTGGCTTTGCCTGTGTCGGTGCCTGCCTCCAGAGAGTTGTATTTTTTCAGGATTTCCATGGCAGTGGACTCCTGATTGTCCTCATGGGACATAACCCCAGAATAATTAATGCACTTGAACTTTGCATAGTTTAAGACCTGTGAGCAGGCAATCTCTATTATTTTGTCAGATGAGAATTTGCCTTCAAAAACTTTAATGGAAGGTAAAGAGGATTTGCATCATCAGCTCTCTGCTGGCTACTGCCCCTGATCAGCTCACAAGTTACGCTACAGAAAATGAAGTGGTCACGTGGTGCCTGACTGTAAGAGAGAAGGCCCTGATAAAACTTCAGTCACTTTTGTTTGTTTTGGTAATGAAGCGATACTAAATTAAGATTTTGGTGAGAGAAATTTCCGCCTTAATCAAGAAGAAAGTTTTCTAACTTCAGAGCAATGCTTAGAGAAATGTTGACTAATTTGCTTGGCACAGTATAATATTCTCCAGTTATTCTACATTTTATAACTGAGTTTATGCTGTTGATCTTTTCTAATACTTTATGTCTTTATAAATAGAAGTTTGAGTGTGAAGGTACGTTTTAAATGAGTAATATTAAAAGCCATGAAAATTTATGTAATTTACAAACCAGTCTTAGAAGCAGGAAAATTGTAAAGCTACCCAGAAGAGCATTCTGCTAGGAAGCACCGATAGCATCTCTCCTCTCATCCTACAATTGCCATGATAAACATGGACACAAAAAACTTAAGTTTCTTTCAATGGATCAAATCTTATTATTAAAGTTCTTATTTATTAAATTCATTAACTGTGACATATTTTCTCATGCTTTATGCATTCAAAATGATTGTTTCTCTGAATTAGTAATATTAATAGTAATGAAATATGCATTATTATGGCTTTTCTATTCCATTATTCATCTGATGATTATTAGGTGAAGAAGGCAAAGATTGCCCTTGCATTGTCAGACCTTGTGGTTTATACCAAATCTCAGAAGTTTGTGAGCTTTGAGCATTCCCTGACGAATCAGATGGTCTATGAAAATAATTCGATTGGAGAGACTCTAGCACGAAAACTTGTAAGACATTCAGGTAATTTCTTTTGACTTAATCAGTTAAAAGTTGCATTGTTGCAAAGGTTCACTACTTAGGCATTGGAAAGGTTAAAATTTTATGGAATACCTGCTGTCTGATTTTATTTGGTTCTTCATATAACACTGTTTAAGAAATGTCTTTTGCATAGCATTTTTTTATTTCTGTTGGTTTTGTGAGGAAAATTGAAATTCAACTTTGTTTTAATTCCATGCATTTTTGCAAGAACAAATATTAACACAGTCTCCAAAATGTATGCCTGCCTTTTGATTCATTGTTTTCTGCATCAAATAATTTAGAAGTTACCGTCAGCAGTTGAAAACGTGTGGAATAAATTTCACCCCCCTGTCATGTCTGGGCTGAGAGCTCAGTGGAGTTGGCTTGGCAGTCACCTGGCTTTGGTGACGACTGCAGATAAGAGAGTCCTCATTAATGGGATGGATAAACCCTAGAGCAGACACTTTGCTCCACTGGACCAGACCTTTCATCCCAGCCAAGTTGGATTATTCAAAACTCATTCCGTGTTGGAGCTTCTCCATTTGAGGCAGCCAGTGCAGCGCAGCCTCCCTGTTGTAACTGCAGCTGCCTGCTGAGAGCCCTGAGGGAGTGTTAAGAGCAGAGATCACTGACCATGACAATGACAATGGAGTCTGCCACATGCCCATTCACTCGGGGCCAGCCCAGCTGCCACCCACCGCTTTGTGGAGGTGATGCGGTGGCTGGTGAGGCGAATGATGCTGAACGGCATCAAAACAAGTAGGATTTTGCCAGCCACTCCAGACAGTCCTCTCTGGTTCCTCTAGCAATCTAGACAAGATAACAGTAGTTCCATAACCCCTCCTTGACACCCCTCCCCCCTAAAAAAACACCCCCAAACAAAAAAGCAAACCAAAATCAGCGAAACAAAACCCCTTAACAAACAAAAAATGTAATGAGAGGAGGATGGAACAGATCAGAGAGATGACCCTGGAAACGTAGATTTTTGTTTAATTGCTAAAAAGGAATCATGTGGATAAAAGTCATCTGAAGTTTCCCACATCTGTGTAGTTTATGTCTACATATGAGAAGGGAGGGAACACCACCAGCAGAAGGAAGAACAATGTACACGAACCATTAATCTCTTCTGAGGCTTATAAAGGAAAAATTTAAGTGGCTTTTAAAAATGTGCTGTTCTCTGGCCTTAATATTTTATTTAAACTTCCAAACAGTAAACAAGACAAGATCATCTAGGGATGTTTTTTTTTTTTTTTTCATTTTGAGCTATTATAGAATGAGGAAGTTTATGTGCAATTTCCTGTTCTGTGTCTAAGCTTCCCATGAGAACACAGCGGGCTTCAGTGTAGAAATCATATGTTTACCCTGCAAAAAGGTGAAAAAACCAAAATATTTCAGTGAAGGGATGATTTTTTTATTAATGAACTTCTTACAAAAGTCTGCACTATATACTTCTGTGCTATCAGATTCAAACATACAAAAATTTTAAGGTTTCAAAGTAGTATTTTAAGCATACCTCCATATATTGATGTTAGAATACACTGACATAATTGTGTAAAAAAATTGCTGGATCAAATTTTTGTATTTTTATTATTTATTCAAATAGGAGCTCTTGAACAATAAAGGTTTCCTTACCAAGATTTTATCCTTCTGTTTATCAGCTAAAGAGTTTATTTCACATACTACAAGATTTATTACAAGAATTTACCCCAAGGGAACAAGAATGAGCTCTTCAAATTATAATCCTCAAGAGTTCTGGAACGTGGGGTGTCAAATGGGTATGTATGTTTGCAGAGACTACTGCATTCTAGCCTTCACAGATACAAGAGTTTTTTGCTTCCCATAGTACTTTGGTGTTATGTAGGTTACATATTTCCCCCAGTGGCATTATTTTAATTTTTTGTTATATAAACTTTTCCTTCAGCCCACATATCCCATCAGTTTTTTATCCGTAAAAATCACAAATATCACTCTGCCTTAAATAGCAGAGTGATATAATCCCATTTATTATATTTTATTAATTTCTTTAAACTACCTGTTAGAATTGGCTATTAAGAAAAACACTAATAACAATTCAGCATTTTTAAGTTTCCATTACACAACAATGGAAGTTTCTCCTGAAGGATCTGTGGGTTTTCAATGGCTTTCTGTGACTTGTGTGGCACAAGTGCAGGAGATGTGAGCACAGCAATTGATAGTGGTGCCGAGAATTCCCAAAATAAGATATTGCTGTACGAGGAAGTACTCAAACATTCCTGGTCAGCACAAAACCCAGGTACAGCTGGGAGCTTCTGGGAGCCTCCAGGGTTTATACAGATGCAACATGAGTTAAGCATCTTAATTTCCAGTACAAAACATATCAATTTCATGGGCTATGAAATAACAATAATTTCTGCTTCTCTTCATTTAAAGCTTGAATTTGAATTTGTTAAAAATAAGCATGACTTCTGTACCCAACAGGCTTTGAAACACCTCTCACCTGTAAGCATTCTGTCCTTTTTAATGGCTTTAGAGACAATTTTGCTTTCATCTGTTTGTTCTTCAGTTAAAAGATTCTCAGTTACAAACTATTTTTCTATGTCTGCCTGCTACATCTTCTTCAGCCCTAGGTAAAGTTGAGCAGAATATTTTTTGTATCCACATATATATTCTGTCTTTTATTCTGAGTCTTTGCCAAGGCCACCTGAGTGAGACTGTGGGGTGAGCAGGGCACTTTGCCATAGGCTCCCAGTTTTGAGGGGTGAAAGGTATGGACTCACCTTGTTATCTTAAAATACACACTCATCCAAGGACGGGCACAGATTTCACTCTGCCTGTAGGGCCCTAGAGCTTATGTCTCCCTTGTTCCAGGCTTCTTTTCCCACTTGTTTCCTTTCTTAGCTCCCCAATTATCTTCTGTGACAAGTTACCTTCTCCATCCTGACTTCTATTGGCGTAGAGATTTACATAACTACACAAGGAGTACAAAAATTAATACTTAGTATAAATTTTACTTGTTTCTGTGTCCTTATAAATGCTTACTTGCAGTATGGATTTGGGCTTGGTCTGGACTATCCAAATATTTCCTCATTAGCACACTGTGTGAAATTGGTTTGATTATATTCTGTCCTTGTGGTTCCTCCACACTTAGTGTGATGCCTGTATTATTTACCTGGGGTGCTGCGCTCTCTGTGTGCTATCATTGTTATCTATACTATATATTCCCATTAAAAACTAGCGAGTTTGTTTTATGCTTAGAGGAAGCACTCGCCAGAGGTCCTTAATTTAAAATTGAGTTAATGTCCCAGTCTTATCATACTGCAATTTATTAGTTTTCTTTCTAGCCTGTAAATCTCCACACTTATCTCTATGAAGAGTATCCATTTGTTAGATCACAGACAGGAATGAGATCTTTCAAAATTACTACACTGACTGTTTACTCAGAGTACACTTTAATGAGAAGTCATTCTAAACATTAGTATGCAAAACATATGACTTTTGGTGCATAGGGGGTTTGGGTCCCTTCCTGGAAGAATTAAAAATATGCAGGAAGTGGTTAGATCTGCCCTCTTGGTCACTTCATTTGCATCTTCACTTAAAAACCCCTCCATTTTTCACATGGGAATAGGCTGATTAAAAACAATTCTCCACATGTATTATTTCCAAGGCATGTTAAATCTATTCTTAATTCTCTAATCTGCTTTAGATAAGCATTTGGCAGAAATATAGCTGCTCTGCACAAGGCAGTTCCCAAAGTGAGTGAATCTCAGTGAATCTTCTGCTGAGGTCCTCCCACTGGTCTAACACAGATTTTTTAATTTTTATATCTGTCCCATGTCTATATAATCCACACACCCTTCCTGTCTCCTGCCATTGCACTTTACACCCCATGCACAGAAGTAATCACTCCAGGTTCCTTCTACCACTTCCCTAAAACTCTTTAAAGGACTCTCAGGTTTCTCCTATGTCACCTATTCCCCTTCTTAACTCCCTTCTCCTCCCCACACCTGCAAGCTTACCTTTAAGTTCCTTTAACATCCATATCTTTTCTGGCTGCAAAAAGAAAATATATTATGTTTTGTTCAAACCTACGTATAATACTGCCTGCCAGGCCCCTGCATCATGTAGTTATGAGAACTGAGTTATTCCTTCACTTCCATTGTGATCGACCCAAAACAGTGCTGTCTTCTGTACTTTGCCAGCAATTTTCTCTAAATTGCTTGGAACATATTAACTTGGAGCAGCCTGGCACTCAGCTAAAGCAGGATGAAACGGTCCAACAGGCTCAAGATTTGTTGGGGCTGAGGACGAGACATGTAATTGTATAAACCTAATTTCCAGAGGAAGGCAAGTTAAAAACCTCAGTAAAAAGTACAGAGTTTCCACAAAATAGCTTTTGGATATCACTGTGCACTCCCTGTCCATTCTCTGAAAATTGAGACTCATAAGAACAGGAGGTTTTGTGAAAAAAGAGGTCTAATGGAGGAAAAACTCCCACTTTCTATAGTCTGTGAAAATTAGTATGCCTTCTGCATACAACTGCAGTGAGGCACTGGAAAGAGCTGGTTTGGTGTATCCATATCTCCTTTTTATTTACTAAGTAAAATGAAATGTAAAGATTTATGTAGGGAAAGAAAATTCAAGACAGTTATTTAAATAAATTTATATCAGTTGTTTTACATTGACTGCAAAAAACAGAAAAAAAATCCAAAACAAAAGAAAGCATTGGTGAAAATAAAAATAGAAAGACTTAAACATCTTTTTGAATGTGGCATTTCCATGCAGTATGAAATGTTCTCCATGTACCAAAGCATGCTACAGGAATGACCAAAACGTGTCATAAGTTACAGGAGAAACCTACGGTGTGGCAGGTACAGAATTTTATTACAGAAGATGCCATATGTGTTTTTTGGAGTATGCAGAAAAATTTACATGCTACTGTGAAAGTTCTACTTGTATGACAGATCTTTTCTTACTGCAGGTTTTGTTTTGACCTGTGACACTGAAATGCAGTGTGGCAGTTTTGTCACATCTGTTTTGTGGCTCAATTTTGTGTGCAATAATATGACAAAATATGGTAAAAAATAATGCTTAAAAAGACAAGTGATTGACAGCTATCTGACTAGTTCTGATCTTCTCTGAAGCAACCAAAGGAAAAGGAACCAATTAATTTCTATCTTGGTCTGCCTCACCTGTGCAAATCAAAATGACTCAAATCGGACCTTGCTTGGGCTCTGGGTCAATAGCTGTATTATTGCTGTCTTCTATTGACTTTAGTAGTCCAAAAATACCTCCTTAGGAACTGAAAACTAGAGGACTAATTTTTTTGTTATGTTTTCCCTTGAACTTCATTGATCTGATCTTCATAAATAGTGAAGTGTTACAGTTAATTCATGTGTAGGTACCTACAAGATAGGTGGGACAATACAATCCAATATATGAAGCTCCTCAAATGCACTCAGCTTTCCTTTGGAATGGCTCCAAAGGCTGGGAGTTGGTTTGAATGAAGGTTTCATGTTTCTTCTGCAGAAATGTGTCTACTGCCAGGTTTGTGACAAAGCCCTTGGGCTACTCTGTAACCTGCTTCTTTTTAGGCAGTTTTTGGTGCATGTAATAGATACTGGACTTTCACTTAAAAGTAAAGAAACATTGAAATTCCATTTTATCAGTTTTTCCAGTTGTCTTCACTGCAGAAAACCAATAGAATAGTAAATAATTTATGTCAAGTCTAATAAATTTTAAAGAAGGATGGAAAAAAAAATTGCAGGAACACAATTGTTTCTGAACTCCTTGCTGATCTTGTTCTACAACCTGTCAGTGACTCAGACTAAAACAGGAAAAGGAAGCTGATACTATTCACTGTTCTGCCAAGAATCACAAATCAAGAAAATTTGAAAAATTATTTTGGAAACCTTTCAGGTATAAAATTGGTCAAATGACAACTAAAAGACACTCAAACTTACACTGAAGTGTAACTTTTAGACTGATGCATTAATCAATTTAGATTTTTAGATGCGATAATTTATCAGAAATTTTTTAGGTACTTTTCCCATGAGAACCACACAAGAGAGGATCCCTACTTGAAACCCCTTGGACAATGGATGACTTAATCACCTGACATCTTTTTTTCCAGTAGACTACTTGTAATTAAGTAGGAACAATGCCAGCAATTATGAACTGTATGACTGAATTCTTCACATTTCTAATGGCAGTGTCTTTAGGGCAACAGTATTAAATTGGTCCAAAGACAATACAAAAAACACTGACTGCACGCTTTAAGCGTGTTATGTCAGACAGTTATGCATCACCCAGTTCTCAGAGCAGTCCTTCTTGCTATGGCAGAATCCTTCGTGTAGTAAGTCATTCACAAATTAAGTTTCTGTAGAATAAAAACAACCATTTCAAAAGGTGTAGGTGAAAAATAAAGCCAGAAATTATCATTAAGCTTAATGAAATTTGGATTATGTAAGGGGAAGGAAGAAATACACACAGTTTGACAGTTTTCTTTTATTTTTTTGCCAGGAAAGGAGGTGAGAGTTTGTATGCCAAAAATTATACTGTCCATATAGGCTTGCTCTGTGTTTTAATGAAATCAGTCATTGTACACTTTATTTTTTTGTCTAGTAGACCAAAGTCCTTGTTCATAAAGTTTGGGTTGGATCTCACCTATTCATAGGTTTACTCTCGTTCAGTTCTTGGACTTCTGAATTATTTCTGTAAATTTGGGCAGGGGTGGTGTAAATTGAGTGCAGCTGTGACCTGCATGTGAGAAGAAAGGCTAGACAGCCCATGCCCAACTTGGAGTGCTGATGTGGAATGAAAGCAGTGTCCTCAAATCCTATCACATTGATCATCTCATAACCAATGGCAACATACCAGAACATTAGGGATATGGTCTTGTTTCCAATAGTATTTCCCAGGCTGTGTGGAATTCAGTTCAGATTTTGAATATCTAAGGCATAGATTTTTGTTGCATTCATCATGAGTGGCCCACTTTAAGAACATGGACAATTGGAAAGAGCTGAGAGGATGGCAACGAGGCTGATAAAAATGTGATCTATTATATCTCTTTAGATTCAAATGAGTGAGGTAAATAATGGAGATAGGAACATTGGCACTTAGTGCCTTTTGCATAGGATATTTTTTGAAATGGCATAAAATTCATACATTTTGAGATGCATTTTTAAATTACATAAAATGCATTTAAGTAACTCATTTTAAGAAAAATTGGTGACAAATGTGTCCTTATCCATTTTAAAATCTTCCCATTTAAATGGGGAAAATACATTAAATCTTATGGTTATAATATAGCTAATAGAACCAGGAAGCAAAGAATAAAAAATAAAAAAATTGCAATTTAAAAGTCTCACTAGGAATATTAATTTAGAGACAAGATCACAGACAAAAGATGTGCAGTTTTCTCAACTGCCTTCAAATCATAGTCACAGTGCTCATTTTGGTTTTAAAAACTTTTGCTTTTATTCTATAAATCAATTATGTCTTGAATGGTGGTGCTTATGTGAGGTGCTGAATTTGAATATATAGACTGTCTTTAGCTCTGCAATTATTTGTGGGACTGACTTCAGTTAACTGCTTACGATGCAGAGACTTGGGGTCAAAAATAGAATTCCTCTGTGTACTATGGATTGGTTCATCTTTTTGGAGCCAGGATATTTCCTAACTTCCCTTTGTTATATGAAGTTATTTACATCTGGGACTTACTGGGATAAACATGGCAGCTTGGGTACTTTGCAAGATGATTTGAGTATTAAATACTCTGACCTGAAGGGGATTTAGCCTGATGGTTCTAGGAAGACTTAAATTTATTTCAATTGCAGGAATCACACTGAGGAATTCCTTTGCTCAGGTTGTCCCCCAAGCCCACGTTTTGCTGTGCTGTTTTGGTTTTGATGTCAATATTAAAAGGCTTTTCGTCTTTAATGAAAGGACTGAGGAGAAAGTTTAATGTAGACAGTGCTAAACTTCAGTTGCCTTTGCTTCCCCATGAAAACCATATATTAAGTTAATGTACTGCTCAGATGGTTTCATTGCAAGCACATTTGGGCTTCTTTCCAAAAGAAACTGTCAGTTTAAATCTCTTTTCATACATGCATTAAATTTACACTGTTTCATAAAACATTACAAAGGATGTTATTGACAGTTCTGCTCTTGAACTCAGCAAAGCTAAAATGAAACACTGGGTAGAAATTCAGTGTTGTTTGCAGAAAGATGTTGCTAAGCCCATGCTGCTAGGCAGAGCTTTTAGTTTATGATCCTTGCCATTTCTCAGGAAGTGTTAGGGCTATAACTGCACCTGATTAAAAAGAAAAACTGTGCATCAATACACCATAAAGCAGTGCCCTGGGAGGCCCCTAGCAGCTATGAACCTTGCAAACAGTTTTAGTAAAGGTTTGCATCTCAGAGAATATGACACAAAATCTCACATTTGCTTAATCATGTCCAAACTTACAATACTAAGAAACTAGTAGGTAAATTAAAACTACTGTTCCATGTGTTTTTAACTTGTTCTAAGGTCAAATTAAATTAAGTGAAAACAGTGCTGATGTTTGAAGATATGAACCCATAATAACATTGCCCTTCATTTGTGTTGCAAAAGCAATTTTCCTAATATGATAAAGTATAAAGTATTCTCGTTTGCTTGTTGCTGTTGTTACATCAGATTTTCCTGCTTAGTCGTCTATAAAGCTTGGTAAATTTAGCAATAGTCTCATTATGTGCAATCATGTAATTCGGTTCATCATGTGGAAGCTGCTATTTGAAGCTGACTGTTCGATGTGCCTAATTTCAGTTGTGCTTTTAAACCCACACACTCTGAAAGTGTGGCCTAGGAATCACCTGTGGACTCAGAGATCCTGGCTTATCTGTAGATCAGACTTCCATGGGCCTTGGGGTTGCAGCCCTTGTAGCATCCACTGCACAGCTTGATTCAGTGTATTAAAATATGACAAGCATCATATAACACTAAATTTGGGGCTGTTTCTGGATGATGTGTTGAATCATAAAAACCAAATTGGGAACCACTGCCAAAAGCATACCCAGAGAATACTTATCCTGTTTAAAAAAGGCAATGGTGTGCAGTGGGCAGTATGAATGCTCTGAAGTTTGATTTCTGTTGTGACAGGTAAAACAAATTTCCTTTGTATATTAATATAAAATTATGTATGCATCTACATTAGCATTTAGTTCAAAGCAGAAGCGCATGTTGTGTTTCATTGTTTTGGGTTTTTTTGTTTGTTTGGGGTTTTTCTAGACAAGGTTTCTAATTGTTCCTACTTACTGCATGTTGGTTCATGATACAGAGCAATCTCAGCTAGCACAGATGGGATTCCTTTCAGATTCAATAGATGATGCACTCTGGGAACACTTCATGTATTCCAGCCATTAATTGGTTTTGAGACTATGGAATCAGGCTCGAGCTCTTCAGAAGTAACCCCACTGAAAACATGTGTAGTGCAATTATCAAGTCCATTTTACCAGCTGCTTCATTCCTTTTTGTGTCATTTGCTACAGAACATATTAAAAGGATCATCAAAGCAGTGGAGGAACAAATAATTTTTGCAGTGAGGACAATTTTGTGTGTTTTCCACTTGAGATTAGGATTTTTGAATTGTGTCAAATGTTCATTCAATATATTCATATTATCTCACAGGAGCATGTAATAAGGTTGCCTTCATGAATTATTACGAGGACTCACTTGAACTGCTGAAAGTCTTCTTTTTCATTCTATCAAACCATCATTTTAAGTAAATGACATTTTATCATTCTCTGTTTAACACATGTCATTGATTCATAAGGTCATAATTCATTGCTGATTTGACTTCTGCATTTTCTGTTTTGAATGTGACAGGAAGCTCCAATGTACTGGAATAGGGGAAAATTTTATTAAATGGGTCTATTTCAGTGTTGGCTTTATCTCATGAATTACAATATCCCATTGATGAGAAGTGTGATATTTTATTAATGGTGCTGCAGCAAACCAAAAATATTGTGAACTGCCCAGGAAAGAAAAAACTGTCAGGTGTATTCTTACAATAATCCCAAGTACTGGAGAATTAATCTCCAACAGAGTGTGTGCTCACATAAATTTAAGAACACTTTTAAAATTGCTTCTACCTCTATAAAATCATAGGTATTTCTACTGAATATTCTAACATTAAAATAAGGCTTCTTGATCTTCTGGGTGAGATGTTTTTGTGATAAATTCTGCACCATAACTAAGGTTAGATACAATCCTGTGGTTTTGACTCTGCACCAGAACTTTTTTAGTGGATTTGGGGTGCAGGATCTTACTGCTGTAGAGAAACTGGGACATGAATTTAGTTCTTATGGAGAACAAGGATCTTACATTTCATATTCTCCAAGATCTAATTTAGAAAGGAAAGGGTAAACATACATATCAGTGTAAAAATGATCTATAGGGTAATTATTAAAATGTGGTGCAGTTCTAAATAGTGCACTGCTTTTGGGCACTAATAATTCATTATTGAATATCACTTACTTTAAGAGAAAGAACAGGATCTTACATGCGAATTGAGAGATAGACATACCTTAAACTCATTTACTTATTTTTGTTGTTGTTGTTGTTTGTTTTATAAAATGTTACCAGACCTAATTCACTAAAATCAATATTGATATAATTTTTCAGTGGCCTTAAATTTTCAAACACCGGGACCACAAATGGAATTGCAAGATGGGAAATTCCTGGACAATGGTGGTTGTGGCTATGTGCTGAAACCTGATTTCTTGAGGGATCGCAACACAACATTTACTCCCCAAAATGTGGGAGGATACAGTAAACCAATGTCTCTGTCAATAAGGGTAAGAATACTGAGGTGTTGCTTTGTTCCATGAAAATGGGAAAACAAATGTTATGTAGTTCAGATGTAATTGTTATCTATTGTTTTTTTGTTTCTTTTTCATTTTATTCTTGTACTTGGTTGTTGGGAACTTTAATAATATTTTCAACAAGATGATAAAACTCTCATAAGGTGTCAACTGCTGCTTGGGTGCTTTCCCATCTGTAGTTAACTTACGTTTGCTAAAAGTATCTAGAGGTTCAGAGCCCCTAAGAGTCTGCAAAAATACATGATTTTTCATGATGCTGAATAGAGAAATATAAATAATGAAGCTGACCAAGAGACCGGTCAATTGTGCTTATGGAAACTGAACTCTGAAAACACAGAAGTCAAGTGTGCATTTTTGGGTATTATTTCTTTCAATATCAATAATATCACATGCACTATTGTAATGTTAATTGACAATTGGAAATTTTTAAAGATAAGATAGGAAGATTTACGCTTCTTTTAAGTCTCATTATCTTCCTATGCATGTATAAAAGACTATTTATAATCCTAAAATAATATTTATAAGTGTGAAAGGAGGGATGAATTAATAAGTATTTGAATTATTTCTGCTTCTCCTAAATTATAATGTGATTTACTTCCTAAAAATACTAGAAATACATATACTTTACAAATAAATGGTTAGAAAAGCCCTTTTTTGAGGTCAAGTAGATTTATTGTAATTGTTCACTAATTGGAAAACTACCTTTTCCCAATGAAAAAGTATAAGTTCTGATTACACAGAATACCACTTGCATAAATGCTATTTAATTAGCATATAATTAGTATGTAATTGCTATTTAGTTCCTTTCAGAGTAATAAATAGTGGAGATAAAACAATAGTTAGTGACAATTATAAAATACATAATCCATGCACCTAATCAAGAACATTTTAGTGTCCTGACAGTAAGCATGCCAATTGTGAATAGACATTCCTGGGTGATTTCAAGCAGCCAGGCAAATACATCAGTTATTTTAGCTCTAATTTGTATGAAGCTGGAATTAGGATGAGGAGAAACCCTGAATTGTAATGCAGGAGACAGACAAAATCATTGCCAATGAGAAGGAAGTGTCTGAGTTTGGAAGAAGCTGGAGAAGAGAGAGGCAGTGTTTTAGGCTGAGGACTTTTGACTGAGACTACAGGCTGGGTAGTGCAGGCTGCAGAGGAGCAGTGGCATCCCACTGGCTGAGGGACTGAAGGGCACAGAGAGCCCCATTCATAGCCAGCAGCAAAAACCAGGAAATGGTGGCTGAAGACAAAAGGAGTCAGGACAGGAGTCAAAGGAAAAACAGCTTCTGCTGAAAATGTTACTAACCGGATGAAAGAAGAAATTACTTAACAGAAAGCAAAGATATAAAACATCTACGGGTGAAATCTCTCAGAATGAATGAATGAATGAAGAACAGAAAGATTACATAGGGCCTGATACTGAATTCATTATCCTTAACCTGATGTGCCACAATTCCCATCAACAAGAGTCATAAAGCCTTTGAAGCAGAAATAGAGATATTCAGGGTGCTTCATGAAGAGTCTTATCAGCCCAAGAATTTTTACAACTGCCTGTATGTCTGCTTCACCTTGGGTGTCAAAAATTGATTGGATTTATGGATTTGGGTCATAGTGTGCTTAAAAGAGCTCATTTTCCCCAGGGGAGACTTAGACTGGGACTAGCAATGGGTGATGCAGGCCTTGGCCAGCAGGGCTGCATTTTCATCATGGCATTCAAGGCATGGCAAGGAATCTCCGAGGTTCTTAGAGGGCAGCCCCTTGGTAATTGCAAAACTTCTGGTGAAGGTAGTAGCCATTTCCTAGGAAGAAAGGGCATCAGTGTTTGCCAAGCTATTCCTCTTCAATTTTTCAGGTTAGAACTTCCCTTGGAGCAAGCTGTTACAGAAAATACCTAAGTAAAAAGTGGAATTTGTGTTGTTTGAGTTTTTGGATGGTTGACAGGGGAATAAGAATCTCTTATGATGCTTAGTCCTAAAATCACGATCAGGAGTCATATCTTTCACCTACACTTTCAGGCTTGCATATCTCCCTCAATACATTCCATACACTGATTTCTGAAAAGCTGATTGCTACACAGATGTTTACTCTTTCCTAGGTGTCCTGAAATATAGGCAGAAAGCAGACAAAGTTTTGACTTTCATAAATCCTTTCTTAGGCTGGGTGCCAGATTACAGGGCAGTCTGGGACAAAATTCCTAGGTAGCTAACTAAATTAAGGAGAAAAACATCAGGGAGCTTACTAAACGAAGAGCTTTTGTGTTACTGTGCAAGAGAAGAAGCACAGGTGAGGCAGTCTGCTACATACCCTGTAGCACAGTGCTGATGTCACTGGGGGGCTTGACACTGATCCACTCCAAACAGATTGGAATTCAGGAGCTTGACAGCAGATAAAGCAAAAATCACTGGAGACTGATTCCTCCAACATTATTTTGCACGGTAACAAAATATAATTTTGATGTGTACCTATTGAATTACACCCCTGGAAATTATTGTTTAAAGCATGATATCAGCATTTATTTATTTATTTATTTATTTGTATGTATGTATGTATATATATATATATTTATAGAGAGGGTGGTGAAATACTGGCACAGGCAGGCCAGACAGGTCCTATGTGTCCCATCCCTGTAACCATTCAAAGGCAGTTTGGACTAGGAAAAATTATCAAAAAATTAAATTAGCTGGGAAGCACCATATTCTTGATTCTAATAGTGTCTAATATATGGCTGATATATACTTATAGTAGTTTCTTATGAAAGTTATTTCTACTACAGCTACGATACGGCTGTGGTGAATATTTCATTCTTACAGTTATTTCAGTACAACTTTAATTTTCCAGCTGATCAGTGGCCATCAGTTGCCACCCAGCAGCCTGTCAAAGACCAACAAAGCTGACCCTAAGGTGCAGATAGAAATCTTTGGTGTTCCAGAGGATCAAGCAAGAAAGAAATCTAGTGTTGTAAAAAGCAACGGTGAGCACCACTCTGATTGTCTTGACTGTGGGCAAAGCACAACAACCTTTTATAAGGAATCACCAAATTTGCATCCCAAGGAGTTGTCATAGAAAATGCAATTATTTCTCTCTAGACTAGGATCTTCTGGCACAAAATCTGTAGCTGAAGTTCATGCTGTGTGCCATTTTTCTAGGCTGGTAGATTAAGGAAGCACAAACTCCTAGTTGGGAGCACTCTCCCTTTCTAAAGAAGATGGAAATTTTTTTGCACACTGCTGTGGGCTCATCCTGGACAGCAACTCATTCCCACAGAGCTGCTTGCCTGCTCTTCCCCCGGTTTGATGGGGAGAGTGCTGTAAGGGCCAAAATGAGAAAACCCTTGGGTTGAGGAAGGCAGTTTAACAGGTAAAGCAAAAGCTGCACACCAAGGAAAGCAGAAGAAGGAATTCATTCACCACTGGGCAGGCAGGTGTAGAGCCCTTCCCAGAAAAACAAGGCTTTGTTATCGAGCATTGTGGTTACTTGGGAAGACAGATGCTGTGACTCTGAATGCCCTCCCTTCCTCCTTTCTCCCAGCTGTGAGCATGACACCATGTGCTATGGAACATCACTTTGGTCAGCTGGGTTCAGCTGTCCCATCTGTCTCCTCCCAGCTTCTTGTGTACCCCCAGCCCCCTCACTGTGGGATGGGAAGGGTGCTTTGCAGAGTGAGAAAGACAGAAATCCCAACACTGTGTAAGCCTTGTTCAGCAACAGCTCAAACATCGGTGTGTTATCAGCACTGTTTGGGTCAAGGATCCAAAATGCAGCATAGGGGTTGATATGGAGCAAATGAACCCTACCCCAGCCTAAACCAGTACACAAATCAGTAAATTTAGACCTTTTTTCTTAAGAAATTGCTGCAAGCTCATCACTTGTCTCATTTGAAGTTTCTAGTAGGAGTAATCCCTTAATTGCTTGACAGGTGAAGTGTGTACTCTTTGTAGCTGTCTTTTAGCACCCCCTTATCTTTATCATATAGATCTTCTTGATGTCTCAGACTGCAGGTTCCCTGTGATCTCCCTTTATCTGTACCTCTGCCTTCTATTCTTCCTTTTGCTTTTTTATAGATAGCTGCTGTTTTAAATCAGCCCCTGAATTTCTTTCCTCTGTGTGAACATTGCTGAAGACGAAGCAACCCCCTCCTGTTCCACATTCTCTTTTTGTATTTCTAGTTAAGGGCATGTTTTACTACCTGAATTTATTTATTTCTAACACTGTGAAAGGAGAAACTTTGGGGAAAGCATGAGACTGGTATGGTTATATTAAAATTTAGGTTGAGCAGAGGTTCTTAACCTGGCTATGCCTGTCCTATTTTACTCTTTTTTAAGGCATGACACCAACTGTCTTAGGCTTTTGTACCACTACAGTCAGTGGGAGTCTCATTATTTATTTAAATGAGCCCAGAAATTTAGGGAAAAAGAATGAATTCTTTACCAGTTCAGCCTGGTAATAGAAGGCTCAATAATTCAGTCATTGAGTAGAAAAAAAAACCCAACGTATTTTAATCCTCTTTCTTTTCTCTTTTCATTAGCTTTGAGCCCTAGATGGAATGAAACTTTCTCTTTTAACATCCAAGTTCCAGAACTGGCGATGATACGCTTCTGTGTGGAGGATGAAGTCTCTGTGGTTAACAATGAATTCCTTGGCCAATACACTTTACCTGTGATGAGCCTGAATACAGGTAATACTCTTAAGTGAAGCAATTATAACAGCTCAAAAAAATCCGCAACATTTCAGGTTTTTATTATTACTGTAGCATTGAGACAGTACAGCACCATGCCTATTTTCTAAAGGATGATAGAGTAACTATATGAATAAATGGCACTCTCTGTTTTTTGAAATAATTTTAATTCTCTGAATACAAATCCATGATGTTGAAATCAAAATGATATTAACAACTGTTGATTATTCCCACTGCAGTATTCCATTCTAGATGGAAACTGCTCAGATGGTATTTTAATTAATTGCAAGAAGTGAGACTAGTCAGGACTGCTATGAAGGCCACAGCTTTGTGCACTTTCTACTCACATAGGTTCAAAACCCAATACAAGCCAAATTAAAACAAAACAAACCAGCAAAAATCCGTCAGGTAACCTATCTTTAACTTTTCAGAGTGGAAAACAAAGGCTATAAATTAAACAAAATATTTATGGCATTTTTCTTGCTAGAGTTCCTTTTGTTATGCCAGCAGAGTTCCTGCAACCTTTGTAATGAATAAGCTGCACATAAAGAGCAGACACAGAAGTCAACAGGCCAAGGACAAAGCCTTATGTAAAATGGCTGTTTACTACACTGGCTTTCCAAAGCTATTTCTGACAAAACAAACAGCTTTTATTAGTGAATAAAGATCGGAAGGCAAAACATTGGAGCTGGCAACAGGCACTTCGCCTTTTTTATTTAGCTTAATAGGATTTTAAATGGCTTTTTTTTCCCCCATATTTGAAAGTCATAAAGCTGCTTGTGATTCTTAGTTGAGGTTGAGGAGTTATACAAGAACAAAGGCACTACTCTTAGAGCTCAGTTGTTTTTCTACAACATAAATTTTTACACTGATAACATTTTACTTTCCTTTTTATTTGTATACTTGTGGACAATGAAAGCAAACTCAATCCAATAACTCACAGTGTCTGAAACAAATTTAAATATCAGGCACTGCTGCTTACATGTGCTTGTAAAATTAGTTGAGGCTTTTTTAATATACAAACTTTCAGTGTGGTTTAATGTCTCTATAGAATCATTTTGGCCACAAATGAAGGATTCATATTTTGAAAAACTAAGAGCAGTAGATTTTCCAGGAAATATTTTCAGTGGAGTAGTTAAAAATGCTACGGAATGAGTCTAGGTATGAAAACTATAAGTGGTGCCAAACATATTGGCCCAATCCCCACTTAACAAAACATAAAAAAATGTAATTTGCCATCAAGATTCCCAGATGCATAAATAAAATGCTTCTAAGAGGAGAAGTGATAAATAATTTCAAAAATTATTGCAAGCATTTATTGCAATGCTTAACATTGAGACCTCTGAAACCAGGTCTGGAACGATGGTTTTGCTTTCGGTACCCAAGCTCTCTAAGCAGTGAAATGGGAAAATAATGCTCTTGCAGAGTGAGTCACAACAAGAAGAAGACAAGGGAAGAACTGCCTAAAAGGCTGAAGGGTGAGCTAGCATTTCAGTCTTAGTCTTCAGGGCTCCAATTGCTTTAATCTGTACTGCAGGACTGCCCCTCAGTCCCTGGGATTCACATCCCTGAGGTGTCCCCGAGGGCAATTTGCTCCCAAAAGCTGAGCAGTGCTTACATCTTTTTATTTTCTTTGACAGACAGTGGGACAAAGTTGTGCCATTTCCTCCCTCCTCTGCATTTTCTTTTGAAAGGATTCAAATCTATATCCACACTGCCTTCCTTTCCCCAGCAGCAGCCTCCCAACTATTTGTAGACTCTACCAGGGAGGGATGGTTGCTGTCCAGCTGTATCAGAGCTTGATTTTCCATGTAGTGATTATGTACTCAGAGGGGCTGAAATTTGAGAAAAATTCTCTACCTGGGTGGTTAAAGGCAAAGTGAAGAGGGGGTCCTCTGCTGCAGTCGCTGGGCCAATGTATCTGCCATGGAGAATACTAACACAGAACAGAAAATCAATTATTACCTCTTTTATCATGGGATCCTCGAATAATTAATTATTTAATGCAAATTGGAGCAATTTCAATAAAGAAAGGAAGTTTTACTTCTCTCAGGACACTCTAGAATATTCTGTAGGTAGAGGCTAGAACACAAGTCTTTAGAAATTAATCTTAGTCCTTGAAGTGTTTCTTTGGATAGGAAACCAACCAACCCTTCCACATATTGTGTACATGCTTTAAAAACTGATCTCAAATCTATATGGTCTGAAACTAGCTTTGATATCTGCTGCCCAGAATCTGAATCTTAAATAGCACAGGAACTTTTGCGTAATATGATAGAACAAGGGGAAATGGCCTCAAGCTCTGCCAGGGAAGGTTCAGTTGGACATCAGGGAGAATTTTGTTACTGGGAGAGTTGTCCTGAATTGGAAAGGGCTGCTGCTGAGAGAGGAGGTGGAATCACCATTCCTGAAGGTGTTCAAGAAACAGCTGGATGTGGCACTTAGTGTCACGATCTGGTTCACAAAGTAGTCATCAGTCAAAGGCTGGACTCAATGATCTCAGAGGTCTTTTCCAACTAAAATGATTCTATGATTCTGTGAAAAACAAAGCAAGAATTTCCAAACCCAGGTAAATGTGAGTCTGAAAGACTCCAAAGGCATCTAGACACACCTAAAGAGGGATTTTGAAAACTACAGTTCAGAACATAGATACTTATACAAAATAGAGACTTACTTAAATAACTGGAGTTATATATACATAGACAAAGTACAGAACACATTCTAATCAAAAAAGACATTGTTTATTATAATGAAATAATGGACATTTACTCATATAAAGCAATACAGGTTGGTGTTTCGAAGAAGAGATTGTTTTGTTTTCTAAGCAGGTAAGTGAACTATGTTTAAAGTGAGAACTACAGCTCATCCAAAAGCGTCAACGACCAGATGAACACAGTTTCTGATGGCATGACTTATCTCTGATAAAGTGAAGTACTCATATGAAATCCATTTTTGAAGATATCATGGTAGGAGGTCTTACACTTCACTTTTTTCTGCCTCAGCTGGACAGTGCAGTGCTGCTGCAACACCATTCTGTAGGCGTTACCACTGCTGATTCACAAGATATTACATTTGCTATCAAAACAATGTGTGCAGCACATAACCTTGGATGTTACAGTTTAAGCTTTGCCCATGTTTAAATATCACTGGGCTAAAAGTCTTCCATTTGAAAAAATTACCACATCCTGAAAAACACTGGAGCTTTTCACTCTGTGACCAAGAATACCAGAATTGAAGCACTATATATAAAAAGAGGAGAAAAAACAGTACAAATGGTGTTTGGGTCCTGTAAAATTTCATTTTATTTTAAAGAGTTATTTACAGAATCATAAATTATGTCTTGTTTGCATAGATAATCATAAAAACACTCCATCATAATATTTGTGCTTGTGGTTAATACACTAATAAGGTGTCATTATATTGACAGGTTACCGTAACATTCCACTGCTGTCCAAAGAAGGCATCAAGCTGGAATCTGCATCGCTGTTTGCTCATGTCTGGTACTACTAATGATGTTCTGCGGAAGGAATTGTGCTGGGGGATTGCCCCCCACTTCAATAAAGTAGCATTACTGGCTTTGTGACAGCCAATGGCCTGATTCCCAGAGTGGCACATTCTCAATGATTTTATGAAGCCAGCTGGACTTTTACATAAGGGGTATCCTGAACTAGGGCTACTGTCCTTGGCCCTGCTGCTGTTTTTCTGTAGGAGCAGACTGGGTTTGAGAAAACCTAAGGAAACTCGACGTGCACAAGTGCATGGGACCTGATGAGATACATCCACAGGTCCTGAGGGAACTGTCCTAAGCCACTGTCCATCATATTTGAGAAGTCATGGCAGGCCAGTGAAGTTCCCACTGATTGAAAAAGGGGAAACACAGCCCAAATTTGCTATCAAAAGCAGCATCAGAAGTGATTTTATATTTCTACTTTGCTCTCAAGAGATCCCACCTGGAATGTTGCATCCACCTCTGGGGCTCCCAAACAAGAAAGATGTTGATCTTTCGGAGTGAGTCCAGAGCAGGGTCATGAAAATGATCAGAGGTGTGGAGCACCTCTGCTGTGAGGAAAGGCTGAGAGAATTGGGGTTGTTCAGCCTAGAGAAGAAAAGGCTCCAGGGAGACCTCACAGAAACTTCCCGTAGAAGAGCGTGTAGTGAGGGGACAAGGGTGGATGGCTTTAAACCGAAAGAAGGTAAGTTTAATTAGGTATTAGGAAGAAATTCTTTACTGTGAGGGTGGTGAGGCACTGGGACAGGTAGCCCAGAAAAGCTGTGGACATCCCATCCCTGGAAGTGTTCAAGGCTAGTTGGATGGGACTCTGAGCAACTTACAAAGTGTCTGTCCATAGGTGTCTCTGCCCACAGCAGGAATCGGAATGAGATGACCTTTAAGATCCCTTCCAACCCAAGCCATTCTGTAGTTCTATTATTCTGTGATTATTTAGAAACAGTTCATAAATACTGAACTTTTTTGGGATATTTTTAAAATTCAGTTAATGTCACTTGCAGATAATTTCAAATTTATGATTAATTACTGAGTGAGAATAATAGTCAAATACATATGAGAGATAATGCTAATTTTTATGATGTGAGTATTGTTAAATTGATGTTTTTACTTATATTGAACAAAATTTCTTGCCATTGTATCTTTTCAAGGGAACAGGAAAAATTATACAAACCATGTTCTCTAAATTTATGAAAAAAGTAGATTCTGATTGGACTATTCCTCTTTAGTGCCTACTGTAATTTTTTTACCTGAAAAAATAGTTTTGAGAACAAAAAGTAGCTTTTAACTCACAAAAAATCATATGCTAGTATTGGTACTTTTCCTTCACTTAGGCTTGAACCTCCAGCTGCTAAAACAAGATAAAATATTTGTAGACTGATTTGTAAAGAACCATGTTCCTCACAGGAGCAGGGAGCTCAGGACACATCTTACTGGGAGCTTGGGAAGTAGGAAACACTGTACTTTAAGGAGAACTAGAGAATTTTAGAAAAAAGCAAGGGTTGATTATGTGTCTGAAGATCTGTGAGGACAACTTCTTGCCTAATAGAGCTATTAGAGTAGATCTTGCCCATAGGACACGATTTTTCTACCATCCTTACAGAGCTGAAGTATTTTTGACCTTCCACAGGACTACAGCTACACAACTAATGGCAGATTTGTTACTCAAATATGATTTTTTTTTAAAAAGGATGTTATATTGAAAACTTTCTTTCTTTAATATCAAACAATATTGCTTAAGTTTGCAGACCATTCTGATAATATATTGTAATGCTCTTTTTATTTATTGCTATTCTAATGCTGTTTTATTTCATGTTGCTCCAAGATGGAAAATCAGAGCATGTGGTAAATAAGGCTTAGAAAATGTCACAGGAAATAACACTATTAGAAAATTGCACTATTGTTTTAAAAAGGTAACTGAGACAGCAGACTAAGAAGAATCTAAAATCAATATTGAACTGTAAGGTCAGGTAATTTGATAACTTTTTAAGCTGGTCTCACTGTGTTTTCTGTGCTTGAATGACAAGGCACTTGATTCCCAGGAGAGCCTGCAGTATAAAATGTTGAGTGTCCTGATCTTTGTAGTGATAATATTCTGTGTGCCAGACAATATCCCTTGCATGTGGTAAATATTTGTAGTTTCTTACAGCTCTGAACAGACTTAATAATATTAATATTCAAACAGAGTTCCCCTCACATCCCCTTATTCCTCCCCAGGAGCTTAATACACCAGTTTGACTGGGGAAAATATTCTCAGATGAAACCTGATCAAGCCCATTGGTTTGATGGAAAAACTCCAGCTTATTTAATTTCCTAACACTCCTAGTCCCACTTCAGGAGCTTTATATACCTTTATATTCTGAAGACTGATTTGTGAACGTCCTTTGGGAGAAGAAGGTAATTATCTTCACTTCTGGGATTATTATCCCTCTGTTGATGATTTTTCCATCTGGTAGGACAAATGTTAGATCTGCCCACTATATGGCAACTTAAAATTTACAGCAGATCAGATCACACTCAAATCAACACATGTCCTGTGCCTGAAAATTGTGCCCCTGGTCCTGGGAAGGTTTATATACATGGTCAATGGGTGTGGCAATAATAGACAGTTCATTGTGGCTGCTCACATGCCAAATGTTTAAAGATGTGCTTAAGTGCTTCCCCAAATTAGAGAAAAATGGAGCCCATAATTAGCATCTTTGAACTCAAAGGAACCACTCATGTTCATTATTTAATATATAAACACATATTTTATAGCCCTAAGGTCTATTCAATGCATTTTTTGACTTGAAACCCTTATGCAGCGTAGGACTGTAATGTGGGAAGACTTCTGAACAAATATCTGTGGTATCATGACCTTACACAAATCCCCCACTGAAAGCTCACATTCTGTATGTTCTCTTTATTCATGAACATTAGCTTCTCCCTCCTCTCTGCCCACAAATGACCAGCTATATCTGCCTCTTGGACATCAGAATAAAAGAAACAATGGCATATCTTATTGAAAAATCAGTATCCTGGATTAAATGTTACATTCTATCAAAACTTTAAAAAGTGATTTAGTGATTTAAAAAAAAAAAAAAGTTTTGATTGGGTAAGATTTAATGCGAAATTTGCTGGACATATGAAATATATTGGCAAGGAACCATCCCATGGTTTTCTGGTTAACTCATCACATGCAGTGATGATAGATTACATCATTATCAGCATTGTTTCCACACAGTCAGGGGAATTAATGGTCAAAGAAGGAGGCCCCATGCATTGATGTGTACAGAATTCAGTATTTTTACAGTACTACTTAATATTAACTAAACTAAGCCCTTCATTGCTATCATAAGAACTTTCTGCATGTTGCTGCAAGTCCTTGGCATGTGATTCCTTAAATACTGGCTGTCAGGAATCTGTGGCAGGAAGATGGTAGCACTTTTAAGACAATAGCCTGATGGTTAGAGATATGAAGATATGAGCTCAGCAGATGACTGCCTATTCTCAAGGGCAACTGAGACAAAATGTAGTGTGGGAAATGGGGTAAAGAAACATTAGTGGGCAAATAATTGAAGCATCTTGGAGAACATTTAAATCACACTGTTTCCCAGTGGGTACCACTTTTCTTCATTTAACTGGACACTGCTCAGTTGAATGTTAACAGCTCCCACAAATGTTCCTTTGCTTTTCACAACAAGCTTCAGTACATGGCCTTGGAGCTCTGTGACTTTGTCATATACAATCTGAAAATATATAGTGAAACAGAAAAAGCATACAAATTTGTTAATCTATTTGACAAGCAAAGCACTTCAATGCAGCATTCAGGATGATGATTAACCCAGCTTTGTGATAATTGCTTTAAACTTCCATCCAGAATAGTAAGTCACTAACCATGAGCCAAATTCACCTAACTTAGTGAATTTACCTCAGAAATACATTTGACCTCATCTAGTTTATATAAAGAGATTCTACCTTAGAATCACGGGCTTAGGCTTGTGAGATCTGATTACCATTTGTAAATAAATTTGAAACCTGTCTTGTACAATGCTTGAGAGAATAAAAAAAAATCAGTATTCATAATTTTCCCTGTGAAAAGTGGAAAAGATTGGACCCAGCATAGTGAGTGGAACTTACTAAATTTAGATGTTTCTGATACTCCAGAAGTGCTGTTGATACTTCTCAAAATAAACGAGACAGTAGTTGAGCATCTCTTAAAAAATTACTAAGGCCTATAATTTTAAAAATAGCCTTTAAATTACCTTATTACCATGAGAACTCACAGGGATTTAGTATGAAATGATAATGGTGTATTTTCTGAACTAAAAAAGAAAAAATCCAAACAATCTGGAGCAATAGCCTAACAAGAATAAGCTGCACTCAGAACAGATTCCCATGCTTCAGTCTCTGCATTAATCAAAACTGCTGAGTGAACTGCATGTGGGCTGATAAAATGTGAAGGAATGCTCTCAGATAGGGCAAGCCTGAAAGGTAAGCTTTCTTAAGAGAAGTAAATTTCATCTAAAATTTGTATGGCTGGAAATGTTTAGTTGCAGTGAAAAAATGCTTTAAATTTTAATCTTTCTATGTCATTAAAAAAGCAAATGCAGTGACATTCTCTCACTTCAGGAGAATGGGAAACTGAAATTGTCTAAAAAGCATTTGCCTGCTTGGATTTTCCATGGAATCTCAATACAGACTGTACCTAGGGCACTGCTGAGGAAAAGGAGAGGCAGACTGAGCCCCTCTAGGTTGGATCTGTGGGCTGGTCTGATGAGCCCTCTCTGTACTTCCCCTTGCAACTGCAGGAATTTCACAGAGAGTATGGAATGGGCAGGACACCAGGTGCCAGAAAGCACCAACAGATAGGACACCAAGAAAAGTCTTGTCTGGGGGTTAACATTTCCTTTTCTATTTAACAGCCTTTGGAAATAATAGTGTGGAATGGCTGTCATGAAAGTTGCACCTGGTACTTTTTGGTTTTGATGTTTACTGTGCCTATTTTGCCAAACTGCACATGTATTACAAATTTCACAAATTCCTCCACCAAAACAAAAGTGAAATGATGAAGAAAGTCTGAAAAGCAAGGGCAGTACAGTAAGCATAATATAATTTAGAATAAATCTGTGATCTGACACTGAAGCAATGCTAATGCTACCAAAGAAAGCTGCCTTGTTTCTTTGCCAATACATTAAAAGCACCAGCTGTTGCTTTAAATCACCACAAACTACACATACAAACCGTAAATGCTAAGAAACTGGACTGGGTTAATGAACAACTTTCAATCTTTGGCCAAAATGAGGCTTTAATTTTTGAGCAGTGACAGACCTTTGCAGTGCAAGGTGGGTGGTTTTCAAATGATCCTAGTAAACTGTTTCTAAAATGGTATAGCAAATTCAGCTGTAGTTAGGTATACGTTATCATCAGGATGTAGGGACAGAGCAAAGGTCTGGAGATGGCTGAATTAGGATGTGGATAAAACAAATGCCACCTCTCAGAATTTGGGAACAGTTAAATCCTGAAATGATTGTGCAGTGAGAATATTTGCTTGACTTTTACACAGACAGATCAGATGGAGGTGAGTTATAGGTGGCCATGCAGCAAATCAGTGGGACACAGGGCTGGAATTCAACTATTCCTGGCTCCAAAAAGAGAAACACTGTTGACCTACAGGAGTCTAATGACATTTTAATCACAAATGAGGGACAGTTGCCTCTCCTTAGGAAGCCATGGCAGAGTTCCTAGATTTGGTAATTAATCCAAGGTAGTTTGATGCATGGGGCTGGAGGGAGCGGCTGTGGCTCCTGGTGCAGTTCCCCTCCCCCCCCCGCTTCCATTAGATGGGCTGGGGCTGCTCTGCCTTCATTTTCTCTTTACACTGTATACTGTTTTTCTGTGTTCCTGTTTTCTACCGCCATTTCTTAATGCAATATAACATTAACTACTGTGAATGCCACAAATTCCAAAATCCAAATACACGTGCAAAAGAAAAGGATTTGTTTGCTAAAAGCAACTCCAAAACATTTGCTGCAACTCATTTTGTTGTCAGCCCTCCTGGACTTTCACATCTTCACTCTCACACACATGAGTAAAAATCAAACATAAAATGCACTTTCGCAAGGCTGATAATTTGCTATAGGCAGCAATAAGCAATAGAAGTATAAAACTAAAATCAAAAATACCCAAGAGAAGCACACTTCAGATTTTTCTCAGTCTGGAACAAAGAAAGAAATTAATATACAGCTTCCTTCCAGCCATTTGGCTTTAATAAAAACTTATGAACTCATAAAAAAGGCTACTACATTTCTGTACACAGTGTTTTGGACAGCAACTAACTTAAGAGACAGCTGACTTATATTTTTAGTAGTTTTTCTTCCCTGGGGCGGCTTCTGCCTCAGCCTACCAGGCTTGGACAAAAAATGCATCCAGAATGACATCACATATGGAGGAGCAGAGCTGTTAAAGCACAGGGATTGGGTTGGAAATGGCCAAGTTCAATGGAACCATATGTCCCCACTGTGATTAGCACTTCCCAATGAAAAAGATTGAGCATCTGGGAAGAAGGCTCTCAGTTTTGATAAAGGACATTAAAGTTTTCACGGAATTTCTTTTAACAGCAGTGGAATACTCATTAACCACAATTAAATCTCCTCCCAGTGACTACTGACTGACTGCAGACAGGATTTTGGATTTCTTAGCATTCAAATGGATCTAAGAACAATTTGAAAGATAGTTGTCTTCTAATGTTGCTAGCTGGTTCTTATCTGTTGTCCATTTTGGATACCTTACAATGAATGTTATGATATAATCATATTATGTTCCTTTGTTTTAAATATCTTTTAAATGTAAAGGAATTTCTTTAGACAGATTAATTAGATTCACTCTGACTGCAAAAAAAGAAAGAAAGAATAAAAAAATAAAGCCTAGTTCCTTGTTATTGCATTGCAGTACAGTAGGGAGGGAAATTTGTCACAGCTGTGAGCAGCAATACTACTCAGGGAGCCTTCTTACAGAACGCTGGAACTCATCAGTGCAAGCAGGCAACTTTTGTAATTAACAGATGTGGAAAAAAAGAAATATTAGAACTCCAGGACTGGGAAATTAGGAGAGAAGCACTCAGACTCTGCTGACTAACCTCAGATTCATCATATCTTATCTATGAAACGGGGTGGAGTGGTAATATTTTCCATGCCTTCTACTTCATAGCCTGCTGAAAGAGCATTTGTAAATTGCTTTGAGATCTTTAGGAGATTTGTTACATGCAGTAATTATAATCTCCAATCCCACCTACTGTTACAATCTCATCTGCCCGTACAAACGAACACAGTTTTATACCTCCTCCCATTCTGCCGTAAATGTTTCTCCATACAAATGTTTCCTTTCACCCTAGAGGCATGAGCACTTCAGTGGTGTGTGAAATAATCATATATAGCTGTGAACTGATGGCATTTTAACATGAATACAACCTGGCTATTTATTCTTGGGTTATCATTTAGGACAATGACAACCAATTTTCAAATGTTAATTTTAATAACAGCATCCATTCAATTAATATTTTTCATGCTATTGTGCATATCTGCATTGAGAACTGCCTGGGTTATGGTGCAATGATGCTTGGTCTCATTTGGCTAATGTGTAACTGTGGTTACGGGGTAAGACAGAGCTCTGTGACAAATTCAACTGCTTTCCCAAGAGAGAGACATAAAAGACACTGTTATACTTCTAAGATAGATGCAAAGCAGACACGTGTCCCCATTTTTGGTTCTGCTTATGATACATTCCTTGTTTTTGATCATTCTCATTGCAAGAGCTCTAAAAATGCTGCATTGTCATTCTATTTCAAGAGTGGGCAAAGCAAATCAAACAATTTTCACCTGCGTGGGTTGTGGGTGACTTGCTGGGAAGCAGCTCTGTGGAGAAGGACCTGGGGGTCCTGGTGGACTACAGGCTGTCCATGAGCCAGCAGTGTGTCCTTGTGGCCAAGAAAGGATCCTGGGGTAAATTAGGAAAAGCACTGACAGCAAGTTGAGGGAGGTGATCTGGCCTCTCTACTCAGCTAGTGAGGCACATCTGGAGTGCTGTGTCCAGTTCTGGGCTCAACTGATCAAGAAAAGCAGGGAACCACTGGAATGAGTCCAGTGAAGGGCTATGGAGGTGGTGAGGGGATGGGAGCGTCTCTTCCTGGTGAGGAAAAGCTGAATGAGCTGGGCCTGTTCACCCCGGGAAAGAGACAGCTGAGAGGGGACCTCGTCTGTGTCTGTCAGCAGATGCAGGAAGGTGTCCACAGGATGTACCAGGCTCTGCTCTGTGGGGCCCAGCAACAGAACAAGAGCCAACAGGAGAAACTGATGCCCAGGAAGTTTCACCTGAATGTGAGGAAGAAGTTTCCTGTGCAGTGACTGAGCACTGGAACAGATTGTCCAGCAAGGCTGTGGAGTCTTCCTCACCGGTGATACCCCAGAACCATCTGGACACAATCCTGCACTGTGTGCTCTGGGATAGCCCCGACCAGATGACCACTGTGGCCCCTTCCAGCCTGACCCCTTCTGTAATTCTGTGAAACAAGAAATTGTGGAAGAAAGTGAACGGTACTCACAAGTTCATTGTAAGTAGGGTCAGTGCCTTTTGGAGCTGTTCTTGTTTTCCTTCGACTGACCTCATAAGGATCTGGCAGAAGATAAAATTCAGCCTGTGCACTTGGGGCAGAGCCATCTGGGAGGCGCTGGAAAACAAGAAAGTCATAAATGTGAATGTCCATGTTCTAGCAAAGAAAACAAATAAAAAGTACCAAATGAAATCTGGGCTTTTAGCAGACACAGAAACATGTTACATTCTCAGTATTCTCTGGGCTAAATTGGAGTGCTAGAAGAATAACAAGAATTATTAGAATTCAGCTTAAAATAGAATCAGGAAAATAAAAAATAATACAAAGAAAAGGTAAAATTGACTATCTTTAATATTTTTCATTCTGATGGAAAAATCCTTTAGCCTCAATCTACTCTTACTCATCTTAATCTGATACAAAGTCCAGCCCTTCCATTTTCCAGAGCAATGCATAAAAACTGGATTTTAGACTGTAAGCTCCTATTGATTTTAACCCCTAAATATTGGCTCTGATATTGGGGAGAACTGATTGCGTCTAAGGGTGTTTCATAAAGGATATTACTATAGAGGAGTCAGGAGCATTTCCTGCAGAATATGGGCAGAACAGGATTCTTACAGCAGCCTTTCCAATCTTGCCCATCACATAGCTGCAATCTCTTTAATTTTCCAGTTCAGGTTACTGAACGATATTCCAGATATTCCATTTTATATGGTGGCAACTCGAGATCAGAGACAATTTATTAACCAGGCTCAGTAATCAGCCAGTGCTGGTGGGTGGAGAATTTTTTGATAACTTCTGAGGTGCTGTAAAGTTATTTTTAAAGCACCATTGCAATTACTCAGAAAATACATTGTATTACTTAAGGCTTCAAAAGAACACACAAGAAACATAATAATGAAAAACTATGGAGCAGGCATCCTGCCAGCACATGTCACTTAATGCTTGGCTTATAATTAAGCACAAACCTCTTGTGTTGGCTACACAGCATACAATCAGAAATCACAAAATGGGGCATAATCAAGATATCAGTAATTTTAATAATATAATCAGCATTTTAGATAGGAAGTTTACCTGCCATCTCCCAGGCAATCCAGCGACAGGATGCAAATGAGAATACAGGCAAAAAGAAGAGATCTTAAAACATTTGGAACCAACAAACCCAAAAGATTATACATGCACTTGCATTTATATCTCCCATTGTAATTTTACACCTGGCTCAGAATGAAATAATTTTTTAGATTTTGATTATTCACAGTATGTGTCTGGAAATATGGGGCTTTCTAAAACATTATCAACAACATATCCCTGGGATAGAAGAAACTGCTGTCTCCTAGCAATAAATAACTTCTCTATTGGGAAGGAAAACAGTGCTTGTGTGTGTGAACAACCAGTTCTTGCACAACAAACCCCTGGTTTTTGTTATCTGAAATGATCCTTCAAGGCAAATGATGTGGTCAACTGCAAAGCTCATTACTGCTATCATTAACACCCTACAGCATCAAAGGATGCACCACTCGAACCATTATATATTGTCAGCACTATGGGAGTGATTAATATTTCCATTGCTAAGTTCCCCAAAGTATATCTGATTTAAAATACCCATGGGATTTAGACAGATGGGATTCAATGGCCAACGTAAGAGAGCCATTAAAGGGCAATGGAACTAATGAGTATTTTTGTAGGGCACGGTGCCACATTGTTAATGCAGGATTTATAAGTTACACTGTCCATTTGAAAGCCCATCTCTGCTGATCTAGGACTGTACTAAAACTTCAATTGAGGATTACAAGTAACAGTAAATTGAACATATCTTAAAAAGCAGGAGAGAGAATGAAATGCAGCCTTAAGTACCAAGCTACTAGGATCCTAAGTATAATCAACTCTTCCCTTCTTAGTGAACAGGTAAACATCACTGTAACTTGAAGGTCGACTGATTTTAGTTGTTTCAAACAAAGAAAGGAACCAGACTGAGGTGACAGGCTCCAAAGGTAACATGGCTGCACCTGTCCCATCCTGCTGCCCCTCCGAGCTGCCCAGGCAGGACCAGGCATTTTCACAACTGCTGTGCCTCACTGAGCGCCTCAGGCAGCAAAGGAACAGATCATGGAGCATTATCTGAACTGGAAACAGGCTCAGCCTGACATTTACCTGCCAGGGGAAGAATCCAAGCTGATTGCTGTGTGATTGTTTAACAGGACTGGGTATCCAGAAGCAGATGTGATTAATTGAAAAGAAGTCAGGTGAAATTATCACTATGCCTTTGAGCTGCTCTTTGTCATATTACCTTGCCTTCAGCCAACTAACCTTCCTCTGTCAGCTGATTCCTCCCAAAATTTACGGAAGGCACTTTGAAGCAGTATTTTGGCTATATGAGATGGACTGAAAACTACTTCCTCACTACCCCTCTGAAGGTAGCTAAATACATGCTGAAAGAGGTGAGTGGGAGGAGAGGGTCAAGAGAGAAAATTTAAAAAAAAGAATATTTTAGTGATTCAGACAGGAAAACTCAAAGGCAGAGCTGTTGCTCTGGGATATTTCAGAACTAAAAGCCACTTTTCATGAGCAGTAGCAATCAGCAGTAAGACTGTTAGAGGTAATTTGATGTACAGCCACATTTATTCTGAGTAGACACTGTAGTTCTGATTGTTGGTTTTTTCTCCCCCACTTTACAGGTGACATTTCCCCCCTTCATCTTCCCAAGGAAAGGCAAACAGGCCACTCCAAATCCCACTACTGTCCCGATTCTCCATCTACAGTGGCACTGGTATGCCATCAAACAATCAGGAAATCTTCAGCTGAGCACTCTTCCAGCTGGATCAAGTTTCACTTCTCAGCTGCCCTCCCCTGACTCCTGACATGACACAATCTATCTAATGAAGGACTCCAACTGTGAAAAAGACTGTCCCTCCACACACTAATAATTCAAAACTACAAATTAAGAGCAGGTATAAACCAGCCCCAGCCTTACAAGAGCAGAGAATGGGGAGCTCATATGATGAGTTTATGCTCGTTTCTTTGGCACAAGATCTGAATTTTTTTTCTTGTGAAGAGCCTGCTTCACCATAGGATTTCTTGAGGCAAGACTTGCAATGCAAAGAGCTTTGCTAGATGCTTCCTAGCAGGAACAAGGAGTGATCATGGCAGTTTGACTATAATAGTCCAAAACCAAGAGTGGGATTAACAAGGCGAAAATATCTTTTTAAATCATAAGTAGGTGGAATTTGAAGTAAACTCTTTTATTAAGACAACTGACATAGCAGGCAAAAAAACCTCCCAAATTTTGGGTAAACTAGTCCTTTCCCAGTGTTTCATGTACGAGTTAAGTACTGAAACAAAGAATGGAGAATAAAGCCAAAATGGAGGAAACATCAGAAATGTTTTTCTTACTAAAGATTATGACTTCTGTCATATTACAGTATAATATTTAGTGAGCAACCCCCCCGGATTGTCCTTTCACTTCCAAGTCAGACTGCACTGGCTTATTTATAAATTTAGGTAAACATAAGGAATACCTGACCAAAACCACAGAATCCCAGAGGGGGTCAGGCTGGAGGGGACCACAGTGGTCATCTGGTCCCTCCTCCCTGCTCCAGTAGGGTCATCCCAGAGCACATGGCACAGCATTGCATCCAGATGGTTCTGGAATATCTCCAATGAGGGAGACTCCACAGCCTCTCTGGGCAATCTGTTCAGTGCGTGGTCACCCACACAGTAAAGAAATTTTTCCTCATATTCAGGTGGAATTTCTCTCTTTGCACCAAAGAGTATCTGTTCTGGTGAGTTCCTTATAAAAACAGAGTAAAATTTCTAGCGGGCTTATGAGTAGTTCTGAAATCCAGCAACCCCCCTCTTTGTTGTTATTAAAGGATAAAAAAAACACTGATTTCTGTCCACAGACCAGGCCAGAAGGAAAATCAAAAGGTACCTTGGGAATGCCATTTTGCACTCTACTCTGCAAAATCTTTATAGCTTGAATGCACTTGTGATCAAGAAAATAGAAAAAGTCTAAAGTTTTAGATTGAATTCTATTTGTGTTTAATTCTGCAGTCATTTCATTAACCCAAAAATAAAGGATTTTTACTTCCTTCAGAAGAAGTTATTCCCAATTTAAATTACTGTCTTAAATCTTTTATTGTGTTTGCTTGCAAATAAATCCAAGCTATAAAAATCTGTAAGGCTGTAAAAGTATAAAACCAAGCGCCCAACAGAAATGCCATAGGTTCCCTTGATATGCTTAGGGACAAAAAAACCACAAAATCCCCCACTGATTTTGATCTGCCAATAAAAAAATGGAATTTAGAAGCTGACTCAAATTGAATTTAGAAACTGACTCTATTTGCTTTCTTCAAGTACAACCAGGTGATGACTGAACTCTTTTCAGAGAATGACCAGCCTACTTGACCTTGATAATGACAGATTTTTTTTAAGGAACTCATTTAAAAATGCCCATATTTATGTTAAACATGGAATTTAACTTTGAAATGTTATTTTCTTCTAAAGTCAGGCAGAAGGTGATGAAAATATTAAAGAATGAGGGGGAATGAGGGAGAGAAAATAATACTCCAGGTTTACTTCTTTCCACATCTCTAATTCAATACTGAAAACCTAAAATACACAGCCTGTATCTGTTAGGACTGTGTTCCATTTCCATTCCAGTTTTATTTTCCAAAACTAAGAAAAGCTGATATTTGCTTACAGAAACTCACACAGATAGGTTACCTCCTGTGTAATTTAATTTTAAATATAGTAGCTATAGCTGGGAAATAATGGATGAAATTCAATTTTTTTTTCCACAAGAAATATGTTATCCTAATGACTTTTCTCCCCTGATCATTACTAATGATCCAAACTCTCCCAACACAAGGATTCTTTGTTAGCATTACTCTAGGCATAACTACTGCAAAATCTGCCATATATTCAACTATTTAATGATTTAGCATCCAATATTAATATTGGGTCATACTCATAAGAATTTTGAGGAAAGCTTTATGATTTTTAAAATAAGTATTTTAAGGATAATTTATTGTAAAACTTTTTAATACTCATGTCTTCCTAAGCAACATAAAATTTTCTTTTTAGGTGACTTTTGCCTCAAATTTAAATCATGTCATCAGTTTCTGTTAAAGTTAGACATGCAGATCACCTTTTGTCCTAGAGTGGAACAGATTGATGGCTCCTGAACATTTGATAGTTCCAGCTGCTGTTCTCTTTTTCCCATTTTTCATTTTCAACAATTTTGACAGTAAAAACTAATGATCAACTAACTTCTATTAACTAATGACATCTTTCCTCCTCTATAAGTACTTTTCTTCCCTCCATAATTAATTTCCTCTACATTTTTAAATTGCAGTTTCTCTCTTCCTTTTCTTCAATAATTAAAAAAAAGAATATCCATGCTTTAGAAAGACTCCCATTTCAGCTACTTCCCCCAAATAAAAATAATTCACTTTCTCCAGTACTTCTCTTAGCCTTCCTATCCTTTACTATCCTTATCTTCTTGTCCTACATACACTGCTGTGAGAATTTATTTACATAGTGAAGAAAGCACTACAAAATATTCCTTAATTTTTGAGATATGCATACACCTTTCAAAAGCAAACCACTATACTAAGTGGTTAGGAAAAACCTTCAACAAAACAAAATGTCTACGTATTATGTGTAGACATTAGGTGGATTTGGTTATTATCCAATAAAGGAGAATTAGAAAAAATCCACAGAAGAAATCATCCTTGCACTGCTGTAACCTTTGTCAATTACTGGCTGTCTCTAGACTAAATTAAAACTTGTAAGGAATGTGGAAGAGCCATCACTGCTGCTGTTTTTCACTTCCTCTGAGTCCCTGTGTAACTTAGCAGAGGAAGGCTAGACCTTGTCTTTCAAAGCTGCAGCTTAATTAGCAAACACAGCCTCTACCTTAGGAAAAAGAGAACATCCTCTGGGCTACTTCTAAGCTTCAAGAGCTGGGAAATTAGTATTACAAAGCAAGAGGTTCCTTCAAAAGCAGATTAATGATATATAAACTTCAGGAAAAATGGGATTGCTCTGTGAATGGGTGGTTGTGTTGTTGCTTCCGAAATCCAAATGAGGTATCGAAGACCCTTCCTTGTTCTTCCTTTGAGTTCTGCACATCCCAAAGCATGAACACCTCAATTCTACACTGCTACTAAGCTTTTCATTTTTCTCTCAGAAAATATCCCCAAATTGCTTCAAAGAAAATTAAAAATAAAATCCCATTTGCAGTAATTAAGTAATAATTACAAAAGAAGATAATCCACTCTATCACTACAGTGCACCCTGCACTGTCTGCTATTGGCAAGACAAAACAGGAAAACAACTGGCCAAAAGTGATTGCACAAATATGGCATTTTCCCCCCCCAAACAACGGCTTTTTTCACCTGAAATTGGAAGATATTTAACTGCTTCTCTTCAACAGCAGTTTTATAGTATTACATAATCTGATCCCAGTTGGTTTGGGTCATCTGGTTATGTACATAAAGACAGAAGACACACTGACAGAGATCACTGCCATGGATGTCAGTGGCAAAGAAAGCAAAGAAGAAATTGCATTTATCTCAAGTTAGTGCAGGGCAATAAAAATATTTTGCTGTTAGGGAAATTCTGGAAAGCATTTTTTTGAGCAGGCATTTTCTACCTTTTGGAAATCTGGCAGTGTCCGTGGAGAGAGCCTCCAGATGGCTTTGTCATTTACTATGCTGAAAATGCAAAGATGCTCTATTCACATTATTGATGTGAATATCCAAATATAGCTTATGTCCAATACCTTCAGCATCCTCATCAACCTGCCTGCAGCAGAGTAGCCAGGACTGGAGCAGCCTGGCTGTAACAGCTGGCTATGAAGCATTCCTGAGGGGGACAGCTGTGCTGGCAAAATAGGGTAGGAACTGTCCTGAGACACAAAATTTCTAAAGGGTGAACCAACAACGAACAATTTCCAAGGTGTCTGACTGACAAATGGGAAAAAAACCTAGCCCTGTCAAGGAGGGAGACCAACAAGAGATTCACCCTGTCATATTGTGGACATCTCCTGGCTGAGCTTGGTTAAATTGCCCCCACATGAAGGACTTTATGGGAAAATGGTCCATTCTGGAGTGGTCACTGGAGGTCAGGCAAGATAATTTATGGTATTCAAACCAGCCATGTTCAGGCAGTTGATCCATCACAGTGAGATGGAATTGTGATTCCAGCATATCACATACGTAAGCATCTTAGTTTCAAACTGATACCAAAGCTCAGACACAGTGGGACTTTCAAAAGGAATAGGAACTATTTGTTAAATATTTAAAAAAACCCAAATTTGTGATTTCTTTTATTTCCTAAGGAGAAAGTTCTGGAAAACAGACTAGTTCCCATAAGACTCAGGGCTTTTTAAGAATTATTCAAAATGCTGCTAACCTGCTTCAGTCATTTAAGAGGAAAGCCCATCTATCTCTGCTTAAATGAAGTAAATTAAGTGAAAGCTAGGATATCCAGAAAGTCACAAGAGTTTCTCTTCCAAGCCTTTATTTCTATAGTGCTCTGAAACCAGAAAGTTGAAGAAATGCACAGGAGATAAGGACAGACACAATCCCAAATGGAAGGGGGAAGAGTCGGTACAACCCCAGTCTGTCATGTAATACAGGCTCCTGCCTTTTGCACACCATCAGCAGCAGGCAAGGAGGGCTAGAATTTAACTCCAGCAAGCAATGACACAACTTTGAGTGTGTTTATTGCTGTTTTGGAACAAGCAGCAAAGCAAAAGACATCATAGGATGGGTTGTGTCTGTACCCAGCCCACTCAGAGCTTAACTCCAGCTCCCAAGCTCTGACAAACCTCTGACTGTTCACCAGCGCTCGGGACTCAATTACTGTGTGCTCCACACTGCACCACGTGGGCATAAAAAAGTTACCAAGGCTGAAAAAAATAATATAAAGTGGTAGTGGGAATGTGTTCAATAAATGTACAACTCCCAGCAAAAGATTTGAGCAAGAATCACATAGAAGTTGTTTTTTTTTCTGAAAGGAAAGGTAACGTTCTAGATTTCTGAACCACTTGCTGCATCACTGTCTTTAACTCAGTTAACTCCCCTGGGTTTTTTTTTTTTACATAGATGAGAGAAATCAAGATTCAGTCATGCTTTAAAACTGTATTATCCTGTGGATAAGCAATGCTGGTGCAGGGTGTAGAATGCAGAGGGTTGATTTCATGAATAAGTCTCTGAAGCTTTTCAGAATTACCACCAAGCCCATGAAGAAACTAAATTCCATTGCTTTCAACCCTGTATTATTGTTGTGCTTGGAACACTTCATTTTCAGATGAATATTTAGTCACAGATTCTATGACACCGGCTGAGATAAGAATGATCTTGTTTTGACTCTTAGAAACATAGATAACAGAATTTCTTGTTTTGAATAAAGTACAAAGGAGAACAAATACTTAAGACAAATCCCCATTTCACTTTCCTTTTGAAATCACTCAGGATTAAGAGCATTGCTGCCTGTTAGAGGGCATGAAAGAAAATTAGCCTTTGAGAAAAGAAACACAAGCAACAGCTATTGTTGTGTTTCTATCTTTTTGTCACATTCAAATTCTTTTCTCTCCTTGCCTGGGCCCAGACAGTAAGTGAATATAAAAATGTGTAAAGAAATAATAACACTGTGATCTGTGTCTTCATTCTGCACCGTTTTTCTTCTCAATTTCTTAATTAGCTACAAAAGTATGCATATGCCTATTTTTAAGTTCTCCAACTGCACAATCTCCACTTTTCTTTCAATTATTCTGCATCATGCCATCTCCCTGTGTAAGAAAGCATTTCATTATATGAGGTGTGAAATTTCTGCTCCTTAATTAGCTCTTATTACTTCTACTTAACTCTCTTGCTCAATGTTCTAAATAATTCCTCTTGAACCTTCCTGTCTTCTCTCTTAAATATTTGCACAATTGACTCATGTCCTTGTTAGTCTGTTCTTAACTAAGTTTGAGTAACAATAAATCACTCCTGAAGAATCAATCACTCCCCAGCAGCCCTACTGAGAACTGTGCTTTGAACTTGTATTCTAGTTAAAAAAAAAAAACATCCTGAGAGAAATAGTTTACTATGAAAGCCTTATAAAGATGGACTACTTCATTTCTGTCCCATGACACCAGGATCTGGCCTTTCTCATTGGCAACCCTTGTAGCAGCCTCATGTCTTACCATGTGCTTGTTTTATCTTCACATTGCTATGGAACATAGATCTCTCCCTCCCTGAGGAAATATTTTTCATTTTTCCAAGCTGGTTGTAGGGTTCTGGAAATTACTTTTATTCTCTTGATCTTGTTCTGCCTGCACTATTATTTTTAATGTTTTCTTCATTTGCAACCAGTGGCAAGTTTCATTTTTGTTCACCTTCATTTCCCAGATCGCTCATATTATTAAACAGAGCTTACTGTTTGTTGTTTTGTTTATTTTTTTCTTATTCAACACATATAATCTATGAAAGCAATTACTTATTTAAAAATAAGCTGTTAGAATTTAGAGCTGAGGCAGTACTGTGACAGATTAAAGAGTTTAACAAGAAATAATAACACAACTTTCTGTACAACATATTTGTAAAACACCTTTCATAACAAATATGTTTGAATCCAAGAGTAATCTCTGTGCCACAAGATCAGACCTCATCTCTTTCCAATTTAAACTACTGTTGAGTTGTAATACCCTTTGTTTAGAGGTGTTCAGCTAATTTTCAGTCTAAAGGAGAACATAGCTTATCTGAGCTGATTTCCTTTCACTTTAAAAGTAAAAGAATTTTCTATGAATATAAAACTAAATCCAAATTTTTTATAAGCTAGAGTTAGTACAAGAGTTTTCTTCCCATGGCTTGCTCTTTTTTTTTTTTTTTTTTTTTTTGTGCCACTGTAAGGAGAACTTCATCTGAATGTGTTACCTCCCTCCATCAGCCAAGCTAGTGATTTAATTCTGTCACTGATAACTCTCTGGATAACTTCATTCAACTCAAAGTTATATTTTTTTCCACTTGTTTTCCATTCCTGACTTGCCTACCTGCGCACCTCCATTCCAATCCCTGTTGGCTGATCCATGGGCTGCAGTAAGGAAAGCAGCACACATTCATAATATTCTGAAAGGACATTGTGGCTTTTCATTTCACTGGCAGGCACTGCATTGTTGGCAGGTAGTATATATTTTCCATTTAAATCTATATAATGATAGTCATAAAGTGTAAAAGTTAGTGAGCCCATGAGAGGAATGATGGGAACCAACTCAGACTGAACAAAGACCCCCAACCCTTTCCCAGATCAAGCTGAGACAAAACCCAGCAAAGGCAGCAGAGCATCTACCTGTAGTGTAGGTGGGAACATCCTATAGCCCTGTGATGCAGGCTTAGATTTCATCCCTTTGGATTTGGGAATGATTGGCTCCCACCTTTCTTCCCAACAAATTTAAACCATCACATCTCACAAACATTTTTGGAAGCAATTTGTACTCTCGTGGTGTAGGACACGAAATGGAAAGAGGCTGGATGTCTGTGGAAGCCTAAAGCTGATTACTGATTTGTCACCCACATATCAGCTATCCCAGAATCATTAATCACCACGAGTGGTACATGACAGCTTCAGAGCTTTTATAAAAGGAAAGCTGGAAGTACTTTTGCAAGAACTTTAGGAGTTTATTTTACTTCCAGCAAATTTTCCCCCTGTAAAATTGGTTCTGAATTCATCGCCCACGCACGCTTTCCTGAATTCCAGTAACATCTTACATTTATTGGCATGAGGTTCAGGATAACTTGGCTTTGTTTCTCCTCCCCTCTACCCCTGAGGAGTTACTCTGTCCACAAGAAGTAATGGGCAAAAACGTTTAGCAGTGAGGATTGAAAGTTTAGCAGCTTATCTAGGAAAACAGGGCATGCCTGAAGTCATGGCAATGAAGTCAGTGGAAAAAGCAGCCTTCCTCCTGAGCCAATGCTGAACCACAGTTCCCTTTGCTTCTCCATGAAGCTGGCAAGGAAATATGTTAGAAACCCTTTTCTGGATGTCAGCAATGGCTATTCCTGCTGCTTCTGGTATTTTTTTGAGGAGTGGGCAAGCCCAGCAGTGCACAAGTAGGTAGCCTGGCTGTTTCTGGATGTGTGGAACCAAAGCAGACCATAGTCAGCTCTGTGTGAGACCTGATGGGCTCTCAATATCCCCTGTTCTCTGTGTTGGTTAACAGAGGTGAATAGAAATGGACTTGAACATTTCAAGTTCAAAACCTACATGTGTTTCAATTTTCACAAGTCCACCTCCACATCTTCACAAGGTGCATTTTTAAGGCAGAGCAGCACTCCCCCTGTGCTCCTGTTCCTGCCTACTGATGCTTTTCTGGGTATTGGGCTGCCACAGTTGGACTATTCTTGTTCTAAGGTAACAAATCCTTTCAGAGGCTAATGTAAGCCTCTCCTGGGGCTCCTTTATATTCCTCCTATGACCATTTGGTGCACTTTGCCAGGTACTGCACTATTGTTTTTTTTGGAATAAGTCTTCCCTGTCTCACCTCTCCATCTGCCATATCCTCCAGAGGCAAACTCTCCAGGCCTCTAAGGTTTTCACCCCTACAAAATGCTTCCTTCTACCCCAGCCTCACCTTATTAAGGCAATATTGCCTGCAGTCCCTCTGTATAAAGTGCCCAGTGTTGCACTGTCTTCATTTGAGAGGAGGGAGCAATGCCCCAACAGGCTTACTTCAAGTTATGTGATACATATGCTTGGAAAAATTGGATTTTATTGGCACCATGGCTTTTGTATATTTGAAAACTGAATTTAAAATTATTTTCCTCAGCAATCTTGGTAATGCCATTCAAATCATAAGCAGAAGCAGTGAGCCACCCGACTTACAGAATCCCAGGATTCAAATGAAACTATGAATTGCTGAGGGAAATCTTGAGACTGAAACATTTTTAGTATCTTATAAATATCTGTTTAACAGAACTTGTCTTCATTGCGCACCCACAGCCTTAAACTGTAGGCAAACATTAACAACCAGGCTTAACATCTCTGTGTTCAAACAGTTTCTTTGGCTGCAAGTGTTTTCTTAGTGAAAAATTACATCTTTTTTTTTTTTTTTTTTACAGAAGGTTAGATTAATGGTCCTTTCCAGCCACAAAATCCATAAGGCTGTTCTCTGTTGTTTGTCTTTGCAGATTTTTAATAGAGTTTTTGTCAAGTAGGACTGGCATTTTTAACACAACTGAAATGTTGCAGTGCTGAGGGAGAGGACACTGAAGCTGACCTAGGGATGAGATCTGTATACCTGCAGCAAATCAGGCACGTGTGGGCCTGCACTGTGGAGTCCAAGCATGCACCCATGGACAGTGCTCTGCTAGGTCTGCCCCTCACCACTGCTACAGCATTTTTTCTCTATGGCGCCCTGCAGGAATGGGGAAATTTCCTTCAGGAAAAATTCCTGCAAAGTTGTAGCACTGCAGTCTTGGCTTCCTCCTTTAAAGAACCAGCGTGACACCTGTGAGTGGCTATAAAAAATACCAGCTCCTTCGGGAGCCTCTTGTGCATTGTATATCAATATAGGATTTGCACAGCAGGATCTAGATCTCCCATTAAAATTCCTAGAATAAACCCACACAAATACTAAATCAAATTTATTTACGTGGATCAAAAGTCTCTATCACAATTCCTGTCAGTTCTGTGAAGCTACATTTGGGATTAATTTGGCCTACTACAATTATTTTCACATCTGAACACATCACAAAATCTCTTTATAGAGATAAATTAAATAGGGAAGAGCAGAACAAAAATTATTTATTATAAATTATGAAATAAAACAAGATAGCAAAGTAATCTCTGCACAGATGAACCACTAAAATATAATTAGTGAGACTCTGCAAAAGACTGAATATACCTGAAATAGCTTTAACATGTCTTGAATAAGATATGATCTTGGCATACTTTTAAAATTGCAGTTCAGCTCAACCGAAAAAAAGAAGAGGAAAGGAAGGGAAAAAGAAAAGAGAGCACATCAGAAAGATTGATTTATACAACTGGGAAGCTGAGAAGACTAATAATGGGGTAAAGAATCTTCCTTTTTATAAGTTACTGGCCTGAAGACAGTCCAGTACCACAACACCCTGAAGCACTACTATTTCATATTTCAGATCAGATGACAACGGATGGATGGCCAGGTGGAAGGAAGGAATTGGAAGCCCAAGATTTAAAAACGTGATTGCTTAAGTTAGGCTGCCAAAACAATGACCTTATTTTCAAGTCATGAATCATTGTTACTCTTGCTGAGTGGGACTCCTACCACCTCTCTGCAAACTCACTCAAATGGATTTAAGTTACCTACTTTCAAAAGCAACACAGTTAACTTCAAGTTGTACCATCCCTTTCTGTAGTGAAGTAAACTGAACCCTGGATTTTATGTTTGCAATACACAGCTGTCTATGCTATAATTTACTTTCATTTAATTAGATGACTGGAACTTCCTAAGAACACAGCTAGGAGCCTACACACTTCAAATGATGGAAAGGAGAAAGAAACACTAATTCCAGTATCTGCAAATCGTTTATGGCCATCTCCATCCACATCACCTGCTTGAACTCTTAATGACATCATCAGCATGGCAATCATATAAATATGCCCCTCCCACCAATTCAAACTTTATCAGAAGTTTATCAAAGTCACCTCGATTTAAAAAGCTCAACAGAAAAAATAGAGAGGGTCTTGTGCTACATCCTGAAGGTAAAGTTTGTATAAATTGGACCTGTCAGCAGAGGCTGATCTCAGCTGTCAAAGTGGCACATAGGACACAGAAAACAAGTCTCAGGACAGAGATGTGTTGAGTGTTATAGACCAGAATGGAGATGCTTGAATTGCAAATGAGAAGCTGGAGTGGAAAGCAGAGAACAGAAAGCCTCATGTGTCTCATATCACTAATTACACAATCAGCCTCATTTTATTACTGGCTGGTGCTCACATAAGCCCCTCAGCTTGGCCTGTTTTAGGAAAAGGGATTGAAATCCAGTTTGGGATGGAGGTGGCAGAGAGTATGCACTGAGAACCCACAACAGTTAATAAATGCTCTAATCCCCTAGCTAAACAAATAAAGGCTCTTGCCACAGCCATAACTTGAGACATGAGACATGGAAATTCAGGAGCACATCTAGGCATGGAATTCATTATGGAGCAGCCCACATGCTCCTCCAGTGAGAGATCACATACAGCCCCAACTCCATCTTTGAAGTCACCCTCAGCAGCCAATTCCCCCTGCCTTGAGCTGCAGGAGCACTGCCAGCTTCCCCTCCCATAGCCTGGCTCCAGGAATGCTCAACATTTACCTCTCAGCCTCCTGACTGTGTGTCACAAAGCTGAGCAGCATGCCTCCAAATGACATTGCTCCTTAAGATACACCACTGCTCCCTCTGCTGAGCTCTCCCCTCTTCATAGACAGTCATGCTGGACTAGAAAGAAATGTCTGGATAACCAATCCATAGTGCCAGGCTGACATGCTGCAAAAAGTCATGCTGCTACATGATGCCTTATGCCTGACTGCAATCAAAACGTGTCAGCTGAGAGGGCCAAAACAATATCAAATTGGTTTTCTTAGAAAAGGCCATTAGCAGCCATTAAGGAAATCCAGTTTCTGTATCTGTCTCACACCTGTAACCATATTGAGCAAGCTCAAAGTAAAAAAGCAATTGTTAAATCATGACTGAACAGCACTGTCATTACTTTGAGCTGAAATGAGTTATCCCAGAAAGGCTATTTGAGGATTAATATTTTCACAGTGCTCTGCAAATGCGAGGACTTACAAGATATACAATCTGGTAAAAATACTCACGATGTTCCTCATGTGTTTCAGCATTATTGTCAGACGGGTGTTCTCGTAGGATATGACCAATTGTACTCCAGGCATGCAGCCAGTTGACTGAGAACCTAAAAAAGGCCACACAGTTTGATTTTTTAGTTAACAGCTTAGAGGAAGTAGATCTGTAAAATATTGACGTACACATTAACTAACATATAAAAACCTGCTGTGTGCTTAAATCAGGGATAAAATTAGAAAACATGGATAAGGAATGTGATGAAAGAGAGTGGTCTGACATACAGTACTCATTTTCTTTCCTGTTTGTTAACTGCCAGTGAGATTTTCTGTTTACTAATTGCCATCAATCTGAAATTCAGTGGGAAATTTTTGCTTGAGTGACAAATAATTGGGATGGTTTTTTTGGCAGTCATTGATGACACTATTCACTGTTGTTGCAGTTCTCCTGTCTGGTTAAAACACTGGAATTTTTCCCCAGCTCCCAAGAGAAAGAAAAAAAAGGAAAAAAAAAGGAAAAAAGAACAAGTTTCCTGACCAGTTCCAATACAAATAAGAGAAACAACACCATATATAAATTCTCCCTTCCTCATTCTGTACTTTTTCTGTTCCAGGCTGGTTTTCATGCAACTCATTGCTTTCATAGATTTTTCTACTAAGATGCACTTAAAGAGTCTGATTCAATTCCCACTGAAAAAAAACATTTTTCATTTTCCAGGCAAGAAGAATCAGTCTCATAATGTGGAAGAAATGACTAAGCAAATCTTATTCCATCTTCCTGCTGGGGGCCCTGAGCCAGCTGTCTCCACTGCCAAAAAGGTGTGTCCTTGGTTAAGTAATGGAGTCTACCTGCCCCTGCAGAGACAGCAAAGAAACACAGCAGAAGAAAGATGCCTTTTAACACAGTAAACCAGGTGATGGTGAGCACAACCTCTCCTCAATATCTATCTGACATCCTTATTTTGCAGTGTTTCACCTGAGCAGGGGCTCAGGGGCTGGACTTGAGCCATTTTGCACCACCTGCTCACCATCAAAGACAGCCCAGTCACTGCCTGTGTGAAAGTTGCCTGGTTTTACTTAGGCAAACAGGGCTTCATTTAATTAGACCAAAGCTGTATTACAACCACTAATTTACCTGAAAAGGTAAGGACTCAGTCCTGAGCTAAGCTTACAACAAAACAAGGATGTCTCATGAGCTGGGCTCTGCTCTCCTGCCTCCCCATTAGAGAAGTAGCTGAGCTTGAGACCTCGAACAGAGAAGTCCTGCTCTCCTTCCTGCCCCTGGGAACTGCCAATGACACACCAGCCCTAAATTTGTGACATAATGACACGAGATAAGACAATACAGTGGTAATTAAAGCTTTAAATAAAAACACATCTGAGAAGCAGGAGCAATGGGAAGGGATGATGAGAATGACAGAACAGCCACCACACAGCAGGGCTTATGCACTGCCACAGGAGGTTTTTTAGGGAGTACCACAAGTGCTCTTGGTAGCAGGAAGATTCCCATGTGTCCCTTGCAGCCTCAGCAGACATGTGGGCACTCCTGTCTCACACTTGCCCTCTCATCCCCACATGTGCCCCAGAGCTCTTACAGGCAGGGTTGTAGGAGGAAGAAATCCAACTCCCTCTGCTCAGGCTTTCCTCTGTTGCTCAGCAGAGGAGACAGCACAGGGGATGCTATAATTAATAAGCCACGTTGGGTGAATTTTCCTGAAAAACCAAATATGTAACCTCTGGAGTGAAGAGAGACTAAAATAACTGCTAAGCAGACACAGTGACAGTGGTGTCATGTACTACTGACAGCAAGAGAGCCAGGGTAATTGCCATTTATTCTAGGGAAGGGAACCAAATAATCAGAAATAACACAGTGTGTACACGCAACTGCCATAACATAATTTTTCCAGGCAGCCTGGATACCAACACTATTGAGTTTATGATGTTTGGAATGGAATTTCAGAATATGAATCCATCTCTAATTTCTCCCCTTTAGAGACTACAAAAATACATTTTTAATCACACCCTAATTAGAGAAGGTCTTGAAACACTCTTGAAGAATTGAAATCTCAGGAAGAAATCACTAAGCTGGGACTTAGAAGACTGAGTAGCAGTTCTTCATTTGTTGTTCTCCCTTATGAACTTTGACAAATCACTTGGCAAGACTACCTTATTTCATTTCTTGTGGTATGCAAATAGGAACAAGGAGGGACAGGGGATGAAAACTGTGAACCAGACAATGCTGAGTTTTTTCCAGGGTAAGAAGAAGCCCATAAAATTCAATTCCTCTTTTTTTTTTTCATGCAAAACCACTTTAACATTTTTTTTTTAAGCTGTGAGTCGTTTTGCCTTGAATTTTCAACAGGAAATGTAGAATTCTAGACTAATACACACTGTGTAACACAAGGGCAGCTGTGTTTTAACATAAGGACACAATGCACTTGTGGGGCTCTGTTAATTTTCTGAGTTGCAGTGAGTCATCACGAATGGTTTAGCAGGAGCAACAGATTTCAGAGGCTAAATTACATCATCAGAATCCAGCTGATCACTGCGCCTTCCCTTTCCTACCAGCGCTACCTGTGCCTTTCTTTTCATTAATTTTTAAAGTGTGGTGCTTATATCCAGTGAAGGGATTTCTCTGTGGGAGTTGTTTTGTTTTTTTTTTCCCTTGAAAGTAAGAAATGTAAATAAGTTTCTAACCAAAAGAAAAAAAAAAAAAAAGAAAGGAAGGGAAAATGCATTTCTAATTCAATATGCAAAATGAGGTCTGAAACACACACTACGGGCATGACAGTAACTAAAATATTTAAATATTTGCTCTTACTAAGTGATAAATTGAGTACTAATGGAAAAAAAATAAAAGGAAGGGAAATCTGATAAACATGGAAGAGACCTCTATTGCTTATGTTTCATAATAAAACTGAGTTGCTGTTAACTACACAGAGCTGGTACATTTTTGGTTTTCCCATACTCTGTGCTAGATCATAGCCTCTTTGAAGTCCAAGTGATTTTAGCTTCAAATGATAATAGAATACACATCCAATAATTACTTCCAACCTATCCAGCTTGGGCAGATGGACGAGCTCAAGCCCTGCATTTTTGTGTCATGCTCTACTTGCAGCCCACTTTAGACAAGGACCAAGTGCTCTTCTGCAGCAGGTACAGGACAAAGTTGCTCTGGCTACAGCTGAAGCAAGAGTTCCCCCCAGGGAACGATTCTTCACTCACTAGTATCGATGCAAAAGCTGTCAAATACCAAATGAGGACCCTGGAGCACTTGTAGGTTTTTCCTACCTGATTTGTGTCATGCATCCCACAAGTAAAAGTCAGCCACCAGTGCTACTACAGAAAACCCCAAACACAGTGGCAGTTTATAATCTCTTATCAAGGAACATAAACATGAGAAAACTGTGGGTCCTTTAGCCTTTTCAAATGAAGAAATGAAGGCAATTAACGTTCATATTTCTACTGAAGGTAAAATGATTGTCACAGTAGTCAAGTATGCAGTTCTTTGCTTTATCTAGGTGGTCTTCTCTGGCATGCTGGAGAACTACCAGCTCCATGCTCTACCATTTGTGCAACTTTTTCCTTAGCAGCATCTTAAAACAAGCTCTGCATTACACTGTGCACAACATTTGAGAAATATCAATGGCGAGGAAGATGCTATTGACAAAACCAGTGGGGAAACTGTAATTTAGTAATACATTGCATTTCACACGTGGACTGCGAAGCAATGTGAAGAAACTAATTAACTAAGTGTCAACCCACTGCCACCAGGGAGCACAGAATTATTCCATAATCTGCACTCTCAGATTTTTCTTAGACCTTTCTTCTTGGTGACAGCCTGTTTTGACATCTGGCATCAAAGAGCACTGGAACCTGTTTGGTTTTCCAGGACTGGGGTTGAACACCCCAAGACAACCATCTGCCTGCTTTAGCTACAGCCTCTAAAGTATCTGACTTCATACAGTCAGCTCCAAATACACAGACTGTCCCAGTGCTTTAGTCCTCCAAGCCAACCAGAGGTGCTTGTGGGTAAATGTGACTGAATCAGGAAGGCAACTTGTGGCAAACTCTTCACATCAAGAGTGAGCAGCTTCAGAAGATCAAAACACTATGGGATGTGGGCAAGAGGGCCTTATTCTGCCCAGGGACTGCTTGTGGCTCTGCACAGAGGGGAATACCATATTACAATCTTCCTGGAAGCCTGGATCTCCCTTTAGCAGGACACAGAACATGTTCCCCTACTGCACCTCAAGGGCAGAGGCTCAAATAAACACATGGAGCACTAATTAAACATGCCAGAACTGGGGCTGGGCTGTACAATGTTATAGCCCATAGGAGAACCCAAACAGTCTGAATTATTTTCAGGAGATATAAACGCGAGAGAAAAAAAAAAAAAAAACCAACACTAAACTAGCTCGATATAACAATATTTTTGATGATTTTTCTTCCTTCCTTCCTTTTCTAAAGGGCCTTTATAAAAGTCTGATTGTGAAATCATTCCCGATATTTGCTTTCACTGCCTTGTAGTAAGCTTGGTATAATGAAATGCTGACAATATTCAGGATAGTTCAGAATTCACCCTACTGGGAGTACTGATTCAGTATTCATGTCAAGTAAATTTAACACTGATTTCTAATCTCTCTATTGCTGGGAGCAGAGTACAAATTCATAAATTTTAATTTTTATTTTACTCTAGTAAGTGTAATTACCTACAACATTTATAAATGAAAGCAGTGTAAGAGAAAGATGCTGGTTTGATCAAAATTCATAACTTGATCCTATTGGGCATTAATCTTATTTCATATTGATCCTAACCAAGAGACAGATGATTTTTTTGCTTGAGAGAGAATTTACCAGATCCATGGGAAGCTCCAGGCCATATTAAACTTGAGTTATTTCTCAAAATAGACAAATATTAAGACTCCTTCAACCTCAGAAAGCAATGAAATTTTGGGGGGAAAAATGTACTTTTTAAATGGCAACCACCTCTTTCCTGCAGACTCAGTGAACTTAACTCCTCCCCAGACAGGCTATGGCATCACTGAAGAGTTTACCTTCAAACCAAGAGTGTTTATGGGCACTCTCAGCCAGCAAGAACCTCCAGGGCCACTGCTGGTTTGCTACCTGGCACTTTGGCACGACCAGACACCTCCTGCTTTAGCTGGACTTGTGTCTCCCCAGATGCCAACCGTGTGCATAATGCCATGGAACAAAGACTTCAGTGAGCTCACTGGGGCATGGCAGCAGCCTAACTCCAAAGATGAGGTGAAGAGTGGAAAAACATCCGTGCAATATGCATGTTTCAATGTATTTCTCAGGTGAGCAATTAGCACATGCATGGCACATCTGATAGCTGAGCTCACCTGCTCCCACAGTTCACCACAAGTGGTGTGGTATCCAGAGCAACTCAGCCCAGGATTCTTGTTCCCTGTTTTTACCAGATCTGAACTCACTGTTTGGAACTTTTGTGCTACTGCTATTTTATAAGTAAATGGTAGTGATAAATTTTCTAGGCTAAAGAGAGCTGCTTTTGTTTGTGGTTTGGGTTCTGGTTTTTATTTTCCCTGTGTTAAACAAAGGTTTTGCCCTAAAGTCTAGAAGTGAAATATCCGAACTTTAAAAGGCAGAGTTCTTGAAAAGGAAAAAACGAATCCCCCTGTAACTTCTCTGCTCAAGGCCAGAGACACATTAATCTTCCCAGACCATGTTGTGACCCTCACCACCACTAACTACATAGCGAGGAGCAGATTGGGTTACCTGTCACACAGCTTTCATCAAACACCCACTAACCACATTTTTGCCTCTGTTTCTTCATTCTTTTCCTTGATTTTGCTGTCACTGACAACAAAAATAGATGGCTCATCCTTCAGACTATACAGCATCAGGACACCACTGTAGGAATTATGATGTTGCAAGTTATTTCTCAATTTTATTAGAGATTCAGTTCATGATTTTGCATAAAACTTTTACACCCAAATTCTCTGTAATAATTAGGCACCTGAATATTAGTGACATATCAAATTTATTCTGAGAATTTAACTGCCTCGTGTCTCAGCTCACTCTCACATCTGTATCTTTGCTTAAAGGCACCTACAGAGAGAAGCAGCCCAATGGACACAGACTACACATTCCTAACACTTAGGACATCTTTGCATTTTCTCCTTTATCCTTTGTAAAAGTTGGAGCAACCATTAGTAATTTTCAATAGTCATAATGGATTTAATATGATAATGGCATGCCTAATCAAATAAACTCTGCACAGGGAGAGTCTTCCAAAGGCTGAGAAGCCAGAATGGGATTTATTTTGTCTGATGGATTAGAAGAAATGGTCCTAGCAAAAGAGATAATGAAACCTCTGTCTGCAGAGAGATTAAATTAACTTAATGGACACACAAATTAAATATGCAGAGATACAATCCTTTCTAAAATGTGGAAAACTGATGATCTTGGAAACTATCCTATCACTTGGCGCACATAACAACCAGCTGAATTGTTGTGGTGCAGAGTGCAGCTGCAGACACCTTTATGAGGTTTTATTTTGCCTAAAACTGAGTACATAAGATTATTATCAGTGCAGAACTAAGGGAGTGGAAGACAACAAACATTCAGAGTTTACCTTTTATGGTTTATGCTTTTGACTCTGTAATGTCAGAAATTAGATTAAATTAGGTGCTGGACAGAAGGGGCAAATGGGTTAAGTATTTAGATAGGCTAAGGGAACAGTGCAGGATCTCATTTAGCAAGAAGTGAATTACCACAGTCATTAATAATGTATGCCTAAGCATTAACATAATGTTCGGTTATTTACCTGCTCCACTCATTGTGAAAATTACTTTAGAAGTCACCCCTGATTTTCTTTGCTCGTGCGAGCACACATTGTGCTTTGTCATGACTCACATCCTTTCCTCCAAAATCTTCGAATATTGTTTTGTAAAACAAGAAACCTGCCACAATTTGTGTAAATAAACTTTTGCTTTGCATATAAACATGTTTATTCAAAAAGAAATGAAGCAAGGCTGAAGGGAATATGTCAAAGAGAAAGAAATCTACAGGTGTCATTAGTAACACATTTTCAGAGAACTTGAGAAATCAGAAATTGTTTGTTGGTATCCTTATATGCTAAAAATCCCAAGCCATCTAATCGCTTTATTGCACAATATTATCAAGGATTATAATTTCTCAGAAAAGAAATAAGATTGGTAATACACATACCTAAGGTCAGATATGATGAATCTTCTGCCAAGGTATTTTTGGACCAATTGAGGAAGAAGCTGAGTACTAGCTCATTCTGAAAGAGAACACAAATACAATAGTAATATCATTTGTTGTGCTCTGTTCCTTGTATCCTTCCCCTCCAAGAAGCTCACTGGTAATTTTTTAGCGCATATATTAGAGTTAGCAATGAAAGGGAGCTTTTCCCCCATGATCATGGACAAGGAACCTGAGGAGTGGCTTCTGCTCAGGCACTGGGAGGATGATGGTGCCCTTCAGCACTGTCTCAGGGATGCTGCATTGGTGCCTACCTGGCCCCTTTCTGTCAACACATTTCCAGACAGCAGTGAGCTGTGGGGGCCAGAGATTTGTGCTCTTGCTTGATCTCCAGTAGCTCAAGATTTGTATTAGCAGCTGCAAGTACTTTGACAGAGCAGCCCATCTGTGAAACAAAAGCAGGAGACTGTCTTTGAGCTCTGTAGTCAGCAGGAAACTTGCCCTTGGCACAGGACTGACCCCAAGTACCTGACCTAGTGTGTGCCTCCCCGAGGCTCAGATATTGTGCAAACCTCCCTCCCATGGCAGCTTAATGGACACTCACACTGGAAAGCTCCATACACAGTTAAATCCTACCAGAAACCCACAGGGAGTGAAAGGCATGATCATATTTCACCATCCTGTTTAAAAGAGTAATCCGCCTTATGTACTGCTATAACTTTTATTTTTATGTACTGACCTGTGCTGCTCTAGTGAACATATATAACAGGTAGTTACATTCAGCTGGAGAGAATTAAAACAATAAACCAAATCCCCAGATTTCAGTATTTTGTGAGGTAATAAAAACGTGAATTCCTAAATGGACTCTTATGAGTCTGAATCAAAGCTGGACAGTAATTGCATTTTATTAGCTTTTCATAAAGCCGTATTTCAGAATGGCCATTCTTTAAGATGGTTGGAATTGTTATATTCATGCTGATGTTACTTGGACTGACACTGTAATGAATGGATAGAATAAGAGACTTTTCAGATTCCAGCATTAAAATATCACCATTGTTTTTTTTCCAGTCAGTGGAAAATAATGTCTCTTATCAGCAAGATGTACTTCATGTAGTATTTGTGTTGTTTCAGTTTGACAAGATGTAGCTTAATTTGTGCAAGGGAAAAAAGAAAAGGGAGAGGGTAGTGACAAAAACAGCTAGAGAGGAGTTAACATGTGGTTACAGCAGACAGAGGAACAGATGTGTATGTTCAGTGGAGAGATAAGAATTAGCAATCTGGATTTATTTTAACAGTTGCCTTTCATTTTTCACTCTGCTGTTTGGAGTTTTTTTCTCCCACACTGATATTTTCTTTAAAAGAAGAATCAGGGAAAAAAAAAAAGAAATGAAGAGAAATCAAAGTAATTGTTTTTCTTGAATTGAATGACAGATCCTTAAGTTATTAGCAGTGGACTGCCAATACACCTGTCTGTACTGAGCATGAGTAATTATGCTCTCATCTGATGTAGACAGCTTACAGGGGAAAGCCCATACACCTGCCACAGCTTCCAGTAGCTTTAAACAGCTGAGTTGTTCCTCAAGGGACCTTCACTCTCTCTTCCAGCACAAGTCCCAAGTGTAGGAAATCTCCAGGGTTGAGAGTATATTTTTGGCAGCCCAGCCTTTATTTGACAGCATGAAAATAAGCAGAGAAACTTAAGTAGCCCTATGAGTTCAAAGATCTTGAGAGAAGTAGGCAGGAGGTGGAAATAAAGATACACAAACTGACTTGAAAGAGAAATAAAAAATTCCACACTGAGCAGCTTGGTGTTCTTTCTGCTTCCTCTCCACCTACTCTTTCTGCAATAAATGGAACTGCAGGAGCCAAGAGGTTTGTAAATAGGAGGTGCAAGGATGTTTCAAGCAATAATTCCAAAATCTTATTCTAAAGGAGAGAACACTGAAAAACCTGACATTTGGTTTAAGTACAGAAGTGGAATCATGCAGAACTTAGCACAGGCATGAACAGGACAGGCATGAGCCCTGCTGGGGCCACAGCTGATGGCAAAGCTTTCCTGGCCTGTGTGCCCACCGTGCTCAACAGGTACCGAAGCCTGTGGGGAAGCAGCAAGGCTGATGCTGGCAGAAGGAATGCAAAAACCTGATGGAACAGATCATGTGGCAGGAGCAGATGCAGCATGTTGTCCAGGGCAAAGTGCTTCAAAAGCAATAGTGGGGGTGTCTCCTGAGTTTTTGTGGAGATAAGCATTTTGCACACTGTTATTTAAAGGACAGCAATTTCCCCCTGACCTGTGCTAATCTGCCTGCTGCAGGACTCCACCACTTATATTTCCACCAGAAAATGTCTAAGTACCTTATTAAGTACTTCTTTTGTCAGCAGACCTCCAAAAAACACACTGAACTTTCAAATGATTCCTAAATCTACAAGACCTCCATCAGCTGGACCCCAGTTCATGTGACTGAGGCACAGAATTAAGCCTGCATCTAGGTACACTGCTAAATAGAAACAGGTCTAGCAGAGCTTTGAACATATGTTTGAGCTGTTTTAAGGTGGAGAGAGTCTATTTCTAACCCAGCAATTTTTGTTACACAGAAGAGACTCTGGGTGGGAATCTCTGTGATGGTCTTGGTAGAAAGGAAGGCACTGAGGATGACCACAAACCCTCACTCACCCTTTTCATCCTGGAATTCTTACCTTTAAATCAGCAAATTCCCTAAAATACTGCACACTTAGGGTTTCTTAGGAAATCCTCCTATCGTCTATCTGCTCTTACCTAATAAGACAATAATCTTCAATAGGTAATTCTGATATTTCTGCAGGTCACTTAACACATTAGCCTGAACAGGAGCAGACAGGTATGTATGGTCTGTCTGGCTAGAACTCAGAGATATTTTTCAGCCATTAAATTCAAAAAAGGACAAATTCCACCTTTACTTGCACTAGGATACACCTGAAATAAAATATTTTAGTGGCCTTGGGGGGCTGGCACAGCCCTGCATCACTGCAGCATGGTACAATTTGTCTACTGCTCTCCATCAGCTACTAACTAGAAAAGCACTCTGCAGTTTGTGAAACACAGCCAGATTTCAAGCCAGATTTAATGTCGATAGAAAGAAAAGCAGCCTCCCCTGTGCTTTCAGCTTTCTTTTCAGCTGTGCTAGAGTAGATTTGGGGTCAGAGAACACCCGTGCGCCTGCTACACTTTAACAGGATGGAGAATCAGCAGGAAAGAAAGAAACCAGAAAAAGCTGACCTTGGTGCAGCTGTTATGACTTCAGGAAAGGATGGTGGAAGAGAGAGGACTTTGAACCCTCCCCATTTTGGCTCTGCTGGATGCCTCGCCACAGGAATACGGGAGTGGTGGGAGTTCAAGGGACCCATGCACCCTGGGAGCACTTTGTACCCCCATGGTATGTACCCCATACAGGCATGTGGGGGCCTTTTTCTCATCTCTGCAAGTCCCAAGGAGCACCAGTTAATAAAGCAGAAATGAAATATGGGAAGCTCTTATCAAACTTGATTAGTTTTACAGTGTAAAACATTAGTCACCCTAGAACAATGCTGTGGTCCTGGTTTTTACTGCGAGCTTGAATATGAGTGAACATAATTTACAATCATTTCCATTTACATCCTCTTTAAAGTCCTTTTACAAAGCTTGTAAGTCACCATAAAGCTGTTTATAGAACCTATCCATAGCTGAAACATCATCACTGTTTGCTTACCTGTTTGCACAAGGTTTATCCTTACCCCCAGAGTCCTCAGCTAATTTGGATACTTTGAAAATCTTTATGGACTCAAACCCCTAAAGACTTTTTATTTTCTTAATGATCAGCCTACTGTGCGCCTGAACTTAATATTGTGTTTGACACAGGGGCCAAACACAGACTTAATTAATGGAGCCTTACCTTGCTTTTGTGTCCCCAGACAGTGTACAGCCCTCCTACAACACAGCCATAAAATGACGAGCCACTAGGGCAGCCCTAATTTATATGATGAGATTTGGGCTGCAATCTGCATTCAGCCCACTGCTCAGTGAGTTGAGTGAAACACAGAAAAGTATAACAATGGGCAGCAGCAGCTGTCTTTTGTCATAGACTTCCTTTATGCTTTGAGAACATGGGTTTTTGTTGTCTTCCATGTTACCCACCTTCAGTTCATTGTTCCCTGGTGCTTCACCTCTTATTGGTGACATCACTTGGTTGTTTTGCCATTTAATGGAGCAAAACTCAGTTTCTGAAGAGTGCTGAGAATTTTTCCCTACAGATCTAGAAAACTCAGGTATTTCAGTGTAGGAAGATGATGAGTCTGTCAGCAATGGTGCAGCTGGCCCAAATCTAAATATTCCTTTGCTGTGATCAGAAATATTGGCACTGGTTTGGGACAAGTAGAATGAAATTTTTAAAAAAGGTTGCTGAAACCCATTTTTCATCCTATCCTAATTGACTCAGTGTGACAATGAAGGTGCATCAACTTCTGCATGTCAGTGATTGTTGTGATGAATACAGCTTGTTGTTCATGAACACAGTCTGGTGGAGGAGCTATTCATAACAGTGCTAACCTGAATTTCAGAAAGGACTCCCATTCCAGGCAATTCTTCAATGAAAGTAAGGCAAGTAAGCAAGGCTTGTGCTCAAAGTAAACCACAGACTTTAAAAAAATGCCTCAAATAGGGATGGGAATGAGCAAGTTTAAACATTTAAACTGGTCCAAGAACAAATATCTCCATCAGCTGATGTTTCTGCATTTATTGGATCTGGCACTAAAATTCAGAGATAGAGAAAGAAAAAGTTTCTGTTCATTAAAGAGGGGTTTGAAGAAACATTTAATTCCATTTGAGCTCCAGTACAAATAAGAAGGCAGCTGTTTTCCACCTCTCCTCCTCCGTTCCAACCGTTTAGCAGAAAAAGTCAGTGACATTCTGACCTACTCTAAATTATAATAAAATTTCCATAATCAGAACTCAGTGTGGACTAAAAAAGCTTGCACTTAAGGCATGACTGAAGAAGGAATTTGGATGTAATCTTATTCTTTCTTCTTTTCTAGGATTTAAAATTCTTGATTGGTAGAACCAAGCATGTAGTCAGTCCTGCGTGGACTGGACTAAATTCCTCAGAGCAGAAAACGGTGCCTAGTCACTTAGGGTAATGTGTTTACAGTAATTACAAGTGTTACAGTGGTATTTTATAATGAAACAAAAGCTCTTCTCTTTATCTCAGACAATACTCCAGCCTACTCTGCAGCTACAATACATTACAGCTATTACAATTCAGCATAAAGAAATGACTGCATCAAGAAAGTAAAAGGAATTCTGTTCTCCAGGAATCTATTCTTCCTAGATTTCTTCACAAATTTATGCATTAATTATTTATTCCTACATAGTTTTACTATTTCATAGGAATGACAGTTTGACAATGCTTGAGAACTGACAACTCACTAAATGGTTTCATCCAGGCTCTCTAACAATTTGAGAAAAAGGACAAATTTGACTGCGAAGTTGTCATAAGCACGAGAAGAGACTAAATAATTGTATTTATTTTTATCAAAAAAGCCTCCAACTTGGCTTTCTGCTCAGACTACAGCAAGATGACACCATGATATTTTTAAAAGACTCATACCAAAGGGAAAAGTAAAAAAGAAGGGAAGACAAAGGAAATTACCCATCAACTGGTCTCCTTGTTCTAAGTGGGTCAGAACACGTCAGTATTTTCTAAATTTCTCCCATCTCCCAGCAGGAGAAGCATATTGAAGTAAAAATAATGATTCAATGTTTATGGAGTATCAATAACTTTAAAGGTTATCATCCAGAATTGCAGGTTAGCTGCATGGGGGTAAGCAAGATGATTTCCCACATGCAGCAGCACTTTGCAGATAGAAACAATCTGCTCATTACTCCATTTATTATCCCTTGCCCTCCAAGTCCAGCACACCAGTAGCAGCACAGCCCCCACAGGTACAAAATTGCTTTCTTCTCCTCATGGTTCAGCCCTCCAGGCTGTACCAGCCTGGAAAATTGGCCCCCCTGGGCTCGCTCAGAGCCACAGTAGCGTCTGTCCCCGAGCAGATCTGTGCAGAGTTACCTGCGAATTGCTCAGTCATGGTTGGGTTCCATTGCTGGGAGGGTGTCCCCAGCTCCAGGGGTGTTTGGGGCGGGAGGAAGGGCACTGGGGAGCCCATTGCCAGGCAGCCTGCTCTGGCTGAGCACTAACCCATGGAGCAGGAGGCACAACGGAGCTTCTGTGCATGGCAGGAAATGTTTTTATGACTATCCCAGGGCTTTAAGCAGTCTAATTTTTCAGCTGTAGATTAGGCTTCTGCACAGCAGTGTTTGGCCCAAATTGAAAATCCCTGTACCTTCCAGCAGCCCAGAGCACAGCAGAAGATACTGAGCTCTTCATTTCTAGGTCATGGGCTTAGATCAGCTTTTCCTCAGCTGTGACCAAAAGGCACTAATGAAAAATAAACCCATGGCCCTAACGTGAGGTCAGAAAGGAATCACAGAATCCTTAGGGTTGGAATGGACCTCTGGAGATCATCTAGCCCAACCCCACTGCCACAGCAGGGTCACCTGCAGCAGGTGATGCAGGAACACGTCCAGGTGGGTTTGGAATGTCTCCAGAGAGGGAGACTCCACGACCTCCCTGGGCAGCTGTTCCAGGGCTCTGCCATCCTCAGTGTAAAAAGGTTCTTCCTCATGTTGAGGTGAAAACTCTTGTGTATTAATTGCACAACAATCCACCCAGACTTGAGCAGATTATTTGGCAGTGTCAGTCAAGGGAATCAGGCACCCAAATCAGCTGCTCATACCAAACTAACTGTAACTCTGTGAGACAAAAAGATTTTTATCCTCTGGAAATCTTCTCAATTTCAACTCGGGGCTCAGAATTTATATTCATATTAATAAGAGAGCTCCTGTTTGTTTTGCATATGGACAATTTCCTCTTTAATCTCCATTACAAAGTCACAGCTGGGAAAGTTATATAGTTAGGCAGCAAACTTTTTTTATTTTCCTCCAGCACATTATTTGAGATTTTGGAGAACAAACATCCTGCCGTCCCCTCTTTTGGCTGCCCATACTATTAAACTAAAGCTTCTCCAGTTTGTGCTGTGGCCCTGAGGCCATGGGACAGGCCATGGCTCACCTGGCAGAGGCCCAAGCTCTGCTGCAGAGCGTGCCAACAGTGAAACAGCAGAGTCAAGCACGAGCTCGTGCCTTGACTCACTTGAATTTATTAAGCCTCTGTGTAAGCCTGGGATCTAATGTAAAACACCATTTTTCCCCCTGTCTGACAGCTTTCCTGACAAAGGCTGCTCACTGGAGGATGCTCCTTTCTCTCAGACCTTGGTGTCACTGTCAGTAATTGACCATTCAGCTTCTGAAGTGGCGCAGCATCATGATTTAACATCTTCCCAGGGTGCCTGTGGCCCCTTTGCTGCTCTCAGCCCTGGCTTTTGTGCTGCTGAGGTGCGCAAGGCTCTGTCCTGCCCCAGACAATGAAAAGTCCATGTTTGTTACAATTTTGGCTTTCCATTTTTAAACAGGAGAAGAACCTCAAACCTCAGAAAACAATAATGAATAAAAAAATGTGAAAACACCAATTTTAATGAATGCAAATGTATCATTGTGATATTATTGAAACATTCTGGGTGAGGTCTTATGTTTGCAAAACTATTTCTTCTACCTGTTAAATGCATTTTGAAATGAGCATTTCTGGGTTGAAAGGATGGAACTTTTCATTTAACAACTGTCAAAATCAGACTTTTCAATATTTCAAAGCTTATTTCTTTTTTTAGACATTATATTCATCAGAATCTACTCCTTACTGTCAAAAATTCAGTGAATCACTATTTTTTGATGGCAGCAAAGGAAGAAAAGTTTTTGTGAAAAATGCCCTGCTAGGTCTAATAAACTATTTCTCAGTCATACTTGTCCTTGTCTTAAGTTTTGATGAATGCTGCAATGGCTCCATCCCAAAATGCATCATTACAAGATATGTCACTTATGTACTTTTTTTTTTCTCCAAAACAGGCAGTGGAAAATTTCCTGAATCTTTTAGTAAAATGCTACTAGAAGTCATGTGAAAATAAAAGCAATACTCACATTAGCCAGTTTCCTGGAGCCACTTAATAGCTGCTTCAGATAGAGATTCAAATCCTTCACTCTTTTATGTTCAAGATCCGTAAAAGGTAAATGCCATGAATGGGGAAACCTGGAAAAGAAGGATATTTGTAAGCATAACTCTTGTACTGTATTTGCTGAAAATATTTCCTGCTCTACTTAACAGAAGAATGCCAAGACTTCCTGAGAGGTTTTGCAGGTAAGGGAAGGGATGTGTGCAGTGTCCAGAGGAATTTTTACCCCCCGACTCAGTTTCTTCTAATAATTTGCTGCTAAATTGTCTCATACTGAAGCACTTTTTCTCTCTAAATAATTAATTTAAAAGTATATAAATAAATAACAGAATCTTAAAAGATACCTCTTTACATTTTATGGTTTCTAAATATACCTAAATCGCTGTGCCTTTATGATCCCAAGAAAACACTGCCCTTTTGCACAACAGATCTCTGATCTCAGCCCAGAGTTGACATATCCTTACCACAGAACACTGAGCACCAAAGCCTTACAGCAACAATGTGACATTTGATGAATATATCATTGCTTGCATTTTTACCTCAGCTATTTAGAGTGTAGATAAGGTTTCCAGAGTAGGTCCCTGATCTCATATCTAATTTCAGGTACTAGCATATTAAAAATAATATATGAAAACAAACTATCATCACAGTGACAAAATCAATCCCAACAAAAGCAATAACAATAAAAATAGCACAAGTAATGTTCTGGCTGAATTTTTATTGAGATGAATTTAATTTTGGGTTAGTAAATTAATCACATGTGCATAGAACGGCCTTATGTCAATCTTCAAATACTTTGGTGGTTGAAAATGTCAAAACCTCCCATTTTTTTACTTGAATCATCTTTGCATTTTAGAGACAATGCATAATAGATCAGTCAAAAGGTTAGAGTTTTAACAACACACATAATCAATTTATATTAACCTTGCCCTGACAAAGGTTATTTATCTCTCAGGCTGAAGGAGCATTAGAAAAGCTATCTGTGCTAAATTGCACGTAATGGGTTTTGTGATACGGATTGCTAATAGCAGGATGCATAATTAACATTATGCTTTATGTCCTCTAATGCATGAGACAGAGAAAGGTAGAAGTTTTCATCTGGTTGTATTTCACTTCCCCCCACAGCCACTGTAAATAGTCAAGTGTGTCTTGTTTACAAACCTCTTTTTTTTTCTGCTATGATCTTTTTTATCCACCAGATCTCAACAGGTATCTGAAGGGTTCAGACAAATGAACTTTCTAGTTTGTGATACACTGGAAAGGGACACTCAGCCAGCCTTTACAAAGGCAGCTGGAAGATCCTGTAGGGAAAAACTCAGCGCTGGTGTAACTTAGTTTGCAATTAAACCAGTAAGGGACCAGGATGACATCAGCATGCTGCATGTATATATGAACTTCTGATGATTCCTGCCCATGGGACTGGACTCTTCCCTCACCAAATGACAGTGGCAGGACACATAATAGGGAGGGAAAAGTGACATGACCCAGGATCATGACATATGTGAACAGCACAGCTGAAAATAGAGCCAGGTCATCTGGCACACAGAGATAGCCTGTGAAAGTTCTGGGGCACAAAAGGACTTCTTTCAAGGGATAGAAGAACTGCTTGGAAGCAGCTTAAAATGAATTAGTCTGTGTAACACAAAGAGAGGGCTCTGGCTGGAAAATGCAGGCCCTCAGACAATGCATCTGAAGCAGAGTGGCCAAACAGAGGACAGAGAAACTGCTGATGGATAGCACCAATAACTGCTGGAGTGAAGGGCAGCACAAACCTTGTGGTGGCACTGAACCCTTCTTGTAAAGGCCTTTGTGCTTTTGCTGAATCGTGTCTGTGGCTGAAAGTGGCCACTGTGTGAGTGTACTTGTGTTAGAAAAGGTGAACGTTCCAACCTGACACTCATCTTTGCATCTACTTGAAATGGATCAGAAAATACAAACTTGTACCATGTGCAGGTGTCCTACAGAGGACATGCTGTTTCCTACTTGTCTGAACATTGTTCTGTGTATAAATTATGGCATTTACGTGCTTTTTTGGGGTGAAAAGATTTTTGGCACTTTACAAAACAATAATTAAACGCAATTAACACCCTCTGAGAAACCAAATGAGAAGGATGGTAGGGCTTGCTTAGGGCAGCTGTGTTTCTAACTTTTAAATAGGGGCTGAATGAACACATGGCAATAGCAAACTTTTCTGAGAAGTCTGAGCTTTTGCCACTCGTTTCTGACAATGCACTCAGTATTTAGCACTTGTAGGAAGAAGCACTCTCATATTTCATTGTTTTCTCCTAATGAGACATGAATATGTACAATTTCACAGAATCAATACGAAGCAGAAACCAAGTCCTTTCTGTTAGCAATTCCAATTAGTCTAGTAATATTAAACATTTAACTTTTTAAATCAGACATTTTTAAACTGATTTTGTGGTTACATTGTGGAACGAGGCTTTTTCCTTCCTTTGAAGCATCTGGCATCAGCCAGAGCTGGAGCTTTGTAACACACAGGCAGACTAATGGTCTGATATGGCACGGCAGTTTCAGTAATAACTTCCTATAAAGAAATAATTAGGTTTTTATTATTAGAATAAAATCTGGGATACATGAAAAACCTCAAATTAATGAAGTTCTGTTAGAAAACAACCCAAAACTTTAACATTAAAAAACATGCCTATCAAGAAACATCATAAAATGGATTGTTTTAACAGAATTTTAGGGAAAGAGCCTGCAGTGACAGGATACTGCTGGGACTGAATTATGGCAATAAAGCACTGGAGCTCCTAGAGGCAGCCTCAGTATACGCAGATTAACCCTCTGTGAGTTCTGAAGTGCTTTTTAGCAGTGAAAATGTTGTGGAGGATTTTATTAGTGGTAGATTTATCTGAAAAATGGCTAGTACTATTTTTGAAGTTCACTACAGGGTTTCTGAGGTTTATGTGTTTCTGAAGAAAAATGTATTTTCTTTCAAAGGGCTCTGCTCATCATAGGAAAAAATCATAAACAGGTACTTGTTAAATATTTTATTTTACAATCTAATGGTTAGCCTACAAGTGTCTCCAAATCAAAACCATGATTTAAGCACTTTCAGTACTTGTTTAGTGAAATTTCAATTCTCACCAGCTGCTGCAAACCAGTCCATGTGAGAAAGCCATAATGAATCAAATTGGAGTCAATAAAATCTCCTCAGGCAGGAGACAGATTCTCTAGAATTAACTAACCTTAAGCCATTTTTCAGAATGCATCTGATGAGCATGGGGGAATATCAACTTTGGATCTGAAATTTGTGGGCTTTAAGACCAAATCGTGCTGTTTGTGGCTATTTACTTCAGGTCAAACCCAAAGACCTTTCTCTTTTTTCTGTGTTTTAGGCCAGCTTTATGGTTTCTTGCAGACTGAGCCTGAAGAAGGGCTTGTACGAGGTGAATCAGAAGGACTAAGAGAGGACTACTTTGTACTCAACGGTGTATGCAGTATAATGTGTATGATATATATAGGAAAACTAACTCCCCTTGTGTTACTAAAGCCATGGACAATTGTTAAATAAGGCAAAGATGATTTATTTAAGGCAGAAATAAACCATGGGATTCACTGCCCCAGGAAACTGTAAAGAAATAACATTCAGAAAACGAAAAGCAGGAATGGACACACACATGTATAAAAAGTAGCATTCAGAATTACTGCAATTAATGACAGAATATTTTTCAAAAGATATTAAACTGAATGATGTGAGACACAAAGTATTGGGTTTGGGGAAGGACAGAACATAAGATTATTGTGTATTTCTCAGCTGGGGGTATGTGCATCATGTTCTAAAAATGTTCATCATGGTGCTAGAGTCAGAAATTTCTGTTCTGACCCACTGTCAGCATTCCTACATTGCTTTAACATATGGATCTTGCTATGAGTTTTGATAAACATAATGAAGAAAATAAAAACTATTAAAGGCACCTCTAATGAAGTCAACACCACTTACCCTTTAATTTCAGGAACAGTTTTGTCAGGCCCAAGCTGCTCCCTTTTTTTTTCTCCCATTAAAAAAGGAACAATAAAATAAAAAATTTGGACTGCCACAATGGTCTGTGATTCAGTTTCTTCTGGGCCTGAATAGAAGGCTTGACAGAATATGTTTCTCTGCCTTTGTGTTTCTAAAAATACCTCTGCTGTGAATATTCTCATGGATTTATGTGAGCACAGGAGAGAGAACCACTTAACAGCAGAATAACATTCACTAATATGCTGCCTTACTCTGGGAGGGCATGAGATGGGAATTGCTTCTGGAGATGGCTGTGAAGTTTTGACAACTGTTCAAATGATTTTTCCACGAAGGTGACCACATTGCAGGTTTGCACCACCTGGATGAGATATAGCTGTGTTGAGGAAAAGGGAGAGGCAAAGAAGAGAAATTATCAGAGAGGCAAGGAAAAAAAAAAAAAAAAGTACAAGATTATATATAGGGTGATTTTAACAAAGAAAAGCCTCCCTTTAATGTAGTGCCAAGTGCCAGAGAATTCAGTCTGTAATTCATAGTCTTTGCTGCACGGAAAGAGAAACTTGCCTGGGCAGCATACAACTCAAACACTGAAAGATCACTGCAGTGTGTGAAAACTAATAGTATACCATTAAAGCATCATATAGCAGCCTCCAATTTCTATTAGGCTTCCTAATTTTGTGCCATGCTTTCCTTCTGGATGCTTTAATTAGCTCTTGATTTATTTTTCACTATGGGGAATGAACTATTCTCCTTAATGGCTCCCTGCAAATATCTGTCTGCCTGGTGTTTTTGCTCTCTGGTAGCTCACTGCTTATGGCATCACTATTCATCCTGTGATGCTCTTAATGTGGCACAAGCACATCTTCTGTAAAGGAAGAAGGAGAGTGTATAAGTTCTTGAAAGAATCATTAAAGATCCAGGGAAATGAGGGCAAGCAAAGAACATAATACATACGGAGTCAGGCTTTTTGCTGAATCCCAAAATGGTGGCCCTTGCGATTGACCTCTCTGTGTCCAGCATCATCCATTCCTGGGGGACAGTCTCTGGAGCTGGAGGCTTTGCAGAGCTCCCCACTGACATCTGTACAAGCGTGTGGATCAAGTTATTGAGTTTAACTGGAAAGCACTCCAAACTTTCCTTTATTTTCCTGAAGAATTAACAAACAGAGGAGGTGCTATTTATGCATCTGTTCTGTTTCCACTCCTTGACCCCTCTTTTTATGGATACAAGACCAAAAAATCCCAAATTCTAAAGCCTGCCTCACATACCCACACATGCACCAGTCACTGCTATTTGCACTGCAGCACATCCAGCCCCTGAGCTCTGGTGCTCAAAGGAGTGCTCTTGCCACAACCTGCCTCAGGGCTTAGCTGGGAGCAGCTATTCCTTAGGAGCTGGATACCAGCCTCCTTTCAGGCATCAGGGACAAACAGAACAGCTCCATGTGTGTTTTGAGGAGTTCCAGGGCTGAAGAGCACGTGTTCATATTGCTGAGCAGGAGAGAAGGCACTAGTTATGATTTTATTTATTTTTGGTTACCCTAACCTCACATGGGCTTACACGTGTTTGCGCAAGGCTCTTGGATTCAATTTGTGATTTAGCTGTGCATGATGTGTTTCTAAATCCTCTACACAGTTCTTAAAAGCTCTATCCCTGTGGAACTGCTTAAGATGAATCAAAAAAGAAAGAGAAATTTTCTCCTGGTATCTCCCTCCATTTCATCCCCGTGCAAGGGGATCCAGAACACTGTTTTGATTTCCTAGAGTTTTGAGATATTTCATCAGAAAAGACACAATAGATAAAAAAAAAAAAAAAACTAGATAAACATGTAGATATATATGTACTGCAAATGTGAAAGTGAACTCGACTTGAGAAATAACACTGCAAGATAATCACAGGTCTTTGAAGAGTGAGATGCAGTACTCTAGAAAATGCTCTCTTGAATTCAGTTGCTAATTGATTTTTTAAAACCTGTTAACTTCTGATGGCAATTTTTTGTTTTCCTGCTTATTTCTAAGCTCTCTGAAGATATCCTAGATCTATTCTGATGTTATAGAACAATGACACATCAGTTTCAAGAGTTTCAAGTCTTATGGCAGCAAACCATTACCAAATTGTCAGGGTTTTGCTGTGTTTTCTTTTTCTTTTCTTTTCTTTTTTTTTTTTTTTTTTCTCCCCGTGTTGGATTATATCTAACTAGGTTACAAAGGCTGTCAACACTCTTAACCACCTTCATCATGCCTTGTTCAAAGCTGAACAAATGCTTCACCTGTCATTTCAAATTAGAATCTTATTCATGGGTTTCTCTGAGTGGGTTGGAATGTGTAGTGCAATCATTTGAAATCAACTCCATTCATCACATTAGTCTAATTTCCATGATCTCAGGTGCTCTGGCTAAAGTCTGTAGCTTCATAGACAAAACCAAACCAGAAATAATGAATATTCTACGCACAGACATCTGCCCAGCTCACCCCCCTGAAATTCAGATTTTATTCAAAATAATGTGTGAATTTATCCTATACTAATTAGGCATAGTAAAATGAGGAGAGATGTATATGTTCCCCTTAATGTAATACAAGGAAATTGATTTGGTTGATTATCTTAATTATTAATTAAATTCTTCAGAAACAGATACATACAAACTATTTAATAAATAAAGAAATTAACATGGTGATGTAAAACAAGAAAACAAATCTCATTTCAAAATATTAGACCAGAATCAAGTCAGTGATGATTAACTAGGCTGCATCAGAGGTGAACTTTTCCTTTTTAACTCCTATGTATTTAATTTAATGTGTAGTTCAAACACTTCCTAAATCACTAAGACATTAGGTTATAGACTCTGTAACTGGCCATATTATAGTACAGCAGCTAGGGAATTTGCCACGTTACTGTAAGAGGCACGTTAACTTTGCAGCTAAACACTCTGCATTTTAATTCACATAAAACAGGTCTCAGCTTGTAAATTAGTACTAATTCAGACATCATCACTACACAGAACTGATATCAGACTACCACTATTCCTTCCATGGGCCCATTAGACTTCTAAAATACTTTTAAAACCCAGATTGCTAATCACATACTTTAAATCTAAACAGAGCCTTATGTTGTCACTGTTGCAGATTTTCCCTGTGAGTTATTTGAAATGATTATATTTAAAGTCAAATAAGAACAGAAGTATGAGTTGTTTTCTCCCCCTCTAGATACTCTCTTGTCTGTGTGCAGTCCTCTTTGCTAGGATAGAAAACATGAAGCAAACTTTACAGGCAATCAACAAAGAATTCAAGGCCTCTTTGCTCTTCCGATGCCATCTCAGAGCGTGCCTTCCCAGCAAGGTGGAACAACTCTGCTTGTGGCTCTCTGCTCTTTCTTTTGAGAGCAAACTGGCTTAAGGGAACTCTCTTTCCCAAAAGCTGGTACCTAACTATGTGTGGAGCAATGGGGTAAATCAAACCCATGTGTCTCATCTTTTTGATATCTTGCAGTTTATTTCTGGCCTGAATTAGTTCAGTGACCCAGTTTATCCCATTGTGGTACCTGATTCCCCTTTCTGCTAGCATTTTAAAGGTTCATCCTGAGGACCAGTGGTTGAAGCTTCTCCTTGAACTCCCCCAGATCCCCATACACCTTTTTGGTCTCCACAGCCACATTAAGCTTAGCAGTAGTTGAAAGAAGTACGGTCATGGGTATTTTTAAAAATCCTCCTCTTGCTCCCTGGCTGTTACTACCTTTGCCTGTGCCCAAAGCTGGCTCTGCCTGTCACAAAGATGACAAAAAGTTTATTATTTATTTCAGAGCTCTGCTAGCCCAAGCTGCATAGAAAATTAGTGCCTGATGGTCTCGAGACAGCTAAACTAAGTGAACAATACAAAGGGCATTAAAAGCACAGGTTAATTGGAAGAAAACAGGAAGCTGTCATTAACTAGAGTAATATTAGCAGTGAATCCAAATATTGCCAACACAGTTTTCAGAGACAAAAATGCTATTTTCCACATGACAATAACTGTTTACCATGCAGATTGGTGAATGACCTACTTCTCAGAAAAGAAAGTTAAATATCTGGGTTTATTGGAAAGTAATGACTTTCTGCTTTCCACCTGCTGAATTGACTTTGAATTTCAGATTTGGCTTCAGTCTTTCTACAGAGCTGTCAAATTACAGTATCAGGTAAAACATGAACAGACTGGCTGGATGCTTGTGTAAAAGGAGATGGATGAAAAGTTTGGCTAATCTTTTCAAGAGCGACTAGTTGGTGACTTGAGTTTTAGGAAGCACACATTTCTTATTGGACAGGTGTCCTGAGGGCTGGTACTTAGATTTTTCTGAACACACCAGCCTTTATACACAGCACATACAATCATTATTAATGACTAGTTATTAAGATCTCATTCTTGGCAGATATTTCTTTATCATTCCTGATGGTATCTTGCTTCTCATTTCCATCTAGGCCAGAAAATTATTTAGAGTATAATAAAATTTATTTTCACGGGATTCTCAGATGTTAGTGAACACTGTTTCATTTATAGTCCACATTTCCATCCATGAATTCACCAAGCTCCATTTAGTTGGGTAGTATGCCCCCATACTCTTAATAGACTTTTCCAGAATATTACTGCTTTCAGCAACAGACCTTTTATAATATGAATTCCTCAGAAATCATAAATTCAAGGAGGAAGTCTGCCTTCTGTTCTTTTGGAGCACATACACCACAATCCTGACAAGCTACTTTAATACCATGGAAATAAAGTTTAGTGCCACAGTTTGGTCCATTCCCTTTCAGATGCCACCAACTTTCACTGTATTTCACCTGTTTGGGAAATTTCTTGCTGAAATATTTGAAGCCACATGAGAAACAGAGATTGGCTGATCAGTTTGAGATCAATGCCATGTTTTGAAAGGAGTTACTGTGGATTGTCCAGCTTGAAAACTGCTGGCAACTGTGGTTTGGAGTGGATATGTTCGACCTGGGCAACAACAAGTACCTAAAAAATGAGTTCATTAATAAATAAACTAAGACAACAGCTGACCCAAGCAGCACCCCCCTCAATCAGGCTGCTGAAGATATGCAGTGTGCTCCCCTGGTAATTGTCAGATCCACCCTGCATCTCTTATTCATGGGTTTCTGTGAGTGGGTTAGATTGCACACCGCAATCAATTGAAATCAACTCCATTCATTGCATTACGCTAACTTTGTGCCCTTAAAACCAATTTTAAATATACATCCCTGTGCAGGCACATTAAAAATATCAGGCAATCTGCCACACCATGCTGACATTTGAAGACATCTGCAGAAAACCATACAGGAAATTTATATCCAGAGGTAAGATGGGTTTCCAGTTTCTGACAAAACTGTGTTGTCAGGGGAAGAGGAAAGGAGGGAGGGGTGAGGATCAAATTGAGTTTCAGGGATCAAACCAAGTTCAGGGCAGATGCTGGAGAGACAACGATGTTTCGTTTGGCAGTAGGTGCACAGGACTGACAAGGAAACACAGAAACTCTTGTTTAACTCTCAGCTGGTGCATTGTTTATCCACGATGTGAGGGTGTGACCTTCCAGAGGGCTGGAAGCTGTGGGGCTTAACACTGCTGCTCATCAGCTCGTAACAGGGAACTGACCCCCCGTCAGAAAAGCTGCACACAAATGAGACCACAGACTGTTGCACATGACTTAAATCAAGAATGAGACCAAAGGAATTCAGTAAAACACAGAATGTTTTACGAGCCTGAAAGGGGTCAGTACTTTACGGTCCAAACTCCGACACGATTGTTCTGCCGGCCAAAGAGGTGACGGCAAAGAACAAATTAACGTTGTTCTGCCAGGAGTATTTGTGACATCATTCATCATTTCATGTTGTTTTTAAACAACAGCAGGGCCAATGTCAGTGTTATTGCTAAACCAAACTCAGAAAATTGCTAAAAGCAACCCATTTCTACAGAAACACAGGGAAATACTGTTCTCCTATTTCCACTAGAAGCAGATTGGGATTTTCAGTAGATATATTATATGATTGAATCCAGAAGATTACAATAACTACCTTGTACTTAGAGCAAGAAATAACTTTCTGTTGGCAATGTTTAACATTCTGATGACCACAGTCCTTGTCTAGAAAAGAACTTTTAAAAATCAATGAAGTGTTTTTGGAAGCAATTATGGAGAAAAAGGTGCTACAAATTGTGAGGGATTTGAGAACTACTAGAAGTTGTGCTAATAATCAGAACTTCCAATTTCCTTGTCTTTCTAAGGGCAGCTTGAAAAATAGATACAGGAATAAGCTGGAGATTGACCATGAAAAGAATGTAACTGGATTTTTTCTCACATCAATATTTTGTGTAACAAGGACATAAAGAATAAAGATGATGTAGGTAGCACAAAGTTCACAAAAATCTCAATATATTAACATTCCCAAAGCCAGGTTGGAAAGTGTTTTTACAGAGGCACAGTCTCTGCATGGATCCAAGTATCAGGCCATGCCAAAGCATTAATTTTGAAAAGTGCCTGGATACAATTTCCAAAGTAAAATATGTTTAAATATGTTGAAATGTTAATACACCTTTTGAATTACCACAAATAAAGTTCAAATTAATAGAAATTAGAATAAAGGAGAAAAAAGCTCCAAAAGAATTGAGATCCATGGAAATTCATGAACTAATGTAAAGGGATTTTCTTCTTGCAAATGAGCATACATAATACAAACATATCCTAAGAATATAAATGAATAAAATATGCACTCTAGCAATAGCTGTCTCTTCTACGTGATGTAATGATCTCTGTGGACAGTAACAAACCATCAGCATTTTGAAGGAAATTGGAACAATAGCTCTGGAGTTTGCAGAATGCATTTTAGGAGAAAATGCAGCTTCAAATAACAGAGCCCACAGCACAACTGCTTTGTTTGTGTGCAGGAACTGAGTGGAACTTCCACTTTGACAGCCTTCCTTTCCTTAATACCATCCCTAACAAGAAATCTAAGGGGAAGAAGGACATGCTGGTCTCTGAGTCCAACCTGTAGTCTCTGTGAGCTGAACAGGATTTCCTAAGCCTCTACCAGGCAACAAAGCACACCTGCTCTTCTTCCAAAACAGTGGTGGCCTTATTCCACATGCTTTGGCTGAGGAAGACTGCAGGTGAATTTCCCCTCTGAAGTCCTTAACCCTCACAAGAAAGAGTGTGGAGATACGGCTCTGTCCTGAACCAAGTCTTCATCCTTACTCTTCCAGCTAAGCAAGGCTGCAGTGGTGCCAACCCTAACCACAACTGACCCAGCTGAAAACTGATCCTTTGCACCTCCAGAGGGGCACCAGCTCTGAGCCCTGCATGACACTGATGCAATTTTCACTCTAAAGACTCAGATTCTCCTGCTTGTTTTGTATATCCCAGCCCTTTTTCACTAAGTAAACGAACTCGGTATTTTACCCATGAGAGACAGACACAACCACCCAAACTATCTGACAGAATCAAGACTTTTACAGTTTAATTGGAAACTGCATGTTTCCTATTTGAAGTGGAAATATAAGTCTGTAATTTGAGAATATGTGAAATTTTAAAGGAAAGGATAAGGTAGGAGTTGATGGTAAATGGGAAGCTGTAATTAAATTTTAAAATATAACAGTCTTGCTAAGGGGCAAAAGTGAAAGAATATGAAAAAAACAAATGTTGCAGGAGAAGAAATTCAGTGCTATGCTGTGTGTAAAGTCATGGAAGAATAGCTTTGTTTTACAAGTTCTTCTCTTTTTTTTTTCAAAGAAAGGTCATCCTTAAAGTCTCTAGGCCTTCTCCAAACTTTCTTTCCTCAGATTGTAGCAGATTCTAGTACACAGAAGAGACACATAAACAGCAAAATGTTAATTTCCCAAAACTTTCACAAGGCCAGAAGAGTCTGGGTTGCTTTGCTTGGGTAGAGGGTGCCCAGGGAGCACAAATCTGCAGTCCTTGGGAAATGATGGTGCTGCTCAGGGCAGACTCTTACAGGGAGATTTGGTCTCATGTTGTGCCTAGAACTGCAAAGTAGCCTTCAAGTTCCAGGTAAGTCTCCACTCATTCCATCTACAGCATCATCACATCAACAGCTGGAATTATAGATAATGCAGGGGCCTGACCTGAAAGATCAGGACTGAGGGCTTTAGACTGACTTTATGCACATGAGCTGCAGCTACATCACAAACAGGTGAAATGTTTCATCATCCTAACACAAATGAAGCTTTAAATGTTTAAATGAATATTCACACACAAGGCTTTTCTGGGATTGATCTGTTAATTGTTTAAAAGCAAGAATCAGCACTGTTTTGCAGATGGAGAAACTATGGCTAACAAAGGGAAAGTAACTTCTCTGAGCCAACACAGAAGGTCAAAAGGGGAAGAGAAAAAGGAGTAAAATGCAGAAATTGAAGGCTCTCATTCAGACCATTAACAAGCTGAACCTCTTTATGGAGTCCCAATCCATTTGCATGTAGCTGCTGCATTTAAAAACAACTAGAAAACTCAACTTTTCTTAGATAAAGCCTAAGAAATCTCCAGGCACTGAATAAGTGACTCAAGTGTACCACAAATGCACAACTGTTTCTTCCAGAAGTTTGAGGAAATTGGTTATAACATGCATAAGGAATGACTTTTTAAAAGTAAACATGTGAAGACAAATTATCCTTTTGTGTGATTTCCCTGATTACAGCTTCTTAACATATGAGAAAAATTGCTTCATGCTTGAAGAAGGCAAGGTTTCTAGATTGTATTTTGTTTTTACCTTGTAAAGTAGCTTGTAGCCTGGAGATCTGAGTCCTGAGGACGGAGGTTATCATACACATATTTCAGATCCTGGATGCTGTTTAGCTCAGGCAATCCTGCATGCAACATCTAAAAGTAAAGAAATATTAGATCACTAGTCCACTGTTCTACTGAAAGGAAATTTAAATGAAATGGGCCTAAGTGAGAAAAGAAAGGTTTGACACCGAAATATCTTGTAAAACAGCTTTGCTGATCTGAAAAGTGGTTCTGATGCTAGAGCAATGCCTGGAATAATAAAGTGGATATATTGCATTGTAAACCTTCACACTGAGGCACCTGAAAGGGACATGGGTCAGAATCAACGATCCATTTTAGCTATTCATTTTCTCTTCAGATACCATAACCTCAAGGTGTGCATTGCTAAGCCTCCTTCAGGGCCTTCTAAGGGTGATAAAGGGAAGGTGACCAAATTTAGCCACCTGAACAGTAGTAACCACATTTATGTTTTACTCACAGTTCTGTCTTAGCTCTAATTCAATTTAGCACAACATCACCCTCTCATTTGTAACTCCTGGCTCCACCATCACTGCTCTGGACTCCTCCTGAAAAGGGATCAGAGATTCACTCCCTTTACAGTCAGAGGAGGAGAAAAGGTTTTTCAGACCCTGATTCATGGCAGGAGCCTGAGGTGGGCAGTGAGAACTGCCCTCTGGAGAGGGTATCACTGTCCATGGATGAGGAGCTCAACTGTTCTAGTTAGATGGCCAGATTAGATTCAAAAAACAAATAGTGCAAATACTCCCCATGCAAAGTAAGACCTGAGGAGATTAGACAGCTGAATGTGTCCAATTGCCCTTACAGCTCTCTCCAGATTTTCAAATGTCAACAACAACAATAAAATTTACTCACTTCAAAACCTACTGATTTTTCCTCAATGGTCACAGCAAGTTGGAAGTGATGCCTTTTTTTTTTGTATGTAATGCAGAAAAACATCTTCACAGTGCACAGAAGGAAATGTATCTGAATTTGCAGTCACTGCTGTGGATTCTTCATTGATATTTATGTCTAGCTCAGAAAGACCCACTGAGTTTTTCAAGTAACAGCAAAGAAAAAAGGAAGCAATGATTTTATTTTAAGGTTATTCCTTCAAAAGTTCTTAGTATTTCTACATTTTCTTTTTGGTGTTAAGAGGAAAAATCTTGCTCAGCCCCATTCTAAGATACCACTGGACAGTTAGATTGCTGTCTTCACAGAGTTCTGGCTGGCCAAGAACAGAGAGGCAGAAAGCTCAATGAAATGAATTAAAGTGAATTGACAGTAGGGACAATAACAATATTCAGCACTGAAGGACGCTCAGTGCTACTTATCAATATACCTTCAACCCATTTATAAAAGATGATAACAACTCCTGCCCCCTTGAAATTAAAGAAAATAAAAAAAGATTGTTGAATAGGCAAATTAAGTTCCTTGCCCTTCACCAGAAAAGGGAATGATACCAGATAGAAACATAATCTGAGTGACCTGTAATGCAACTGAAAGCCAGGATGTTTTTTAGGTTATCTGCTTTGTCAAAGGTGGAAAACCATTTGCTGAGGCAAGAAGAAAAAAAGGGCTTTAGCTGTCTGCAGAGGGGTCCTAGAGGCTTGTTATCCTCCTTCACCCTTTCTGCTCCACACAGCACATTTTTCACGCTCCCTAGTCCCTTGGTAGAGGGGGCATCCCAACATCATGGCTACTGATACTGGATGCTAATTAGACAGGACATGGAACAACTGTTTGGAAAAAAAACTCCAGGTCTCATTGGGCAACTCAAGTGTCACTTGGATGCCCAAGCTCAAGTGCCTGCATTGCTCCTTTTGTTTGGCCACACGTATGGCTTGACCCACCACTCTTGTCTCTCCCAGGCCTTCTGGCTCACTGAGTGGAGCTGCCTACTCTCCCCCTGCATTGTGAGCTGGTGTGAGGCCCAGCACACCATCCCATGGAAAGGAATAGTCCTGGCATTTCCATTGGTTAGATCTCCACAATGGGGGCATTTCCTGATCCTCTTTTCCCAGATGGTCTTTCTGAGTTTAGAAGGGTAAAATGATTTGTACAAGGACACAGCATTCCTGAGTTTAGTTCTGCCCTATCCAGGTGGTGTCTCCTGCTTTATACTATTAAGCTGTTTCTGATCACAGTGGAGGCAATTGGATTAATTACTTGCTCTCTAGTGTCATCTCTAAGTCCCTTTTAATAATTTTCTGTATGAAAAAATCTTTATAACATAATGGAGTTTGCATTTCTTTAAACTAGTCAGAAGGTGTTTGTGTCCTGCCATCACTCTCTTTATAATAGTTCATATCAAATGTTTAATGAGAGAAAAGGTGATGAACTACAGGCATTTACACAGCTGAACTCTGCCAGCAGACTCTTGGGTCTCCCACAGATGTTTCTGGTTTTGAAAGTGATGGAAACTTCATGGATTATTTCTTACTCCCAGTAGCAAATGTCAGTATGGCTTTAGAAACATGCTGCTCACCACCAAGAAATAACATTAATTCCCAAACTGGGCCAAAAATCCCTCAATTTGTTCATAATCATGTTTGTTAGAAACCACCAATTGTCACTGATCACCAAGAGTACAATTTATTATTCTGTGAAGTACTATATCTTTTAGAAACAGTCTTATTGCTAATTTTTTTGAACCATGTTTTACAAATAGCATCTGAGAAAAAAGAACGTGGGAGTAGAATTAAAGATTAATGATAAAGATTTCCAAACAGTGAGAGAAATCTTAGACTATCACTGGTACAAATGAGCAGTGGTTAGTCAATCTTATCCCTCCATGATCACATCTGAAATTCTGTATGGAAATGAATTCAAAGTGGAAGTTCACAGTTTATTTATTTTTCCAGAAATGACCCATGGAACTGAAGCATTTTGATGTCTAAAGTTTCTGACCAACACCCCACTTCAACCACAGAAACAGAGTCACATTTCCAAACATTATTGGCAAAATCAAGGTGCTCCCAAACTGGTCTTGTTTGTTTAATTCCTTTTGCTATGAAGAGCTCGTTGATGGGGTGTGAGTGCCCCGCCAGTCATTTTTCAATTATGAAGTGCAACACAACTGACTGAGCTACAGCCCATTGACAAATATTAAGACATATCTGGATGCTGACTTTTAGCTCAGCTCTATTACCTCTGCTACAAGATCAGCAGAAACAAAAGATGCAGCATGTCCTGAATACAGACAAACCTGAGCTGAGGCCAGGCAGAGATGGTTATTTCAGAGCTCCTGCAAGGAGCCTTTTCCTAACACACTCTCTCTGTTATCTCAGAGTAATCTAACAGCTGCTTGCAGAAAGAGGGACTGGCCTGGGGACGAGGAGATGGGGCTTTATTTGCACCACACAGTTTTAGGCAACCTGTTTAGAAACGTAGGGATTACTGCTGTGGATGGGAGAAGTGGGGTGGTCCTGAGCTTTCCAGAGGCTCTTTAACTTGGACAGGATCTCCTAAAACTGCACACTGCACTGCTTCCAGTGTGAAATTGTGCTTTATGATGGGAATGCAGTTTTGTTGCACCTTTGTGACCACTTAGCAGCAAGTTCAAGGGATCTGGAGCAATCCTTCCTGCTCCATATTAGGGAATCTCGCACTGAATCATTGCATGTGAATCCATGGACAAGATGGAAGAGGCAAGATGAGAGATTCCTTCCATTTCTCTCACCCTTCTCCATTGCATAAGTAGGAGATGATAAAGCAGTGTTAACTGAGCAACATTTTGGCTGTACCCCAATGTCAGCAGGAGTTCTGTTTATAAGGCCAGGTAGACTTTTTCAGGCACAGACCACTCCCCTACGTCATGGAGGCCCTGTATAAAAATTTTGGATTGATATCTTAGTCAGGCATCTTAGCAAATATTAGTTAATGTAACATTCTCCTTCTACTCATGAAGGGGAAAATCATTAACCTCTCACACAGAAGTAAATAGAGGCATAAATCAGATATGGAATTTTCCCTAGCACATAAATTAGTAGGAATACTTGAGGATAAAAACTCCTAGAGCTCTTAAAACTCTATACAAAAGAACTTTTAAACCTGTGTCAATATAGGCAGTCCTCGTTCTTTCCTATGCTTGCCATCATCCTAAGAAGGGACTATGGAAATGTGCAACCTCCCCACTCTGAAGGCATCATTTTAGTGCAGTGCTGCTAAGTACTGGCAGATCAGCCACCCTGTGAAATATTTAGCTTACTTTGTCTTGTAAACACAAACAGGAATGGTAAATGAAAACCTAGAAAAAAGGGCTGAGTGAAATCCCTGAATGTAAAACTTTTACCTTGCTTCTTCTGCAGTTTTTCTGCTATTTTGTAAAAAAATAATGCATTATAAAATGGAAATATGCCAAGCAGCCTAGTTTTCCTTTTCTCAGAAATCACTACTGAAAGTGGGCAGTTCCCTTGCACAGGAAATGCAGCACTAACATTATCAGCTGTGCACCTGACAACTCTTCAAATCAGGGGGCTACTGGAGGCAGCAGAGAAGTGGTGAAAGGGAAGGGAACCCCAGAGGAAAATGATTTTTGGTTTCATCCTCAAGCTTCTTACCATCTCTAGCAGGTTCAGGAGTAGCTGGCTGTGTTTCCTGACAATATTGTAAGCTCGACAACAAAGCTCCACAAACTTGTGAAAACGCTGTGGGTTTTTTCCACCCTCTGTTATGAAATACTCCATCTCTGATGTGAAGATGAAGGGAGCTCGGTCCCTGGAAAAGAGAACAATCACATGAGAAATTTCACTGAAATTAGCTAGTCATGCAAGACAGTTAATATTTGTAACTCATTGTTCACATTTGTGTTTTTCAGTATTACCTTCCTCATTATTCCATCTCTCCCTTTCTCAGTGGGAAAATCTCTGTTGCTCTGTCTGGTGTCACTGATTAATTGGGGCAGAGACAGATTTTACAGAAAGAGCTTCCTAGTGAGAAATTCAACAACTGAACAAGTGTTTTCTTCTGTCTCTTCTTTGCTTTTCTTTTTAAATCCTCATTGCTTTAATTTCTTGACTCCAGCCTGAAAGTGAATCTGGAAACAAATTCTCTTTTGGTATTGAAATATTTAAAAGTTGTTCTCAAAGAGGGTGGGTTATAAATATCGACTCCCTACTAGGCAAGAAGGGAATTTAAAAAAAAACCCTCCACCTCCACAATCCAGCAACAACAACAAAACCCCAAGATATGATGGTATCATTAAATATACACCATCCTGAAGACATGTATCTGACTCAAGTTAAAACAGAATATAAATACATTGTCTTGTTTTCTCTGCAGTTGCTCTGCGCTCACCCTTGGGTAAATGAGGTGCAGAATCTGACAACATGGTTGGCCTTTTTTTCTTATCACTAGCAGAGTTTGTGGCTATGGCATGCTATTGCAGAAGAAAACAGATTAGCCAGGCTTCTCCTAACAATCCTATCCTTCAATAGTTTGAGAAAGACCTGATAAACTGCATCCTCACACAGAAAAACCTACTGCAGTGATTTACTCATCACAACTGTGTACACAGAGCCATGTAAACAGATTAGAGGGCTCTATTCCAAGGCAATATACAGAGTGTGTTAACCCCTAATTCAAAATAAATTTAAATAAACTCAATGTTCTTGGTAAGTTCAAATGCAGAAACAATTTTTAGGAAGTTGGCTTCTTGCTAAAACCTCAAACATGGACTGAGTCAACCCATTGCTTCCTGATGTGTTCATAAATGAGAAAGATGAGCTTTCCTGGAGTTTTCCTCATCTTCCCATAAAAGTGCTTGCCTTACATTACTGCAGAAAGAAGAAACAAGTTGTTGAGAGTTTATAGGCTACAGCTGGAAGTTTTAGTGACAAAAAATGCTCAGGTGGCCTTCCCACTTTTATATTTGGAAATGCTTCCATTGCATAACTTTGAATCCAGACCTCCCATGGTTGTCATTCACTCCCAAGCAGTCCAGGCTGTTAGGGTGGGGTTTTAAAAAAACATATTATTGAATTTCAGCAAGGTAGTACCAGGCATGGTGAAGGTCCTCAAATAGAAATTTTTTCCCTCCACAGTTTTCTGTGTGATGCAAGATGGGAGTTCACAGAGTGAGGGTTATATCAAAGTGTGACTCTTACATAGTTATTGTGTAGTTTTGTGCTGTAGATCTCCAAGAATTACAAACCTGTGTCTACTACTGATTTCTGAGAATTCAGGTTTTCCCAAACCCTTCTTTCACTCATTCATTCATTTGTCTTTTAGCTTATTTTTCATCAGTGGTATTTAAAATAGATATTAAGTATTAAATAAATTGATAAAATTAGGATAATGAAATTCAATTTGTTGAAGCCCATAGAAAAGAGAGAGAGAAAATTAGCAATGTTAATATCTTGATGTATAGAAGGCCAATCTAAATCCTGATCTGAAAGTATTTTAGAATCTCAAGAATGTCTTAACTCCAAATTTGTTCTTGGGCTAAAATATTCCATGTCAAAACTACTGCTATAAATATGATGCATTTTGTTCAGAGTTCATATTTGATTTCTGATGTCCAGCTGCATGAAGAGACACAATTACACTATGAAAACACAGCCCTTTCTGAGCTAGTCCAAGATACTGTAATCAGAAATTACTGGAAGAAATAATGGTGTTTAACATTGCTGGGTTGGGCTGTGGGCCAACTTCCCCATAATGCAATGACTGCAGCTTTAGTCAATTCTCTTAATGTTGTTGCTAAAGGATCCATGTGAACACTCAACTGATATTTCAGTATTTATATTATTTATAGATTAATTTTACTTGTAAGACGACTGAAAGAAGTTTTAAAAGGCTCTGGAATTTCTTGGTATCTTCTGTGAATGTGTTCTAGGGTGTTAGGCCAGTCCTCCCTTGTCAACCTGCAAAATATGGTGTAGGAATTTGATTTCTCCAGTTCTGTGTAAGGTCTGTTGTTATCAGAGCCACTCCCACGAGGGAAACCCTGCAACCCCTGCATGCTGAGGCTCCAGTAAATAAGATGGCTGTGCACAAAGGGAACACTTTGCAATGTAAATTAAAAAAAAAAAATCCCCTCACATAAAGCCAACTTAGAATATGGGAAACAAGACCCACTAGAAGGAACAATACAACCATTTCTCACGATAGCATTATGAAATAAAGTTTCAGTGGGAGGAGACGCTTACTGACGGAATAGAACATAAAGGATTCTGACAAAGCAACTGACAGGGTGAATGTCTGTGCATAGATGCTGTTCCTTGCTGCTTTCACCAACTCCTTTGGAAAATAAGAACGTAGAAGGGAAAGTTCCCCAGCAAAATTACAAACAGCCAAGTCCAGTCACCGTCCATCATGATGGTAAAATTTACATCAGCAAACAACAGAAGCTGTTTTAGCCTACAGAAGGAGAAAAGCAACGTGTGCCCTGTTGTTGCATGTACCACACCCCGTGCAAATGAACCTCACCTTGGTGCACAGGCTGCATTTCTGTATTTTAACCAGGACATTTCTGCCTGGCAGCCTTCTCCAGGGCAGATAGCCACGATCCCATTCCATGCTGCATTTATTCAGAAGGCAGGCAATGCACCCAAAGGCCTGGTAACAACAGCTTTCATTTGGACCTACAACTATCACATACCTTGCTCCCATGAACTTGTCTAAAAGTTCCAAACATTAAATATTTCTTATACCAGAACACCCTCAAGATCAGCCAAGGCCTATAATACTTGATATGCATAAGAAATTTGATGACCAATGACTGTGTCACAGCCAATGGGACAAGAGCCCCCTGGCCTAAAATCTGTGTAGATACAACTTGCTGCCTCTGTCAAATTTGAAGAAATGCCTAGTATCTGTTTAGAAAAACTGGAATGATGAAGTACTTTCAAGTAAAAGCCTTTTACCGTATCTCTGTAGAACAAAAGCCTTGTTTTTTATTATTTCTGGAGTGCTAAAGAAATATGGATTGAAGCATTGTTGAAGGACCTCTATTGTGTAATTATGATGTCTGGTACCATTATTTTTAGAAAAGAAAAGCCTCACTGAGAGAACTAGTGTGGCTTGAGATTGACCAAAGATGTACAGCCAATAAACCTCCCAAAATCATTAAAGCTCCCTTATCACAGCTTGCCTACTCTTTCCTTTTCTCTTTTCCCCCCACTGAAACCCTAGATGAGATTAATGAACCCTTTGGTTTTATAGTAGAAATCGGTCAAAAAGGCAATACTCCTGTTTATGACAGAGTCTGATTGCAGTCCTGGACTTTAAAGACTTTACTGTGGCTGTGACAAAAGAGTTTACACAAGCCATTCAGTGAGAAACACGGCTACTTTATGGGGTTTTTCATTTATTTATTTATTTATTTTGCTTTTAGAGATTAAAGATTTTCATGGGAATGTGTTTTGCAGTTCCTCTGGAGATTACAAATGTTTGGATGATACATCATGAGAGGGAAGAAAGAAAGGAAACCTCAAGCAAATGAAGAGATCATCATGCAATAAAAAACTTGGTCTGGGGTGATGGGAACATCTACTGGGAATTCACTGTGGGCTAGACTTATGCTGAATTCCTAGAAAACCAGTAAGAGCATCAGGATTTGTTATGAAACACTAAATGTAAACTGATTAACAAAGCTTGTAAGGTCAACAATCGTTTCAGTTTTTCCTACTCTGAATCTCACAGTACAGAACATTTAGGAATGATACACTAGCTTCTTTTTATATTAAGCAGGAAAAGCATATGAGATAACCAGCAACAAATGACCTTTACTCTGATCCAATCTAAACTTCCCAATAGTGAACTTAGGGAAAAGTCCAAGCCACACACATTAATGCAATGAGATCAAACCTGTTTAGTCCAAGTTTTCATAAGGACAGTGAGTGACAAACCACACACAACTCTTTGCAATTTAAAAATCAGCTGCTCAACAGCAAAAACCCTCTTACATTCCCTGACTGCTTTCAAACTAGTTTGGCTGAGTCGAGAGTGACTGATAATATTCAGCATTACTATGGGGAATTTAGATGTATCCAATAAAATAGGAAAAGCTTTTAGGGAGTGCTTGACTGCTGACATCCTTTGCAGCAAAAGCCAAAAGCTTATTGAAGAACATGAAATAAATGAACATGAGGGCTTATTTCTCTAAAGCCAAGTGAAAATATTTAATCACAGTGATCATATACATTTGTAGACAGTAAAAAACCATAAGCAATGGCACTCCTTTTATATATTAAATAATGAAACAGGGAAAAACTGCACGACACAATTCATCTCCAGCAAACGTGAAATATCCTTGACCACAAGGCATACTCCATTTTGCTTCTTATCAGGACACGACCATAAAGATGCTTCTGGCATTCTTATTTTGCCTATTCTCAAAGATTTTTATGATAGGGTTCTTCAACCTCCCTACCAAATTTCTGTTCTAGGATGTCCCTTCACAGCATTTTTTCCCTAATGCCTAATCTAAATCTTGCTGTGCTTTTGTCTTATTAATTCTTGCTCTTTCCTAAGGAACTTGAAGATCCCATCTTCTCTACAGCATCCTCTAAAGTATTTGCAGACTATTACTCTGTCTTTCCTCAATCTTCTGTAGACAACTGCTTCCACTTTTTCTCACAAGTCTTGTATTTTGGATGTCTGATGATTTTAACTGCCTTTTTCTGGACTCCTTGTAATTTCTCTGAGCTCCTTATCTCTGTCTTTCTAAATGAAAAATGCTAAAAATATCCCAGGTGAACTTTTCCTGGTGCAAAGTGAAACAAAAGGATTGCTTCAAATTCCAAGCTTTTCTGACCAATATCTTCTCATCAAGTCATCAACTCATATTTGGCTGTGGTAAAACTCCCAGATCCCTTTCTAACAAACTGCTAATCCAAAATTTCACCACAACCAAAAAGTTGTAGAAAGGGCCTCTACTGAAAAATGAAAAAGGCATTATTACATTATGCTGGTTACTAATGAAAATACTGAAAGATGCCATTTATAAAGATGTTCCACTTAGTATTTATAAGCTCACACCCTGCCAAAACTTGAAAGAAGTCACTAAACTGGAGTAAATCAGCAGTGCCACTATGATGTTGGTGGCACTTGCCTGTGAGGAGAGGCTTAGGAACTTGGGCTTGTTTACGCAGGAGATGAAAGGTTTTCAAGAGGCCAAAGGAGATTTTCTTGTATCTGCAGGAGGCTCTAACAAAGATAGATCCAGACAAGAATAAGAGAGAAAACTGAAACAGCTGAAGTTCCGACTTGCCATAAGAAAAAAAGAACTAAAACAAAACCCCTTCACTATGAGGAAAAGTAAATATTGAAACAGGTTGCCTTGGAAGATTATCCTGGGAGGTTTTAAGATTCAGCTGGACACAGCCTTGGGTAAACTGGTCTGAATTTAGTTCTGACCTCATTCCCATAACAGAGAGAGATTTCTGAATGCCCTGAACGTCCTTGGCTCAAGTAAACTTTGTGTCCTGAACATTCAAATCGTACATCTAATAATTTTTACCTACATTCTTTAAATGACCAGGCCTATACTAGGTAACGTGTTTTTTACTCTATATTGTGCCATTTCTGCTGCTGTTTGAGATATCTACTGCAAGAAAAGACTTCAAACTACACATCTGAAGTCTCATTTCTGATTGCTGTTTTACCCACAGTATTTTTTATATTAACATCTACCTTTAGAGGCAGAAACATTAAGATAGAAAGAATCTCCTGAATTCCTTAGGTAGATGAGGATAGTTCTTAAACTATTATGGTCTTATCTATTCATTCAGTTAGTTCTTCTTTTATGTATATCAAGTTTGCTAATATTCTCTTTTACTATCACAGCCTCAATGTTAGCTCTTCAGTAAAACCACTGTGTTGAACTCACTATTTTGATCAGCCATCAAAGAAGCATTTCACACACTGGACTGTCCTATTCTGAAAGATTTTTGTGTTCCTGTCAGTAACTGAATTGTTTGCATCGAGATTTAATTGTGTTTAATGGATCTAGTGGAAAACAAGCTGTAATCCTCTCCTAGGCTAAGGGCTCTGATTCATCATCCTGTTAAGATTGAGTTTTCCCCTGTAAACTGAGTCAGAGTAGCTACTCTTTTGTGCCCCTTTGCCTGCACAAAGTGCAAGGGAATGTGACTTAACTAAAATCTCTTTCACTGGGGGCCAATTGAAGCTCATGTGCAGGTAAATCATGGGGGTTTGATCACACCTGGTCCCGTGGGATTACTGGGCTGACAGTGCACGTAACAGGACTGTCTAAGCTGAGCTAAGGCACGGTTACTGCTCTGAGGACAGACCCAGTGTTTGCAGTGTGCTGCCACAGGGACCCATCTGGAACCCTCCCATGGAACAAGGAACTTGGCAAGACTCATAATGGGAACACAGAAAGTAGCTGGAGGCACCTCTGGATGGATTTCCCTCTGGCTGCAGTGCCCAGCCTCTGCGGCGCTCTCTCGTTCTGCCGCAGCCTGAGCACAGAATTTGTTCCCTTATGTCACAGCACTCCAACCATTCCCTGCAGTTAGCTGATGGCGTACCTTGGAAGATTCCTAGAGAAGACCCTCCCTGAAAGAAGATCTGCTCTGCTTTAGGAACATACTTGTCTTGAAGGGTTTCAGACATTGTCCTGTTGCTACCACTGACTGGTTAGGAAGTGCCCCTGTGTCCAGCTAAGGCCCCTCCTGAGCTCAGCTGGTCTCCTCTATTCCCACAGACACAGACAGAGCTGCCTGCACTCAGGCAACCAGACTGCAAAACAACATCGAGGTGGAGTTAAAAATCCTTTCTTACACTTCACGTTCAATACCCATATTCTGCAGTGCTCAGTGCAGCATTCCTGATGCCTTACACCACTTTCTAAGACTTATCAAATTTTCTGTGTTTGTTAGAGTTTATTACTAGCCCTATTGATAAACCACTTGAGAGTTAATTCACAAGGAGATTGGAGCAATTCCTCTTGTTAACAGAGATTGTTGGACAATTGCTTTTTGTGTCCTGACTGACTCTCAGCAGTGAAAAAGATTTTAAGACTGAGACCTAAAATGTGCCTTAAAAGAAACAGAACAAGTAGGGTTATATGCTCTACCCATGGCATATTCAGCTAACAGGTCTTTTCAGTATGAGATGGATATTTAGAAAACACAGTAATAGATGGTTGCAGGGCATTTGTATATCACCAGGAAAAATAGAGAAATAAACCAGTGATGAAGAAATTGAATTGCAAATAAATTCCTTGGGGCAGGGGATGAAATCCTACATGAATTAAATATATCAGTATGCTTTCCAGTTAAGGATGAAGGACAAAGGCGTAGTGTGCAGAACAAGCAAAAAAAAAAAAAAAAGAAAAAAAGAAAAAAATACAAGACCAAAAACAGAGATTAATTTAAAAGTGCTTGATGTATACTTGACTGTGTATGAGAACAGCTTCCCCTGAATATAAATGTACGTCTGAATGCGTGTGAGAACAGCTCCCTCGAACATAAAAAACTGTGTACAGAAAGCTTTCAGAGAAAGGCATGATACAATACAATGTTTCTGATGGGAGCAGGGTAGAGAAAATACAGATCTCTCTAAAAAATTACACTTTGGAAAGGATAACAAATAAAACCATAATCAAAATGGACAGTGACCATGATGTCTTTCCCCCTTTTTATTTCTGTTTTATTGTTAAACTTCCCATCTCTGGAGCCATATCTTACCAAAAGTCACAGGGCGGCTAATGGAACGAGAAGGAGGGAAGAGGAGAGAGGAGGGGAATTTGATAGGAATAAATACTTAAATACCCCACGTGCAGCCAATCTCCCAAAGCAGAGGGAATTCTGCTGATGGCTCTGGAAGCATCAAGCAACTTCTCCTGCCCACGTGATTGTTAACAGGAATACATGATAACTCCTTCAAGAAAGTGAAGACAGGAAAGCATTTTATACCACCCTTGGAGTAAAGGAAAAGCCAAGAAGGATACTGAGAGCTGCAGCAGACTAGAGCTGGGTTCCAGGAAACTCAGTTCAGCAGAACAAGGCTCTTCCACAAACAGAACTGGACAAGGTGAAATCCACACAGACACTCCATGGGAAAAACAGTGCCTGCCTTAACTGAGGGTTTGGAAAAGGATAACTAAAAAAACTGAAGGTACAAAGTGGACAGTGAACATAATTTATTCTGATTTCAACAAGGTTTAGTTGAATTCCCTCCACAAGAGGTTATTACCACAAAAAAAACCCCAAAAAATCCCAAAACAATGGAAAAGGGCAAACTATGGTCCAGGTTCAATAATTAGAGAAAGCATCAGGCCAGCAAGAATAAACCTCTGCTCTTCAGGGCAGACATAGACAACAGAAGTGCATCTGACCCCCCTGACTGAAGTTTGTGCTGTTCATGTGTTCTCAGACTCAGCTTGTGCCTTTGCTGTTCAGTTTGGGGCAGCTAGAGGCACCTGACTTCCAAAAGTGATGGACTTCATCCCTGATAAATTCAAGCCCCTTTAGGCCTTGTCACCTTGGAGATGACAATCTTTCACCTACAGGTCTTTATGTGTATTTCCCCTTTTATTCTTTATGTGTATGACAGTTTTTAAACATCTGTATAATCTTATTAGAATCATTTGGGCTACTAAGGTGCTTTGAATCCTGAAATTAAATCTTTCCAGGGTTTCAGTCAGATATTTTTGGAGGGTGGCGTACAGGAAGTGCTGAAAGTGAATAGCGGCAAAGAATTAGGAGTTACCATTTCACAGACACTAATAAAGCCAGATCCATCATATCAGAAAATAAATACAAACTACAGAGTATGAATTCATAATGAGACATACTAAAAATTCCTGCTGAAATCTTTCAACATCTAATACAGATCTACACAAGCTTCATGCACAAATTTAGAAAGCAAAAAGTGATTATACTTTTAAGTTTTTGCTTTCAAGTGATTATACTTTTAAGGTTTACTTTGAAGTCTTAGACTCTATACGAGTAGTCTAAATAAAGTTTTTAAAGGGTAAAAAGAAAAAAAAAGTAAAATGTGTTATTCTCAAATTCTTCCTTCTTCCCCATTTTTCTTCTTTTTAGGAAAAAGAAAAAGAACAAATGTAGGTACAATACAGTCAAAAAATGCAGATACAACTAATTTTTCCAAATCCATATGCCAACATTTCTGTTTTAGAAATACTTGAAATGAAAGCTTGTTTTTTTAATAAACACTTCTAGCGAGACAGTAACACATATTTTAGGTTATTAACACTCAAAATGAAATGCGTTACTTTAAAAATAAAAAGAGGCACTTCTACTTTTCTGTATACTCAGATCTTCTGAAGTACTTCTCAGTATAATAAAACACCAACCTAGTAAGAAAATGTGGGAAACAAAATTTTCCCATATATTTGAAACTTCCTTAAAAACTGGAATTTCCCAATGGAATAGTTAGGCTGCCTCTAGTAATTAACTTTGTAGAAGAAAACCTACTTAGCAGATTTAAATTCTGGGAAAACCATGCCAAGACCCAGGATTAGTTTGGCAAAGAGACAAGAGGGTCTCTGTGATTCAGATCAGGGAAAAGAAAAGACCAGTGAGTGCTGGATGTAATCAGGATGGCTGGATATTTAAAGAAAAGAATGGACACTGATGTCATCAAAAGGTGGATTTGGAGTGTGCCATGAGCTGCACTACTTCACGTCTTGCCACCAAGTCTCACACTCCACAACACTGACTGAAAAATTATAGATGACAGTGCTGGAAGTGGGGAGGATGTGGATTAGTTCAGTTAGCACAGGATTTAAATAAGTCTCTTACTGCTTAATTCACCAGGGAAGGAATGTTCAAAAGGAGAGGGTCAGAACTGAAAGGAAGAAAACAAAGGCAAAGGAAGCATGGCAGGTATAGCCATGAGCCAGACTCCTTCTTCCAAACCATTGGGTGACTGATTTAGTCCTGGATGATTATCTGAATAACATTACACCTATTTAAGATGGAGTGTGTCTAAGATGACTACCACAGGACACTCAACACATGAAGAGTAAGACAGTTATATGAAGAAATTAAACAAGAAATATTTCCTCATGTAGTTTGAAGTGTACCTGCAGACTTGCCTGTTTTGGGGAATGTAGAGTCAAAAGTGGAGGCTGGGTTAGAGAATAAAAAGAGTATTTTATTACTGCTAACATAACGTGTCATTCAGTGTGATTAAAAAAAAAACCCAAAAAACAGAAAGAAGAGATAATGGAATCTCACGGTTCAGTAGGAAAGTTCCCTATGGGACTTTGGGAACAATTCTTCTGCCAAGCTCTTTTATTATGTTATTGGTTAGATACATCATAAGTCTCCCTCCAACAGTTCTGAAATATTAGCTCTAGATCCAAGGAAAGAGAAGTTATTAGTACTATTTAAAGTATTTACTGCACTGTGAAGGCACATGTAGAGAGAAAGTTCCGGATTCCTCTTCCCTCTCAAATCAGGAAGACCTGATTTTTGACTTGGAATCAAAACTGACCAGATTTATTGGATATCATTTAAAGATGAGGGCAGGAATCAGACAAGTTTACTAATCCCCTTTTAAGGTCTTATCCAATCAGGAACACAAAAGCGAGCATGAGTGGATGAATCACGTCAGCTTCGAAAGGTTCTCTGAGGACTCATATTGGAGGTGACAGAATGAGCTGCAGCCCACGTGTGTGAGCCCCTGGGCTGCCAAAGCACTCCTTGCATGGCACTTCCATCAGAGGAAGGACTCCACATGCAGGATACTGCAGAGGGCCTATCCTCAGAAAGTTTTGTGAAGAATTAGATTTCCATAATGGCAAAAAGCACTCCCTGAGAACAGGAAATGGACAACTGTGGCAGTCAACTTGTGAAGTTCTGCAAGGAATGATGGCTTTAAACACTTCAAGCAGGGACTCCCTTTGTGAAAGCCTTCATTGATCTGCATAGATTTCATTTTACACTAATACACAAAAAGGTTTGTATGTGTGTCAATCCCAAGTACAGGGATTTGCATCAGATGCTTTGCATTCTTCAGAACTCCTGCAGAACCTCAGAGATGTATGTAGAATAACTACTGCACACCCCCCAAGGGTCAGCACTAATAATTCTTAGGTTTGGCAGCATCACGCTGCTGTTTTTTCAGCATTATTTTAGAGTCTGATATTCTGGGAGTGAAGAAAACTCAAACAAAAATCTAATAAGAACTCAAATAAAGTGCAATATAAGACCTGTTAAAGAAACCAGAGGCTAAACCTGTTTCAGGACTTGCCCTGTGGGAATGCGTAGATACAAACAGCACTGAGAACTTCAAATTTTGAGGGAACCTGAAATTTGTGACGGGCAAAGATGTAATATCCCCCTGTTCCAAACAATGTTACATTTCATGAAACTACACACAGCTCATAAGAACAATAGTCATCAATACTGTATCACTAATAGATTAATATAGTATCTGCTCAGCTGCATGTAGGCTTGAGGAGAACAATGATTATCCCATGGTGTATGCAACCTGCTCTGAGGTGGGAGACACAATCGTCCTAAGGAATCATGAGGGCAGTCCATGAATGGAAGTCCTAAAGGTGTGATTTTATTCTGTAGTTTAAAAGCAACACACTGCATTGAGAGACAGGAAAAGAGACTGCAGCTTTTGGAAGTGACTATATTTTAAGTTTTCATGGACTTAATAAGAAGGTGTAGTATAATCAAGCTGTAAAACAGTAACATTAATATCTATTTTTATTACTGCCACTACATTATTTAAATTTGTTTGATGTGTCCCCTCTTATATTTGCCTTATCCGGTTGTTCACTCAACTAGCTAATTCTTTGTTTATGTAAAATTACTACTCAAGGAAATTCCTGCTAGGTTCCAATAGGAGCTTTGCTGTAGAGCAGGATGCAGCACTTGGCAAGCAGTGTGCATGAGCATGTTTTTATTACTCTGTTCTGCTTTATTCTTTCCACAGCAAATAATTAGGATTAAGGATGCATATCTTGAATGATGGATGATAATTCTAAGTGTTGCAACTAAATCTTTTGACTGCCTGACTTAGAAGTACTTATTATCCTCAGCAGCTTCCCTCATATCAATGCTCCCATGCTGTTCTGTCTAACACATTGAGGTAGTCTAGAGCAGGCAAAGGCCAGCTTAACTAAAAAAAAACCAACCTCCCCAAAAAACAAACAAACAAACAAAAATAAATTAAAAAAATCCAAACTAAACCAAAAAAATAAAAGAAAAGAAAAAAAAGAAGAAAATGAGCTCAAACTTAATTCTGATAGTTGCTCTGGAAAATATTAGGAAACATGGAGGAAAGACATAAACTACTCATCTTGTCACTAAAAGGGATCATTCATCCATTCTTTACTCTGCTACAACAGCTCCTTTGTGTTTTGGACATACTGGCATTATCCTATACTTACTCCATTTCAATTCATTCCTTTAAATTATGTTCCCATTAGGAACTTGGATACATGACCACTCTGTTTTATTTATCCTTATCATGGAATACTTACATCACACATGCAAAGGTAAACCAGGTATTTGCAAAACAACCCCTGAGCTCAGTGTGGTTTGAAGTGAAACTTCAAAAGATAAGAAAAAGTTTACAAATTTATCCACAGAGGCATAATTTAATTATTCTCCATGTCTATTTGGAAAATTTGGTTCCTTCTCTGAATACAGGAATAAAGTTGTCAAGTAGATAGATATATGGATTTGGATCCATTTTAGGAAGCCTCCTCTGTTAGGAAAAAAAAAGGCAATGGACATCAGAATTCTTCTGGCATGGGCCAGTCTTCTATTCTGGTCACTACTGAATTGCACCATTCAAATTCCTGACCAAAAAAGATTTACATTTTTCTTTTACTGTGAAAGGGATCTCCAGCTTTTAATTCCTCATCTTTTTGTTCCTTTTCCAGTCATTCCTACATTTTTAGAAGTTTCTAGAAACAACAAAAATAAGTTGTTTTGGAAAATACAGGAAGAAAAAAAAAGAGTAATATCATTTGTATTTTTTTTATGGGAATTGATAAAGCTGTGAAATTTCAGAGCAGTGCTTTGAAGTTTACTATGTGTGTTACTATAGATACCAACCTTCTTATGCTTCCAAACATCTGTGCATGACCCAAAAATCTTCCAAAATCTATGTGGAACATGTGTCCAGCTTTTGTCAGCATTATGTTGTCACTGTGTCGATCACAGACTCCCAGGATGAAGGTAACAACACACCAGCCAGCACAGGAGTAAAAGAAATTCCTTACTGCCTAGTGAGTAAAACAAAAGCACTTACATGAAATATCCAGATGTATTTGTTTGTGATGCTAATAAAAATAATCATAATGAAAAGTAGCTCTACAAATGCTGTGCTTGTTGGCAAAATTTTAACAGGTAATATTGAAAAGAGATTCATGAGACAGGTCTGAGCAAGATTGTTATAAGAATGGCACTCAAACTTTTCAAAGTTACAGTGTGAGAGCAATTTTATGCATGAGGTTTTCAGCTTGTGTTCCAAAGATACCTGGAAGTCTACAGAAAACTTTAAGGTGAAATGTGCCTAAGAAAAACAAGCTTCTTGGCAGGAAGCTGGCATTTTCTGTCCAATGTTCTGCATGTATATTTCACAAACAACTGCTAGGAAATTATTTGAAAATCCACAAATTTAACCATTTGCTTCATAAAGAATGTAGGTTGTTTTACATTCACTGCACCGTTCTGTACCTACACGGATCTTTTTTCTCCAGAACTCAGTCCATGTCCCATGAATCTAAATCACAATGTATACAATGTAATACAGAAACCCAACCAAATCTGGATCTGGATGTTTTTGTACAAAACCTACATTAGCCAAGGCAAAAGATTACTTAGGCTTTCAGGACTTCCCTGCAGGTGCAGGATGCCACCTGCAATGGCATGGCAGCGCTGTGCAAGACTTAGGCCACAGCACAGGAGTTGGCTGAATTTTATGTCTAACTGTGCTACTCATTCACTTTGATGACCTTGGATAGAACACTTAAGCTTGCTGTGATTTTGTTCAACCAGCTGTAAAATGAGGATGTTAAAGCTTGTTCTGCACCAGTTTTCTAAGCACCCTAGATCCAGTACTGTATGAGTAAAAAATTATGAAGGAGTGTAAAAAGAGAAAGGTTAAATCCCTAGCAAGCACAAAGGGACTGCATAGGAGTAATTGTATGCATACCCTATGTAATCAGATCTGACTGCATTTTTTATACTTTAAAAATTGGAAGAAATTGGGGAATTGGTTTTAGAATATTCCACATTAATGGTACTTTTTACAAACAGCAGCAGCAGCAAGAAATCGAGTTTTCAAACAATAATTAGCAGTACCTCACTTTTGAACTGTAATGTTGTCTACCCTTCTACCACAAAACTGTGAACACACAAACTTGTAAAAGAACCATTCTACACAGATTGGTACTGTTTAATTGAATCAAATGATATATGAGTTTTCATATGTGAGAATTCAAGTGTTCTTAGTCAAAATGTGGATTAAAAAATCCCAATGGAATAATACATCTACTGACAAACTGCTATAAAAGCATTTCATTGTCAGAGTGGTAAACACTCAAAGCACTCCTTTAATTTTAAAATTTTGGCCACCCATTTATCATTCACCTGGAAAAAGGATTATAAAAATAGTCCCAGAAACACAAAAATTGAAAAATTTTTCAGGGGCCTCAGAACAAGCTCAGCCAACATGGAATTGATAGAAAGATTTCCTTGGAAAAACAGTCTATAAATAAAATTTCTGATTATTTGGCTCATGCATAACATCTAGTTTCATAAAATTAGATGCCTTACATGGGATCCCATGAGAACATGTGATATGAAAAGCATGATCTTCTGTATTTCGACTATAACTACGTGGTTCTGATAAAACAGCTTTCTGAAACTGTGGCCTTGGCATGGTCATTTCTAAACAGAGAAAATCTGCCAAGACTTTTATGGCTTATATAAAATAAAGAATTTAAAGAGCTGACCTAAAAAATAATTATTTCTGAGTTCAAGACAATTCCTATTTCAATTTCTCTGCACTTTACCACAAAGTTTCAAAATATCCCTATGACGCATTTTTATAGAAAACGCAATACCATGCACCTGATATAATGCAATATTTCCTTAGAAAAAGTGTGGAGTTTAAGTGGATTCCCTGGTTTCTCTGCAAGTGACTTGTTTGTCTTGTGTCTGAGCCACTCGTTTTTGCTGCCTACTGTAATTTGATTCTTTTATTTCCCCATGGCATAGCATGAAATGTGTAATAAGCTTCATTATGATGTTACCTCTTGGTAACTTGATTCCAGAGGATGGTGATGGTGAAACCATTTCTTAATTGTGTTTTCTTTCAGTGGTCCTATCAGTCCAGATTCCCTGTGGATCTTTGCTAGTGTGGTCGCATCTGGCACCATCTGCACCAGGCCTAATCAGGTGGAAAAGAGTTTGCATGAGAAATCCTCAACTTCAAAAACACAGGAAGGCAAGCAATGCATATGGTCTCTTGTTTGATCATTCCATGCAGGAAAAAAAAATACATAGTTGAAAGCTTTTAAATTTTGAATGCAACAGAAAACATAAATCATTATTGTTTTACTCTTGCTCTTTGGAAATTAGAATTAAAGGACACTAAGTGGAAAGGGGCAGTTCTGTGAAGGAGAAATAAAATCATCAATAACAATATTGTGGATATAACTGCCTCAAGTACAAACAAGATTCAAAATGGGCAGAATATGAACAAAACTAAAAAGAATGAAAAAGTAGGATCAGACATTTACTATTATATATAAAGTTGTTTCATTTGTATTTATTGTCTAGAAAGGTGCAGAAATTATTCTGCACTATGTGATGCTGATCAGAGCTTGGAGAAAGGGTACTGGATAGCAGAAATTAGTCTGATCTAGCATGTCACACACTGGGACTCTGAAGTGCAAAGAGAAGCATTCTGCAATGTCTCATTTGAATCCTCTGGCTCTACTGCATGCATTTAATTCCTTTTCTTGGTACTGAGACCTGGCTTTCCAGCCCTCTGTGCCTGTCCCCATGTGTGGTCCCCTGGTATGACATCCTGCTACTCTGCATTACAGGGAGGACTTTCTCTAAGACTTTTACTTGGTGGCAGGCTCCTCTACTTCACCATGCCTGGCAAGTGGAATTCTATCAGTGCTTTATTCAGTTTTCACTGAATTTCTGTGAAAAGTGATTTTTGTGTTTGCATGGCCATGAAATTACCATCTCTTACCCGCCTTGTGTGGAAAAGGTGGCCATAGAATAAGCCATTAGCCTAGGACTTGGAAAGCCTGTGTACTCAAATCTCCCTAAGCATGTGTCCTATGTGACCAAAGGTATGTCACTTGGTCCTTTATCCTTAATTATTAACTGTAAATTAATTATATTAACAATGATCAGAAGGAAAGACATCTGGAAAAACTGTGAGCCACTGAGGGGGTTTTTGCTATTATGATGCTGAAAGGAAGGGACTGTCAGGAAGAGAATATTATTTGCAGATGATCCCTGTATCTCTCTTGGCAAACACCACATTAAGCGTTAGTACATAAAAGAATCTATATATAATGCCATGTCCAGAAATAGTATTCTTGTCTTATCTGCCTTTGAAGCAGAAGCTTTCAAGCTTTGACTTCCATCCCTACAAAGAAGGGAGGAGTTTTTTCCAGGTCACCACAACCACATGCCTTGTGCCTGAACTCATCTATACTTTCCCTTAGTTCCTTTAGATCATTCCTCCTCTCTCATGTTCACTTTGTGGCTCAGAAAGCAATGATTTTCCTTTTATTTTTCTATTTTAATAGCTTTTGTACAGCAGGTAATCTGGATACATCAGCCTTCTATTTGAGCTAGGATTATTTCCAGTAGAAGATTTGGTCAGGGAAATATAGCCAGCTTACTGCTGTCAGCAGATTTCTATAGCAAGCAATTGGTATCCCTGCTACAGCTCTGCTGTAACAACCATAAAAGAGAGAAATAGAGCTTTCAGATGAGTCAGGCCTGCCTTAAGCAACATAAATCACAAGAATAATGTTTCAAAATCAACAGCACAAAGCTGTCATCACTTGTCTGCAGGTACTTTCTGTAGTCACATGCATCTAGGCTCATATAAGCATCTATGTAGGACTACATTGGATTAAAACTTCAGTAGCTATGGCCAATTTTCTCCGAAGCCCTCCTTCTGATATGTGAATTTAAGAATGTTTTGCAAGCTGACAGTGTTGAGGCTGTTGGAAAATTCTAGCTTAAGTTGCTACAAAATCCAATGAGTTCTAAAGAGGCAGAATAAATAAATTTTATATACCACTGTTTACATGAAATATGAATAATGTAATACAGGTTCCTTTCATAATTTGAGACTGACCTTGTCCTTTCCCTGTAGATAAACACCTATAAATGATCATTTGCATATCCAGCCCTTCTTGGAGCCAAATGCTGTCCATCACTCGAATAATTTGCAGAACCAACATATCTTGACGTAGATCATCTCCTATCTGTGAAAATTGCACATGAAATTCAGCATTCTCCTTCAATACCAGACAGAAGTAATGTCCTATTTAAATGGGACTTTTTGCCCACCAAAACAGCTACATTCATTTCACAGTAACTATGTCTTGTTTGCCTTCAAAGTTTCTACTTACCTTTCCATGTCAAAAGAGGACAGAGTAGATGGCACACACAGACAGGAACAGTTTGGGCAGCCACTGAGATGGTAACAAATGATCCCTGCTTAACTGCAGCCTTTCTGCTTATTATTCCTATGTAATTATTAGAGTTTGAAAATTTAATCCGGAGGTAGGATCCTAATTTAGTTACATTTTAAAGTCTACCTAATGCTAGATCTCTTTTCACAAATGATGGTGCTTGTCTAACGTTAAGCCTCACAACTTGGTATTTGCAAGGGGATTTTATCACGAATTTACATTTTATCCACAACATGATTCATATTCAGTTCCAAGCAGTGATGCAGTGATGACCCCTCTCCCCACGGAGTTAGTCAAACAATAATCTCAGTGAAATGGGGCTTTAATTGTAGCCACAAGAATTAATGAAGAGATTATTTTCAACCATGGCTGAGTAAAGGCCTGTGAAAAAAACAGCTCTGATTTTTTTCTTTCCCCCCATCCCACTCCACGTAAAACATATAACTTTTACTGGCATTTTAAGTGCTTTATTCTTTCATGACATTCTTTTTAAACAAGCTTTCCAATCTACAGACACTTACTGTCAGGAAAGGAGTACTTGAGGAGACATAAACTCATCTTAAAAAGACAAAATGTCTGAATTTATTTTTCTCTCATTGAAAGGTAATCTTGACTCCAATTAATCCTTCTTAGTACCTAAAATAGCAAAAAAATCTTGTTCTCTCTCCTTACCTTCCCTCACATACACAGTCAGAAGAAATTTAGTAAGATACCCTTATCATTTGTTGTGCTTATCACTTATGTATGAGTTATCTGTCACGAATAAGCAATACAACTCTAGTACAAATAAAAGGTATTTTAACACAATGTTTTGCTGACAGGAGAAGGTGACAGCAGCTATAATAATTCTACAGCAACTGGACGATGAGTTGATTGCTGAACATTGCTAGGTAGGAAAAATATTTTCTGAGTAGAAACAACACAATTGTTTAAAAGCCCCATGAGCAGGCATTTGCTCAAGTAGGTAGGAACCTACTATTTAGCATTGATTCTCAGATGAAACAGCATATGACCCAGGTTTCTAAATGTTCAGAAAAACTTAAAATTGCTAATTTCTCCTCCTAGCAGGCCTGGAAAGCATACTTCTATTTCTGAGAATCACAGCTGCTCTAAAGGGCAATTTAATTTAAGACAGAACAGAATCTATCTTTTTTTACAATTTATTTATATCAATTTTTTAGATTTCTCATTTGGAAAATGATTCTGCAAAAGATCTAAGAATGCCATTGGCAACTATCTATTTTGCATCTATCAGCCATTTTATAAACTTTTGTTCTTCTCTAAAACCAATATCCACTTTTAGGGAAGACTTTTGCTCTTTTGAAAAGAGAACTAACTTTAAAAATGCATGTATTGCCTTTTGTGAATGGATTGTTCTGAACTCTGAAGCTTTTCTAGGTGACAACTGCAAAATAAAGCAGAGTTTATTTCAAGTCAATTCCTCCAAGTGACTCCAATGAGACAGAGCTCCTCTTGTGTCTCCTCTGTGGCTGTTGTAATGGGGATGGTGAGAAGAACGACAAAGTCCAAGATAAAATGGGAATCTTTAATTAATTACAAACTCATTTATATAACCTCGTTTGCAAGAATGGCTAAGGCTATTGGTTGCTTGACCATCCAACTCTCAGAGTGATTGGCTAATTCTCACAATACCCATTTCAAAATATTTCCTTCAGTCAGTATCATAACAAGACTGCAGGTGTTAGATAAAGTCTTGGTTTACAAAAACCTCTTGACTGTTTTCAGCTAGCTTGAATGAGAAAGGAAAACTTTCACAGAATACTGAGAAAGCTGGAAAATTTCTCTGCTAAAAGCTTTTCAGTATCCACACTCCTCCACCTCCATCTTCCTCAGCCCATTCCCCCACGCTGGCTGATAGGGGCAGCATTAGGTCTGTGAGGCAAATGGAGCCTCTAAGACGCCAGTATTTTGATTTTTATGGACAAAGCTAAAGGGTTCAGCCATTCTGAATTATCTCTTCTCTGCGACTTGCCCTCTGACTTCAATGTCGTTATTAAACTAGGTTTAAAATATGAACTTTATATGCTAGTTTGGTTGTCTTCACTAAGGAAAAAAATACCTGCCATAAGTTGTTGATTCTCTGTTGATCAAAAAGGTGACACTTCAGTGTATTGTCTCAACATAATTCATTTAAAGTTCTAGCTTCAAAAATAATAGGGGTAAACAAGCAGCAGAGCCAAATCAACTGTTCTCAGACTCAAGGCTTAAAACATAAATTAGGTGAATTTTAAATCATCATTTTCCATACCAAAAGCCCTGAGGATTAGAGGAAGAACATACCTTAAAAATAACGTTGATGTTTCCACTAGGAGCATTCGCATTGATGAAGGAGATTTTTAACGGAAAAGCATTGGATGTAAAATAAGAACATGACTGCAGGGGAAAGAAGGATGAGACAGAAGAACAACAGTGTCACATATACAAAACACCAGGCCAGTACAATAGCTTTGAAAAGGATTCCAGCTTTAAACAGCAAAAAAAAATTATTCCTGATATTATTGACTGTTTCACTGGATCTGAAAAATAAGAAATTATTTTCCCCAGACAATCTGCTTCACTGAAATATCAGACCATATGAACAGATAATATTTTAGATGCTAATTATTTTTCATTTTCACTCAGGCCTATCAACGAAAAGCTTTGGCTGGAAGCGAGTGGATGAATTATATAAGAGTGATCTAATGAATTTAAAGCCTTTGGTCCTATTATTTTCTGAAAAAAACCCCAGCCTTGCCCAGTCAGGAACCTGCCAATCTCTTTGATGACCTCACTCTGGCTGAGGATACAGGAAATTTTGAAAATCAAGCCCTATTTTATGTGGAATTTATCTTAATTAAACACAAACTCCGACTTTCATGCTCTACAGCTCCTTCCACCTGAAGATCTCAAAGAGCTTCAAAAAGCATTAATGAGCCAAGCACTGCAAATCCTGTGAGAGTTTAGGGTGGTATTATTACCCTCATTAAAAACATCCAGGCAGGGTGGTGGGGAAACCCCTCAGCACCAGCTAAAGACAATGGTAAATTAAAGGTTTGGTTTCTGGAAATAATGAGCACCTCACAAGAGCTGCTGTTGGTTTTACAGGGCGGAGTGTAAGGGAGGTTAATTTGAACTCCACCACCACCAGACACAGCTGTCTGCTGCTTTTCATCCTAACACCTCAAAGCATGGTACAAGCGTGCAAATATTGTCTCAGCCACACCAGACCTCTGTGAAGGGACAGAGGCATTATCAGCGACGAGATCCCGACCCCCCATGGAATTTTGCCAATTGAAATGTCCCAGTGAGTGCTTGAAAGGTTCCTCCAAGATAATGCGGCTCTGATAGAGCTGGGAGCAGGGCTTGCTACTGGTAAAATCAATAGATGACACCAAAATGAAATAAATTTAGGTAATTATAAGCACTTAAAAGTTCTAATTTGCATGATTATACTGACGTACAGCTCAATCAAGAAACTACACATATTTATAGAAAGATAATGTCCTATAATGATACAAGAAAAATTAAAAAAAGTCCCTCTTCAGATATTACATTTAAACACTTTTTTGCCTGTCCAGCCAAGCTGGTGCAGTATAAATAGCATGACTTTACGGTGAGATACCTTTCCATTAGCCATTATTTCCAAAAGCCTGAAAGCAGGGAGAAGCAGCAGGCTTCAAATCCTTCTGATTTTTATCACACACATTTTGCCCAAGTCTGTGGGATGCTGGAAGACCTCTGTTCTCAGCCACATCAAGGCTGAATAGCAATTACTTGGAGAAACACAGGTCAGAGGCAATTGAAGGCACCTCTTAGAATCAGGTCCACTATGGATAATGAGCCAGAGAACAAAAATAGAGCACAAATTGCTGTAATTAGGCTGGTAATATTTATGGCTGTTCATGTTTGGTTTTTTTCTTCATGCTGGATACCTTTTCCTTCTCCAGAGATGGAACAGCTTACTCCTGGCATTATGTTGTTAATGAAAACTTTTTTGAACAATGAATCACTGAATCACTTAGTACTGTGGTCAAAGTCAAGGCAAGTGACACTGAAGAGCATTCCTGTTCCCTTTATCCTTAAGCCATTTTTAATAGGGGTCGTAGGTACAGGTAAGCTAGTGTGAATATTGAATATTTTAGCAATTCTCAGTCATGCCTCGAGTCTCAGCTCAGCAAAGAGACAGCTGGCTCTAGACTTTTAGCTGCTCCCACACCTTACATGGGAGAGCCTTGGATGGGTAAAAAACCTGTCACCAAGCACTACCTGGTGGGAGCCAGGTCTCAGCTTCCAGGTGCCCTTGCCAATACCAACACCATGGCAGGAGCCGAACTGGGAATGGGCTGTTCAGAGTTTGAGATCTCTGGCTGCTGTGATTTACATGCAGCACCCACCCCACCCACCCTGTCCCCTCTGCCTCAAACAAAGCTTTAAAGGGGATTATTCTGGATGGAAACGGCCCAGATGATTTATGCTCGATATTGCTACGATCATTTCCCAATGAAGGCATCCACTCCATCTCCTCTTTATACTGAAAAGCAAACCCAAAATTTAAAATGGAATTGTTCACACTTACATCTGCCTCTATGCCTTGGACAACAAGTGCGGGGTTCAGGGGGAGCCGGCAGACCTTCACCTCCTGGAAGAACTGCTGGAGCCTGCTGAGCTCCACATTCAACACCTCCTGCAGCACGTGGATCATCATGGCAGCATGAAAGAACAAAAAAGCACCTTTTTTTTTTACTGTCTTCCTGTACTTTAAACAAGCAATGCAATTTCCAGAGCCAGTAGCATCCGTGTGACCTTGTAACAGCTAGTGAGGTCACACTGATGTACTAAAAATAAGAACTGTAGTTTTACTCCACATTGATGCCTTTCCTGCCTAGATGTGCTACCAGCTCATACTGCCCTGTGGGTTCAGATGGAAAGTGACTGCTTCCAAGGGCATGGAGTGACAGGACAAGAAGGGGATGGCTTCAGACTAAAGGAGGGTAGGTTTAGATTGGGTGTTAGAAAAATCCTCCACCTGTGAAATCAGACTCGATGGGGCAACCTGGTCTATCAGAAAATGTTCCTGCCCATGGCATGGAGTGGAACTTGATGATTTTTAAGGTCCCTTCCAACCCAAACCATTCTATGATTCTATGTTTCAATACCCTTCATTAGGGGCTGATTAGCCTTGTATTACTCTGCTGTACCTAATGGGGGTTTTTGCCTTCCTTGAGAACTTCCCAATTTGTTGCTTGTTGCCTCAACACTGTGATCTCCCTTGCCTAACTCTGTTAGTTGAAAGGTTTTGGAGCTTCTCAGTATCATAGTAACTGTAGCCTTGAGATTAATATCTAAAATCTTATGCATCAGTAATGTATAATGTATTACTACTGTTTCTTTTTCTTTACATAGATTTTCCTTTTGCAAATATTTTTGTCTTTTCACTTCCATATTTGCATTGCTGCTTTCAGTAGTAGCACTGAGAGTTTTCTGAGAAATCCTTTGAAAATCTTTGAATCCTTAACAAGGTAGAAAGATTCATGATATTGTTCATGATAACTAGCAGTGGCAAGAATATTTTTATTTGGCTTTCTGCTCTGCCTTGCTGAGATTTCAACAAACGGCAGTTTTACACATCAGGTAAATAACAGCAGCTGTCCTAGAAAATTAACAGTTCTGAATGTACCTATGCAGTATAAAAGCTGTACCTACTGGAGAAGACAACTGCAAGTTTCTACTCCCAGGGATGAATCTCTTCAGATATGTGTTCAATGTTCACTGCTGAGTTCTACATTTGCGATATTAACTACATTCCACTCTGGTTGTCTTTGTTAAGAAACGAGGATGTGTCAAGCCTGCCAAGAACAACTCTTAGTAAAGCTTTCATGAAATACTGCAGCTCTACAGGAGTCAAATATTTTGGGATGAGGTGCTGAATGTGAGCCTTTCTCTCAGTAAAATGACAATCAGCTTTGTTGCCATTACTTCTGGCCACCTCCAAGTCCATTTGAGAAAACAGTGATGGAGGAATTGAAATGGCTTAAAAGATCAGCAGACCTCCTGAGTAAGAGTGATGAGAGCTGTCCCATTAAGCAGCTATGTGTTACCTGTTTTCAGAGCAGAAGAATGTTTATAAAATTGAGTTAAATCTTTGGTTTATTTATGGAAAGGGTATTAAAAGAAAGAGGTCTTACCTTAGAAAAAATAAAATGCCCAAAGAAACTTAGATAAAAGGGGCAGTATTTTTTAACAAACCTTTCTTTTTGGGTCACTGGCAGCTTTCACTTTAGTGGCAATATCTTCCAGAATTCTGATGAGCTTTTCTTCCTTAGAAAACTCATTGTTCAGAGCTTGTCCAGCAGAGAATTGGAGAGCAGCCAGTAGTTTCTTATACCATATTCTGAAATGAACTTCATTCTGTGCATTCTTCAACAGCCTGAAGGAAGGAGGGGAAAAAAACATCAGTGTATCTAAAACTGAATTTTACTTTATATCAGTTGTAGCAGGAACAATAAATGGACTCCAGAATAATATACATTTGGCCACTTTGGGCAGTAGAGAATGAAAAAAAAAAAGTTATTGCTGGTAGGCAATCAGACTCAAGTCTCATTTGATCACTAATGAGATTCCAAACATGCTGAATAAACAGAAAATTGTAATTTCTTATTGTCATATGTAGTGCAATGCCTCTATTGCTCCTTATTTCTGCAAGAGAGTTGACAGTGAAAAGAAGTTGCATTTTTGAAGTCCAGTGTTAAATATATATCCCTAAATACTTTTTTCTCCTGTCAGTACATTTATACAAGCAAGCACATCTTTCAGCTAAGAGGTGCATTTAAAGACTGTTTTAGTCTCAGATGTATCATCAATTCTAGAAATTTTCACTATTTTAAGCTGAGGAGACATTTCTGAAATTGGCTATACTGCTAAAAAGAGTGAAATAAGCCCATTTTATTTATTTCTTTACTGGTAAGTGTTGCTCTAAAGCAAAACTCAGCTTTTAGCTCTTCTGAAGCCTACAAAAGCTTTGGAACTGGAGTTACTGCCATGATAAGAGTCAGAAATAAAACCAAACCCATACTCTTTTTAATAATAATCACCATGCAGTCTTCTCTAATTACACATTTATTTGGGTCAGGAAAGCTGAGGAGTATAGAGGGTTTTTTTTCTTAATCAAATTGATCACTGGGAATTTTTTTCCTTATGTGGGCCAGAGATTTTTTGCACTGCTTGATTTATTTTTCTAAGTGTAGATGGAATCACCAGCTCTATATTGTTGTTAACATCTTTCCCATCACCTGGAATTTCCCTTGCCTGAAGGACTGGTGAACTACTCTTTGTTTTTGTATGAACTTTCCCCTTTACAACTTCATCCTTAAGAACATCTCAAACCTTAAATTCCTTATAAATGTCTGAATCTTAATGCAGTTTCCCCAACTTAACAAATAATGCTACTTTTCACAGGGCAGAAAGCAGAGAAGCTCTTGACTTTCAAGGCTCACCACATGAATGAATCTGTCACATATGAATATGTCACACAACAAAAAGCAAGAACAAGAAATTATTTGAAGTATTGATACTTAAAGGTAAAAAAACCATAATTCTTATAGACACTTCAACTCCTTCAAATCATATATAAGGCATTACAGCATTGCTACTGCAGCACATGCCTCTTTGGGTGATGAGGGATTCTTGACATCTTTTATAAAACAATGATTCTTCTAGGTCCTCTTTTCCTATTCAAGGCAGAACAATATCACCTACTAGTTTCTGAAAAGCCTTTCCACTTACACAAAACCTTGGAACATCTGAAGATTGGAAAACCTTTAAAGAATGAGTAGTGTTTCTATCAGAAATGCCTCGACATGAAAGGGAAGCGATATGAGAAGTTTATCATCAACACTCTCTGGAGGAGTCTGAAATGACTTTTTTCCCCTGTGGACTAGTAAAAACAAATAATTACTTTTTGGATGTGAAGGAAATACAAGTTGTCATTGCAATGGCTGGTGGAAGGCAAAGCTCAGCACACAGAGGCTGCTGTGTTCTTATCCTGAACCCTTCACAAATGGAGGAAGGCTGAGAGCACATGCACACACGGCAGTGGACAAACAAATTCTTTCATATTTTGATCAGAGTAGGTCCAAGAGTCCACAGGATGGGATTCATCTGTGTAAATGTCAACACCTCCTGCCATTTTAGACACCTTAGGAGACCCACTTCCTCCAGCTGCTGCCTTGGAAGGGCATGGATCCACATCTCCTGTGTGCCACTCGCATGCAGATGTCTCAGATTCCCCGTGTTGTCTAAAATAGCCTGTGTCTAGGGCACTACATCACACTCTGCAATGGCCTTTTAGCTCAGCTGTAGGCAAACAAGGCAATTTAAAACAAAAACACGCTCAGTACACTTCAACAGCAAGTCAGGAAGAGGCTTGGTGATTATCTTCTAAATAAAAGCATCTCTGGTACTCCAAATTGGTATGGGCAGGAATTTTAGTCTATCAAAGCAAATCCCAGCTCACCCTCAGTCCAGCCAAACAGTTTGGATTTTTCTTGATACACAGTCAGGATGAACTTGCTCACTTTTGTCCTGCAAATACAAGTGTACCTAAGAAAATGCAACTACCACTGTGATATCTATTTTGAACTGGACATCTAATGTTGATGCAGAGCCTTGTCTGCACTGAGGCTTGCACTGGAATCAGCTCCTGAGTATCAAAATCATATTCATTCACCTACTCCATTTTTAATAGTATACGTTTAGGCAATCCATAAAGGCCACTTCTTTATGTTTGAGATGTCCCTTTAATCCTCTCAGACACAGAGAACATTAAACCAGCTTTTATTCCCCTAAAATGAAAGGCTTAGGATTTCACATAGAGGAAGCAAAATAGCAAAACCAAAATGGTTTACTATTTTAAACAGAGCTACTCCCTGCATAACACAGATCAACTTAGAAGATCCATTTTTTGATTATCCTTGTGGCTGAGTGTTCACAGGAAATAAGCTTATATACACATATGATATAACGATTTCTTTTCAGCCTGAGAAAGGATTATGGGCCAGATTTGGAGAGCTTATGCATAAGGTGTACATGAGGACGCAGGGTATACGGAGTCTGAGTCCTCTCACGTGTGGTTCTTGAGCCCAGTCCATGGGGAAAGCTGAGGCAGTCATGATGTCACTGGTAAAATCCATTTCCCTGCCAGCACATGCTCAGTCTGAACACACAAGGCAGCTTCTGACAGTCCATGTGCTTCCCCAGCAGCTCCCACAAGGGACTTGGGGCTCTACACTCAAAATCTGTCAAGTGAGTGGTATGGCAGCTCAGCTTCCACTGGGGCAGGTGTGCTCCTAAAAACCTGCAGACCTTCATTTGCAAAATTATTTGTATGAACTTGGTCTGACTTTTATATTCATCCTCTAAAAGTGGTCCCGAAGGGGATAAGAAGGACAGCTTTTAGTGTAATGGCTCATTGTAGGCTTTGCTGAAATGTTTATTAAACAAATGAATGAATATGCTGTTGCAATTTTGTCTTCCCAGCTTCCTGGCACACACATCTTCGCCCTACCACAGTGAGAACTCAGCAGAGATAGGAAAATCTGCATCTTCTGAAGTTGCAGGATGGAGAAATGCTCAAGAAACTAATGAAATTTTCAAGTTTGAACAGGATGCTTAGCTGTGAAAGAGGAAGAAAAAATTGGAATGATTTAAAACCCAAGGCTGTCAGTAAAGAAGCATGCAAAGTTGTTTTTTTCCTGATAATTTTCACAGGACTCTGAAAGACAGAACTCAGCATAAAAGCCTGGCTTTATGCCAGGCCTAGGTGGAGCATCTTGCTCCCAAAACCAGAGAGACTTCCTTACTCCTCATGTTCTCAGATTTGGGACAAACATCCTTGCTCTCAGCAAGGCTGGTGAACTCAAGACACTTTTGTGAAATGGTACAGAAGGAAGTCGACCTGAAATCCATAAATGGAGTAAGTCAGGTACAGAGGTGCCCTGAAAGATGTCTCTGCTTTCTGCAAGAGCTGCTTCTCCTGCTTTCTGCAGGCACCTGCTCCATGCCTGCAAGGTGGCTCCAGCCCCGTTTCCTGGCACTCACAGCTGCAGATGTGTGTGAGTTTTTTGGGTGTAGAAATGCTATCAGGCTGAGAGATTTTTGCCACAGGGAAGAAAGAAAGGTGGAGTTGAACCATGCTAACTTGGCTGCTGTGTCAGAGAAGGACAAACAGAGCTGCTTCTCCCAGTAGCTATAGAGAAAAGGGTAATTAAGGAAAAAAAAAGGAATGATATTGGATGGGTCTTGGTAGAAAAACAGGTGAGCTGGCCTCATTCTCCCTCTGTGGTGCTGGAAGACAGTGAAGCTGACACAGTCTGCACTCTGAGTAGGATTTGGCAGACAAATGAAAGAGTGAGGTGGCTCAGACAACTCTGCTGCTTGAACATCTGTTCCTTGTCTCCTTCAGCAAGGGGAGCAGGGTGAACCGGAGAGCGATGCCTGACAGGACAGATTAGCTCACAAGTAGCCTGTAAAACCACGTTGTTCCAAAAATACCAAACCCAACCCCAAGAAGGAAAGGCCAGGATTTCCAGTATCTTACTGCAGGTTTAGGACCTACCTGTTATGAAGGAACAAGGCAGTTTGACTGGGTTATTTAGACATGATGTCAGGAGAGTGACCGTGGTTAATTTGTTTCCAAGTGCTTTTCTGGTATTTATTACACAAAAGTTGTGCCTTCCAGCACACACTCTGTACACTCTGCAAAAGGTGTTTTGAACTCAGAGACACACCACGAAAATAAGGTGCCTTAGGGTGTTAAGGTGAGCGCTGAAGTACCTCCTGTGGTTGGTCAATCTTTGGTAAACCTGACCAAGGAAGTCCATATGCTTTGTTCTGAAGGTGTATTTCATGTTTGTTTTCTGTTTTGCTAAGTTGGAGGCAAGACAAGTCACAGAAGAAGAAAACAGTGGTACAAGGCTGCTGCTCATTATGGCAATAATTGCTTTAAAATTATTCTCCACAGCCCTTCGTATCAAAGATAAGCACACAGAAACACTTCTCTACCACTGTACAGCTTCAATGTCTGAGGTTGCCATCTGTCTTGATTATCCTTAGACATCCTGCAAAACTCCTAATCTGTCCTTTGTGCTTTATTGTGCCATCGAACTGTGGCACACGCCTGAAGCTTTAAACTGATTTAATTTCCCACTCCTCAAAGAAAACATTTTACTGTTTGCATTCTTAAACAGAAGAATGAGTAACTGGGCTGGTTTGCCTGTAGGACTTCATTAAGGCTTAGCAGCTCCTTACGTCTCAGTGCAAGTTCCCCAGAGATACACGGATGACAGAGATGACAAAAATGTGCAGCTGAAGATGAAGAACTCCATCTACCCTGTGACAGGTTATGAGGATGAGAGGGCAACTGCTGCTATTAATTTGTTACTCAGTTGCAAGTAAAATCTCTCTTTGCTTTTTCAGTTTTATCTCCCCACTAGTATACTGGACAAGGTTTTCAATTCTCTGCCAGAGAAAATGGGAATTTTCCTTTGACAGAGATATCACCATAGTGAGTACTGCACAAACACCGAACTCCTACGACTCCCAGGTTCTAACAAATATCTGTCGCCCTCCATCCCCTACACCAGCAATGCCCTCACTCCTCTGCAGAGTACAGCCAAGCATGCTGAACATGTCTTTTCAAGTCTTTATCACCTGCTAGCTGGTCTGCTTAGCCTCTTTTGACACAGCCAAACTCTCAGGCAGCAGAACACCAAGCTGGCAAATACGACTGGCTTTTCTTACCTCTTTGCCAGTGCCTAGGATGGATGACTGAACTTGCTGAAGCTCCCAGGAATATGTCTGTAGGATGGCAGCTACTGCTTCAGGAAACAGAAAGGACCACCTGCACTTGTTGCAATGTAATCTCTATTCCCAGCCTCTGCCACAGCCTCAGTGAGATATTGTCCATTTCTGGACAGAAAAAATTAATTAAATTAAGCTCGTTGAAAAGCCTTACAGTGGCTCCACTCTCACAGCCCTCTGCTATCCAAGAGAAATATACAGGTTTCCTCTGTCAACTTCCTTTACAAAACAGATGCAGGATAATATGTCTGGTTTTAAACTAATCCCAAACTCTAGAAAGGTTTATGCACCACAAATCAAAGAAAGGGGAACACAGAAACATGGAAACAACAGTACCATTGTGTGTAGACCTACTGGGAAAATGCAGACAACAAAATGACAGGCATAAAAACAAACTAACAGGTGAGAAGCACAAAATACCTGGAACGCTGAGAATGATACAGTTCCTGTAGGGGAGAAAGGGGAGTGAAGTCAATTAGGCAGAAGTTACTGTACAACAGAGATGGAAAAGATATTGCAATTCTCCCAAGTGACTGGAGTACTGAGCATTTTCTGTAGATTTACAGAAACACAGAGCAAGGACATCAACTTGACTGGAAGGATGAAGACTGAGCTTCCTTTTGCTCTCCCTTTCTCTGACCAAGTTCAAAACCAGAAGAAAGGGAGAGGCACAAGAGTGCTGGCAAAGCTCTGCTTCATCTGCTGATCTTTCACCTTTATTTGTATTCTAGACAAGAAGAGAATGAAAGTTCATGTTTCTTGAGTAGACTGAGCAAAGTGTGGTACATTTTCTCTGAATCCTTGTAACCAATAAGTCTCCAAGATGAAGAAACAGCAGCTGTTCAGTTGCTTGAAGCACCTGTCCACTTTTCTCTTCACTCTTCTCACATGAGAAACATACAGCTAGTTTCACATGCTGCTTCTCATAAAAGAGAGCTGTTTTTATAGATTAATTTTTCAAAGCATTACCCAAGAACAGAAAATTACTCTGCTTAAAGTGAAATTTTGTTTTAACATACCATGTGATTAATTTGCTTTTGTTTTTCTGATTTTTTTTATAACACAGAACAGAAGTCTACCACATTGATCTCCCTTTGACAACAAAATATTGTTGCAGACATATAAAGTATGGGGGTTAGGCTTGAGAAACACAACATTGCTATTATTTTCTAATCCCTCAGAGATCTTTATGAACAGCACAACACAATTTGCATTCAGACAAATCACTTGATTCAGTAGATTCAATCAAGGCAGCTCCTCCCACTCCCACTGAATGCCTGAACTGTGGAAGGCATGTCCTGCTGACTCACAAAAAAATTAGCAGATCAGTGAAAACAAAGGTTATGCTACCCTATGCAAGGAAAGTGCCAAACCCTGCTGAGGTTGCCTACCAGAAAAATGTTTTATTTGATATGTAATACAGTTAGCTGCACACACTTTGCATTAAGGAAATGAATCCCAGATAAAACTGGTGTTGTCTGGAGGAGAAAGAGCTTGAAAATGAAACAGAAATGAAATGAACCTTGAAAATGAACTTTATCAAGAATGAATTTGAAAGTTTAATGGTTCATGGGTGCCAGTATCACTACCAGAGATAGATGCTACTTGGTCTAAGGTCTAAGCAAGAAACAATCATCCTCATAAGGTCTTCTCTAATTTGTTGAATGGCTATGGTAACATTGATATAAGTGCTACAAGAATCATCTACTAAAAAGCAGCGCCAACATTGTCTGCCTCTTTCTGCTCCAGTTTGTAAAAAAAAAATAAAGAAATTGTTAGCAAAGTGGCTCTTTTTCTAGTCTGCTCCTCTTCACTGGGTAGGATCTGAAAGCAGAAATTTATTAACACACTATCACAAAAACAAAACATACCTCTGGCAGAACACCAACCCAACAAAATTTAGTGGTGGTTTCAAATAAGCATCTGTGTACAACAGTACTGACCTTAGATAACTTCAGGGTCTTGAGTGGGGGTTCATGGTCCACCAAAGATCCCACCCTAATAAAGCACTGATCCAAAGCTACAGGAATGAAACACCTTCACCCTGAAGTGTCATTAAACACTGAGGGTGACTTAAGCTCAGACTTGCAACTGTAAGTCTGACTGGTTTCGACTATCAATAGAAGTACCACCACTGCCTCTTTAAAGAGAGTGATTAAATATCCTCTCCAAAAACTGCATCTGGAAATAAAAAAGAGCCCCAATTGTTTAACAAAAGGTATTGCATTTAATATCTGCATGAACATTATCAATTGGACAGCATTATTTTCCATTCAGTGAGAAACTTGGCATTCAAATCTGGCATTAATTTTGAAAAGTCTGGTTCCATCTTTGCCAGTGCCTTCTTTACGTGACTGAGTACGTCCCCGTCTGCACTTTTCCCAAAACTGCAGATTTTCTGCCCAGAACAAATGACGTATTGTTGTCAGAATTTCATGCAGTATCTTACACCAGCATCAGCAAGCCTGAAAGTGTTCAACAATCTGTCTCTGTGAGAGTTTAGAGTAAATTCATGCACAGGAACCGAAATGTGCCATTCATTCCGGGCATAACAAAAATTGTTGTGTTCTTCCCAGTGGGTAACTGCACTGGGAGCTAGCAATGAATGGGATTAGATGGGATAATCACCACTAAAATAAGCAGACCCAATGGCTTTATTGGGATGCCATCCAATATGCCAGCAATTAATTGAATACAGGAGGTGACTAAGCTATTCTACTTTCAAACTATATAAATAAAATGCTAAATTAATTCAGATTGAAGCAGTCCATGAGAGCCAATGGACTTGCAAAGCTCTGTACTGTTTCTGAATTTAGGCCACAGTTATCATAGCAATACACTGAGGAGAAACTGAAAATGTTTTTCTTCAACTGCCTATTGTTTGTGTAGTTTATGTCTACCAAAATGGCTTTGGATAGCATCTGCAGTTCCCATTAGCTTCACAGCTGAGCAAAAAAATCCCTCATGACACTATAAAACACAATGTAAGACACAGAACTAATTCTGTATAGCTGTGCATGCACTGGGCAATCAAAATGGCAGAATTAAATGAGTTACAATGCAGTACTTTGGTAACTTTACTTTGTTTGTTGGTTAATTGTTGTTTTTTTTTTTTTTTTTTTTAATTATTTTCTTCGTTGTGCTGGTTTTACCTGGGGCAGAGCTGATTTTTTTCCCAGTAGCTGGTATGGGGATGTGTTTTGGAATTGTGCTGGAAATGGTTGATAATTCAGATGTTTCAGTTATTGCTGAGCAGTGTCTGAAGAGTCAAGGCCTTTTCTGCTCCTCACTCCAACGCACAAGTGAGTGGGCTGGGGGTGCACAAAATATTGGAAAGGGACGCAGCTGGGTCAGCTGACCACAGCTGACCAAAGGGATGTCCCAGACCATATGGATTATGCTCAGCAAATAAAGCTGGGGAAGAAGGAGGAAGGGGGAAAATTTGCTATGATGGTGTTTGTCTTCCCAGGTCACCAAAGCATGACGGGGCCCTGGTCTCCTGGAGATGACTGAACACCTGACTGACCACGGGATGTGATGGATGAATTCCTTGTTCCATGTTGCTCATGTGCACAGCTTTTGCTTCACCTCTTCAACTGTCTTTATCTCAGTCTATGAATTTTCTCACTTTTCTAATTCTCTGCCCCATCCTGCTGCAGAGGACAGTGAGTCAGTGGCTGTGTGGGGCTTGGTTGCCATCTGGGGTTAAACCACGACATCAGTATACTAACACAGAAATAGCTTCAGGGAGAAAATTGAAATTGTCTTTCTACAAGGTCATTAAGGCCCTTGGCTGCTCATAACAGGAGCAGTTCCAGATTTTATTCATACATTCTGAGCCAGATCTGTACTTTATAATCCTAGACTTTTCAGATTACTTTTTTTTTTATGACTCTGGGCATGGGAAAGGAAGGGTTTGGTTAGGAGGGTGGGGAAATAGAATAAGACAATTTTGTTTTTCAAATGTTATGAAATTCAAAAGAATTTGTTCTGCAGAGATGTTAATTTTCCTATTTGTTCTGCACTCAGTTACAAGAACTTACTTTGTTTAACAATGTCTACATTCAAAGCTGTTATCTTTCAAGTAGAGTCTCAGATTTTTACAGACAAGGTACTCAGATGTCAACAGCAGAGGAAGGATGTATGAGATTTGATATGTTTCAAATACATGGGGAGTTAATTTTTCTTTTAAGGCAGCATCCCTTCTGCCTCTCTGCAGGGACCTGTCTGTAGATCCATTGTGTTTTAAGCACAGGCAGTACAGATACAACAAGAACTCATTCCACATTATTTCCTGACATGTCAGTCTTCTGGATCTTTACTTTCATCACTGCTCTAGCTAGCAGCCCATCTTATCTTATTTCCCCAATATCTATCAAAGGGAACTTTATTCAGATCACTGCTTAACAGGAACAGGGAGGAAAAATGAGCCTCAGCAGGTACTGCTGTGTTTCAGCAATCCTGGTATCTCAGTGTAACTACAAGATGGCAAAATGCTGCTTGCAGTAGACTTTTCATATGTGACAGAGTGTGCTTTCTGTAAGATGTTGAGCCTCCTTTTTGTGTCAGTTTGCTGTGTGGCAGCTCAGTGCTGCACAAGAACAAGGGATGCAGGGATCAGATCGTGGGATCACAGTGCCGTGTTAGCTCTGTGCCTGTACCTGGGTGACTTTGTCAATAGAATGACTGGAGAGAACTTTCAGAGCTCACACAATGTGGCATCACGAAGACATACGGCTCCTTACACTTCAAAAATAACTTGTTTGTTTTCAGGGAATAGAAGAGAGTCAATCAGACTTTTCAATGGGGAAGTCTTTAAGAGTCCAAGTCACACTTTTTTATATTTTCATGATTCTGACTCTTTTAAGAGAAAAACCTCTTTGGATTACAACTCTCTTTATGCATAAGGCTACTCTGGAATCTTCCTCAAATGAGATGATAGCTATTAATTTAAATTAATTAAAATAAATTTAATTAATTTAATTAAAATAGAGGAGACCATGAAAGATGGTGGCAGGAAAGAAGAACAAGCGTTTACATGGTAAAGAAGAATATTTCTATCTTCATACCTTTTTGAGGCCTGCTTTTTTTGCTCCACCTTATACATAGCAATAGTATCTCTTGCAAAGGTAGGAGAGCAGAACAGAGATGGAAATAACTTTCGACTTCTCCTTCTTAAATACTGGTCTGGTTCTGATTTTTCCTTCCATTTCACTGCTTTATTGCCACCAAATATTGGCTTTGTAAATAGAGAAGTGGGAATTTTAAGCTAAGCCCATGTACCAGGAAAAGCTTGCTGAAATATATTAGTAAGAGAAAACCTTTCTTTTTTAGATGGCCCACGGGTATTTTCCTAGTCAACAGCTGGTCTAGTTACCATGGAAAACAGAAGAGCTGGAGGGCAGGCACAATAGGAAAATGAGGCAGAGACCTACATGAAATTGGGTTGGCTTAGTTTGTAGAGGCTTGGTGAAACTCATCTCTCACTTCAGACCCCTTGTTGCTCTTTCATTTCTGGGAATAGACATAGAGTTTCATCTGGGTTTAGAAGTCCATCTCAGCTCTGCTGAGACACGTTCAGCTGTGGGACCAGATTTGAATAAACTTTTGAATAAAGTAAAATCCCTTTTAATGCACCCCTAACCAAGAAGGTGTTACCTATTAAGTTTTAACAAAGAAATCTTACATCACTCTCTTCAGATCAAACTGAATTTTAACCTTGGTGTTAAAATCAATAGATTTTAATGTCAGAAGAATTTTAGGCAGATATGAGAATGAAAATTCATCCTGAATTTTACTTGATAGGCAACCTTGGCAAAATTATTTTATTTCTCTGTGTTACTCTTTTGCTTTTCAAAAGTAGAGAGAATTATTTCTCATAGGCTTTCCACAGAATGCTGCTTTTTTTTCTAAGCTGCTCTTATGCCAGAGGTAAATGCCATTGCAAATAGGTCTTTTTAATAACATTGCCACCTCCTTCCCATGTGGGATCCAATCTAGCCAGTGCCTTTCAATCATATGGGAGACAGTAACAGCCCCAGGCAGTTTTTTTGCTTATAAGAAAACAGAATTAAGATTCAGTTGTTGTGATAAAAAGTCCAGGTCTGGTTCCAAGATTCACAATCATATTTGTAGAAGTATTATTGCAGCAAGCAGATGTCATATTTCAATATGTCCCGAGTCAGGTAAAGAGTGGAGCAAGCTCTCCAGGGACATTCACTGCATTGGCAGAATAAATATAGATCAGCCATCTGACACAGAATGCTCCTGGGACTTTGAAGCTCCCTGGCTCTGCTGTCGGCATCTTTCTTGCCCTCAGAGTGCTGTCCTTGTGCTCAGTCCATGTGAGGCTGCAGATGGATGGGGGACTGAAATGCAGAAATCTCATCTTTCCTCTCCTCTCCTACCATATATGTGCTCGGTGAAGCCTCCTGAATCAGCCACATTTCTTCCTAGATGTGTACTCTGCTGACGGACCAAAAATCTGCGCATGCCAAAAATTAATATGGATAAGTGCCAGAGTTTTTCTAGCAATACTCATGGGCTGGCAGCCATGGGTGAGCCAGGCATGTTATTGTTTAAATCATCTTTAAATTGCTAGTTTAAAATCTCCTAATACCAAAGCTCAGCAACAGCCGAAGACAGCACGTGTCAGCTTTGAATTGATGTAAAAAAGATTTAAAATGGGGCATCCTTTGAATGAGGCTCCATTTTCATCCCATGACCAAGCAATGTCCTTCTGAGTGACACCCACAACAAAGCAGTTCAGGAATGTTTGCCACCGTGGCTGCTTCAAACCACTTTGACAAACTGCCCTATCCACAAAAGCACATACAGGAGATCTGAGTCACTCAAAAGCTGGCTAAGCAGCGCCTATTAGAAAAGCTTAATTAAATTAATGTGCTTTTCCTGATAGAAATCATCACACCCACTGAATGACATTGTGGAGCAGGTTAAGTAGAAGTATAAATACTGACTTTTAATACCAGACTCAACAAAGGAAATGCTACAGAAACATTGAAATCTTGTTTAGTGTTTGACCTTCTCCATGTCCAGTGCTCACAGGATAATTATTGCAAATGGCAGAGGCTTTTTATCCATTTCCCTTGCTGATGTACAAACGAGGTCTTCCTTCAGTTAAAAATGTGTAATGTGTCACAATACTCATGATGAGGGACTGTTCTTTCAATTAAGTCAAGCCAGTAAATTTGACTGTGGAATTCCCTGTTCAGCCTCTTCTTCATTAGCCAAGATGGCAGCTGCCACACCAAAGCTAACGAGACTGATTAATATCAATTCAGTAAATTAAATTTTTTTTCCAGACATCAGATAATTTTGTACTAATCCAGACATTTATACCGATTTAATATCAGCTGACATAACATAATTTCTCATTTAACACTAATTGAAAACTACTGGTTTCTTATTCTAAAGAGCATTTGCTGTCACTTATAACTTATGGCTTTTTATAAAGCTATTTTTCAAATAATATCATCATGGAATTTTACGTTTTCTGCCTAGCAGCAGAACCTTTATATGCAAGCATGTGACTGGTGATGTGGGAAGAATGGAATAATCAGGTAATTTCTCTTAAAAATATTTATTTTAACAATTTTTCTTCTTATTTTCCCTTATATATTTGTAAAAGGGCTGATTGCAACAAATGAACAAAAGAAAAAATACTTAATTCAAGCAATGTTGAACTCAGCCCCTCTAGCTATTTTTTTTTTTTTTTCCCTTCTAAATAATTTTGGGTTTGTTCAGCTTGCCTTCAGGCTTGGTTTCTTCAGATGCTACAGAAGAAGGAGTACATCTCTATTTCTGTGCCGTTTGCTCTTACTATAATGTTAAAAATGCCTATCCCGTGGGTTTCACCACCACAGTCTTTCAGATGAACACCACCTGTGTGGAACACTACAGAAAGTTATCAGTGAAAGATTCCATCCAAGAGATGGCACCTACTACAAAACTGGTTATTTGGAAAACACCCATAATATTCTCAATCCTTCCAAAGGTGCCTTTGTGCAAGCCCTTATCTAAGGACTGTCCTGGTGGCTCAGGAATTGAAGAACCATGGAAATAGAATCAGTAAAGTAGCAAAGACAGCTGCAGAATTCATTTGCAATGTACAGGAACGGGTAAATGATGTCAGCAGGGACTTCTGGAGGTCCCCTGCTCTGGCCCCTGTTCTAATCAGAGGCAGCTCTGATGTTGGATCAGGTTGTTCAGAGGGCCTGCCCTCGGCCACAGGCTGGGAGAGTTCCTGGGACAGCAGAAGGAAGAGCGGCACAACTTGACCATGTCATGATGGGTGCCCAAAACAACAGGAGTTTCAAAAGACATGACCCAGTGACAGACCTGTCATTTGGCCAGGAACATGAATCAGTGTGCCAAGAGCTGCTTTTCTAAGTTATGAATGTCACTGTGGTCTGTCTTCAGCCTTATGAACTGCACTGAAACTGGAGGGCAATTTCTGGCAAGCCCTTCAAGCCAGCATCCAGCTGTCACAGGAACAGCAAATATTTCAAAATTCCTGATATATATATTAATTTTAGGCAAGGAACAAAGACTGCACATTAATCTTTACACTGTCTAAACCATGTCTGTCAGAACTACCCTTGTGTCTAAAATAAGAGAGATTGAGGTTTTGCCTATGGCATTGCCTGGAAAAATCCTCTCGTATGTTTACAGTGCACAAAATGTAAGGGCTCCATTCTCTGAATGAACAGCTGACTATTTACCACTCTTTGGCTCCAAATCCTTCAGGTTCTCAGAGAAGTTATGTCAAGCAAAGGAGGACAGTTCAGTCAGCCTCAGGATTTGTGGGAAGTGATCAAGTATGAGTCTCCAGGGGCTTTTCCAAAAGGAGACTTGATGTCTGTTTTCTAGAATCTGTAACTCAGACTGAGACAGAAGCAAAGAGAGATTACATTTCTAGGCACAAGGGTCTTCAGGGGAACATATGTAGGAATCAGAATTATACTGTATAGGAAGGATAGAGTAGTGGGCCAGGTTACACTTGAGAATAATGCTTTTTTATGGAACCGGCTCTAGATCTCCCAGTTCTCTTGGGAAGTCACCTGAATCTAAACTTAACTGCTGGTAAAAAGGATTATCAGAACACAGCAGAAACGTGTTACTTAGAATACTACTTACATCTGCTCTATTCTTGCTTTTCTGCATCCTTCCTCCTACAAAAATATTTTGCTTGCTGTCCTTCAGTCCTTCAGTGATCACTCTTTGCTCCTTTCCCTGCCTAAAGTGTATTTTCTGTCACTTCAATCAGATCCATGCTTCTGTGCAAACACTGGAGATTTCCTCTCCCAAACCAGCGAACAATGCTCAGACTTCTGTTTCTGGGACAAGAGTTGGGATCTCGAAGCAGAATAGACAGAAGTGTTTGCAGAGCCAGGTGGAGGGAATTCCCAGTTTCAACCCTTTCCACTGCCAGAATCACTCTACTTTGCACATTACATCCTCTACCCACTTCCAAGTGAATCTAGAAGAATCTTGGGAATGAAGTGGAAGGAGACCTTGGGGGAAGCTATTTTAATTTCACTGGATGACAGACTGTGAACAATTGCTGGGGGAGGCTGAACATGAAAACTGAGCCCTTATGTAAGGGAAAAAAATTATTTTTTTAATCTATTTGGATAGAAGCCTTGCTACACAAGCTAGAAAAATCAAGTATAAGAAAGCATAAAACAGGATTTCATTGAGAGATATGTTGAATGTGGCTTTGCTGTTTACACTGAAATACTTAAGAGTCACCCTTTATATCCAAGGATTTGAGCTCTACAAACCACTTATTAGATAAGAAAGGAAATCTCATTTTGTGAAAGAGGGAGGGTGCTGATTTGAAAGGATCATCCATCTGTGTATGTGCCTCTATTCAAGTAAACAATAACTTTTGTTACTAGGTTATGTTATTATAATACCTATACTACCTTTAATGCTGACAAAAGATATTGGCTTTATTTCCACATCTGTTTATACACACAACAGAACCTTTACCACACTAGAGCTGCTCCACTGTGCTTTGCTTGCACAGCTTGCAGCCACTTTTGAGCCAGAAAGCACTCAGCCAGCACGTTATTTTTCTACTGTCCACTAAATCCTGAACTAGAAAAAACCCTGAGTAGAAAAACAAAGAATTAATAAGAACAAATTTGTGTTCATCATTTAAAGTTTTCAGTGGAGGTAATTTGTACTGGCTTTTTGAAAGATAGACAAATGAGAAACAATAGCTACTCCAGCTCTGAGGCTTTGATCAAATTTACAAACAATCATTTCCCATATATATGCTGCCAGCAGTTTATCCCACTGAAAACCTGCACTCCACAACACTTGTTTTAAAATTATTTTAAAATTTTTTTCCTTAACAAAAAGTTTTCCCTCAGGTAAGAGCCAGCAGTGAAGAGAAGCCAGGCAACACACTGCAGAGGTGATATACCAAAGGCATTTTAAAAATTACCATTTCAAAAATTACCACACCAAGATGGTGTGCTTTCAAGCTAAGAAATAAGAGGACCTGTTAATGGAGTAGGATTGAGCAACTGGGATGAACACCAAGAGAGGGAGATGCACCTGAAATAACAAAGTTTGCATTAGGGATTGTCATAAAACATGCATTGTATCTCTAAGCTGAGATAGGAAGCATGAGGAAGCACGCTGGTGACTTGCTTTGGAGCGAATGGGATGACTTACAACAATGGAGAGGGGAAAGGAAAATCGTTCAAAACAGCTCAGTGTGGTTACCTCAGCCACAAGTGTCTGCTTTCACATCTCCAGTGATAAGCCGAAGAATTAGGACTTTTTGACATGCTATCTGAATGTTTGCATTGAAGCTCCATGTTCCTGTGAAAGATTTTATTTCAATGGACATTTAAAAAAAAGTCAGTGAAAAATTCCTTGCTACTTTATAATTACTCTGTCAGCCACCCACCATTGATAAAATATTGGGATAACTTGATGCCTTTACATAGGAATAAAGGCCTTTAGGAGACAAAAAATCAGTTCTTGCAGCCTGATTTTCCTTCTGCAACAAAAAATAATGTGCTGAACTTTACCAAACAGTATCCTGTGTGTTTGACAGACACCACAGAGAAAGCTAAAGGACAATTCAGCTGTCTGCCATTTGGCAGAGATGTCTGTGGCTTGTATGACCCCCTTGGGTAGAATTTTACAGGTTTTAGATTTGGAAGGAATTTTAATTCTTTAAGATTCACTGGTCACTTTCTGTTGTTTAATTCAAGGGTCCAATAGACACCAGTTGCAACCAAGTGGGCTCTTTGCCAAGAAAACACTGAAGGAGACCATGTGACACAATGGTCCCTTGAATAATTCTCTTGCTTAAAAGGAGGTTATTACAACATCACAGCAATGCTGTTCAAGCAAAAGAGCCACTCAAAGAGAACTCATCTCCTCTCTCAAATGATTTTAAATTTGGTTGCCATCCAAATGACATCATTCTGCTTACAGACCAATAGATTACCATTGAGTATGGGTAAGCATTCTGAAAGCAATTAGCATTTAGAAGAATATTTTCAAACAGTAGGGGTTTATGAATTTAATCCTTGAATAGTTGTCATTAGCAAACACCTAAACATACTGAATTACAGGAATTCTGCACTGTTATCATGACAGGAACTTTTATCAATCTTTCTCCTGCCTAGAAATATTGTCTTTTATTCTAGTTTATTTATTTATTTCTTTTAAAATGTGTTCATAATTATATTTGGGGTTCCATTAGAAAATTATTTTCTAAGAAATATTATCCAAAATTGAAGGAATATTTCAAAGTAATTTTCTGCTAACTCATGCACTGATGGAACATATTCAACAATGTCTGCTTCATTATTCTATTTTTTCTAATGTTTCAGTTAGGCTAAGGTCCAAGGCCCAGTTTTTATGCTGGTGGAGAGTGATGACTAAACCTAGAAATATTAACCACAGAAAACACACAACTGACAGCAAAATTAAGCCAGCCAATAACTCATTACACTGAATGTCCTGTATCCAATTGAAGCCTCTCTCTGTTTATCCATACTTTTCCTGAAAGTTCTCACTGACAGTGTTCAGAAATAGGAATGGTTTACAAAACTCCAGCCTGTCAGGCCAGGCTGTGATCAACAGCCTAACTAGAAATGAATACTCCAAACATATCAGTTCAGGGAAATCAGGGCCTGACCTGCATTTATTCAAGTCATGAGGCAAAAACTTTGTGTTCCAAGAAAAATGGATTTTAAACAACTCTCTGGGGTAGTTCAAGTCAAATTTTGTCAAAAATTGGTTCAAACAGATATAGTTAAAACAAAAAAGCTTGCTAAGCTGGAAAGAGAAAATGGCCTATAACAGAGAAAGACTTATAAAATGTTTTACATAATGTGATGCGATTTTGAAACATCTGCAGACTCATTTTGAGTACAATAATTGCCATTTCTAGCAGAACAAAAGTTTCATACAAAGGAAACAAATTTAATTTCTTTTTCCCAAATATTCACAAAATATAAAATTTGAAAGTGAAATTAAAAAAATTTTAGATACGTCTGAAGAATTTTCAGTGAGGCATCCTCTCCCAGTGTATCACTTGAGCACTCAGAATCACTGCAGCACAGAAGCAGCCCACTGGAGGACCCCTCTCAACTGCAGGGTTGCTCTGGGCTGCAGAGGCAGCATTTCACCAGTGAAACACAAGAGCAGCTGCTCAGCTGAGAATCACAGGAGATTCTCTCCATGCTGTTCATTTTCCAGCTGAGGTTTCATCACTCCAAAATTGTTACAACCTGATTTGAGAAATTTGCATCATCCTTAAATTGCAGCTACTCTTAGTTATGATTTGGACATTTCACATTATTGAAGTTGGCAACTCAGTATTGGCCTAGCCAAAAGAAAATTTCAGTGTAAAGAATCTACTTCTTGGGTTAGATTCAGGCATCTTTTTCCAATAGTTTTTAAAGATACTTTTAACAGGCATCTTTTTCCAGTAGCTTTTAACAGAAAAATCAAAATAATTCTACATCCTTCAAATTCATGACTAAAAATTATCCATGTGAAGTGACAGAGCTAGATGAATATTTCCTCAAAAATTTTCCTGACTTATTACTATTCTGGTTTACATCCCCAAATGTCCCTCTGGGACAAGCAAAGACTGTGTGAGGTGTCCATCAAGAAAGATTTTGGCTCCTTTTTTTTTTTTTTTTGAAAGAAGCAACAACAAAATAATTTTAATAGGAAAAAAGAAGAAATAAAAAAAAAAAAAAGAAGAAAGGCACAGATGAAAGCTGAGTGTGACACCTGCACAGAACCAGAACCCTGCAGAATCCCTTCCTTGGTGACTCCCTCTCTGCTTCCTCAGAACTGCTCAGCTGCCCAGGGGATGCACTGCAGCATCACACCCCAGCATCAGAGACGCTGTAAGAGACCTCCACAAGGCTCTGGGCAATCCTTCCTACAGAGCAGATCCAAAAGGCAAACCCATCTTTCACATTCAGCTGCATCCCTGGAGGGGTTAGGACAGATATAACTTGAAGCTTGTAGGGAGTTTTCTGGCATGACTGAAAAAACAGATTTGTCAGCTCCAGAATTTTTAACTGTAAAAGGAGCCATATGCAAAATAAATCAGAGAAGCCGTGTTTGGAAAAACAATGTACTGAAACACTTTTTCCTTAGTGCTACCTTATAAATCATGAAGCAGCTAAAGGGATTAAAGCTTTTCAGAACTCTGTCACCTTTTCTAGTTTATCTTTGCAGTTCTAAGTAGGCTCACTTGTGCACATACACAGTGGTGTGTCTTTTCATTACAGGAACACGCACTAATAACTGGCATTTTCAGGCTTTTTATGCTTCACTTGACAATGTTAATCCTCCTTGAATATGACTTTTGGCATGGAATTCCCTCTGTTCCAAAGGTGGGACACACACAGAGTTATCTCTATGTCCAGTAACTTGTTTAGTGCAGCTGAATATTTGCCTGACCCAATAAAATTAATGATGCTTCACTCCATGCTCACATTCATATATGATCACCAGGGTACCTCACCTCTTCCCCTTTATGCTTGCACAGGATGTGGAAAAACACCCAGCATTCCTAGATTTCTAGATATTCAGGAACATGCTCACTCTACTAAGAACCATTAAAATAATTAAAACCAGACACATGCACAGCTATGTTATTTATGTCCTTTGTCAGTGACTCACCAGATTCTCTCATATTCACTAAATTACAAAAAAACCATAGTTTTGTGTGTGGATACAAAATATGCTGCTACCAAGAAAAATTATTGCTCTTTCCAGTCCTGTGAGAGATTTTTCTCTCTCACAGAAGATATTAGTAAAGTTCTATAAACTATGAGCACCTGCGACCTTGTAAACCTTTGTTTATAGTACAATAGAAAATATGTCTTAGGATTTTAACCAATCACCCCAAGGGGTGTCTGGTCCTTTGACCACTTAGACCATGAAGAAGTCTATTAGGAGAGTTGTAAAATAATTAAATAAATCAATCTTGCTGCACAATTCCTGCCTGCTGGGTCTCTCTTCTCCTCCTTGCCACTGCGGGATATCGTAACACTTTGTGCTTTAATAATTTTTAAACAAATTTTTTTTCTTAAAAAGCTGTAATTTTTAACAGTGTGGGAAGACTAACTCTCTCTTTATATTTTAAAGGTTAAAATGCCATACTTAGATTCTTTGTTAACCTTTCCCAATCGTGTTTACAATTTGATTTTTTTAATTCTTTGGAATTTATTTTAATTTTCCTTTTTGTTAGAATTTTGAAAGTTTAAAACCTGGTCTTGCCCTACAGTCCTCCAGTCCTATAGCAATACCTCCTTTTATCAATTCCAGCTGAGGTCAAGGCCAATTCACTCCTCTGTCTTCAGAGATGGCAGAAAGTGACTCTAGAATATTAAGTTTTTTCTTAAGACCTAAATGTGTTTAATTAAATGTAAGATATAGTTTTGTTGATTTAAACACACTGTTTTCTCTTTGAGTCTGTAACTACTAAAGGCCAAACACAACAGCTGCTGCTTTTTCACAACAATCTCTTTGTTTCATTTGCCATCACCTTTTTCTAATACTGAAGTCTGAGAAAATGGAAAGTCTGTAAATTAGGAAACAAAATAATTATCTGTCCATTTCACAAGGCAATAACCCAAGGCCCACAGAGCTAATAATGAAGCACTTAGCACAGAAGTTGTCTGAATCATTATCTCACACAAATAATGCTCTAATGGTGTTATTTACTATACCCATAAGTAATTACAGAAAAAACAAATTATTGGCGTTACATAAACAAGAATTATGATTTCAGAACTAAAATCCCAAGGTGTGATCTGTGGCTGAGGTTCTCTGCAGTCCAAAAGATAATGACCACATCAAGTACTCTGCCTTACAGGGAAATTCACAAGCACTACTCATTGAATTGAACATTTACTTGGACTGGCTATTCCTACACAGGTTTAAAGTTACACACATGATTAAATGTGTTTTGATTCTGCTCAGTAAGGAGGACTAAATTAACACAAAAAACGAGACCAGGCATCTTTTGTAGTTACATTCATGTCATTTTAGTGGGCTGGGGTTTTCAGCCTGCTCTGCACAGCTACTTAGGAAGGTCATTTACTAATTAGCAGACTTGATAACTTCTGTCTGTCAGAGAAAGATATGATAATGCAGGAAGAAAAAGATCTGGAGGATGGTCATCTGTTTAATGTTCAGATAATTAAGAGTGCTGGACAAATGAGTATCCACTCAATTTATTCCTTCTTTTGAACTCTTTAAGTAAATTATGGCTAATGTAGACAGGTTTTGACAGTCAAAAATATATTTTCTTTCAGAAAATATGAAGCAATTGTTCCAATGCTGGAGTGCTGAATGAAACACTGGCAATGATTTTGGAGAAGAAAGTATTGAAGTAAAAACCTCCCAATATAAAAAAGGGGTAACTGGGATCTTTTTAAACTTTTATACATTGCTTATGTTCTCTTTGCTTCTTACAGTTCTTTTTCTGTATATATAGAAAAATAAATAAAATATTATGTTCTAGCCATGAAATCAATAGTCTGATTCATGTTTTTTCCAGTGTGCTGCATTCGACCAAATTCCATTTTAAACTCACATTCTTACTTTTCTACAAGATGTGGACTTTGAAAAAGAAGACTACTGCCTTTTCTCTTGTCAGCCAATGTGTAGTTCAGAAATGCCAAAATCTAGGAAAGTCTACAAAGTTTTAGTGACTTAGAAGACAAACTACAAGAGGACATTTTAACTTCCACAAGGTTTTCACCTGGCTTTTTCTTTTCTTGAGCTAAATAAACCAGATTCTCATTCTCCAGCAAAATTTACAAACACTCCCACCCTTCCATGACGATGGAACCTGTTCCTTAGCACTACCTTCAAGCAGCTGCCACAGATCCTGGAGGACACTATTTTTCCATGTTATTCAATCCTCCTGTGGAAGGCAACCACCTGTGAAACATTTTCCTGGCCACCTGCTGCCCCAGCCAGCTGTTCTGATTCCGCCCTGCAGCTGCCACCTCTGACAGCAGCTAAAAGCCAAAAACACTCAAGCAAGAGGGAAACTGACTGGCAGGAGGCCAGGTGGATTAAAACTCCAGCACAAAAGCTGACAAAACCCCACCTGTGTGTGTGAAACATCAAGTAGCAAGGAGATAAACAGCAACTTTCTGCGAGCAGAAGGGCCCAAAAGGGCACAGCAGGTTTCTTTCCCCTCAAGCAAATTTTTGTGCTTTGCTAGAACCAGTTTAATAACTTGTCACACCACAGCTCCAGGGAATGGGGAAACTTGCACCAGCCTTCTTGCCTCCCAGGAGCTCTGGTGGGACTAACATCAGAGGGAATGTCTAGAAGGTAGTGGGATAATTCTCCATGTTCCATAGACATTGGGAAGTCCTGCAACAAGACTAAAACGGGATTTAAGTGGTACACAAGTCCTGTGCTGGCCCAGTGTGCATGGGCAAATTTTATTCTCCTTGGGAAGGGGAGGGCATTCAGAAGGACCAACAAGGAGCTAAAACACTGATGGATGCAGATGGCCCAGATTCCTTGAGAATTTAGAGAAGGGAAAAGACACAAATGATAAGAAAAACCCCAAACATTCAAACAAAGTGTGAAATCCTTCTCATTCTCAATAGCAGAATGAATGGAACAAATCTGCAACAGATACAAGCAAAGAACAGACTGAAACTATCCTTATTTACTGCAGCTGAAGATATGTCCCAAGAATGAATATTCTATTTTGTCCACCTTTGCCAGTTATTGCTCCATAATTTTTAAATAAAATCTTCAGACAAACTTATCACTGCTTGATGAAAAGAAATTAACAATTTACTATCCAACATTAATATTAAAAAAGGGATGAGATAGTACACCACTGTTGGGGAGCTGCCTATCTCTGACCTGCAGGGAAATTGAGTAAATTTGAAAGACTTGACATCTTATTATAAACAGTATTTGTTATTAGAGTAAGTTAATGTTGGCAGTCACCACCTTTTCTAGGAATTAATTTCTAGATTTACAACAGAGTTATAAAACATGGAAGTTAAAATCAGTTGAATTTTCCCCTGTGGCTCTGAAACCACTTCATCAGTTTTCTATATTGCATTAGCCTTCTTATCCAAGTTTTATTTTGGGCAGGTACAGTGTGCAGATTGTTGTATTACTAAACAGTAGAATACTAATGTCATTTATCACAATTAAGAGTAAATATAAACTTGTTACTAAAGTTTTTTTTTAACCAGTCCTTGCTTCTTGATAGCTAATTTAGTAATGAAACAGAATGTGACGTGAGAATAAAACATAACCTAATCACTTTTCTTAGAAGAAGTTATGTGAGTGTACATGCACACACGTGCCCCCCACAGTATTAAATCACTGAACTTCTTTTAAAAGTCTTTTTAGAAATAAGTGGAAGAGAACCTCTGTTTTCCCTTACTTTTATAATGACTGAAATTCAATTTGTGAAGGAAAGCTTTTATTAATTGTTTAAGATGTTATTAATGAAAGTCATGAAATTACTGGTAAACTTTGTAAGTATAATTTATGGTTTGGGAAACTGTCTATTAAAATATGGGAACAGTAATATGAGTAATTACCTAAGTTGGATTGTTAGGTAGAAAACAGTTTACTACTGAAGAACACGGTGGAACAGAGTAACCAAAAAAACCCCCTAAGTGTATATGATGAATAAAAGCAGCAAAGTTTAAAGAGACATTTGCCACATTTATGTTCTCAGTTTAGATTGAAACATTTGAACCAAACACTTAAATAAAAGAGGTGCTCAGCATGAACAGGGCTACTGCCAGCTGAAAGCCAGAGAACACAGCCTTGACAAATAACCTACTTGATGTGGATGTAGTTACTCTATGCATAAAGCTATATATCAAATAAATTCATTTTGCCCCTTTACATTGCACTGTGCCAGATAACCATATATATTACTCAGGACCGAATGCCTGCTCTATATTACCCAAGATTATAATATTAGATAGCTTGAGCAAAATTTGGGGGAAAATAGGGATTTGTACCACAAAGTTAAGGGGAAGAATACTGCAGAGGGTAATTTTTCTTCTGAGAAGAAGAGAGAAGTTAAAGAAAACACAGGCAAACTAATGATGATCCCCTGACCACTGAACCCAAGATATAATTTCTAATTTTACAGGAAAACTACCAACTCTTAGGGCATATTTAAGAACTCCAGACTGGATATTTTATATCCAGTATGACTAAGTTTAATATTAGTAGAAATTGTCTCAGGAGTATTTCAGGCACTGTTGAAAAATGGCTTGCTAAATGTGGCTCCTCTTTATTTGAAAGATATGCTCATTAAGCACATTATCCTACTCAATTCAGTAAAACAAACACATTAATAATTCTGTTTTATCCCCACAAACACTTCCAGAGACCATGCAGGTATGAAAGCATTATTTATGCTCTTCCCAAACCCACACTTTGTCAAACAAATGACAACATTTCAAATTGTTTTCTTTCCTTTGCAGGGAGGAAAGCTTTGGTTCAAGGGATCTGAACCAGCTGAACTGTAAATGAAAGCTCAGTCAATCCATCATTACTAAAGATGGAAAAAAAAGAAAACACACCAGAGTTTGATTTTCAGATGACAGGACAGACGTTGAGACACCAGAAAGCCACATTCTTTCTCAGAGAGCCTTGAGGAAACAGCACACAAACACAACAAGCACTTCATGCAATAATGCAGCAAGAGGACCCCTTGTACTGCAGGGGTGGTGGTGAATGGCAGTTTCTGCCAAGCCTGGTACATCTCCATAATCCTGAAACAGAACTGTTGGAAGCTCTACAATCACAAGTCAGACTGATATAAAAAGGGGTAAGACACATATTTTGATACACATGAGAATTCTGACAACTTCAAGAGAGGTCAGTTTTATCACAAAAGCAGCATCCTTTAAAAGGATTGTAAATTTTGGGGAAGATTATTTTTGGCTCAAACCAAAATAGGCTGAAAAAAACAAACGGTATCTTACTTAAGGAACAGAACTTCCTCCTCTTCCTCCTGCCTAGGGGCAGGATGAAGGCAGAGATAAGTGGATCTTTTATACAAGTTACCCAAACCCAGTGCTGAAAGGGAAGGAGCAAAACCTACTTTTTCTGTTGACTTTAAACCTAAAGAGGGTTTGTTACCAATGGAATAATGGATAAATTTCACTGTGACAGGAAATGACTATGGCAGCAGTGGCAAATATCTTACCAGTAAAGCTGATGGGCTACTTGGATGCTCTGAAGAGAACGATTCAGCAGGAGTTTCACCAGAGGGCTTTCAAGACTCCACTCAAACTTGAGCACCTTAACAGAAAAATTCATTATAAAAATCAATTTTATGCTGGCCTTGGTGTCTTTCCTTTATAACAAAGCTAATCTGAAGGGACCCAGCGCTCAGTTTGAACAGAGCAATCAGATACATGGAGTTGGGCAATGCAATGAGCAGAGAAACTTCCAGTCACAAGAGTCTGCCACCACCTGTAAGACAGGCAGATACCATCCTGATTCAGTGCTAACCTGCATGGAAATATGCAGCTTCCCTTCCCCTGCTTAAAACTATCAATGTTATATTTAATTTTTTATCTGATTATCTGTTTAGGAAAAATAAACTTATTTTAGAACAGAAGCTGTGTAAAGTGAAAGGTCACAGCAGTTTGTGAATGCTGGAAAGCTGTGAAGGTTCCACTGCCTCACAGTAGTGGATTACATGAATATATTCATAAATGCACACAGAGATCTCTATCTAGATAAGCATATATCACAAACACAGAAAGAAACCCTGAGAAACTCTGCAGTGTGGATAGTGAGTTACCCATATGCACAGTGCTATGAAGTAAGGGGATAAATCTTTCAAAAGTTCCTGCTCAACCCCAACAGAGGACCTATTCAATCACCAAGTACTTTGGAAGCAGTGATGTCATAACTTGCAACACATTAATTTCCAGTAAAATGTAGTGTACATCTCTAAAGAGACAACTCTACACCCAAATGTCCACTCTGTGTTGACAGTGGTTTTCTCAGTATATGTGGAATTAAAAACCCAGTAATTTGTGGCAAAAGCACTTGATTCCTTGAATGCAGTGAAGCCCTGCCACCTGAGCAGAATTTCTCTTGCTCAGGTACACTTTTTACATTTCTTTGTTAATTTAAAATACCTTCATGTGCTATATGTGAAAGCTCAATCAGCAAGGCAAAACAATTCCATTCTCCTAAGTTGGAAACAGTCTCTCCCTCAGTACTGTTTTTAATCCACTCATTGCATCAGTTGACCAGACTTATTTGTTCCTCTTACAATGTATCAACCAACCTGAAAGCATCAAAAGTATTTAATGAAGTTATTGATCTGGACAGAAGACTCCCTTGGCTATCAATTTCCTCCTTACCTGAACCAGCTGTGGGAGGTATTCTAACAATTCATCATTTGACACATTTTCTATTTGTTGGACTGCTGCCCTGCGAATATCTTGATCTGCAAAACTAGAGCAAAACAAATAGGTATCATTAAGAGCTACCAGACCACTACAACTCTCCTGAGCTCTCACTGATATAAGATGTTAGAAAAACTGATTTTCTCTCAAAATGGAACAAGGAAAAAAAAAAATCAATTAATTTGCTTTATTGTAACAAGAAACACACTACAGGTGACTTAACTGGATTGACTGTTACAGTGTCACACAGGGGAAAAAACCCAACCTGATCTTCAAACACCTTTTTTTAATTTGAACTACCACATACTGTAATTTCTTGAAATATGAAGCAAATTACAGATCTCTAGCTGCTCTTTGTTACCTGAAATGGGAAATTTCTGAGCCTTGTGAACTTTTAACTGTCACTTGAAGACTTTGCTTGATCTGAGCATCAACACAAAAGCTTGAAATTTCCCATACAAACAGGGTTCATTTCAGATAATTTATTCTCAAATCAGCTCTTCTGTTTTCTGTCATAACACAATCAAAAATACTTTTTAAACAAAAGCAGTTTTGAAATTGAAAACACGGATTAGGTATTTTTAGGATATTATGATGTGAAATTTGGTAAAAAATTAACACCTTCCCCAGAAAGGCTCCAAGTCAGTGAAATAGACATTTCTGCTGAGAAACCATTTGAGAACTCAGCATAAGCTACATTCTCAACTAATTCTGGCTGAAACCAGGGTGGCTGTAGCCTGGTATAGATTTTGTGATGTTTCTCATCATAAAAATGATAAAAGAGGAAAACATGGTGTGGTAGCAGTGATAATACAGAAAAAGAAGGCTGGAAAATAGAGATGGTAAAAACATTTTCCTTTGGAAGAGAATGAAATTTTGATGTCACCTGGTTGATCAAAACTGACTCTTAACAGAACATTTTCTCTCTTTTTAGAGAAAAGGACAGAAAATATACAGTGTCACTTTTAATACTTGAAAGCCAAAAGACCACCTTTTAATGACTTTTGAAAAATCTAAAAATAATTTCTATCTTTTCATGTTTTGCAATTGTGAAATCATTAAAGCTTGGACTCGATGATCTCAGAGGTCTTTTCCAACCTCAATGATTCTATGATTTTATATACAGAGAATTTCACAAACACAGAAGTTGTCTAGAATGGCTCAAATTTAGCTGATTTGCTGCGGTTCTGCTTTCACAAGGAAAGGAACAGATGTGCTCTTCTGTGTACATCTGCTATGAGGTATCACCCTTAGCTGTGTATCAGTCCTTGAGTGTTGTCCATTGCCATCCCAAGAATATTTTCTGTCTTCTCCTGAAGCAAACTGGAAATGCTCGTGGAGACCTTTCAGTTACCAGAGGTGCAAGAAGGGTCATCTCTGCCTAAGGGGCAGAAATGTCTTCAAACAGCACCACAGTCAAGTGGATATTGTTCAGAAGAGTTGGTGGGCTTTGATCCAGGTCCCTGAGGGTAAGCACGTGCCCCACAAAAAGCAGTGAACCCCTACCCTCTGAACTGCTTTGAGTATTGGCCTCTGATCTGTCAGTCTAGGAACACAAAAAAAAATATGACTAAGGGACACGGGTTATCCTGTCAATTCACCCTGAGGAAAGCCCTTTGAAATCAGAACCTTCATGCATGGCAGGAGATATCACAGGCCAACAGCATCACTGCTTCAAGAGCTCAGCACAAACCCAGACTGCTCTCTTCCCACCTAGCACCTTTTGCCAATAATATAGAAATAAAAATCAGAAGTGAAACAAAGGAGGCAGTACCATACCTGCAGCAGTGACTGCTTGTTGCTATCAAGATAAAAAGGGAAGAAATTGTAAAGCTAAGTGCTCAGCAGTATCCTGGCACCTGCTGCTTGAATCCTGAGCTTCTAAGTTCAACAAAACCAGCTGAAGCAGAACAGTCTGCACACTTTGATCAGCAAATTAACTAGAGACTAGCTAATAAAAATGGGGATATTTTGATTAAAAAAAAAAAAAAGGTGGACAGTTGGACTCACTTGAATCAACTCTTTTTCAGGGCCACAACCTGTAACACTTCCCAATCCCTTTCCCAATGTGGCTCAGCTCCAGTTTTACGATTTTGTTTGTCCTTTAAGGTCCATATTTAATGACTTTTCTAATATGGTTTATAATTCTTTGTATAATGCCGAGAGGGCCTTGATGGGGAGGGGAGGAATAATTATAAATAAATTATCATCCTAGGCCCAAATTAGCATATTTTGCAAGGCTTATTTTTCTTACTTATTTATTTTAGGCAACCTATTAGGAACAAGAAGCTGTTACTTTAATATCCACATGCCTGTTTAGAACAAAATGTATTTGAAGAAGGACTACTTATTAAAAAGATAATCCCTTCCATATCATCTTATTTTTCTTATTATGCAATTGTGCCAAAGGATCGTGTGCCAAGCATGTGCAGATGATATGGAAATGAGTCTTTCCCTTCCCCTTCTTGCCTAGTTCAACAGGCTACTGAACAGTGAAATACGCTCTACACAGGCACAAGGCCAAGCAGAAAAATGTTATTACTTAGTTACAGCTTGTCCTTACTAGCAGCCAAGATCTGAATATCTGCAATGCTAGGAGGAGAACAACTCCTATATTTTTTTTCCAGCTAGGCAAAGAACGAGGAAATTATTTTAATCCCAGACTTTCCAGAAAATTCAGCAGCTAACATTTGATTTATTTAGAATTGATTTGATGTAAGTCAAAAGTGGGGCTATGTCTAAGTCACCAGAAGCAGTGCCAGGAGATGTGATTAGGGCAGTGACAGGCACTGTGGGGAAATACCTGCAGGGTAGTTTGCTACAGGAAACATGACTCTTGTCATTCTTTTTGAATGAGATTTTGGTAATCTGTTGGTCTTGGTGACTAAATTATTTCCTTCAGCTCATAAATCTTGAGGTCAGTTTGAGGCTTAGTTCAGTCTTTTGAACAGAATGGGCAACTAGTACATTTTTTTAACTAAGTGACAATTTGTTAATCCTGAAATGTAATAGCCCTCACTTTTTTTTGAATTTTGGTATTGTTCAGGGCTACAGATACAAGTACAATACTGAATTTGAATTTAAATATTGTACACAGGCACAATATTTAATTCCATTTGTTTTCCCCCTTACATTTGTATTTGAGCAAACATTTAACATCCTCAGAAACAATGGAGTTACAGCAAACTCTTATAAACTCCACTAGTATTACATGATGCTTGTGCTATTCATGCACACACCAGTTTGTTTGCTAAAAGCCAATAAAAGAGTATGGCTTAGAAGCAGATCTGAGTTAAAAATCCCTTCACATGCCTGGAAACGATGCCATCTTGTAGTCTGGTACTTAATTAGCGCTGGAAGGTTTTTTTCCAGTGAATAATCTTGCAAATGTTTGAGTTGCATCAAATCTGATTTTAGTAATCCATAAATTAGTCTTGATTAGAGGACAAAATTAATTGATTTTTTGACTCTAACTCAATGCAAGAGAAATCACTTCAGGCCTAAGTAAAAGAGCTTTACAGTTTGGATTTCAGAGGAGAGCTGATTTCCAGGGCTTGCTGCAATGAATATGCAATTATTTATTTACACATGCTGAAAACTCTGGAAGCAGGGAAGTGAGACAACTCTATCAAAACAAATTCAATACTCCAGTCTTTAAGAGTATGCTCCTAAGAAAGAGGAGCTCATCTGTAGCATAGCCTGTCTACATCAGATCATTTTTTTGAAGGTTTTGAAGAAGAGATTGTAAGAATTCCTGACGTGTGCCCTCTGACTATGGTTTCAGAGAGGCAGGACCTTCAAGGATTCCTCTTCCTAGCTGCTCCTGTGGTCATCACTAAAATATCTGAGAATTTAGCTAAAAAAAAACCCCAGCTTAAAACAAAAGCTTTTAACAATGCTCATAAGGTTTTTTGTTTGTTTGTTTGTTTTGCATAGTTTCAAAAACTTAATTGTCATGCAGGTTTAGGTTTCTACTCACTTATAGTTGGGGGTTTTTTTCCCCCTCAACAAACAACCTATTGGTCAAAAAATACTTCAGTGACTACAACCATTGTGTTGTGGTTTATTCACTGTGACTAGAGCTAAAGTATTCCCCATTCATTTGCTTGGCTGCACTGTAATATCTTTCAGCTTCTTTTGGCCAATTTAATTGTTCTTTCTTAAGGCAATGAGTACTCCACAACAGAGATCATGACTTCTTACATATTTGTTGCAGGTTTACACACATCAGAAACATCACAGACTCCATGAAAAAACAATCAATACGTAAGTTATAGTTGTTGAGTTTAACCCTCAGTAATTGATCACACTATGCAGGATTTCAAATGTCCCCTTCACAGCTTGTCTCACAATTTGGATTCTCCATAAGTTATGAAACTGTTCTCCTCTAATTAAACACTCACCTATTTAAACTCAACACCCTTTTTGGGGTTTTGTTCTTCCCTCTCCGCGTGATGCCAGTGATTGAGACAGCCACCCATTTTTTATCTCCTAAGTAGATTATTAGGTCTCCCTTGAGATTTTAAGATCTTTTTTTGTAAATTTAGATTTTGAGCTGGATAAGTACAGATTGCAATTTGGTTTAGAAATAAGGACAACTTTCAGTCTTTGATTTTTTTCATCCTGATAGCCAGTCGGGAGCTATTTGTCTAGCTGTACCTTTCAGCTAAATCAGATTCAAAGAGAAAACTAAACACTGCTGAGGTGTCCTGTGGATATGTGAAATCCCCTTGAGATTTTAGCATCTGCCAGTGGTAAGCTGACTGTAAAGGAGAAATAAATGTGCATTTCATTTTTAACAGTTTTATTATTCTAATTTTATTGTGCTGTCTCACAGAGTCCTGTGCCGGAATGTATTTGTAAGGTACATGAAACTGCTCAGTTCTCTACTTTTTCTGGCATGTGATGATCTCTGAAAAGAACAATGTAGCCTTTCATAGGCCTTCTTTTAAGGTAGAGGTTTATATCATACCACTTATTTCTGCATTTCCCTTCGCATTTTAAATTCTGTTGCATTTTTAAAAAAGAAAAACTTCACTCCGTGAAATGTATGGTATTAATTCTGGCAGAAACAAGGAAAGCTGAACTAGCAAACCCATTGGAATGAGGATACCAACTGAAAACAAAAAACCCTTTAAGAAGTAAAGCATATAATGTCATTGATGGATGCAACAGGGCCAGGAAAGAAAGTATGGAAGAAATGTTTAAAAGAATAGTCAGAGAAGTTTTATGAGGCAATTTAAGTATTTTAAAAGCACATAGACAGCAAGAGGGAAGAAACTACTAGAATAATGATTAAGGTATATGGATTTAGCTTACAGATAGCATAAGCAGGACTTTCTGTTGGTGTTTTATTTTTTTTTACTCTTTTGAGGGCTTCTAAACAAAACACTGTGAGTGTATGAAGGCTAGAAAATGGTAAGGACTGAAGGAAAGTACAGAAAGATAACAAATACCATCAGTAAAAAGGATAGTGCACTTTCATAAATTTTGCTGGAAAAAAGAAATTCACTCCTCATTGTGAGAAGTCACGTGAACCCTTCCCAACCCCATGCATCACAAAAGTTATGGTTGCCTTCACTAGTTTTTGCTTTGGCTGATTGATTGGCAGATAGACTTGTTGAATTTTGGTCACAGAAAATATACTTTCAGTCACACTCACATAGATTTTCTACATGAAATTCTGACTGAAACAGCTAAGAGTAAGTTTAAGATGTGGTGGAGACCATATGGTGAACCATATCCTAGGATAAGAGTAGGAAGAAGTTACCAAAAAGCAGTTTCCATTTGAAACCTGTATGATTTAGAAGTTTCTTCCCACCCTACAGACAAACTCCTCTGTTACATTAAACCTGAAGATTAAACCATGGAAAACATGACTATTTAGGTCAAGCTTCCTGACCAGACTGCACATTTATGCATAAAAAGCATGCAGTATCCTTCATAGTTGTTTTTGCTATTTGTCCTACTAAAGCATTCTGCTGTAGTACCTCCATATTTATTGCCAAGAAAGCTAAAAATGTTTAAAAGCAATGAGAAAAAAAAAAAAAAAAAGAATTCATCACGTTCCACTGCTTAAAGACTTGTCTATTCCTAGCAATGCATATATCACCATCTAAGTTATCAATAAATTTCATGTATATTAAGCATAAGCAGTTTTAAAGCTTTATCAGTAATGTGTTCTGTACATCAAAGTATGAAATTAATTGTGGAGTGTTGCTTTGTTCTTATCTTATTTCATTGCATAAGCCTGTGTTTGCTCTCCATATTGATGCATAACTACAGCCAAGTAACAAGATGCAAACAGGCAAGATATGCTCTTACTTCTTGATGGTTTATAAATACTCTGCTGGGCATTCCATTGTGAGCTCAAAGGGAACACTTTAAATTCTCCTTTTATTGAAGCAATGACAATCCAATTCAACAACTCTAAATCAATTTGGCTTGCAAAGGTATAAGAGCAAAATCTGTCTTTGTGATATCACATTTTATTATAATTATTGGTTAGATATCTGAACCTCTGAAATGAAATAGCCCCTCTGCTACATAAAGTGAAAATCCAGAATAATACTGTGACAGTCACAGGCTGAGGGATACTATAACCAAAACTGTGTCTGACACCACTGCTTTGGCACGTGGTTTTAAAGGAATGTCCTTTCCTCTACAGTTGCCCTGGGGGAATTAGAATTTAGCAGGAAGTTTCTAGGAAAATTTTTAAGCTTAACAGTGAGGCTACATCTTCACCTCCCCAGTCTATTTCAAAAAGTTCTCTCATCAAAATGGTCACAGCTATGCATTACTGTGGAAAAAGAAACATCTTCCATGGCTGTTCTCTGATTCTAGCTCAATGCCCTGATTCCTAGCCATGATGCCTCATTGTGCTGCAAGTGTACTCTAATTATGTCCTGAAAAAAAAAAAAAAAGCTGAAGGAGACATTTTCTATTTTGATTAATGAATATGCTTGGACTTTCCTTTGCAGTAATTTGAAGAGCAAGATAACCTGACTAAAAATTCCAAGCATGGTTGTTCTAAACATACGCAAAACATTGGCTTGCTAGCAACACATCCTAAATGGTGGCATGGCTAACCCTGCCTTGGGTTTCTTTCTGTCATCGAGAAAATGCTCCAAGTAAACGAGTGTACTGGTGTTATTTCCCCCGGTAGTGTGCCATGCAATGTAGATCCAGTTATAGAAAGCTGTAACTCACTAAATCTTGGCTTTTTACCAAACTCAGTAAGTGAAAGCAACGGCAAAATGCACAGGGCACCAAGAAGCTGTTCTGAGTAGGAGGGACCATGTCTATAACTTCTGCCTTAGGGATAATTTTATATTTCAGGCAAGAGCTTATAACCATCCTTCCCTGAAATTAGAGGTAAGAGTGTAAAATCTTTTTCTACACTTCCCCCTCCCATCGTCTCTATCGCATCTCTATTGATTAAAGAAACAGTAATGCTTTTTTAAATTCCTTTTTGTAAGCATTGGCTTCCAGGGCTCTAAGAATCAATGCACTTGCTCCAACTGCTGGATTCAAGGTTGCAACTGAATTTATCTGTGAAATGTACCGTGACCATGTTTTCCATTTATGAAAGTTCTTCCTTTCCACTGCAGAAATGAGCATGTTATCATTTGGCTGCCTTGAGAGTTGCCTGCAAAGTGGAAGAGCAAAGCAAAAGAGGCATGCTCAAAGAAAAAAGAAACATCTATTAAAGGGTGTGTTTAACTGTGAGGTGAACAAAGCAACTCAGAAGTTTCAGAAAGTTGCAAAGAGCTTTCCAGTTCAGATTCCTGGTAATGCACTTGATCTGATGGCCTGTGATACCTCTCGTCAAGCTCTGTGATGCTGCCTTCTAACCCAGGCCATGAGGAAGCACTTCCAATGGTTTTCATTTCTTCACCCTCACCAGTGTGAGTTTGAGTTTAATCCTCAGGACAGACACTGCTTTTTTTGCTCTGAGAAGGATAATTAAGAGTTCCCAACTCAAGGCTTGCAGAAGTGACTTGTGATTTTGAGAACCCTTTCTGAAGAGTGAGCCCATGACTGCAGCACAGATTCAGGTTCTCTTTAAGACACTGCACACTGAAGTTCCACCAAAGAAAGTGTCCGGAATTTGGAGTGACTGGAAACTCTTGGTTTCTTTTATGGTACTGATAAATGGCCTTGCACAGAAATAATACAGCAAGAGAGCTAAGCTGCAGATCTTCTTGCTTTAGGTTGTACTGTAAGCTGAATATTTATGCAGAATCAATTTTAATTTGGAAAAAATCATAGAATAAAAATGCAAGAGGTCTCTTAAACAAAAAAACACCCAATATTGTCTGAGGAAGCCTCTGAGCTGCAGATTACTGAAAGTTGGGAGAGTTACTGTGTTTGGCCCATTTTCATAGTCTTCCCTGGGTAGCTGCTGTTGGTCACCACTGGAAAGAAGATGCATTAGGTTGACTTTTGTGCTGATTTAGTGCAGTTGCTCCCATCAGCAGTACATGTAGACAAAGATCAGCTCTAATTCATTTTCCTTACTTTGATAGTTATGGTAACACAAGTCCTTAAAATAGACATGAATATATGAGAAGCATTTATTTTATATTCTGTTCATGTTTTATATGAACTTGGATCTTTCAGCCGTGTCTCAGCAATCACAAGAAATCAGAGAGCTGTTTCGTGGATGATGGAAGTGAGGAACTGAGTTCATGAGTTGTCAATGCCAAACATAAAACAGGACAGTGTTGAATGAACGTTCAAAACCAGCTCAGTTAAAGAGCCTGTGATCCAAAGTCAGTGAAGGTAAGGGGAATTAAGGTTGGACTCTATCCAGTGCTACTGTACTTTTTTCAAAATGATAGAAATCTGAGAAATAGAGAACTAAGAGAAGAAATCTCAGAAATCCATTTATATGGAAAGTACTCCTCTCCTTCAACCCACTCTCAATTTGCATATCCATGTGTCTCAGCAGTTAAATCAGCGACCCAGACATTTTTGAAACTAGGCATCTTTAGGGAAATGTAATCTTCCTCTTTCTGAAGGTTATCTTCCCAGTTGTTCATGCACCTACAAAATATTGTGGATATGAGAAGGACAGATTTTTTTAAGAGGATTTGTTCTGGGATCCAGAACTTCTTTCTGCAGTATTACCATGAAGCAAATAAAACCTGGCTTGATATGATCTTCTGGAAGAAAGAAACTTAAGGGACAAACCATCTAAGATCCTGATCAGTAGAGAAGTTCTTGTTCTTTGGCACAATTGCAGGTGCCAGCCACTCCCAATGGTGGCATAAGAGAGACAAAGTTATGACATTTTCCTCTCTTTCCATGCCAACAATCTTTGTGGTAGCCAGAATGAACAGTGGGTACACTGCACCCAGTGCATCCTGAGAACATCCCTGCATGCTCAGGGACAGACTGAGCCATAGTAAATAATCTCTGAAGCACCTGAAAGGACTGATATTCTGCACCACACCCTTGTGCAGAACTGAAACTTCAAAGAACAATCAAGCTCTTCACTTGCAGAAATGCCACCCAGATACAGAAACAAAATCAGGCAAAAGGTCTGATCTAAAAGCCTGGCACACTCTGACAAACCCTATCAAATTCTCTTTCTACTCTGAAGTCTGGAAGACAACACACTGCCCATATACTCCTTTCTACATGGATCTTTTATAAATTAAAAATTGGATCTTAATAATTTAATTATGATAAATAACAATATTATGCTTCAGAGTCTGATCCGTCAGGATCTTTGCTCCCACCATTCTCACTACACATAAAAAAGACATGTATGCAAACATGTGAAACTGCTAATAGTTCAGATACAAACCTGGGGTAAAGTATTCTTAGGAAATTGCAACCAGAGGGAAATAACAGAAAATAATCAGTTTTAGATTATTAAATATCTATTTTTAATAATATGAACTTAAGTTTATCAAGCCACAGTATATTTCTCAAGTGAAGCTTAACAGGAGGTTTCTTGTTTTTCTAAAGGTACAGCATGAAACCAAGATTGCAAAACTGGTGCAGCCTGTGCTTCCCTGAGACAAGCAACGGCTTGATAAAACAAATTTGCTCAAGCATTTCCATCTGCATGTGTAATGTTTTTACAGGTCACTTAATGCAAAATACCTCCCAAGTTTTTGGAGGGAATGCAACTGCTGACACAGATTCTGTCCCCTGACATCTCTGTTACATCATGGGTAGGGTTATCTTCAGCATCAAGAAAGTGTTCTTGCAAACAATCAGCTCCCAGTGTAAGCAGTGGGGGTGGAACACAAAGCAGCACAACAGAATTTATTTAACTGACTTCAAAGTTTCATCCAATCTCCTTCAGAAAGATAGGTTACATGTGGGACTGTACGTATTTACATAGATTATTGTGTAATCTAGAGACATATTTCAGTCCTCTTTATCTCCCCTTAGTCACCTCATGTCAGTACAGTAGTTTGAAGTTATGGAGTGCTGTGTAAGTGCTAAGTATTTGACCGATCACCTGTTACCAGAAACTGCCTGAATCTGTCCTAGAGAATGAAATACTCTTTTCATTATCCCGAGAAACAGAAAACCTTCTCAGGCAAGAAGACATGGCTGGCACACTCAACTCAAGGTCGTCACAAGAGTTGCAACCGCATTTTCACCTTGACACAGAGAGAAACAAAAGCACAGCCGGTGAGCCAGAGCCAGATACTGTGCTGAGCAAACTGAAGCACTGAATTAGCCAGCATGTGATCATTCTGTTTATTGTTACTTTCCTACTTGAGTAATCGTCCCTTACCTGAAAGTCAGCAGCCCAAGTGCCTCTAGAGGGTTAGAAAATGTCCAGCTCCTCAGCAAGGCATGCATTTCTGACACTGTGGTTCGGTCCCAGCTGGGTGCACTGCCCAGCACCAGAGGAAGGGAGCAGTTTTGATTATTGCAGGAGTAGCGATAAAACCATAAGATTCTTCTCTGTTGCTCTGAGAGTCTGGAAAAGAAGATTAGAATTTCAGCTTGAAATTAAAACCACCTGAAGCTTTGTGTAGCAACAAAGTTTATTGTACAGAGGGGCCAAGTCACACAGTGCACTGCTTTTCAGCTAAGTGCATGTTTTCCTTGGGGTAGGACATCATTTTCTGCAGACCAGCTTTTATAAGAAAAGTGATACTTATACTCTGGATCTGTCAGCCTTAGGTCATATAAAAATGAAGTGTCAAAAGACACTGATATATATATATATATATGATTATTTCACATTCCATGCACTCTCAAATTTCTTCTCTGCTGTCTCTGTTGTTGGTGTTGTTTGTTTTTACTGGTTGGGTTTTTTTTGGCAAACAAGGTGCAGTTGTTACTGGGTAAATTATTGTTGCATCCATCTGCTACAGATCATCTCTAACTAATTTTTGTAATTAGACACATAGCACTGCGAGTCATAGCTTTCATTCCTGCCCTTGCTTTGACTCTTTAATGCAGTTGTGTCTATTTTTAACATTTATATTTGTTTTTAAATAGTGTTTAGGCACATCTATGTACATGCAGAAAAACATGAGCACAGGCACACACACGCAGAGTGTGATTACCCCAAGCACTGATAAGAGATTGGAAAAGGGAAGAAAAGCTCCCAACAACGTCTATATTTGTTTGAAAATCTAGCTTACCATGTTTTACTGTACTCACAAAAAAATAAAAAAAGAGGATGCAATATACCAGACTCCTCACAGAGATATTAGATGTCTAAATGTCATATTGATAAAATGGTCAGTCATCACACCATATTTCACCACTGTGAGAAATGCCTCAGAATAATTCCTGCCTTATATCATCTGATTTGTCAACAATTCAGATGTCTTTGCCTCATGCATATTAAATCTCAGGTTCTGACACATCAGAAAACAGGAAAATAAATTTCCCTGGAGAGACAAGTTCAGACAATTGCCTTAATCTGATATAAGAGCCTTCAAAAGAAAACTCGGAAAGAGCAAACTGATCACCAGTTCATACAAATAATTACTGAAATGAAGAAGAACATTGTTTTCTTGGTCATATTTGACCGGGTCGGTGATGCATCTATTTAAGAGCATAACATAATTGTGACTTTAAACAAACTTAACTATTTCAGAATGAGGTGTGAGGAATTTAGTAGAAGGCAGTAAGTAAATAGTTTGCTTCCAGACAGGCATTTAATTATCCAGACGTGTAAACAGGGCTCAAAATCCAAGTTTTGCATTCTTTCTGAGGTTGTCTTCCTTCTATTTGCAATGTTTTGGGGCATTCTTAGCCCAAAAAAAATCTTAGCCCTACTCTAACCGTCAAGATTGTGTCATTCACAGCTCACCGAAATGAGTTCCTCTGGCTTTGTAGGCACTAGAGAAGTTTCCTACTTTTCTCCCTTACAATTTTGAATTGCCAAGTGTTTAGGAACAGAGAGCAGCAGCACAAAGATGGGCATTTTTTTTTTCCTGAGTGAATGTTAATTTCTTCCCTTTAGGAGAATAAGCTCATACATGTATGCAGAAGATGAACTTAACTGTGATACCCATCCTGACTTTCAGTAATCATTTCAGGAGAAGTATCATTTTGGTAATGACTTCAAGAAACAACTTCAGAATTCATAGCATGTGTTCTGTGACAATAGAGAGATGCCTTTGTGATCATGTGAAAAATCACACACAGAAAAAGAGATAAAAGTCGGCCTAAAACTCCATTGCCTGTCTGGTTATCTTATGCTTTTGGATGACATTCTGCAGGACAGTTCAGCTAAAGGACCTCTTTTATATGTTAGCTTTAAGCAGAGATTTCAGCTTTCAAACAGCATCCTCCAAACGAGACAATCTCTTGCTCAGATTAAAGCAGCTAAAGCTTCTACTAAGCTTGCAAAGGAAGATAAGAAATCAATGCTTGTATCACGTTTTCTAAATAACAGATTTCTCCCTCTGACTTTACTCAGAGGCAATGCCATTTTCTCTTTCCAAGCTTTAAAGATCAGAGATGAAATGAAAGGGTGGGTGGGGTAGGAGTATTTTAGGTTTTGATTTTAAGTTTCTTAGTTGTAACAGAAGTTTATATAAACCTGTAATAAGACATTTAAGATGGTAAAAATATTTTGCATACATATAGGATCTGAAGAATATTATGAAAATAAGGACATTTCTTTGTCTCAATAGAGTTAAGATGCTAATTAAATCACCTTTTTTGATAAAAATTAATTTTATGTTTTTTAGGTAGAGTTGTACTTAAATTTCCCTCCATATGAGATGTATATTAAAATAGATAGCCTTCTTCTTAACACAAATAAAACCAAAATACCTTATAACCTAAATAATTCAGTAGTTTTCTGTGCAGGTTTTGATTAATCCCTTTAGCTAAATGAAGAAAACAGCTTCTCAGAAATGAAGAAAACAGCTTCTTCTTCTTTTTTGTCAGCTGTTAATTGTTACTTTTTTGGTGGGAGAGGGAAACAGCAAAAACTGAGTTTAAATGTTTCTGAGCTGCTTTTGTTGTTCATGTTCAGTACTACAGGAGAACAAGACAAAAGGCATAAAGAGGAGAGAGCAGCAAAGATAGAAAATGCAAATTTCTCTCCCCCAGCACTGATTTTCACTTTAAAGTTTCTCTTCCATGGACAGACTAGAAAAGGCCTCTTCTGCTATTGACCCACCTGGAAGTAGGCTTTCCAATCAAACCTCACCACAACAGGACTCTTGTGACCACTGGAAGGCAAACTAGATTCTTCCCAGCTAAGTGGCAAAAAGGAAAAGGGAAGCTGGAAGAGAGGGAAAAGTAAGGTAGAAGGAAAATGATGAATGAAGGAAATAAAGATGGCAGAAACCAGACTGTCACGTTCCTGGCTTCAAACCGGTCTCCCATCCTTAAACTGGGACACAAGGAGGCTGCATCAGGTTCAAAGAACCTCCTTTATCTCAGATGCTGAGTTTTCTGGGGCTTGTATTTCAAATACAGTAACCCTAAAAGGAATCAGAGGCTGGCATCAGAAATGTTTTTAGAAGTCAGCCAAAGCAGCTGGCAGTAACTAATGAGTTCTCCTCTTGGCTCTCTCGTCTGGTTTGGTGATGATGCCAAAGATCAGAGTGTAGGGCTGTGAAGAGCACAAGATCCATGCAGGGAAGTCCATTTCCTTCAGTCCCACTGAGAAACATCTTCATTAATCAACATCCAAGACATGCTGGCCACGGGGAGCAGTGATCTAAACCAGCTACCAGAAAGACAAGAGTCCAAGCTTCTGGAAAGGCCATCTATCTGGAGCAGACACACATCCATGTAACAGGAACAGGCCCAAGCACCAGCAAGCAAATCCTGTAGTTGTGGACTCTGAGGGTTTTTATGTCTGGGTGTCAGCAGCTGGGGAGAGCAGGGAGATCTGGGCTCAGCTACTGGACTCACCTAAGCACAGCTACTGGGGCAATCAATTTTTTGATGCTATATACAAAAATATATATGTATGTGCATCTATTCCACCAGCAGACTTGGATCCTGATCCTGCCGAGAGGAGGAACAGAATCAGGCTGTCTGTACTGTCAGTTTTGTTTTAGTGTTGCACTTATAACACTACTGGATTCAACAACCTGTAATAAAGACAACCATGCAGCTGTCTGGTTTTAACCACTCTATCTTCCTTTTCCACCACTGGTTTAAGAATTTTCAGTCCATTCACATATTCCCTCTGCTTTCAGTAGAATGAACAGAAGGATCCTGACAGCCTGAGAAAGGTTTCTTGTGTCTTCTGACCACAGACACCCACTTATTTCAAAGTCATATTTGAGGCTTGTAAACCTGCAGCATCATCACAGAGTGATATTACCACAAAAAAGCTGCCTAGATTCCTCTCTTTTTCTTGACATATGAAAAAAAAAAAGAGAAGAAATCTTATAATATCATAGCAATAATGTGTTTGGAAACAAATACGCTACATTTTTTTTTAAGAGAAATTATCCTGTGAATGAGGAAGGTAAAAAGAATTCCTCTGCATTGCAAAGTACTAAAAAATGGAATTGCTTCATTAAATCCCACCTATGTTATCCTTCACCTGGATGACCCATTTGTTAGACCAGCTTTGCCTGTAAGATAGGAGAACAGAAAACAGCAACCTATGGGAAAACATGGGGGTACCACTGTCTTTCCTCCAAGGACCTGTAGCTGAACTCAGCACAGCCTTAACTCCAAACTGGTGCCTTTCGGTGGTCTCTTCCCATCCTATTCCCACAGAACCCAAAAGTATTGTGGTATGGATGTTATAGGATCTACCCTTGTCTGGTCCTTTTAAAACCTAGTGATGAACCTGTTATCCATGAATTTGTGTTTAGCCTTCATGAATGTGGTGATGCTGTCTGCCTTCACTGCTTTGTGGCAGCAGATTTTAAAAGCTCACCACTGACTGGCTAAAGAAGTACTTTATTCCATTTATTGATTGCTGATTTCCTACTTGTTTCATTGAACATCCCTAAATTCAAATATTGTAGGATTTGATGAGGCATTTACCTTGTCTATCACCACCATGATTTTACAAAAATTAATTGTACATACACAGATATCATCCAGTCTTCTCTCCAAACTGCAGTCTCAGCCTTTTTAGCTTATCCTGGTCAAAGAGTTGCTTAACCACTTTCATGATATTTTTTGCCCCTCTCTGCACATTTTCCACATCTACTGTGTCCTTCCTGAGTCTTGAAGACAAGAACTGTGCAGCATTCTCAATAAAATGGACATCAAGGTTTTAAGCAGCAGAGAAATGGCACACACTGTCTTCTTTGACAAATTACTTTGTACTTAGCTAATTTCTTAATGATCTTATTCCCTCTTACTGAAACCACCATTTTACCATGGTAACAAAGGTCACACACAAACTTAGGGTTGGAAGTTCCCTAAGTCGTTCTGAAGCATATTTTGCAGATGGAAATTTTACTGGCACTGTGGCTGTCCACAATAAAATACTGACATCCCTTTCACATTTTAAAAAGAAACAACAAAAGCTCAAATCGCAGATCCCTTGTAAAATAAAAATAATTTTACATATCATCTGTCTTTGTAAAAGCTGTGTTAACCATCAAATATAACAGCAAATTTGTCTTTTGTTTTTTTTAAATAAATTAATTTTGAAAAACCCTCAAACCACCAACATAGAAATCAGCATAAAAAAATCTTCTTAACAGATACATCATATCCCACTGAGAGCTTTAAATTAAGTTATTTAGTTATTGCACAACTAATGCATCTTTTGACCTTTGATGGAGGATTAATTCACACAATTAACTGACATTAGTATAATGGCTCTCTGTAAGCACCTGTGTTCCAAATTCCACTCTGATTATACCCCAAATTATTTTATGCAGTACATAATCCTAATTGGTAGTACAACACTCATACAGCTGAGCATACTAATCTGCTTCAGTTCAGACTGTTTTTTGTCTTTATCCACCTTCTGTGAAAGCTGAACTTTCCACACTTCTTTCTTTGCTTATAACTTGAAACAGATTTTCAAAAGCCATTTAACAGCTCTATCTGAAGTCTGAGTGTTTAATAACTAAAGGAGGCCGATTTCCATAGAACCTAACGGGTTCTTGCTAATACTGATATAGATGTATTGCATTACCTGAAAATCTTATGTTTTGAATGAAAAATTAGTTTCTTGCCTCAAAGACATGAAAAGATGTAGTAATAGAAAGGGAAAAACAGTCCTTTTCTAAACCAGTAAAATACACTGCCACCTCCAGGGCCTTATTAGGCCTTGCTGTGATCTATTCTTTCATTTAGAGGTGTTACTTCTCAAATCAGTCAAGTTAGGTTCCTTCAGAGGAAAATTTTCTTTTTAACAAATTGGACACATTTAATTATGATCAATAGGATAAGTAAAGCACAGCAAGAATCAGCAGGGTTAGGTGGGGACAACTTACAGCAAGAGAGAACATATTTGTGAAAGTCTTGCAATGTGCTTCAGGCACTCCTGGGTTGGCTCTACAAGATCACCTCTTCTTTCTTCAGGTTCAGGTTTAATGAACTCCAAATCAGTTTCTGGGAAGTCAATCTTTATTTAAAAAAAAAACAAAAAAAACAAAAAAACAAAAAACAAAAACAAAAACAACAAAACAAGAGGGGATAATTATTTGAAGATGCTCACTCTATGTAATGTGTTACTTAAATGTTTTGGTGATAAATTCCATCCACAGAAAGCAGTGGGACCTTTCCTGGGAGAATTTCATTCACCATATTACAATTTTATTAAAACTGCATGAATTAAAATCTGAAGCAATTTCTTACTTTTTGCCTCTTTTCTTTTTTTTTAATGAGGTGGTTCTGAAATGGAAAACTTTAATTAATGTAGATTTGTTTTGTTTCATGAAAAGTAAAGCTATTTCTGATGTATAGCTTGCCACTGTAAACTTTCCTGATTCCTGATTTCACTTCTGGATGTTATATATATATATATACATATATATATATATATATATATATATATATTGC